>CM052060.1:19672587-20874084 GCA_028476895.1 Tetranychus truncatus
AATCCATTAACATTGAAAACAAAAGTGAAAAAACCAGAAAACCAGAAACGAGTAAAGTGAAGCCAAATTTTACCAGATTACCTTTTCTTGTTTACTTTCAATTACACCATTCAACCTGAATGTTAAACAATACATTTTCATTGAAATGAAACATTAATTGTTAATTCAATTTCTAATCAAATATGGTTTTTACAATTGACAAATGATTGGCTGGCAACTTTACTTGCAACAAATGCAAAGATGTTTTCACTGATAATCTTTGATTCTGTTGTTGATATTTATTGCTTAAAGGCAATCTCACTTTGTTATATTTACAATAACTTGACTTACTCCGAGTAAAATATTATCATCAATTTATCTTTCATTTATCATCATCTGTTGAAGTAAAACAGAATTCAATTTTCTCCCATTTCTACTCTCATGATCATTCCTAGTGGCCCATTACTTTAAGCTTTAATATTAACAAAAGAAAAATGAAAATGTATAAGATTTGAATTGAAGTGGAATGAAAATGTATCTCAGTTCAGTTGATTGAATGATTTTTACTCTTCCTTCCCTCATCATCATCAACAACAACATCAACAATAACAACATCTTTTTTTTCATACTTAAACAATTTCAACTTTTCCTATTAAATATCAAATCCATTTTTCCAATGACAGTTTCAAGTTTTCCAGGACAAAAGAGAAGAAGAAAAAAAAAGTTGAAAAGGAACGCAAAAATGAAGGAAAAAATCTTCTAATTTACTCGAGGTAATAAGATTGTTATTCAGTCATGACGATGAACATGAAAAATGATTAAAGATTCAGAAAAGGAGAAAAAAAAGAACTCTAAAAACAAGAATATTTCATTTCAAGATGAATTGATTTTCACCTTAATTTTTACTTGTTGTAAATCATTTTCCATGAATCCTTCCTTTTTCCTCTGATAATTGTAATGAATGGAATAGTTGATGGTAATGAATAGGCAAAATGGTGAGCAAGATGATACAATCATCATCACTCTAATCATCAGAATGGTGATCATCATGAAATATCAAATGTTAATTTATAGCATAAACTTGATATCCATGTTTTCTGATACTATTTACCTTGTAATAATACTTTTTACTTATCCAAATTGAACCCAACTTTTAACTGGATTCTCATCATTTCCGTTATCATTTGTGCTCACAATCATCAATCAGCTAATGATGATTACCTTTCTCACCTCATCATTGTTCATATTTTCACCTTTACACTTCTTTAACCCACCATTCAACCATCATTAAGATGCAATCAACATTAAATGATAATTATCTCAATGGCAACTATTCATTTTCACCGTTCCAAAATAAAAGGTTAAAATGAAAGGGAAAAGGTTCAAGAATAAGAGCAAGAATATCTCAAATTGTTTAAATCATCTCGATATCATTGAAACATTACTTTGAAAAAAAAAGCCAATTTACAAGTTCGCCTGTTTGATCAATACTTAAACCAGTCGACCTTTTACCTTATTAGTTTATATACACATGAAAACATGATATTTATCATCATCTTACCCAAAATGTAACTCATTTAAAAAGGATAAACATTGTTAAGGTTACGAAGTTGCTCATTACTGAATATAATCATTTCATCCTCAATGACATTTTCTTACACCAAGCTTATCCCAATATTACAATATTTTACCTTTCATTTACATGAACATTTGATCAGATGAAAGATGTTCAAACGATTAAAGATTAGTTAGTCAGGTAGGGTTGGTCCAAATGATGAAATGACCGAAATTGAAATGTTTCCAAGTTTATTGGCATAAATCAATCTCTCATTAAAAGTCACTAAGTTTATTAAAAAAAGATTATCCAAATCAACTCATATTCCCATTACGATAAACTCAATTTTACTAATCATATTATGAAATTCATTTTACAATATCATTTTGGTTAACGAAAACCAATTTTCCTATTTAAATTGGCAACCAAATTTACACCAAAATTCACAGGCAAATTCACAATCGAATGTATAATCTTTTTCAATTTTGCTTTCCAACTCAAATGTGTTTCAATTGATTTGATATTTTTTTGATTATTTTTACCAGAAGAAAAAAGTTGAATAAAATACAATGAATGCTGGGAAAAAAAGTTCAATGAAAAGAATCAAGTTTCAATGGTAAAAGCATTTGAGGGTAAAAGGTAAAGTTACCTGATTTTGTGTCTTACTTGCCGTTTTTTACTCTATTTCATGATAATCAAAGCTAATTCTGATTGATGAAGAAAAAGGCCTTTTCCTTACCTTTTTTTTTATTGCTATTGAACCATTTTTCTTCGCAGATCTTTTACTTTCATCTTCCTTCTTCTTCCTCCTCCTTCACCATTATCATCCTACTCACTCTTTTTGTTATCGTGTTTCAACTGAAACATTATTTCTGTTTACTCAATTGCCTTTATTTACCCATTCCCTTTGGATGATGATGATGATGATGGTAAGGGTTAGTTCAAACCTTAATTTAATTGTCAACTCTTAAACCTTTCTTTCCTTACCTTGTTCCTAGAAGTGTAGATCTTATCATCTCCTCTCATCATCTTTTTTTTCAACTCATCCATTGGCCATTTCCTTTACTTTACAATTTAATAATGGTTTTCTGTTACACTCGGTAGTCATCTTTATCATCCATGTTTCTTTAAAAATACCATTCCCTGTTACCCTGGTTAAGGATTTTTATCCTCCAAGGCTTAGTTAGCTTTTTGCTTACCTTTTGCCTTCCCTGTTCATTTTGTAAGAAAACCTTTGGTCAACCCTGAGGTAACATTGAGCTACAATTTGTTTAATGTTGGCCTTTTTTCTTGTTTCCCAGTTTCACTCTGTTTTATCATTTTTACATCTTTTGTTTCAATTGTAACGTTAATTATGATAATAATTAACGAGTAACTAGATTAACCTTCAACATTATCATTCAAAATAATACAGTCTTGTTATTATCCAAACCCTAACCCAATCAACTCTATTTCAAATTGATATGCATTTCTTGATAGATGGCCTTCAATCTTAATAAATAGTATAGCTCATTTATTTTTAATGGTAAACTATATTAACTTTATTTGGCTGATTTGATCATCTTAATGTACCTGGTTTGCAATTTGCTGCACCTAAAGTTAATTCATCAATCAAAGTAACACCAGTGATTGGTTTATTGTAATAATAAACTACATCTAACTGAGTCAGGTATTGGGAACAAGTGTTTAATTTGCTAATAGATTGATATCAATTAACTTTACTGGTAAAATATATAAGAAATTTTACCTTTTGTAATACAATCTGAATTTTCTGAATAGATTACAGAATATTGGAATCACTTTAATAAAGCATATTTTAGTTTTGCAATCTATTTATCATTTTTTAAAAACACATACAGTGTAACAAAATACAAAGCAAAAATGTTGCTACATTGCATCCTTTCAATAAGTTTTCAACAGAAATGTCTCTTTTGGTTGAGAAAACTGTTACTCAACTCAGAACGTTTCCCATATTTCTGGTAATATATTCTCTGGTAGTATAATGGCTAGTACACTCTGTATTATCACCTGCCATCGATAACTCTGTATAAAAATCAATACAAAATCAAAAATTTTGCCTTTTAAACCTTTCCAATAGTAGTTAACTTATTCACTTTTTCATTTATTGCATATTCAGATTCATTCATTTATTAAATTTCATGAAGCTTGAGGAAACAAATCTGAGTTAGAAACAACTGATTGCGTAAAATAACTGAAAATGAAAAGTGCAAATGTAAACAAAAAGAAAATATTGACCTCGATTATTCACATTTAGAGGGAGCCACTAAAAAAATTAACCGCAAATTTCAATATTGATTGAATCAATTCTCATTTTTAATTAGCATTCATTAATCAGCATTCAGGCTACACCACAAATTACCTTCAATTTTTATCTTCAAGATGCAAATTGAACAGTCAATTTTTCGGTTTTTCATTATGAGCTTTATAATGAACAAGGTTGATCCTGTGCAACCAGTTTTTGTCCAATTATCACCTAAAACAATTGATCATGAAATGTTCACTTGACCTAGTTTTCAGTCTTTTTTTATTACAAAAAAATTCACCAGCTGATTTCCATGTAATCTTGATGATGCTAATGGTGATGATAATAATAATAAATTATCTCTCTTCTCAATCACATTTATTTGTTGATTCATTGTTTGTTAGCTGTTGTCGTTTATTTTGCTTACAAGAGCATAAAAGGGATGAGAAAAAAAATAAAGATAAAGAAACTCATCCTAATAACAAGAAGACAAAATCTTCATCTCAACTTGCCTTGTCAGATTGTTATCATTTATCATAAATAATATTGTTGAATAAACATGTCAACAACAGCGAGAAAAGAAAGAGAGAAAAGGCAAAGCCCAAAATAATACTATTCAATGCATCTGAGCATCTCAACTCTTTCCATACACGCTAGTCTCTAAGGCTTTAAATGAATGTACATCATTCAGGAAAACTGGTGAAAAACATTATCATTAACATGAAATGCTCATCACCTCAACAACAAATAACAACAACAGCAACAACGAGGATAACAAATGTTGACAATCAAGGGCCATCAAAGTAGAGAAATGATGAAAAACTTGGAATGCAAATTGTCGAGTAAAATACTTAAAAACGACAAGTCAATTTTGTAATGTGATTGTCAACCAGTTCACCAGATAAACCCAATAGCAGAAAAAAAGGGGAAAAAAATTTAACCCAAAACAAGAGTTTCTTAAAACCCATTTTTTTCTGGTCAAGCAAAACCAGAAACAAGCAAAATTGATGACTTTAATGATTTTGTTTGTCATTGAGCATTTGATTGATCAACTGAAAACAATTTGAAATGAAATTGCAAAAAATGGGTGAAAAAAGGTAAAATCATTTTTCCAATAATCAATAACTAAATCAACAATTAGTCTTTCAATAGACATTTCAATTGGTTATAAAATGCGCTTTTCATCAACATTTTAATTTTGATTTTAATTTCACATTTGACCAAAATTAGTTGGTAATGCTAATGATAATGGCGCATAAAAATGTTAACACTGTTGAGGGTAAAAATAAATGGATTTGTTGATTCCCTGTTTGTGAGTGATTCATTTTAAAATAAATTTCATGGAGCAAAGAGAAAAATAAAAATTGAAGAAAAATTGATTTGACTTTGAAAGAAACTGATAAACAGAGTAAATCCTTTTGCTTCTCAGATAACATGGATGAATAATATGAATGGTTGAATGTAGAATAAGATTGTTGGAACTAGATAAATATAATCCGATTTAAAATTTTCATGATGAGTGAGCAAAGAGAAGAGGAAGACATGAACATTGAACATTATTTTCCCCTCCAACCTTCCAATCTTAATATTCATTTTGGAGGGAAAGAAAAAAAAGTGTTACCCTTTTCACTCCCAACCATTCCCTGTTAATGTTATTTTAAAGGTTGCGAAAGCTTCACTTTGATTGAAAAGTAGATTCCATTTAGTATCACAACTACAATTGCTAATTTTGTTTTTAATGTTTCAAACAATTGTTCAATTGTTTCTGTTGCAACCTGAAATTAAATTATCTGAATTGATTGACAAAAAAAATCCAGGCAATTAAATGGTCTTACTCGAGTCAAGAGAAACTTCAAAATCTATTATAAAAAAATGAAAATGACATTTTTAAAGCTTTCACATTTCGTCCAGTTGCTGTTGACAATCACAGACAATGAATCTTCAATACTTGATTCCGTCATGAATTGCCAGAGTTGAAGAGACTAAACAATTGAAGATTACAATTAAATGTTAGTGAAAACAATATTGAAAAAATTCTCAAGACTGATTAGATTTTAGACACTTCATTTCATACGTTTGCAAATCTGGTTTAGTTTTTGGTAAAACCCAAAAAAGGCAAAAGACTTCTTGAAAGAGGTCAATCGAAATGTCAATTTGCTAATTTCAACACCATTTTTTGTACTAATATTTACCAGATTAACCAGAATTATTAGTGTTAATCTTATCCAACTGGCCACTATCTGTCTAAATAATAAATAAACACAAAATAATTACGATATTATTATTGTCATATTATGGGTTAACTTCATCTTGTAATACAAGAGTATAAGGTTTCCTCTCTAGAGATGTGTATAAAGGTTGAAACTTAGGAAATGCATTTTTTTATATATTATTGTTATTATCATTATTTTATTATTATCAGGGGAATGAAAGAGCATGAAATATTACAAGGTGGAAAAAATATGAACCCAGCAGAAATGATTACCAGTGAAACAACATCACGTTGTAAATGGACAAAAGTTGCGAGTTTGTTATCCAAGGTTTAAAGCATTTTTATTGATTGATTGGGATTAGGTTAGAGTTGCGTCTTTGTCTTGTTGGACATTTTGTCCTTTCATGATCAATCCTGAATCACCATTGAACTGGAAAAAAAAGGGTAAACCTTTCCATTGAGAAATGCATTTTTTCTCAATGAGAAAATCAATGTGAGAAGAGAAAAGGTGAAAACAAAAAGGTAACAATCAACTGTAAACATAAATAATTTTTCCCATCACATTTGGATTTGCCAGTTAATCAAAGGGAATTTAAAAGTTGAACATTGAATATTGATTTTATCGCAATGTTACTGGGAGTTGAAGTGATAATAAGAATAGAAGGAAAAAGGATTCATTTTTTACTTGCATTTTTGTTCTTCATTCATTCAAAAATTTCAACGTTTCCATTGTTACTGTTTCAGTTTGAAACATTGCAACAGAAAGTGTAGCTAAAGCATGATAAATTCGTATATTATTAACATGAATACATCAACAGTGTAAATGTTTGTTTGATTGTTTATCTCTGAATATGATTCACAAGAATGGAAAAATTTTTTCTCTTCTTTGCTTAACACATCTTTTCTTATATTTTATTATACTTTGTTGTATTCACATTATTATATTTGTTGTCATCTTCAAATTGAAATCTGTCTCATCTTGCCAATCATCATCACAACAGTTATAAGATGAGAGTGAAAATGGCAGAATATGTTTAATGTAAAGGTTTAGTTATATTACATTATATAATAAAAGAAATGAAAATAATGAAAAAGTCAGTGAAACAATCGATATTTGTTACCTTTCTTACTATTCACCAAATTGACATTTTCTTCACTCTAATTAGTTTTGATAATGATGACGGATTCCAATTTTACAAGTTTAAATCATTAATCTGTATTAACAGGCGACAACTTGAAAACTTTTGTCAATATTTTGCCATGGAACGAAAGTAAATTGAAAACAAAATGTCGAACTTTTTGATTCTATTTTTTTCCCATTAAAATGTCTCATTAAATTGTGTCGTAAATTTTTACGTTTTTATGGAGAATGGCAAAAGTCACTGTCGATTCTTTTTTTTCGATTCAAATAAATGTTCAATGAAACGTTCGGAGTTGGAAAAGTTTGTAGAAAAATGAAAAATGAACTTTAAAATATCACCTCCAGTCAATTTGGAAAAAAGAGAGGAAAATTTTTTTACAAAATTCTCTGAAAAAGTCAAAAATTCGACAATTTTCAGAGTAAGGGATTGATCGATTCCAATGTTGCTTTCTGTCGATGCAGATGTCCGTCCAAGTTTGCATTCTTCACGTCTGTTAGCAGTCGAATTGCAACGTTGGTGTTGAGCCATTCTGCTAGGTCTTTCAGTTTCCTTAGGATTACTCAGCTATATCAGTTCTGGTTACATTGGGAGTCAATTCCTAAAACGCACTTTCTGCTTGAACTGACATTGCGATTCGATAACAATTCTATTATTGAGTTCACGAGTTTTCACAAAATCAAACTTGTTGGGCTCTTATCTTTTAGACAATACGAGTTACTGATCAAATGATGATCGACCAAAAAAAGATGAAATTCCTTTCGTTCATCATCAGGCGTCAAATGACTGAATCATCTTAATTACCTTGAAATGTCCAACTTATGTTTCTTATGGTTACTAGTGAAAGTGCATAGAAAGTCTTTCAAATTTTCTAACCGATTTAAACATTAGAAATGATAAAATTAACTCCAAAGCAAATCAAAAAGACTTTGACAAATGATCAAACTGACTAAATGTAGTAGGTTGAAAAGACTATTTGATAAAAAGTTAAAAGATGCTTCTCTCTGAATCCTCTAATATTGGTTATCTCAATAAGTTTGAGCCACAAAATTTGCAGTCTAAAAGCATCTGAGTTGAAAATTTCCAGTTGAAGAGTTTCAAGAAAATGAGATTAAAATTTATACTTTTCATTTGAAAAATAATGTAAAACAAGTCGATGTTTCAGCTTAAATTTAAACTTTGACTATATAAACAGTAATTTCATTTTCTCACAATCAAATGTGAAATAACACAGCATTGCATAGCAATTGCAAATCTGTTTGCGGCCATAAATTAAACATAGAATCACAAGTCTCAAGATTGATTACACACTTTTATTTAATATCAAACACGAGTTTTATTTTACCAACTAATAGTTATGAGTTTACATTAAAAACGGTGAAAAAAACGGTTTCCCTAGTTTTCAACCTTATACCTTGTTCACTAGATTCACTTTTAAATATTAGTTGAGCTAATAATCTGAACCATTTCTTGGTGCATTCCCTTGTAATCAGAGTAAATTAATAGAAGTAGGTTCACATTAACTAAGAAACTGGTGAGCTTAATAGTCTAACTGGATGACTGGCAATGTAAATGTTTATAAACTTTAATTGAACTTTTATTTAACTGTCCAATTAAAATGAGCCAGCATCTCGTTTAGATTGTAATTAATTGCGTGAAAATGGTAAAGGAAAACATTGGAAATGTTTAATGTTGTTTGATGACAATTACAAGAGATGAAGGTTAAAAAAAAATATAAATCATAATTATTTGCTTTTTGATGATCAAAAAGGAAAAGCATCTTTATCCAACTTTTTGTTGTACAATACTAATCACGAAATGAAGCGCCCTTTGAAACGTTTGAAATGAGATTTTATCGTGACTGGAACATGATAAAAATAGATGGAAAATAATTTATTGCATCTTGAAATAATTGAAGTCAGTAGCATGGAATCATGAGTTGAATCGATATAAACGGAGAAAAGCCAAAATGAAAGGTAAAGAAAGAAGATGCATAATATGATTGGGAGCAACCGAAAAATTGATTTTCATGGTGAAAAAAATTGGAATCCATTTGATTGGATTGAAGGAAACAATTTGTAACAAAATGGAAATGTTTCAATTGATTGACTTTCAAATGGAAACATGAATCGTTTAAAAGGTTGACCGAGAAATGCTTGCCAATGCAAGTTAATGAACTTTCAAATGAATCTGTTTGACTAGTTTCTTTTGTTTTTGGGATAATTTAATTTTAGGCCAATAATGTTGACCAACAATTTAAACAATTGTAATTGAAGTTTTTGTTGAACATGGAAAGGAAAAGGTTTCATGATAACTTTGTAACTTGTAAACCATTTTCTCCTTTTTATTTTGCAGGTTGAGAGAGCTTCAATTTGAGACTTTTATTTCATCTTGAGTCAAAGTAAATTTATATAAGTCTAATAAATTGTTCAAGACTTGATTGGCTTGAGTCGAGTGAATTCACTGCAGGAATGGTGGGATGAACAACCAGGAAAGATGGTGATGAAGATGAGTTCATCTTCCTGTTGTAGAAGTAGAAAAGGGAACAAAATTTTCGATCGATTTTCTATTCTTGAAAAGTTGTTCACTCCAAGTTGACTGTAACCAGACTCATTGTTTTCCTATTATTATTATCATCTTGTAATTCAGGCAAAAATCTTTACCCAAACTGCACTTTACCTTTTACCAGGATAATGAAACTGGTCAAGGTTGATGATGGAAATGAAAATGTAAAGACAAAAAGGTTTACATGAAAACAGCATTTAAATTAAAATTTAATATTAAACCTTTTCTCTTTTGGTTTACTTGTTCAATCATCAATTGATGAATTCATCTTGAAACCTTCCCAGATGACTTATAATATCAACTCTGTTTCAGTCTTTTCTACCTCTTTAACTATTTATATATCGAGACATTTATTGCACCAACACTCAAAACCTTTAATTCATTGTTTATTCATTAAATCAAACTGGCCAATAAATGGTCACAATTAACACTTGACCTAATCAAGTTTTTACTAATGTAATTTACAATCCATTTGGTAATCATTTTTTCCACAGCAAAATCTAAATTCTAAATTGATTTTTCTTTCCATTTCAAGCCATTCATTTTGCTAATTTATGTCAACTTAATTGCTTATCCCAATGAGACTCAACCCAAATTGTGGTCGATTGACAAATCAGCCAATTAGTTCAAAATTAAATCAGTAAATGAGCAGTTGAATTGAACGTAATTAGTAAAATTAAGCAAATCTTTGATGGAATTTAAATTGTCTTTAATCTTTGATTCTCATTGTTTAATGATTTTGATTGGGAAAATTGTTTCGATGGAATCGTTTGATTGAAAAGGAAAAATGAATTGAAAATGTTCACCTTTACATTATCTTAAAGATCCAGTTAAGGGATTGAACCAGAATCTTTTTTTTTCTGGTTCTTTTTAGGTGTTCATCATTTATAATAAGATGGACTCATTTTGCTGGATCAATGATAATCAAATGAACAAGATTGTTAAGATGACAACAAAAAGTGTATTCACAAGTGTTTGTCCAATCATCTGTTGTTTTTGCCATATAAAAGTTGAGATTGAACAATTTAGGTTAAATGCTTAGCCAAGCTTGAAATTGGAATGATGATGATGATGGTTTATGGTGATGGTGATGATGATGGTGAGGAGGCTCAGGGAAGGTTGAAGCATAAATATGGTTGCAAGTGAAAAATAAGAAAAGGACAAAAGAAGAATGAAAATGAGAAGTTGAACAAGATAATATTTTTATGGTCAATAAATGGAGTCATACATTTTATTTCTTGCACTTTCATCTTCATCCTCATCATTATCATTATTTTGAGATTTTTTGTCACAATTACTTTTATCAACATCTCTCTTTTTTTCCCACCCAAACATGTTACAACAAAACAACGATATTCCGTCCAATTTTATACTATTAACCAGGAAAATTGACTCTGAATCTGGTAAAGATTTCAATTCATTAAATTACGATGCAACATAATGGGCAACCTCTAAATTGAGAGGCAAACAAAATGGTTCATCTTGACCAAAGACCATTTTAACCTTTTCATTTTGTTTTCTTGTGGTTTGTGTTGTCTTACAAGGATTATTATTTAATGGGTTCAAGTTATGGATTAAATGGTGTTTCATTAGCAATTGATCTGATCATAAGTAAATTGATACATTAACTGTTGATTAGTTTGATGATAAACAGAAAAGCCATTTAAGGTTATCAATCAATAAATTGCTATTCAATTCCCTTACCATTCATTTACAGCTTTTTGTTTAAAGGTTTTTAATGTTTTAAGCAAAGAACCAGAATTAAACGTTAAACCAGAAAATTTGATTAAACTCTTTATAATCCGTTGCTCTTCAAATCTGGTATCTTTACCAGATTTCAAGGGTTCTACTTTTGTTGCTCATCAAATTATTAGATTGACTTTCATTTGTAATTTAGTTGATCATGATTAATGTAACATTACGTTTGGTAATAATCTTATTACAGTTTAACCCTAAGTATTCAGCCTTTTATGTCCAAAAGACTTTTGATCAATATTTTTTATCTTTTCTTCTTCTCTGTTATTTAAACTATTATTACAATAATGAAACATTATTATTACCATAATCATGATAAAACCTATTATTATTACAGTGAATTGCAATTGTTAAAATGTGTTATAACTTGAATAGCATAGCAAGAAAAAAGGATCACAATTTTGGGTTCCTAAGGTAACAATGAACTAAGCTGTTACATCTAGCGTGACTGCTTCACCAACTCACACCCAATTTTGATGTTTAATATTAAATCATTTTCATTACCATAATCATCTTGATAATGTACATAATGATGATGATAAACCAAAAACAATTGAACTAATTGCGTTATTTTTGCTTCTCTCAATATTTCAATATCAATGAATCATTTATACTTATTACAATTTAGGTTTTTGTCTTTGCGCCTTCCCTTTATTGTAATTTTTACTCTCATTACATGACAAAATGATTGATTTGTTTTAATGATTAAAAGTGAGCTTTTTTACATCTAGTTATTAACATAATTTTGTTTAAATGGTTAACCAATGTTGAACGTAAAATATGTTTCATTTGTCAGATTATTAACCAATTTATTAATCATTTGCAATTCAAATAAGTTTACTTGACATTTCTGTTTAATTTTCTTGTCCAACTTGATTTTCATCAAAAACCCATTTTCTTTGTGCACTCCCGTTCAGAAACAATCTTGCAAGTTCATTTTCATTTTACCAATTAATCAACTGTTATGCTTGACACCATTTAACACCATTTAATCATGATTGTTATTTAATGGGTTAACAATTAGCAGCTTTGCAACAATCAACATTTGAATATGTAATTCGCAGGAAAAAATGCTTCGATAAATCAAATCGTTTCCCAAATATACAGTTTTAATCTAATGCACGATTTACGCATTTAGCTCTCCTTTTAGACCAGATTTTTTTCTGGTTTGACAGAAACTGGTTGACTTCAAGACTTGCTTCAATGTAAAATTAAACAGAAAAATTTTTCTACAAATAAGATCGTTTAACCAAAGACGCAAAGATTCATTTTTTGTATTTCTTTCTCATTCCAAACCAAAAAAAAATCTGGTTTGAAAGGTTTGACTAAAACTGGTTCGTAAAGACTTGCTTACTTCATTATAAAATTATCGAGAAAAAATGTTTCTACGAATAAGATGGTTTGACAAAAGATGCAAAGATCAAAATGATCTCATTCTTAACCAGAAAGAATCTGGTTTTAGGTTTGACAAAAAATGTTTCATACCGAAGGCTTGCTCAGTTCAGCATTTCATTGCTGTGGTGATAACGAAATGGCAAAGAAGATCTTTGTAAATCAAGATATCGGTAAATTGAATATCTTTAAACTTTTCGTTACAACTGACAAACCGATGACAAGAAGTCAATGTCCCTCCTAACATTGAACTTGTTTCAAACGGTGCAGCTCGTGATTAGATTAGATTTTAGGTCAACTCATTCGATTTGGTGGTTCCATTATCACTTGGCTTAGAACTGATCAGGGAAAAATTAGGCTTTTAAGCTGATTAAAAGTTGATTAAAAGCTTATTAGTAAACAGGTTACATACATGGATAGACTGAGTAAAGCTAACCATAAAAATGTAAATGTATAAATTGAATTACTCGAGAAAATTGAATTCAATTTAACTCTTCGTTACTAAGCCTATTGGCTTTATTAAGACAATTGAATTAGATTTTTTCCCCATCAAAATGATTAGTTGAACAGTTAAAAAACATAGCGACACGAAAATGAGTAAATATAAAGGTTTATTATAAATCATGGATGGAAAGTGAAGAATAATGTTTCAGAAAAAAAATTTCTTTCCATCACCTTTCATCTGTTTGCACAAAAGCCTGGTTCGCTTTGTTCATCACAATAAGATTAGTTTCCATGGTTTTTCCCATTGTCTCATTTTCATCATGAAAACTGAACATTTATCACTTACCAAGAATGAAGATGAGTGTTGATCATTATCAACATTAATTATACTTAGAATGTATTTCCCTCTTTCCTGGTCTCCTCGATTGTTGCCCTGAATGTTGAACAGGTAAAGAATCTTAGGTGAAGCTTTAATTAAAGGACAATCGCGATTGAATATTGAATCGACTTGCCGTGAATATATTTGGATGTAAATTATTGATTGACTTGCTGTTGAACGTTACTTGAATACTCAATTTACACTGCAATTATCAAATGGCAGGGAAAAAATGGGTTCACTCAATAACAACATTGTTATATCAATAACTAGGATAAACATTTACTTGTTTATTCTGAGGCTTTTTTATGTATATTTTTCACTGTGACTGGGTTTAAAGCTAACAAAAATGATATTTATATTATTTATATGTTGAGGCATTTAGACTGACTGAGGAGTGATAAAAAAACATACAAGTAAGAATGAAATAAATAGTAAAAAAGTAAACTCTTTTTGGGTTTATTATAATACTAAAAAAAGGAGCTTTTCTTAGCCTTTTATTTTTGTATGTAAACACACATCGACAGCAACAAACACTGAATACGTTATATGCTTACATATGCAAAGTCACATGGGACCGCAAGTTGAGTTAATCATATTCAATGATCATATTACTGCTGCTTATTCAATGATAATATTTTCACTGTGAAGGAAAGGCGTTGGAGTTGAAACTAGCTCAATGAAATTGTTAACAAGGGTAAGCAAGTTAACGTAAGTGACAAGAATTTACAAAGGCTTGAGAAATGACCTGCCATTTAGGTTAATGTACTTGAATCTGACTTTTTAGGTCAGCGAAGGGAGAAAGCAAGGTTCAAGGGTCGATTGTTAGGACTTTTGATGGAAGGCATTCACAGATGCTAAAAGTAAAAAGAGCTCATTTAAGAATTTGATGAATTGCAGAAAATGATCTGATTTAGACGGTAATTTGCAGAAGAACTCAATTTTGAATACAACTTTTGATTAAATTAGAAACTTTTATTCCGATCAAATTAGCTTGAAACGGACGAAACCAAACTTTGTCCCAACGCTAGTATCAAAAAATGTTTCTGCTACCGAACAGAACTTTTCATCTCTGAAACTTTAATTCAAAACATTATTGAAAATCAATCTTCACTTGTACCACAAAAACCATTAAAATTTGTCTTTTCAAGTCGAACACTCAATCAAACGTTTTAATCGTTGGTGTCGTTTCCAGTTTCCAATGAAATAAACGTTGGGATGAAACGCAATGAGTTGTTTTGAAAAATTTTCCCAAGACTTTGGAAAAGAATTCACGTTTTTTAAAGAAACTTTTCATTTTCTAAAAGTGGAAAGATTAATTGAGCCAATTTACCAATCGATGATTGATTAGTCTGACTCAATTTAAAGACAAATTGACAACAAATTGAATAATAGCTGGGAGTGAAGTAGAACTGCAAGTTTCAAAATAACCAATCGATAATTGCATGGAACTTTGAATGTTTGCTATTCTGTCTTTCCAGTGTTTACTCCATCTTTCAATTTTCACAATCTTGCCATTTCATGAGAATGAAAATTTAACCTGAAAATTGCATTTACATGATAAAATGTGAAAATATAATTAGCAAACATTGCCTTTCAATGATCTCGTTTTCCTTTCACCTTTACTTTTGTTTAATTTCAATGTTTATTCAATTATCAATTTTGATTGAAATTTTCAACTTTTCTCTTCACTTTGCAAGTTTATTCTGAGCTTTGTTCCAACTACACTCTGATTCTTGATTCTCATGCATAAATAGATGCAAAGTTATCCTGCTGATGAACAAGATTAATCCGTTAACCATTTAATCAATAGACTTAACTATCAATTGGTTTTACTTAAACTTGGCTTCCACTTTCATCCATCTTCATCTTCACCATTTTGCTCATAGTAATTACAGTTGAACAAAAAAAGGCTTTAAGAAGTTTTCCTTTGAAATGTAATTAGTTGAATCTCTTGAAGCGAATCAAGTAAACTTTGACTTGATTGTTGACAGTCTGATTGACAAACTGAACACTTTTTCCCAATTTCACATTCAGCTTAACACGTAAAAGGTAAAAGCTAAACATTGAACTAATATCAATAACAAAGTTTACATTTACTTTGGTCACACTTAATCTAACCAGAATGAAATACACTTGTTATTAACAACAATTATCGACTTATTTACACTTGATGTTGATCATGGCCGTCATCATCAATAACAATGACAACCTTTACTCCAAATTATTGGTTAACCGTCAAAGTTGCTGGTAAAAGCAAAATAGACTGATCAAGTTGAAGGAAAGGTTAAAAAATGAAATCTTGATCGATCCATTTACTTCAACTTCATCGTTAAACATTGCGAGATTTTCATTGACTTTAATGGTTTTATTAATGCACTTGGATTACATTTTGATTATAATTAAAGTGAATCTTCTCGCTTGTGTTATTGTCAGGTTGAAATTGAATTGAAATGACAATTGAACCAACTAACAACATGGAATTAATCAAATCTACAATAAAATGTATTATTCAATGTTATTAACTTTTAATTCAAATGCTAATCAAAAGCATAATGAGATTGAGTCACAATAAACCCGACAAATGATCATTATCATCAATTGTTGTCCAATTTCATTATAAGACTTTTCTCGATCAACAATTGAAACACTTAATATGTTCAACATTGTTGATGGCAATATTCATTCAACATGGAGTGAACAAAAAAGATATTGAAATCGATGTTTAAAGTGAACTTGAGATTAGCTTGTCTACACGGGCCATTATCTTAAAGCTAGTAAATCAACAATTAAGTTTTGATGAACTTTTGCAGTTCATTTCTCCAAAAGAGTGAAAGCAGGCAAGATCGAATGGCAATTTTGCGAGAACCAAAACATTTTTTGCGTTCTTTTAAATCTCTTTTATATTGGCTTCTGTTTGATACTTTCTTTTAACGCTTTCCTATTCTTCTGTTCATCTTTGCAGAAAATTCTATTGCCCAGGAAAAGCGTCATCAAAGAAAGATGAAACCAAATTCATCGACATCATCATTACCTTCATTGTCCAGTAAAGATGTATCTGGACGCAATCGGGTGCTTCAAGAGGTTAATGATTCAAACCGTTTCAATGGGAAACCTCAATATCATGATGCAATTTATTATTCGTGTGAATCAATTGAATGTGAAGCTGGCGGTAGCTGTGTTGAAAATGAAGATTACCATGACCATAGAGTTCGTTGTAGATGTCCATTGGGTCGAGGTGGATTTTTTTGTGAAAAACGTAAGTCTAATTGAAGTGCTTTGCTATTCTTTTGGGTTTATAACTGGTTAAATCCATTTTCTGCTCTTCTACAGCAATGGAAGTGCGTTTTCCTCGATTTAGAGGTCGATCATATCTTGCTTTACCAACCCTTCGAGATGCCCACAAATCAATGAAAGTAACCATTGAATTCCGACCAGAGTATCATGAAGGTGTTTTACTTTACAGCGGTGAAAATCAAAACTTGGAAGGTGATTATATAGCAATTGTATTGAATCAAGGATTTGTAGAGTTCAGGTAAGAATGCTTTGGTTTCATGTTCAATTTGCCGCCAAACTTTGCAAAGAATTGAAAGAAGAGATTGAAATTTTCATGTCTTTCCCAAACAAGACACTCATCAAAGTTGAAGAATCAGTTTGCTCTCAATCACTTAAATCTTAATGAAAATTTTGTATTATAATGAGTATCTTGCAAACATCAAGCTGAAATAATTAGATCTACAAATCTAGGAATGAAAATAGCTTTTTAGCCAGTTAGATTTACTGTTCAGAACCAGCTTGTGAGGTTGAAAGGCTCAGAATTTTTAATTGAATAAACTCGTTGGAATCAGCATAAAATTGTTAAAATGATTAGTGCTAGCTGTGAAGGTTCAAATGACTCGATCCATTAGCTACTGACAATAACTTGAACAGTTCAAAGTTTGATTTCTATGATCAATGCTTATTAACTCATTTGTGACTTTTGTTTCCATTTTGTATTTTGGGTTTGTTATTTTGTGAAACATTTTAATTCGGTTCGAATGGAGAATTGGTTTTAAAGTTTAATGTTTTTCTGTTTGGTGCAAAGTATTGGTTAAAATTTGGGTTTTGTAAAATTTTGAAACTTTGTCAATCAATCAAACTAATCTTTTCTTTAATTGCTACAATAATTTAGATTTGACTGTGGAATGGGCGAAGGTGTTATTGCAAGTGAAACTCCGGTAATACTAAACTCATGGAATAGATTGACCATTTACCGAGACGGTTGGTCAGCTTGGTTACAATTGAACCAAGAGAGACAAATTCCTGGCCAATCGCAGGGACTTTTTTCACGAATTACATTTAAATTAGAACTATTTCTCGGTGGATCACCAAATATAAGTTTAATCTCTGCACGAGCCAACAGTCGACTTGGTTTTGTTGGATGTGTCCGTAAATTGGATATAAATGGTCATTCATATGATTTCAGGTCAGACAGCAGAGGAGATGCTATCGATGGTGTTGATACAGGTGAATAAAGTCATATATAAATGGACCAATCGAACACAAAAAATTAATGATCAATAACATTATATTTTCTCATTCAACTTCCAGATGAATGCAATTCAGATGTTTGTAGCAACACTTCGTGCTTAAATGGAGGCCAATGTGTAGCAACATCACCCGAAAGATGGATATGCATGTGTCCGCTGGGCTTTGCTGGTAACCATTGCGAGAGAAGTAAGTATCTTGACCATTTAGCATTCACAATATCAGTCGAAACTGAAATTGAACACTTGGATATTAGCTGATGAAAATGCTTACATCAAATGAATCGACAAATAAGTAATTTCAAAAAACGTATTTATTGATTTTATTATAACTCAAGTACAAGTGAATAAGTTGCTAAAAACTACAACTTATATGCAAATCGATACAAACGGGCGAAAACGGATAAAAACAATTTCCATTAAATTGAGACTCTGTTTGTTTGTAGGGACATAAAAACGTAGTCTATTTGTGCGATTGGGAGGTTTCTCTGGCCGAAACTTCTCGATAAAATTCATTTCGAAGTTGAAATTTCGATTGGCTTTTGCACAGCCATGGAAGCAGGTTTTCGCATAAAACTTCATTTCAACGATGTATCTTTTGATGACCAACCAGAAAATGGTCTTATTTCGGGAAATAGCATTTTCTGTCTCTGCATAATAGATCAAGTTCAATTTTCGATCAAATCGAATGCTTCCCGTGATTGTAAAAGCTATCGAGCTGAAACTTAATATTTGTTCATCAAAATTGCTCCTTCAAATCGTGCATCTAATACTTTTACCAATTCGACTTTAATTCTCTAGATTTGGGCCATTGTCTTTAAAACTTCGAGTCTCCATATTTCGAGAATGGCATCACCTGCAACCATCATTCTTCCACCAATTTAATTCTTTACTAATTAGTAATTCAATTCGATTTAATAACTAACCATAACCTCACCGAATCTTGATTTTTGGGTTGTAAATGCACGAGACAACAACTCATTCAACAAACCAAACTCATCTTAACCCATTTCTAAGTGAATAAACCAATTTTCTGGTTAAACTTACAAATGAAATAGTACAACATTACAAGAGTAATGCATACGGCTCGAACATTTGAATAAAGAGTTGAAACTTTATGTGTTTATGAGGACATAAAAACTGCGTCTATTGGTGCTATATAGTATTTCGTTTGATGTATAGTTTTCTAGAAAATCGAGGTCAAAGTTTAAACTTCGGTTGCCTTTTGCTCAGCTATGGAAGCCAATTTTTTCTTGAAACTCATTCACCTCATTTAAACTTTGATGATCAACCATAAAATGATCTTATTTAGGAAAACAACTCTTTCTATTTTTGTAAAACAGATCAAGTTCGATTTTCAGATAAACCGACCGCATTTCGTGACCGTATGAGTTGAAGACCTGAAACCTGTTATGCCTCGATAAAAATTGTTAATATACATCAAGGATTGAACAATTTTGGCAATTTATGAACAGTTGTCTTAATTTTCACAGTTATCCTTAAAACTTCGAAGATAAATATTTCGAGAATGGCATCAACTACAATTATCATTCTTTCACCAAACATTAGATTTTATTATGGGCTACAATTTATTGAAATATTGAAGCATTCAAGATTTTACAAAAAAAGTATCATTGTATGTCTTATGTTACCAGATTTGACAATTGATTTATAAAGCTGAACACAAAACTTATACTTTAGAAAGATTTTCTTCATTAAACGAATTAGCTCTGATTTTATTGGGCGATAAGTCATATTATGCTGTAGCCTCAATAAAATCTAATGTTTAGTGAAATAATGATGCTTTTAGATGACACCATTCCGGAAATATCGAAGTTCAAA
This sequence comes from Tetranychus truncatus, assembly GCA_028476895.1. Taxonomy (NCBI): domain Eukaryota; kingdom Metazoa; phylum Arthropoda; class Arachnida; order Trombidiformes; family Tetranychidae; genus Tetranychus; species Tetranychus truncatus. The sequence goes on from CM052060.1 coordinate 19,692,636, forward strand.
GTTTTAAAGGCAATGGCCAAAATCAAGAGAATTGTTGATAAATTGATAAAAGTGTTCAATCCATCATTTGAAGCAACAATTTTCATGAACAAACAATAAGTTTCAGTTCACTCACTCTTACTCTTACAGAAGGCGATCGGTTTAACTTAAAATCGAACTGATCTGTTTTGCACAAAAACAAAAATTTGATTTCTCAAAATGACTACAATTCCTAGTTGTTCATCAAAAGATACATCTATTCCAAGAATTTCCTGAAAAAATCTGCTTCAATAATCGTACAAAAAGCCTAGCAAGTTCAAACTTCGGACACGATTTTCTCGAAAACTGTTCATCAGAGAAATCTTATAATCGCACAAATAGGCTCATTTTTCATGTCCCTACAAAATAACGAAGTCTCAATTTAAAGGAAATGTAATTTTATCAGTTTCTGCCCATTTTGTTTATAAATGTAACAATTGTGTTGGTTGTGCTTTTTTAGTAACAACTAAAGTGCAATTTTTGTAACAATTATTAACAAACATTAGGCTATGTTATTAGGTTACTTAATTTGTGACTAAACTATATGTAAACGGTTTCGCTATAAATGTTACCATTTTGGGTACAAGTGTTATCCTTTGTAAATACTTGGCTTTTCTCATTCCATTTAAACTTTTTCATGATTCACTTTTCGTTTCATTTGTTTCACTTTTAGGATCCGATTTTACGATTCCTTCATTCAATGGTTCCTCATATCTTCAATTTACCGGTTTAAAAGAAACTTGTCTTTCTTTCTTTGAAATACAAATGATATTTAAACCTCGAATGCCTAATGGTGTCCTTTTATACAATGGTAATCGATTGGATGCTCGAGGTGATTTCATCTCAATCAATCTGGTCAATGGTTTCATTGAATTTCGTTTCGACTTGGGCAGTGGTCCTGCCATTATCAAGTGAGTTGAGGACAATATTTTCACATTCAACATTCAACTTGTGCAAAATACAATACAAAACATGTGTTTATAATGGATTTGTATAACACTAATGGTGTTGAATGAAAATTTGCTTTTTTCACTTTTTTTCTATCATTTTCATCTTCTATTTGTATTCCCTTTTTCAGGAGTCGCGAACCAGTTGAACTTAATCAATGGCACAGTTTACTAGTAACACGCACTGGACAACAAGGTTGGCTTCAAGTTGACAATCAACCGATTGTAAGTGGATCAAGTCTGGGTGGTTACACGCAATTATCATTATCACTCAACTTGTTTCTTGGTGGCGTCTCTGATGTTAAAGATGTTTCATCCAATTCAGCAATCAGCGATTCTTTTTCAGGATGCATTAAAAAGATTACTATTAATGGAAGGTTATTAATGTTCCTTGATGAAGTGCTATCGGGAGTTAATGTGATTGACTGTCCTAATCGACATCATTGTTCAAATCATCATCGCTGTTCAACTTCTTCATTTGTACCTTCATTTTCATCTTCATCCTCTACAACAAGATCAACCAAATTATCCTCACCATCATTATCATCGCCATTAACGTCAATATCATCATCATCATCATCATTCTCATCATCACCAATGAATAAACGTAGTTTTAGGAAATCAACAGATTCTGTGATAGATTCATCGCGCTTTATCAACAATCACTTTAATCCATTTTGATTGCATTAATTTTGATTGTATCATCAACTTTTACCTTTTATCTTCTACTCTTCAATCCTCTCTTTCCTGCAACTCTTTTTTTCCTAAACGACGCAATAAAATGATTTTTGTAAATGAATTAAATAAAGTATAATATCGATTTGATAGTTGATTAAATTGTACTTTTTATTTGAGCATCAATCACGCACAAAAATATTAACCAAATTATTTTAATTTGTGAAAATATCATCCTTTTCCCGGTTTCAATCGATATAATTTACTGGCTTTAATCATCTTTTTTTGGCCTCCATGTAAACGTGCATTCATCGATTCAACTTGAGTCGTGTTATCTTGAGTTATTTTGTCTGCAACATATGTGATCACATTGTAACAGTTGAAACGATAATTCAAGCTAAATGGTTAGTTTTCAGATTTATGTGATTTTGCATGGATAGCAAGAGGCCCATTGATTTACGGGGAAAAGTTTCATTCAGATCTATGTGCTTCAACTGGTGCAGATTTATGAACTTACTAGGATTTATTGCTTTAGAGATTTTAATTTACAAGATGAGTGACCAATGCAAGAACGAGAATCGCGAAAGGACATCATGATTAAGTTGTCAATCAATATAGTCAATCAGAAAATTTAAGACAGAATCTGGCAAAAGGTTACATGGAATGAATTTTTATAACATTAGATGGCGACACATGACAACTCAGTCTTTTTGATGCTCAAGTGTTACAGCGTGTAGTTTATTATTGTTTTTATTTTCAAGAGTAGTTAAATCCCAAGGTTTTCATCCTCTCAATTCTGCGATGTTATTTCAGAAAGATTTTCAACATTGTGTCCAGCATTTTAGATTTGAAACACACGCTTTAGATGTAGAACTGATGCTAAGCATATAAACGCAGTCAGTCATTTTAGGCTGAATTGTGTTTTAAAGCTCTTATCTATAAGTCTAATTATGCTGGATGGTATTCAGTTTCAGACGGAACATTTCTACCCTCAACATTAAATCGAGGAGAAGATCATAGATGATAAATTACTTAAATTCTTAGATGAATCTGGACATGTCCTGGAATAGGTCGATGAAGAAAATTATATCTTCAAATTGAACGAGATAGAAGAGGCTCCATCGAAACTTTTTAAATCTGGTGTATTACTATCAAACCTGGAGTCTTCCATCAACTAAGTATTAGATTTGATTGACCATCGACTACATGATATTTCTTTATTCAGACTCATCTCATCGAATAAGAGTATCATCTGTAACAATATTCAAAATTATGCCCCGTTTATATTAACTTCATGAATTTTATTCTTAAGATTTACGTTTGGTTAGATGCTTTAGTCAACTACCTGGCTGTTTCGGATTATCCTAATCTCTCTGAATTTTGGCCCCCTGATTGTCATGTCATTGGTAAAGATATCATCAAGTTTCGCGCTATCTATTGGCCTGTTTTTTTGCTGGCTGCTGACTTGGAAGTCCCAAAACAAATAATGTTTCATTCTCATTGGACTGTTGATGGTATCAAGATGTAAAAAAGGTCTCAGATATTCATCAACAGCTATCAGGTATATTCTCCTGAAACAAGCAGCTCTTCACGATGATGGAAGTAAGTTAAATTTATTTCTGTCTATGGGTCTAGACAAATTTATTAATCTCTGCCCGTTCTTTCTTCTAGACTTTAGTGAATCTAAAGTCCGCTATCTTCTAAATCTCCATCTTTCTAATACGCTTGGCAAGCTAATCTAAGCACTCAAGTCAAGCACACAAATTCTAACAGATGAATTACAGCATATGTAATAGAAAGTTCATTTCCATTTGGACCGAAAGTAGATAAGCTATTCAGAGTAACCCAATTTCATGGCGGAATCGATCACGTTTTGACGTCTCTTCGATTAGCAAACAAACTAGTAAATGATATAAAGCCATGGTAACTTGTGAAAAATCCAGCCCTTGAAGAGTTTTAAATATTACTTTTGAAACTCTGAGGATATGTAACATTCTAATGCAACCAGTGACACCCAAAATGACAACGAAACTTTTGGAAAGCAATGAGCACTGCCAATTAATCAAAGATACTGGTCTGATGCTACTATCTGCTTACCACCAAGCAATTCATCTATAGAACGGAGTCTATGTGATAAAGTAGATTCTAATTTATTCCCAAGAATCAGATAAGAATGATTCATATTTGAAGTTTTCGTGCTGTGCTTACGGTCATGTAAAAACATCTATACAATTAAACTAGCTGCGTTCAATTTTGATTTTTTTTCAAGTGGTCAAGTGGTAAGAACTTTCAACTTTACTGTAAAAGTTAACATCTTTAATATATAAAATAAGTAGGCATATCAATTATTAAATTTAATTGTTATAAATTACTTTTGTCGTTTATATAAACTTGTTACCTTAATTGTAGCAACAAAAGTATTTAATCTTATCCCCGCAAGATATTGTTCGCGTAACAATGAGGATTTCATTTATTTAAGATTCAAGACAATTTTAACAAGTCAATTTAATATTTATTATGATATGTTTAAGCTTATGATTAGCCTTAACAAGGGACTCTTATTCAGTTTCAAACATATTTCGAAGTTCTAAAGTACCCTGATCACGTAGAAACCGAGCAAATAGCTGCAACTTAAATTATGTTTCACTCAACTTTGTTTTTTCTTCTTCTTCTTACCCAATTAGCTTCTAATCTGGTTAACACCTTACCTATCCTTGAAAACAAAAATGAGGCGACGAGCGGAAGTAAACCTGTTACAAATGGCGGCTACAATTTTGATGAATTGGGAGATGATTATGATGATCCTTTTATGAAATTATTAATAGACAAATATAAACCAGAACCACAACCAATTGCAATTAGAGACTCAAGTCATCCGAAAGATTTTTTTATTCCGTCCATCAATGTTCCACAAATATTTGTATCTGATGGTTTTTGATTTCAAACAATTCAAAAATAATATAAAAATCTTGCCAATTTCAAGGAAAGAGCATTTATTAATTATCAGCCTCTGATAGCACCAACTCAAACCAGACCAAGCGAAATAGAAATCACTGTTTAACCAGCTTTTACTGTTAATGTGTTGGGGGATCGGTTCAACTCTAAATTGTAACACTTAGCAAAGTCTACAATAATTTCATATTCTAGATGTGTAAAGCAAAATCAACTATCCTTCTCAATCAGAGAAATCCTCCCACCATTTATTGAAGAAATTCATTTTCTCCTCTCAATTTCCATATTGTAACTCTGTTACACTGATTGCTATTTACTAAAAAAATAGATTGATTATAGCTATCAAATTCCGTCAATAAACATGAATGTTTACAATCACTCTTGTGTCAAACTCATTCCATGTGAACCTTAAAATCAACTTTACTTTCATTTTTTACAACTTACCAAATACAGTTTATATTAAGCTCCAAAGTGACTAACTATCTGGATTACTCGTTGTTAAACCACGATTGAAGAATCGCAATAACCAAGGTAAGTTTTGATTTACATTCTTATACTTTTGTCTTATTCGCGATCTTCTCTTCTTGATTTACCCTTTTTTGTGTCCAGTAATTTTTGAATACATTGAACCAATTGAGTTTTCCCTCTAAATCATGTTTCATATTATTAGGAGCAAATTAACATGTTAATAGTTTCATTTTCAGCATTACAGCATAAAGTATTATCACTTTGCGTTTCAATTAAAGACCAAACATGTTTCCTCTTCTTGTTGATAAACATGAATCATGATCATCATTACTTCATCTTCAAAAAGATACTATTATTATTCCAATGATAAGAATAGGTAATAACCGTAATCATCCAACTTATTATTGTTTCTCAACGGTTTACCTCAATATTTTTTTCCGTAATCACGTCTAAAACAGTAAAACAAAATGTATTAAGAAAAAAAACTGCATTTTCTGTTATAAAATGAATTAGTGAACCGCAAAAAATGGCATACATTTGCATCAATTTAGCTTACTCACTCCTCCTTCCTCATCTCATCTTAATCATCATCATCATCATGGTCAACTTTTACCTGTGCATACTATCATAATCCGTTCAATGTGAACTCATCAACGTAAAGATTGAGACATATTTCAATAACAACTCATTATTTCTGGCCAATTATACAATTTTACTCCAGTCTCACTAAATGTTGGCTTTGATCAACAAATCAAGTGTCAATTTAGTTGTCTCAAACCTTAAGTCGATCCATCGTGTAGTCCATTTTTCACTCATGCAGTCTGTAATCAACTGATTAAAAATAGTCCCAACCTTCATCATGATATCATATCACAATTGTCAGTCCATTTGATCATTGAAGCATAATAGATTAGAATCAAATTTGGTCACTGGGAACATTCATCTCTTTTCATTTTATTAACATGATAGCATGAAATTGCCAGCTATCTAACACTAATCATTAATTACAGTCTTAATAATGTCACAAGAGGTGGTCAAAGTTGAACAATTTGAACAATAAAAACCATTGTTACCTAAAATGGGTAAACTATTACAACTCCATCTAGGTTTTTTACTTCAAAGCTTTATTCGAGTCAAGAGGATACATAAGTTTTTCATTGCAAATCATGCTTACCGTTTATATAGTCTGTGAAGACGATTGATTATCGTTCATTTGCCATAAAGTTAGTTTGAACAGATAATTTATTTGCTTGGTTTTGATCAATTGGTGTAATCATTTTTATGGTGTTTTTCACACACACAACATGCAAATGTTAATCTACAGTTAAATCCACTGAGCCGGTAATTTGGTTTCATTTGAAATCTATTGTTGAATCAACTTTGATAATCAACTCATTGTAATGTGCGTCTGTTGCATCAGCTTTTCATTATTATTCAATATGTTTGGAATTATATTACTTTGATTGTGTCACCTTAGTGTCAATTAATAAATCATAATTAGTGAAAAAAGACAAAAAATATGACAATTGAAATATTGGAAACATTAAACCTCCCTTTGTATGTTCATCTTATAGTTATGTGTTCCATTTATGCTTTCTTTTAACTGTAAATTAATGCAAATATGAATAACGTCATTTATTGTCTTCTTTTGTTCAAATCATCACCATCATCAGGATCATCATCATCACCCTCAATGGCTCCATTATATCATTTCATCTCAATTATTGAACCAATCATCTCCGGCATACACAATTATGATCACGGTTGTGACAGTTATTTGTCTTTCCAAGTCAAATCTTCTTCATCATTATCATTTCTTCTCTCTCATCTCTCTAACTTATTCACCTCTCTTACCTCTTTCTATGTACTATTACAATCAATCAGTCAATTATCTTATTTACGGTAGACTAAATACAAGTGTTGAGGTCAGGATATGAATAAGAGAGAAGACAAGGAAAGAAGCAGAAAAATGATAAAATTTATGATTATTTGTAGGAGAGAAGGTAAATGATCGGTTACTTCATTTTTAACCAAATGTTGCTGCCAGCTTTGTTTGTTTAACCTTTTAGTGACAATTTTGCCATGAATCCATTAGCTTAAAATTGCTAACCTCTGTTCATCTCATTTGAACTGTGATTATTCTCAACGTTTCCAAACCATTTTTAGCATAAGTTTTTCAAGAAATTTCAGTTTTTGTTTATAATAGTGGCCTTAAAATGGTTGCACCGACTTCTTGTTTTGTGTTGAAAAAGCTCATCTAACGAGTCTTCTTCTATTCCAAGGTTGAAAATGATAATCAATAGGAATTATGACCAACCAAGAGATCGACCAAGACTCTACCGAACTCATTCAATTAACAATTTTCCTGTGCAAACACCCTCTGTACCAGACTTGTATTCTTATGGATTATCAAGAGGTAATGATTGCCCAATTGTGTGCTAATTTTTGAAGCAGATTATATTCAACTTTTAGTTTTCTCTCAATAATCTTGGTGTCATTAACTTTCATTTTTTAATGCTTTCTTGTGAAATGATCTTTCATCTCTTTATTTCTTTTCTTTTGTGCCAGTTGAACCATTGAAGAGAAATAAACATAATGGATCGGTCAGTGTTTGGACGGGCTACTCAAATGGTGATGAGAATGGTGAAAGAGTCAAACTAAATGGCCAACTTAATGCAATTCGACTTCAAAGATCCTCATCATTATATCAAAAGCAGCTACTCCATCACAAAAGGTTAGTCTCTTTGACACGAAACAAACATTTCTAGCATGATGGCAGGCTTATTCATCGGGCTTAAATTGGAAAAAAAGGCTGATAGAATTGAATTCTTCTTTAGTTTCAGAAGTAATGTGCTCTTCTCAGAGTTATCTTGCTAATATATTAGCGATTATACTATTCAATCGTACAAACATAGAGATAGTTCAATAATTGTCTCATCCTACTTTAATCGAAATTTACTTTCCTGTTAATAGTCAGGTCTATTATTAACCTGTTGATAGCTGCAACAGCTTTTCCAGCTTTCTTTTTTTGGAATCTTGAAATGGATTTAATGTAAAGTCCAAGTAACATTAAATTGTTTTAAATTTTCATCTTTAAATGCTTTGAAATGTCAAATTCAACTACAATTTGTATTATTTTGTATTTCACTGGATCCACCCAAAACTAAAAGAGACTAAAAACCACAATATTAACTTTGATTGCAGGCATCAATTTATTCTTGCATGACATTTATTCTTCTTTTTCTTTCCTTTCTTATTATTCGTTTCTTTAAATTTCCGTTTTATCTTTTAATTTTACTCATTAATCATTTTTTTCTCGTATTTTTCCTCTCTCTGGCTGTCGATTCAAACCTCAGCACAACTGATGTGAACCATAGAGGAGAGCGTGTTGTGGCTTTAATGGTGAAAGATGATTCACTTGTAGGCAAGAAAATACCTTCAACAGTTAAATGGTCTCAACCGCTGTCACTGGATTATTGTTATGATGATAGTTCTATCAGACACACTTCACATGCCATGCCTAAAGGTTAGACCATTATTTGATGTGACTAAACTTACCTTGATAATCAGGTTTTATCATATTTCACTATAAAATAATCCGCAGTTATATGAATTAGATTGAGTACAGTCAAAAGTTCCGTCAATACTTTTTTGACAATACAAGACAATAATTGTATGCAGTCTCGAATGATTTCACGTATGCTTTTGACGAAAATGAAACTGTCATCAAATGTGAGGTCACAATTCGCAGCGAATGAAATAATCAAATTATATGGATTTAGATTGATTATGAAAGATTGGTACAAGTCCAAAATATCTAAATTTTCAGTCCTGTTAAACTCTTTGAACATTTTGTGAGCCACTGAAAGACAACGTTTGAATCAAGTGTAAACTTTCCATCGTTATTAGTCTGATTTCATGAGCTTTTCCGTATTCTTCGCCAAATCGCTCAATTTCAAGTCTATTTTCTGGTCATTTGGTTTATGGATCATTGCGGTCAATATCCTGTGGTACTCTTTGATCCCCAGTAAACCGTTTCACCTAAATTGATGATTACAAATGTTATTTCCCTTAATATTACAACCAATTACTGAATCAAACATACAATTAAATTCATTAAGCAAACAAGGTAATCGCGTGAAGACATTTATATATATATTTACAAAAAGAAAATGAAAAACAATTTAATTATTGTTTCATCCAATTATCATGGAAAAAGCTATAACATTAGTAAATTGTTACAATTATTTAATCAAATTCGCGCTTAATCCTTTCACCTATCCCTTAAGCTTTTCATTTTACAATTTCTGGAGCTAAAAAGCTATTCTGGAGCTTCTAATATTTCTCAATTATTTCTCTACTCATCATAATCACCATCTAATTAGGATAATTCAAGAGCAGTTAACTTGAAAGTTCAACATTTCCGCTTTTAAGATATCAATCCAACAGCAACGGCCATGTTGATAAGAAGAAAGGTTAACACCAAAACAGATTCCAAGCCATTACCTGATCTTTAAATTGCATTCAAACAATAAACTTTTCCACCAAATTTAGTGAAAATTATCCTGAAAGTGACTATCCCTGTGTATAATGCAAAATAATTGACACATTAACCAGAGTTCCTTAATCAAGATATTTCATTAATAGAAATGTTAAGAAAAAAAAGTTAAACACTTACCTGACCATTTCAAGTATAACAATGTGTACAAGGTGAAGAGGGACCAGTCTAATTATGTATCACAATCACTGTCCCCATAATTACCATTATCACAATAATCACCATCGTCTTCACCATCATTATCTTCGTCATCATCACCATCATGTTTTTTGTTTATCCATCTTAAAGACATTTAATAGTGTTAAAAGTTTATAATACAAGTCGATAACAATTGTGTTCAGGAAAGCGTTCAAAAAATGGCTAGAAGAGAGAAAACAAAAGAAAATGTAAATCTTAGTGAATACGTTAACATTGAAATAATCAATATGGAAGACAATTTCGAAGAACAATTCTGTTCTTCAACAAAAAAATGGTTGTTACTGTCAAAGGGAAAGCACATCGGATACGCCCGATACGTTCCTTGAGTGTCTTTTCTCTCTCATCCCTCCCATCTTCCATCCTCTTCATCTCTCTCCTTGCATCTTCCTTTACCTTACTTTTCAATCTCCCTTATTTTTTTGTTACCTTGTTTGCAGGCTTGTTTTTTCATCGCAAAGTCTAAAAATAAGCCGGTCAGTTTACAAAAAATCACCTTAAATCACCGCAATCACATTAACATAAACATCTATCTTTTTTATGTTTCAATAACGGTTACAGATTTGTTGATAATCATCTTTTCGTCTTTTCTTTATCATTCTTGAAAGTCAACATTTTTTTTATTCTGATATCAAACAAAGCAAATCAGTTTCATTTTTCAGTTTCAGTTTCGTTTCACCTCATCTTTAAACATCAACTTTCTGTGCCTGTTAACTGGATAAAATTTTTGCTTGCAACAATCAAAAGTTGATACACTTACCTTGATTCCTTGTTTTGTGAAAGTTGTTATTGTGAAATTAAAGTGAAATTGTTATCAGTAATTAGAGTCCATATTGAGCACTTAATTCACTGGTTCCATTGTGATATATCAGGTTAATCATTTTATGTTAACGGATTCTAAATTCCATACGACAGTTTTGTGGTTGATCAATACAGCGGATAATAGCACTTAAAACATTTTAAGGTAAGAAGTTTACACTTTAGTTAAATATTGCCTTCATATTGGTTGGTCTCATTGTTATTGTAGGTGATATTCAAGTGACCAGAATAATAATGAACACGGATCAGAATACACGACTTGATTTGATTTTATTTTTTACCAGCCATTATCTCTTTTTGTACAAATAATATGCATGTTTTTTCAAGTCAATTGAAGTGTTGTTTAACTCGTCCAAATTTATATTCAGTTACATTGTTGATTTGTTTTGTTCAATCTTTTCTCCGTAGGAAAACAGCCTTTTTATTAGCAAAAAAGACAAATAATACTGATGAATGATTAATCAACTTGTTTAGAAACTAGATTTTCCTTAGAATCTTGAATTTTATGTCATTTAATGGATAAAACAAAAGGATTTTAAGTCAAATTAAAGACGAAACCGGATTGAGAGGGAAAAATTAAGAAACCAGAAAACGTGGGAAACTTGCATTTATAAACCATTTTTTACAATGTAACCCATGAGAAAGACCTAATTGTTATCTCTAGCCAATGAACATTAAGACGATGTCAAAGATTTCAATATGGCTGCAACAACTCTTTTTGTCATTTTTTGTCCGCTTCACATTATGTATCTTACAATGCAAGATAACTACAATTATAAACATTTTGATATGATTTCACTTTAAATCAAGTGATATTTTGAATGAGTTGTTCAGCATCACATGTGACAATCTAAATCAAATGTCAATTAACTATTGTGTCTTGGTTTGATTGCGATTTCAACTTTCACCAAAGCTTATTTTAACCTGATTTGTGAATGTTGGCTTTTACATTGTTTGGATCTTTTTCTCAACCTGTATTTTCTGGATATGCTTGTGATCATGTTTTATGATTTCAATTATTGGAATACAATTGATTACTATGTGCTCAAGTCAATCAATAATTAAATTTGATTGAAAGCTCTCTCACGATAAAATGAGCCTTTATGTTCCAAGTTACATGTATAATGTTTAGCTTAATAATATTCTTGATGAAGTTTCATTTTTGAATGGCTTAACCTTAACCATTGTTGCTATTATTTCCATCAGATTATCGAATCATCATCATTGTCATTAGAATCAACTCAACAATTATAAACCATCTTTAATTTGATCATCGACCCAATCACTTTGCAAATGAAAATATAACAAGTGTTCCAAGTTAGTTATAAATCAATCATGTTCAACACTCAACAATTGAATTTGGTGAGAGAAAATTTTGACTTGTTACTCACGTTGTTGACCCGTCTTGGCTTTTCTTCATTCTCATTTAAATTAATAACTGTTAATCGTAGCTCAATATAAATCAGATAAATAAATCAAAAGTTATTCTGCCATCTACCACCACAATTAACTTTGATTTGTATAAATAATAAAAAAGTCGAAGGAAAAGGGGAAATAAAAGGTAACATCTTTACCCTTATAATTAGACAAATTTACACTTTTCTTTACCACGATTCAAGCTTTTCAGATGATTATGATTCTCAATGAATTTTGGTTTCATCATCATCATCATTTTCAGCTTTTTTTAACAATTATAATTACCATAATCATAATTAGCTGAATTTACATTCATCAACATGAAATGGTTAACATTTTTTTTTCTTGCAAAACCAAAATCCAATTTAATTATATCTTGTTGTTATGATTAAATCGCATTCACTCATGATCATTATTGTTCAACAATTAAGACTTGCTCAAGTACCAATCAAAGGCAAACGATTAATTCCTTATTCCTCTTGTTTAAAGCTACTCAACTAATCGACTGTTAATCTGATTAAAAGCAACTGTAATTTTAAAAAAGTAAATCAAATCTTCTCTTTCTGATTGATATTGTGCATCATAATTCAGTTATAATTTTCATATTTAAATCATTTATCAGCCAGAAATTGGGTCAACAAATATTGCTTCTAAAAGAAAAGCCCTTAACAATTGACTAATCTATGTTAATTATCTTGTTTATTAGCTTAATTCAATGTTGTTTACTGTTGATATTTTTTCCCCTATCATTTTAATTTCAAATTTGAAACAAAAAAGGTGTGCTTGGCTTTAATTATCTTCTTTACCTAATTAATTAATGAAATAATTTACTTTTACTGTACATTTTGTAACAATCTAATAACTGAATCTTTCCATGAAAACAAAAGTTAACCAATTCTGATGATAATTTATAACCAACCTTGTTTGCTGAAAAGTGATTTAAAATGTATAATTAACCAAAAATGTGTAACAAAAGAAAGTTAATAATCTAATGTAGATGTTTTTCCTTGTCTAATCAAGTGTCAAGTATCAACCTTTCAATACTAATTGTCTTTTTTTTCATCTATCATGGTAATGATGATTACTATTAATACATTAAGCCTTACCTTTCAATTCATCTTTCATCATAAAACCCAATTGAATGTTAACCTTTTCCAGAATAAGGTTTAACAGTTAAGCTCAACAAAATGAACCTTTTCTTGAATAACAAACTGAAATTATAAAGCCAAGAGAAAAAAGAATCAGGAATGAACAAGAAAATAATGATAAGGTAAAATAAGGTAAGGTTAGCTTTGAATGAAAAAAGAGATCATTTTGGTTAAGATTTGACTGGTTGCCTTGTATGCTGGACTGTGTTTTAAAACCCGTTTTTGTCTAAAGATTGGTCACTTGTAAATGCACTCATATACTTGTTAGTCATTGCCATTCTTGTTTAAACATCATTTCAATCAAAGTTTACAATTTCTGCCATTTTCTTTGCTTATTTTGAACAAAAAAAAACTCAGATTGTGTTGACATTTAACCTCTAAAATTGATTCTGTTCTTCAATGCCAAACTTGATTCCTTCAATTTAAAACATGTTTCATTGTTCAAATTGAAATGTATTTCAACTGTTGATTTGTGTTTTTTTTTTCAATTCATGATTTGATCGACTCATCCATTGACATCATTATTTCATGGGCTTACCGATGCTGATAGTAGCTAACAGTTTGTCCAGTGAAAGTTTACATCCTACAATTTACCGATTGATTTTCAATTACAAATGAATACTTTGCATGCAAATGGTTTACCGTAGTGTTACTAATTGCTGATGACTGTCACTAATTTGTGTTTTTTCTTCTTCTTTTCATTATGACCAACAGAAAGTGAACCCTCAAAGGCTAGCCTCAAGAGTCAATCAGTCGCATTTGATGGATCACAATTTAGTGCTTCCTTATTTAAAAGTGAATCACGCGATGGAGTGATATTTGGATTGGTAAAAGCAAATAATCCTAATTACAATCAATATTCAAATTTCACTGGAAATAATGATAGTCAGCAACATTATTCTCGACAGCAACAAAAACAATTACCGGTCAAATTTAATGAATCAAATGTTGGATTGATAAACGGACAATCAAAGCAATTCCTGAAGCAACCAGTAAAAAGTATCAACAGACAGCAAAAGCCATCACCATCATCATCATCATCATCATCAAGACAACGATCAACTCTATACTATTCAGCCAATTCTTTAGCTGCTCCTTTCCCATCACCGCCTCCACCACCACCGCCACCTCTTTCATCACTACCTCCATTACCCTCACACCGTACTTGTAATCCTCGAGCCTCAATACTTAAACGATCAAATACATGTTTACCACCTCGTCGGTACACAATTGGTACTTCTGTTAATGATCCATATGATCGATGGGCTCGACCACCACACCGGGAGTCAATCTATTGCACAGCAATTTACACGCCACCAGAAGCGCCATATTCACTACCAACAGTAACCAAATCAACATTGAAGCCAATAAACAACGGACCAAATCAGCAAAAGATACGTGATTCAAGTGTATCTAAAAGTTCATCTTCTACTCTCATCAGCCATGGCCGTGATTTAAATCGCAAATCAAGTTGCTCCTATTGTTTACCATTAAAGTTAACCTCTGTTTCAGTCTCGCCCACTTCATCTGCAACTCCACCGTTAACACCACCAATAACCAATGTAACTGTGCAATATCATCGGCCCAATGGCAGTTTAAGCAGTGGTGATAATCAAAGTAGTAGTTGTAGTTACACCAGCTCTAGTGATCAAATTAAATCCAAAAGTAAATTAATTAATCCAACATCATCCGCATCGCCCTCTGCTCCATCATCAAAATCAACTTCATCTTCTCAAACAACACAAACTTGTTCATCTCTAAGTGAAAATTATTCCGTTAATAGTGAAACCTCACAATCAAACGGTGACTTTCAACCAACATTGCAACCATCAACTCCGTGTGATCAACCCATTTCACCTAATGATACTGAATATTCAGCTTTATCAAACGAACATTCTGATAACATTCCTCAGGAAAATCAACCTTCTCATATGAGTCCAACCATTATTAAAGAAGTAATGAAAAACATGGCCAAAGGTAAAACGGCCAAAATAACTGATAACCATGAGCTTAAAGAAAACGAAAAGGTAAATAGAAGTCAAAATCTCTCATTTTCAATCGATGATAAATCAAAGTCTAAGCGCCTTTGAATAGTTTTAACAGCCATTAATAGCACTTTTTGAAACAAAGTCAATTTATTTTAAGAAAATTAATCCATTTTTCCTTCTTAATTTTTGAAGCATTTTTTTACTGCCTTCTCATCTCATTGTTAAACACACAGTTTCATTTGTTATTAACTTGATTACTGTTATTATCATTATTATGCCCTGGTTAGTTGATTATTTTCCCAGTAAGATGACCTCTTCCGTCCTGTTAACTGTGAGATATTGCTATGTCCGTCAACAATTAAAATTAATGAATAGTCATAGTCAAAAGTGGTTGGAATAATTTAAACGAAGATCATTTTAATGAGAGTTACAGTTACCGACTTGATTAAAGTTTATCATTTTCAATTTTTAAATTTTTGTCAACAATACGATTCAAGTTTTACTACCGTTTTTTTAATGATAAAACCTGAGTCTTCATGGGAGACTGAAAAAAATAAAAGAGAAATGATCATTTAGATGATGATGGTAGAGAAAAAGAAACGGAAAAATGCCCTTTTATTCAGGTAAACATGGCCATGTTGATCACGCAAGTTGAATCACATCAACAAAAGAAAAAGATGAACGGAAAAAATTTCTCAGGTTAAATTTCACTTTTCCAGGCCACCATGTCAGACTTTATTGTTTACAATCATGACGATGATCACTCTACATATTTGCCCTTTATTCAAACAATCACTGACCAGAAAGACCATCATCTGATAAACAGTTAAAAGAAAATGAATTGATAACAATTCTGGTTAAACACACCAACTGTTAACTTGTGATTACCAATAATAGTCAATTTTGAACAGCTTCAATGGCAAGACCAATTGAAAGTTGAATAATGTTATTCAAATCATTTTATAATCTTCTTGATTAACTGTTGAGGTTACAATCGTTTTTTACGGCAACCTTTTAAGGTCACTTTACTCTGATTATTGCTTTAAACAAACAATTGCTATTGAAACAATAATCTCAACTGTTAGTGAAAATTTCAGCCCATTTTTTGCTGTTATCATTTATTTTTCCCACCGAATCAAAATATTTTAAATTATGAGACAAATATTTCAAATATCTTTCCCAAATGCAATCCATTTATGAATTGAAACAATTGAAACATTAACGATTGGAAAGAACCGTTTTGAAGCTCTTTCTTACATAATTGTTTGTCTCTATCACTTTGTTATGTCCATCATTTAACCACTTCCCTGTGAAACATCATTATGGATAGGTAATTGTATGTTATTACCATTTGACCTTAGCTATTATTGAAAACCTTTAACCCAGTTTGTGCAATTTCCAGTGAAAATTTTGACGCTTTCCACAGTTGGCTTTAAATTGAAACCAATGTTAGGTTGATTTTTGTCTGCTTTGATCAACCATCCACATTGTTGTTATTTTTAAATTTTAATCAACTATCCATTTCAAGAGCCACCAACATAGTTGCCTCATAATTATCATAATCATTGTTTCCATTCGTTACTATTAATATTTAACTATCATTATTTTGTTTGCTCGATTCCCATTTTGCTCACAACTTACTGTCATCAACTTGATTGATATGGTTGGTCAAACTCGCCTGGTCATCATTTAGTTTCTCAATGTTTTTAAGGCCAACTCAAGTAGTGACCCAATTTTGGTGTTTGTACAAAACTTAACCTTTGCTTACATTAAATGTAGAGGATTGCTATTAATGAAAAGGTGAGTTTTATCCTCAGGGCGAAGCACACCTTTGCTATCTTTTATCCAGAAAAAACATCAGAGGTTCATTGGACAATAAAATCATTCAATTGAAAAGCAAAGCCAGGGAAAATCTAGTCAATTTACAGAGTCTATTATTGAATTTAACATTGATTGAACAGTCATTTCAATCAAATTCATTTTTTTTGTTCATTTTTACAAAAATGTTTTCTAAATCCTTACGCCTACAACTCTCTAACAATTGATTACTCAAAGTTATGTCTTGAAAATAGTTGAATAGGTTTCACCTTTATAAAGATAACTATCAGCCAGAGTTAACCTTTAGGAACAAATTACATGATGTTTTACAGGTTTAACTTATTCTCTCTTACAATATTCATTTCAAGAAAGGGAATTGACCTCCTTCATTCGAATAGTGACTCCTCACTTTGTAATCAACTTTCTTGATTAACTTGCAATAATATTAGTTATGAATAACAATTTACTTGTTGTCAAAAGGATTAAATATAATGCTTGCTGCAATAACAATACAGTATGTGAGAAAGTGCAACATTTGTAAATGAAAAGTTGTGTTCAATCTGTTTTAACCTTAATCATTTAAACACTTACATCAAGGTAAGTACTTATTGTATCACAGACGTTTTCTTGGTTCATCTTTGAGTCAATTTAACTATTCAATTTTATAGTTTATACGCATTTGAGTGTAAAATCCGGCCTTTTCTTCCTTGCTTTCAAGTTCTTCTTGAGTTGATTCTTTCATTGATTGTTGTTGGCTTTTTTGTCACTTTCTGTGCACTTAGACAGGCAAAAGAAGTTAGTTAAGTTGAAGTGAAAAGTTGAAGAGATTGGACAATTATTGTCTGTGTTGACAATCAGTCAAATTTGACATTGCTGAACAATTAGAAAGTGAATTGAACAAACGGAAAGATGAGCAAATTATCTGCATGACGCAATTGAATCAGTATCGTTTAGCCATTAACTGCTGTTTGGTTATTCTATATCTGTTTCAGAAAAGTTATTAGCTGGAAATTATAAATTTGAGCGAATGGTGCAATAAATGATTCCAACACTGATCTGAATTGTGAGAATACAAATTCAATTCTGGTCACCAGTCTAAAAGTTAAATGATTGTCAAATATATCTATAACCAATCTATGTATAGTCTGCTGAAATCATTATTATTCAATTGGTTGGCTATAATGATGATAAACTAATTAGATTGTTTTTTTTATAATTCTACCAACTAAATGACATTAAAATTTAAGGCAAGAATCATTTGCATCATTACAATTAACACTTGTTCAATATTTTTAAAACCATCCTGTAGTTATTTTGAGTCCAACATTCATTGTGTCCGTAATCACTGGTTGCTCTTAACGCAATCAGGTTCCTTGATTATGCTTGATTTATGTTGTATGCAAATCTTTGAATAATTCTTGGGGTCAATTGAGTAGATTTCTGTAATTGAAGCAAAAGTGTATGTAAACTGTCCAGTTGTAGGTTAAATGAGAGTTGGAAAGGAGAGAAAATTGCTCATTTCACTATTCGACAGAAAAAAACATCAGATTATGCATAAAATATGAGCGTTAATGTGATGTTGATGATGTTTTGAAAGAGAAACGAAGATTGAAAAGTTCTTTTTTCTTTTCTCATCATTTCTTTCTTCAAATAATGAATCAAAATAGCAATTGACGGTGAATTAGGAAAGAGAGCTTAAAAAATTAAACTTCTCATCTCTTCTCAATGAGTTGTTTTGATAGTGATTAATTATTTTTCAAACCATCAAATCTACATCTTGATATTACAGGATCCTAATCCAGATTTTGCCAAATAATGAGAGCCGTAAGGTTAACAGTTAGACTAGCCTTTTAATCTTGTTGAATGGGATAATCTTGACTACTTATTTGATCTTGTTGTACATTGATCATCACTTGATATTGGCCTTTCCTCGATAAATCGCCCAGGAAGTTTGTTGAAAGACATTAAAATGGATCACAGGGAAATGAAGACTAACTATGGGTAGCTCAATTTAACTCTAATTGTTGAACAGATTCAATCAGAAACAATCAAATACTATAGATTATGATGAGTGTAGGAGTGGTGGTAAGCTCAAAATAAGTTGAACCTAATTTGAATCATCTTTATCCATTTTCCAAGTTGATTAGACAAAACCATCAAAAAACATATTCTTCTTGATCCTCATTTCTTCCCTTTTTCTTTCCATGACATTTGATGAACATGGTTTAATCAGTTCTCCAACTTGATTACCTATCTAGCTTGATTATGACATGTGACCCAACCTTTCTTTAAAATATCCTCAATTCTCCATCATCTTCTACTACGTCCATCCTTTTCTTGGTCATTACCATCAACCAATATTTTCAGTAACAATAAGAGTAATGGACGACTGAAAAAAAATCATAAGAATGAATTTAGAACCATGAAATACATGAAAATGGGGGAATATACGAGAGAAGGAGAAAAATGATTGAATTAAGAATGAGAATTATTCAAGTTTTTTTCTTCTTCTTTCATTTATACATTCAACATGGACTTACTAATGAAGTAATTAAGGTTCCACTTTTATCACCATTAAATCTTGATTCGGCCCAAGTACAGTTATTTTAAGTGTTGTACACATTTAAATGAACCATCTTGAATAAACCAACAATATAACAATGTAAGGTAACAATCACTTTGAGCACTAAAAAAAGAGAAGAAGAAAGCTGATTGTAGTTGTTGGTGATGATGATCAAGTTGAGTAGATGATTCTGTACATCAGCAACATGTTTCCATTTTACTTAAATCATTCACAATTCATTTTTGATAGGCACAGTTAACACTTAACAAAAATCATGATACATTTTCAAACGTAAACCTTTATTTTTCATGTTTCTCATAAGTTCTCACATTTTCAACTAAACCCATTCGTCACATTTCAAACAAAGAAATTGTTATTTTCCTTCTCCATTGTTCTGCCGCCAATTTTGATCATCTTTGCAATTTTCACGTTTTCTTTTCTCAACAAAATGTATTATGATTAATTTGTTAACCTAAAAGATAAGCAACTTTGAACTGTTGAATAATTGTCTGTATCAATGCATCTTATTGGTCAAACCAACAAATGATTAAACCGTCAATCCGTTCAAAGCTGATTAATGGTTCATCATCATTTTCATCATCAACCTCATCGACGCCATTAGCTTCAACTTTTCCAATTCAAACACTACTTTTATCAACATGTAACAATCATACCAATTCATCATTCTCTCCAGGATTTACCAAAGTTTTAATTAAGGTGAATGCTTCATTATATTTGACTGTTATTTTTAAATCCAAATTAATTAACCAGCTTGGATTAACTTGTTTCAAAAAAACGTTCAGTTTTATATTTGATCAACGACTCGAATTTGTTATTGATTATCCACTTGGTTAACTTTGCAACCTTTTGCTATCTCTTTTTCAATTTTCTCATCGCCATCTGATTAATTTCAATGGGTAGACGAGTTTTTTTCTTCATCAACTATCATTCAACTATGAATCCCAATTAAGAGTTGGCCATTTGTTTAACAGTTAACTTTAATTCACTGTGAAATCACTCTGAAATTAATTATGAATAATGACATGTTTATCCATATTTTGGATCAATTTTCTTCTCCTTTATTTAGCCCTTTTCCATCTTGGCTGAAATTTAAATTTAATCGTGCTTATTTGATTTTATCATCGTTTTTAATCATGCTAATCAAAATCATTTCATCTTAACTTGACATTAATTGTTGTAATTAATTTTTTTCCCTCTTCTCTTTGATTTCACTTACAGATAAGCACAATAAGCCAAACAAATGTTGAACAGATTAAATCATGTATTTCACCAAACAACCTAAATGCCAAAGGATTTTCAACTAATGAGGGACAGACAAAGGAAAACTCTGACAGTAATGATGAAAATGATAAAAATCAAGTGAACCAGCCGCCCTCACCAGATAGCAGACCTTCCAAGCCTCCAAGAAAACCCTGTTTTAGTGATTCGAATGGATTTGAACAGCAAAATGATAATTTGGTCGAGGAAATATATTTAGCTGCCGAATCCGAACCAGTTATTAAAGAAGTTCAACAATTGGAAAATAAAACAGACACCAACAATTTAAGGTAACAAACAATTTGCAAAATTGAACCGATTTCTTTATCAATTGATGAGAAAAAATCAAATTTTCAAAGCACATTATGAACTTAACTCAACATTAAATGTTGTCAAGATTTATATTCTTTCGAGTCATTAGTTTATCGTTTTATTTTGCTGTTTCAATGTTTTTCAAGTCAGCAGGTTAATTGTTGCAACTTTATTGTTTTTCCTTAAAATTAATATTGTGTAGATATTTTCAAAAGCTGCTTATTTTGTTTTATTCATTCATCTTAAACAATTTATTAAAGTATTTAGTCATGAGTGGCATCTTGAAAAAGCCAACTTTCATGTAAATTAATTTATCTTTACACTTTCACTAAGATTTTAATCAAAACTCCGAGTTTCAGTATATTTTGAATCAAATATGCATTTTAATTTCTTCCTTACGGCTTGAATAATATTCACTTTTATTATCCATTCATTAATATGAGGCATCTTATAATGAACTTTCAATCAATTTTGATCATAATCAAAACACTTTATTTTATCTTGTTAACTCAATAATTGAAATACAGTGCCAATAAGTCCTTTCTTCAGCTTCCTATTTATCAATGAAGTAAATTATCTTTAACTGTCCGTTTCGTTAAAATGCTTATACTAATCTAATCATCAATTTGTCCACAAGCAATATTTCCCTTCAATTAGCGCCTTTTTTTCCAAATCAAAATGTCCAATTATTAATCAAACTTCCAGCTTAACCTTACCTTTATT
Organism: Tetranychus truncatus; assembly: GCA_028476895.1. NCBI lineage: Eukaryota > Metazoa > Arthropoda > Arachnida > Trombidiformes > Tetranychidae > Tetranychus > Tetranychus truncatus. Next base: position 19,714,514 of record CM052060.1, read on the forward strand.
ACTCAAACTCCATAACGCGAGTTATTTGTTCAGTCTTTCATCTAAATTCACAATCGCGAGACTCTTTTTCAATATCAAATCCAAAATTATCCCCAAAATAGGATTAATAAGGATTGAATCAAATCTCTCCAATTGGCTTTGAAGGCATTGGAAGAATAATCTTAAGTTATTGGTCTTGCCTTTTTTTGAACAATCAACTGAGATGGTTACCTTCTCCTTTTGATTGACAGTTACTATTAATGTCTCCTCTCTTTTGTTGATTATTTACCTTACTTGCATCTTCTGATATGTTGATTCCTTACTCTGGCCTCTTCACGCTCAACTCCTACTCATTACAACAATCAATTGAGACTTATCTTGTTCACAATGCTGATGGTTAACACACCTAATTTTACCAGTTAATAATAACATCAGGTTAAATCGTAATACATACTCTATTCAATTTTCATCTTTACTATCCTCTATTAATTGTGCCTTCATCTTTCACTGTTTTTCTTGTTTTCAATTGCTCAAATATTTATTTACTTCAATTTAATTAATAATTAAAGTAATATTGGATAATTATTTTCTCCAAAAAATACACTTCAATTTGATTAAAACAGTAAATTGAAAACGATCAAAACTTGAAGTTATCATGATAAACATGATTGTAAATGTGACTTGAGCATTTAGAATGTTAATCTAATGAAAATTTTGTATTACCTATTTTTATCTCATTAATTTAATCAATTATGCTTTTATAATGATGTTCTTCTAATTAATTTTTTCTCTCTTTTTTGTTTTTATTTCAGTAGAAATGACCTTTCACTGGCATCGAAACATTTTGTTGTTGTTGCGATCGATTTTGGGACAACCTATTCGGGATATGCATTTAGTTTCACTCGAAGTCCAGAAGCTATTCATATGATGAGGAAATGGGATGATAGTTGTGATCCTGATGTAAATAATCATAAAACACCAACCATATTACTACTCAATCCTGGTGGGGAATTTCATGCATTTGGAGCAGCAGCTCGAGAAGCTTATCATGGTTTATCATCTGAAGAAGCTAAAGAATGGCTTTATTTTGAAAAATTTAAGATGACTTTACATACAACCGTTCATTTAACCAAGCAAACTCAATTAACTGCTGCCAATGGAAAAAAAATTGCTGCCTTAAACGTTTTTGCTCATAGTTTGAGATATTTTAAAAATCATGCTCTTACGGAATTAAGTGAACAATGTGCAACCAAAATTGAAGATGAAGATGTACGCTGGGTTGTAACGGTTCCAGCTTTGTGGCGTCAAACGGCGAAACAATTTATGAGAATGGCTGCATACCAGGCTGGCCTAGCCTCACCCGATAATCCAAGTCAATTGTTAATATCACCTGAACCTGAGGCTGCAGCCATTTACTGCCGTAAATTGAAGATTAATCAACTTATTCCGGAAGGACCCAATAAATCTGGTCGACTCAGTACAAATGGAAACCTTTTTGACCATGAAAAAGATAATAACTCTGAAAATGATCAAGCAATATCAATCAAGAAAGGTATTGAAAGAAACGAGTTTTCCTTGGTTCAATTTTGGTCTCCTTTCTTTTAACTAACTGTTAGACCTTTTTTGCCTAGTGAAAACTTTTTTTAAGATTTTTATTTGCTGAGTTTCTCTTTTTGTTTTCTTATTGATACAACCAATTGATTGATGTTGATGGCTTGCAGTTGATTGAGATGATCAATTTTTCTGTTCTTTGAATTGGAAAATTTTTAAAGAAAAAGCTCAACTTTTCAATCAACTATTGATGTTGCTATCATCATGGTAGTACTTTTATAGTTACGATCATCATCAAAATTTATACTCATTAGCGGATTCTTTTTTCTTCATTGGGATAGAAATTGAGATAGAATCTTTCAAAGTTTAATTATAATGAATGATACAATTTAATTTTGGCTGGTTACATGTTAAAGATAGAGCAACAATGTCTTTTGTTGATTATGGTCTTCTGGTTATCGATACATTATTATTATGTGATGAAGTTTTTGGGCAAAAGTTCAATGATCCATAATTGTATTTTTTGATAATAATTGTTTAGATGAAAGATAAATAGAAAGATTGACAGATTGTTTAAAGCAAAATTATCATTTTACAATTTGACAAGCTTTTCTCATGCTACAACACAGAAAAGTTCACATTTGACTAGAAGTTAACCAACCGTTGATCTAGTTAAATTGCTTAATGGATTGAAGCGCTTAACACCCCAATTGTTTAATTATAGTTGTTTATCTCAATTTTTCAGTAGCTGTTAAGGTAGAAAGTGAATTGGTATTGACTCGCATCAATTTTTTTGTCCACGCTATCCATGAAGTTGATTAAAATCATGCGATTAAATCACAATTTACAAGTTTTTACTAAAACCTTTATTCTCTAATTTATACAGGCACCCGTTATATGGTTGTTGATTGTGGCGGAGGAACTGTTGATATAACTGTCCATGAAATTCATGATGATTTGCGTTCATTAAAGGAGCTTCATCGTGCAACCGGTTGCCCTTTTGGCTCAACTGGTGTTGACCGTGAATTTGAAAACTTATTGGAGGATATATTTGGTGCTAAATTTTTAGACGATTTTCGCATTAAATTGCCTTCTGGCTATGTAACTTTAATGACTACATTCGAAGGACGCAAAAGAGCGGCAAATACAATTTCAACGACTCCGTATAATATTTCTTTACCCTTTTCATTTATTCAATCGGTTCGTAAATGGAAAGGATCAGGAGTTGATTCTATTATTAAAAAATATGGTTCCACTGATATCTCATTTGATCCAAGGCTTGGCATACTTCGTCTTTCCGCCACGATGATGCGTAAGCTTTTCGAGCCAACCTGTGAGAAAATTGTCTCTCAAATTAATTCGATTTTGGAAAGTAAAAACTGTTGCTCCGGTGTCTGTGATGGAACCAATTTGGGTTACCTTTTTTTGGTCGGTGGTTTTGCAGAAAGTCAACTTTTACAAAGCTACATTCGATCAGCATTTTCTTCTCGTCTTCGTGTAATAATACCACAAGGTGTTAGCTCCTCCATACTTCGTGGAGCTGTACTTTTTGGTCTTGATCCATCTATTATTTCGGTTCGACGATCCAAAATGACTTATGGTATTGGTATACTTAATCGCTTTATCCACGGATATCATCCACTATCTAAACTTGTTGTTCGAGATGGAGTTGAATGGTGCTCAGATATATTTGATAAATTTGTTCTTACCGATCAATCAATTTCATCTGGTGATATTGTAACTCGAAGTTATACTCCTGCCAAAAATGGCCAAAAATTTACCGTTCTCAATATTTATTGTTCTGAGCGTGATGACGTTAGATTTATCACCGATGAAGGTGTCTATCGTTGCGGTACTTTAGTATTGGATTTAGATGATTTAAATGGCTACCCTGACAGTGATGGTATAAATTCAAAAGTGGATAAAATTAATGGAAAGAAGAATTTTAAAAAAATTAACTCCACCCAACCATCAACTGAAGATCAAAAGCAGAGAATCAATGGAAAGTTAAAATCAGGTTCACCAAATGATGATGGTAACACTGCTGACGATGATAACAGTGACAATGATAATAATCATGAATCTCGTAAAAAGAAGAAAGAATCTGATTCGCCCTCGACAACACCACCACCAGTTCCTCCACCGCTGCCACCGCCATCATTAGACACTAGTATAAAAAATCGTGGGCGCGAAATCCAAACTAACATGATTTTTGGTGATACAGAGATCAAAGTGACAGCCATTGATGTACAATCAGGAAGAAAAGTTAGAGCAGAAATAGATTTTCTCAGTCAATGATTTTGCAGTACATCACTATTCATAACTACATCAAAATGTCAACTTAATCTGATATTCAAATCGTTAGTTTACCAATAACTTTCGTTCCAAGACGTGCCAAAAGCGAATCAATGATATAATATTCAAAAAAAATGTTTTTCATCCTATTTTATCACCATCTTTGATTTAAAATTTTGTAAAAAGCATTAAATTTTAAAAAATATAAATAAATATTGTTAAAACTGAATCCTAATACGTTTTGAAATATTGAAAAATTTTAGTGATTGTTATCATGCTAAAAATCTGTAGTTAAGATAGTTCAGGAAAAAAATGTTCATTTCCTATTTTATTCATCTGTTATTCAAGTTATCAAATTCCTAACTTAAGCTTCACGGTTGAATTACACCGTCTGAGTATCTTGTTTCGGAAATCTCTGAATAGTACCAAGTTGGACTAATTAATATGCGATCTTGAGTTTTTGTTTTAGTTTTGTTTCTTTTATTATTAATCATTTTTTTGTTTTCAAACCTCCATCAATCCAATTGAAAGCTAATATATGATAGATACAAGTTGGTAAGGCTAGTTGGTTTAATAAACAACCAACTACACCTATCTTTTGTCTTAGTAAATATTTATTGTTACATAAATTGTCTTCCGTGATGTTATTTTTTTGTCTTCATTTTTTTTAAATTCTGTTTTGAGTTTTTATTGATTTGTTTGATAAATTTTCTTGATCAATCATCACCATCTCTCCCAATTAGGTTGATTAACCCTTGTAAAAGTTTTGTTGTTAAATTTGGAATTAAATACATATTCAAGTGTAAATGTAAGTGTAAATGTGCATTGTCTTTTAAATCCAACATAATCATCTTTCTCTCTCCCTTTTCCCTCTCAATTAAATGAAGCAACCTTTTGTTCCTTTCTTCTTTTATTATTAACTTCACCTTATGTTTCTTTTCGCAATTCTCAATTTAATTGTTGTCTTTGTTGTAGTTATTGATTGTAGCAGTTGTTGGTGGCTGACATACGAATTGACAATGTAAATTTATTAATGGATCTTAAGATATTGGTGGACGTGTTCTTCTTTCGTCGGTAGGTTTTTCTGCCTTTATGGATCTTGCTTCTTCCTCAGGTGGCTTGGTTTGCTTTAATTTGTTTATTTGGTTTTTTTATTTTAAAGGATTTTGATTGGGATTGATTGATTCTAATAATGAGATGATTCTTCCCTCTCAGTTATAAAGACTTGTTTGATTCCACCAGGAACAGTGCTAGTAGTTACCCATGATCTGTGCTTAGCTCTAATCATTGAAAGATTGCTTTCAGCGCTATCAGCTCGATCTTCAGCTGCTTCCAATTCTCTTTGGAATCGTCGAACTCGGGATAGATTTTGGGCACTCATTCCCTCCTTTGGTGTTTAAATGTGATTGGTAAATCAGTGATAATGACCCCCATAATCAACCAATGATTTAATCCGATGTATGGTTGTTGTTATTGCATTAGAGTATGGAAACAAGAAGACGATTATTAGCGAGGATTAAATTAGCTTAGAAAATTATTCTTGAAATTTTCAACTTACCGTTTCAGCGAGTTGCCTCTTGTAAACCTTAACCTTCTCATTCAATTTGTCACAAGTTTCTTGGAGAAGAGTGACATTCTTGTGGTCCTCTTCTGATTGTACAAGCAACTCCTTGACTCGGTGTTCCTTCTTTCTCATAATCTTCTGGGTCTCAGCGTGTCTTCTCTTCTCTTCCTCCAATTCAATCTCAACATCTCTAATTCGACTCTCCAATTTGGCAATAACTCGTTTGCCTCCAGCCAGAGCATTAGCTTCAACCTCTTCAAGACGAACTTGTAAGCTCTTAACCTCAACTTCAAGGGACTTCTTGATTGACTCAATCTTAACGTATCGTTCTTGCTCTTCAATCAAAATATCTTTGGTGGATTTCAGTTCAATGGTTAATCGTTGTACTCTCTCGTCAGATAGCTAGATAGGAGACAATAGTGATTAGTTACTGATTTATCATGATAAAAGAAACATATAAATTTCACTATCGCAATACTCACTCTCAACTCCTTGTGGACTTCATCGTAGTCGGCTTGAAGGGCAGAGTACTCTGTTTCCAATTTGCTCTTGGCTGATGATAAGTTGATGTTGATTGTGGTCAATTCGTTTATCCTTGTTTGGGCCTCCTCGTATTGTTGCTCAGCGGTACGCTTAGCTCGGATTGTTTGCTCAAGGGTGACTCGAAGTTCATCCAATTCAGCTTGGAGAGCTTGGTTGCGTCGTTGTTGAGCTCCCAATTGGTCAACGGCTTGTTGCAATTGTCGGTGAACCTCATCATAATGAGCTTGGAGTTCCTTTTTTAAAACAAGAATTCCAGAAAATTAGTTTAACCATCTCAAAAATGTTTAAATTAAAGAGCCAAAGTCACAACTTACGCTGATTTGAAGGGATTGTCTCTTGATTGTCTTTTGGAGTTCTAAGTTCTGTTTGTTGGCAACATCCAGACTCATTTCGAGTTCGGTTATTTGAGCCTGCATCTTCTTCTTGATTCGAGCAACTTCAGTCTTCAATTTGGCTTCAGCTTCAGCTAATCGCATGTTCAATTGTTCAATCTCGATTTGCATTTGTTTTCTGTGAAAATTTAAACATAACAGAATATAGATTATCTAAATCTTAACCATAATTCAGTATTTTATTCTTACCTGAGAGATTCTAATTCTTCTTCCTTGGCAGCAAGTCTTCGTTCATAGTCATGTCGAACTTGAGCTAACTCAGCGGCTAAGCGTTGAGCTTTAGCTTCCTCTTGTTTCCTCATAGCTTCAGATTCCTTATAAGCAGCACTAAGCTCTTCTCGCTCATTTTCCAGGCGCTTAATCTCGATCTCCATTTCATGGATTCGTCGATGAGCATCGTTAAGAGCAGACTTAGCATCAGAAAGGTCATCTACATAAATTTTAGCCAAAAATGAAATTAGTTATCAAATCTTAGGTACTAATTATTGCTTAAACAGTCTCATTGGCTCAACAACTCACCTTGCAATTTCTTGTTCTCCCGAGCCAAAGCATCCTTTTGATCCTTCAATTTCTCATATTCATGTGTCAACTTCTGCAATTCAGCCATCTTGTTTCTCAAATCACGTTGGGTACTCTCTAATAGTCCATTGAGCTCATCAACCTTGGTCTTCAAGTCCAAGTTTGATCGTTCAAGAGCAGCACATCTCTTCTCTAAGTTTTGAGCATGAGTTGTTGCCTAAAAGGAAAATTCATGATTGTATTACTTTGCATCTTTACCTCTATTTGTCCGCTCGATATTTACCTTCTCTAAGTCCATGATGAGTACTTCAACTTCGCTTTGAAGTCGAGACTTTTGCTTTTCAAGAGAGCTGCACTTGTTGAGTAATGACTCGAGCTGTTCTTCATATTCAGAAATCTTTTGTTGCATCTTTCGTCTGTTTTCAAGAAGAAAGTTGTTTAAAATTTCCCAAAATAAAACATTTTTGGACATTAAAAATGACTGGAATCAAATTTTACTCACCGAAGTTCTTCAACTTCATCGTTGTGAGCTTGAAGCTCAGCCTCGTATTTTGACTTCCATGAAGCACAGTCTCCATTAGCCTTAGCCAATTGCCTTTCAATATCCAAACGTGCTTCTGATTCCTCTTCAAGTTGAACTTTAAGAGATTCCAATTCGATTTCAATGGTGTGACAGTGATTTTCAAGGGAAGATCGTTTCTAAAAAAGTAAGTGCAAACAACAGATGTTAGACAATATTATTAATTGTACATTTTTCCCACTAGAAATTACCCTTTCTTCATCCTCTAATCGTCGTTTGGTGTCTTCCAATTGAGAAGCCAATTGGGTCTTGAAATGGTTGGCATTCTCTAGATGAACCTTATACTCGTGAACTTCCTTGATCAACTCAGCATTCTCTTGAGATAATCGACTCTTAGTTGAGGTAACTTCATTTACTGTTCGGGTTAACTCTTCAATTCTGATGCTGGATTCATGAACAGTGTGCTCCAACTTTTCAACAGTCTTTTGGATAACCAATTTATCCTTGTTGGCAGTCTCAATTTGGTTCAAAAGCTCATAAACTTCAGCTTGGAACTTTTGCTTCTCCTTGTCAGACCTAACAAGATGGTTAAACAATTAATACAATTTCTGTCTTTTTGCCATCTATTATAAACTTAATAGATTGCTAAATATATATTTTCACTAACTTGTTCTTGGCCTTTTGCAATTGATCAACTTGATCTTGCATCTCAGCAATGGCAGCTTGGTGTTTTGATCGCAAATGATGAGAATTCTCTTCGCTCTCCAAATGAACATCTTCCAACAATTTCCTAAGCTTAGCAAGCTCAGAATCTCGTTTCTTATTCATCTCAGCCTGATATAAATGTCAAGTTACAAAAGTATGCATCAATCAATTGGACCCGATACAACATTTCCGATTTTATTGAAACACGACTTACGTAAGTTTCACTTGAACCTTCTGTCTCCTCGAGTCGCTCAGAAAGGCTCATCAATTGGACAGTCAAGTCGGATTTTTCACGTTCGATCTAAAAATGTAAATATAAACTATTAATCAAATAATCAATTCATAAATAGACTAACCAGCTTTTATAACATAAGCTAAATTTTCATCTTCATTCAAATAATCTTTTTTTCCCATCCTAATTCAGAATAAACAGAAGTCAAAGTACACAACAAGTTAAAGCAACAAATGTCAAAAGGATTTGTCAGAAATTGTAATTGTCAACTTGAGATTGGTTTTATTTTTGAATAACCTCAAAAAGGATAACTTGAAGGATCGATTGTTTGATCTTAATTTCATTTCCATTTAGGAAACGGTTATCAAGATAATAATAATAATAAAATATATTTGAAAATATAATGAAAATTAAATTTTGATAAATTTTTATTTTTATCATCGCCAAAGTAAAAGTAAAGTTTCTAGGTAGGTTAGTGAACTAAGCAGTCCAAATTTACCGATCTACTTGGCAGTCAATTTGAAACCGTTAAAAGTGTATTCTTAGAGCATTTAGTATTGGTAAATTTTGGCACCTTCTATTAAGCTTTTTGTCTCTGTTTCTTTAAGGGTGTAAATCAGAATGAGAACGAGAAAGTAAAGACTGAGGAAGAAAGAGACAAAAAAAGAAGAGAAAGATTGAAGGTGGAGAAGGAATCCTGGAAATAATTTTTTTTTCCAAAGACACAGTCTCCATGTCTTTTGACTTGCTTGAATCTTCCGTGAAAAAACTCGAAGCTGTTATATGTACTTATATGTATTTGATTTCGAACAGAATCTGGATGTTTGCCAGTCGTGATTAATTGGAAAAAAACAGAAGAAGTAAGAAGTAAAATTCATCTATACACTTTTAGAATGTCAATATATCTTGAATCGTTGAAATATTTTTGTGCCCCTTTTCCTAATAACCTAAGAGTAAAATCAAGTCCAAAGATGAATGAAGAAGAAACACTTTTCTCTGCTGGAAATTTTTCTGTCCATTTTTATCTCATCATGGCTTTCCTCTGAAAAACAACCGTCTCTCTTTTTATCATTTTTTTCTCATCTTTTCTTAATTTTTTTTTCTTTCTCCTCACCTCTCATTATTCATGTTGTTCATTTGAAGGATTTACTTTTCAGCTTGTAAAAGCAAAATCAATCACATGGTAACAAATTTAGCATCTCTGGAATAAACTTCCAGGTTAACCTTGGATAAAGTTTTACATGCTGATGAATGATTTACTACTAATCAATGGGCACTGGAAATGGCTAATCATAAAGGGAGCAAAAGAGTTACATGATTTTCCACCATCTTTGCAGATACAAGAAAGCTTGACGAAAATATCTTCCATGAATTGCTTAGAAACAACAAGCATCAAGTGGCAATGAAAGTACATGGAAAAGCGTCAATCCGATATCATTGATTCAAACAATCTCTAAGTGGATAGAATGATTTGTCTATGGACTGATTTCTTATCATTATACCATAGACTCGTCAAAATCTGGAAACCAAGCTAATCAAATATTCTTGGTGCTTGTCAAAGCTAAAGATTATCGGTAATCTGAATATTCTTGCGGTGATGGTGGCAATAGTTAGGGCAAAGAATGGACATCAAGATTGATTACGATTAGCATTCAAACAATAACTCAATGGTATTTGATCATTTTTTTCATATCTTTATACTCTGAATTTTCTCATTGAATTTCTATTCTAATTCATCTATTTTACTCTTTGTCTTTCACTTTATCAGCGCAAAGAATTGCAAAGGACCAACCCAAGATTAGAATTGAAGATTGAATAGTTTTGGAAGAGAGGAAAGAGGAGAAACTGATTCGGGCGAGGATGATTATGCTGATGATAATGATTATGAGTGTAAAGAATCGTGGAAAACTCGCTCATTGAAACAGCTACACTTTCCTCGCTATTTTTGGTCTTGCTCCTCAGTTTATCTCTAAAATTCTGTTGCTCTCTCTCTTTCTTTCTATCTCTTTCTGAGCTGCATTTTTTACTATCATCTCAGAAGTTTTTTTTCCTGAAGTTCCTAAGAGGGAGAATAAGATCTACATATAGCAAGAAAAATAAGATCAAAGTTAAGAGACAAAACACCGAGAATTCCCCTGTTATTGGAATCACTTTCTCTGTCTTTTTTCTGTTTCTCCTCGTTAGTCACTTCTTTTAATAATTTATACTCACTGAGTCAAGCAATCATCATCCAACTAGAATGTGAAAAATATGGTTAACTATAACTTTGCACCATAATTTTAACTCGAAAAGAGGCATTTAATGATGATTTTTGCATAAAAATATTTCTGGCTCCTGAAAGATAAAAATCTGTCTAATAACCTTTTCAATTTTACTTCAATTTCTACCCAGACTATTTCATCGTTCAATTCTATCATGGCAAAGATCAGGAAAAGCGAGAAGGTTGATAAGCTCTTCAATAGGACAAGGATTCATTCAATCGTAAATGATCAAAATCTCAAAATTAGTAAATTACTTAACTATACGTTTGGCTAAACTGGACAAATTTCCGCTTAAGTTACATTCACAAATTAAAATTTCAGTTTGTTGAATGTTTAATTTTTTTAGATTAATTTTCAATCGAATCGAATTTGTTGATTTGTTATGAAAATCAACATTGATTTGATTTTGAGTAACCTTTCTGCAACAGTTTACAATCTATTTTAAGTTTCCTTTCCCTTTCCTTGGATTACTCAGTTTCTCTTGACTCATCATAATCAACATCATTATCATCTTCTTCATCACCAGAAATTTGAGCTTAGGAATGAAGAAAATTAGATGAAGGTTACTCAAAAACTTTTTTCACCAAGATTAACATAAATATTCACACAGGTTTGCAAAATATTGACCTGATTGTTGGTTAATCTTGGAAACAAAAGTTTATTTATCCTTCAGTTGACAATTATTTTCCTTTTCACACAAATCCATCAGTAATTGTTTTTTTAATCCAAATAGTTGTAGATTATTTGATTGTCAGTCTTACCCTTTGTCTAAGTTCCCGTTCACTTTCCAAATCTTCTTGGAGAAGTCGAATCTTATCCTGAAATACAAAAAAAAATCAATGGATGAATGAACCAATGTTTAAATAGAAATAGTTACACCAATATGATAAATTAAATATTGAATACAGATATACCCAGGAATGGGTAAACCCTAGTTGATCTTTAAGTCAAATTGACAAAAGTCAAAAGCAATAGAACCAGCTATTAACGGTAAGTAGATCTGGCTCTAGATGATTGAGTAAAATCCTTTTCTATCTTTTAATCTGTTTTGTTTAGGTTTTCATTTGGTGTTAACCAGAATCTAACATTTAACGGACACTTACCTCAAGCCTGGTGAGGGCTCCAATATCGGTTCCATATTCAAGATCCAAATGTCCACCACCACCGGATGATTTGTACATATATTTAGTCGTTCTAACGGATGAGGAACTCATGGTGATATCTTGTTATTGAAGGTAAATATTGTATTAAATATTTTTAAATTTCTATTTAATCGGTTGAACAATTCTGTAGATAAACTTTAACTCTAATCTTGAGTTGTTTTCTTAATTTTCTAGGTGAAACGGTGAGTAGACGACAATTGCAAAGGCAGCGAAACAACAAACAAATACAAGAACAAGGAACAATAAAGAGACTGTAAATGAACAAGGATAAAAAGAGTCCACGAGTATGTTATATTTGTGATGATGGTTCGCGTTTAATTGTGGTTTTATCACTTAACTTTTGTTTTCCTTTTGAAAAAAAACTTTCTTCTAAATTCTGTTTTCTTTTTTTTTCTTCTTCTTTTTCCTTCCCTCTAGAGAAACTCGAGAAAATGGTTAATACACGGTGCATGAATTTCATGATATTAATTTGGTTAGCATGCTCGATAAACCTATTAGTGGAGCAGAATCATCTTTCAGCTAAAGTGGCCCTCCTTAACACTTGTTTTGGAGAAAGTTTCAAAAGATTTTCACGTCCTAAGATTAGAATTGAAAGCTTTTTTTCGCAAAAGAAGGTTAAAGAAAGAGAAAAAGAAAGACGAAAGGGAAGAGACGAATATGAAGAGAGAAAAAAAAAGCTGAAGATAATGATGAAAGGAAGATGAAGAAGGAGAATAGTAGGGAAGCTCGATAAAAAGTGAAGGCACTTTTCTTCGCTATTTTTGGTCTTGCTCTTCAGTATGTTCACCAATTTAGTTCTCTTTCTCTGTCCCTTACTTTTCTTTCTCTTCTTCTCTCATCAACATTATCATCTTATTCGTCTTCTTCTTCAGGCTCTTTACGATTTAAGCCAAGTCGAAGGAGAAGCGAAGGCAAGAGGCTGAGAATTCCTATGCTATTACTTTCCTCTGGCTTCACCATTTTCATTAAATCAAGTTATCCTTTGGAAGGAAAAAAAATTACAAATTTTTGTCTTCATCTTCACATAACTTGCCATAATTTTTGCGGTTTTTAGCATTTTTTTCTGGTTTGAGGAGAAAGAAAGAATTGGAAAAAAAGCGAATCCAAATGGCGATTGATATAGATGCTGGTTTTGGTACGATAATCAATTGTGATTAGCAAGACGGTAAAACGAGCGAGACTTATTAATCATTCTTGAATTGAGCCCAAACTATTCACAGTTATTGCTGCTATTTTAAGCTTTGCATTATTACAATCAACTATTGTTCTTGATGGTTTCAATGGTCCATGATATCGAAAGATATATATCTTCGATATATATTCCAGATTCCGTTCATTCATTGTATTCATTCCTTTACGAGCCATTCTTGTTCAATAGATAAATTATGAGACAGAAAGTCGTTCAAATAAGAATCTGTTGAAGCTTAGTTCGTCTTTCATGTCTAAATATCATAAACATTGTTGCTGAATGATAACAAATTGTCTTAAAGCTCAAAAATTTTCCCCTTTCTTTTGATTTTTGCTAAATTATCGGTTAATTTTTCTGCCGATGCTAGATATTTGGATAAATAACCTTGAACTGTTGATTTGGACAAATTTTTCAATCATTTCTGTTACCAACAGGTTGTTATTATTGCCCTTGGAATTGGATTTCATTGGCCGATTTATTTCTTCTTTGGACAATTATTATGTTTACTTTGATTTCTTCAAAAAAGCGTTTTTAATCACAATTATGAAAAAAGATGGGAATAATAATAATAGTAAAGTTCTTGATGAAACAGATTCCAACTCAACTGTTTACACTGTTAACTTTCTTCCTCATCCCATTCCAAAATACATACTACTTGGCTAATAGACAGTATATTTTGAGGTTCTTTCCCTCCTCCCCTCATCTGCTATATCATCACCATTTATATCAGATAATAGCAAGAATGGATCGGAAGATAAGCTAGAGAGAACGAAAGAGAAATAGCGAAAGGAAAAAGATGAAGTAGGTTACCAAGAAATTGGAACTACTAAGAGAAACAATCTGATTACTACAACACAATTTAAATTCTTATTTTTTTCTGATGAGCTTTGTTTTGATGAACTTATGTCATTCATAATATCTCCCTAGGTAAGGTACGGAAGGAAGATGCTAAATAGATCAACTAATCGGTGACTGATTAGCAGCATTTTGGGCAAGCCCTGGATTAACCTTTGAAAAATGCCGATTATGCATATTAATGTTGCAATAATGTTGGATTCCTGGTAAACGATGAGATATAAAATACGTTTCTCAGCAGAGTAAAGTCAGATTATCCAAACAACTGTCAAGGTAGGTTAAAAATGTGAAATTAAATTAATGCTTTTATGCAATTTATCCAATGTAAAGATGAGAAAATCAGGACAGCTTTTATTGATGAAAGATCACTTTTAGATGGATTGTTATAAAGTTCATGAGATATCTGAGAGATCCTACAAGATGAATTATTCTAGTCAATGTCACATTGGTTCATATATGAAGATTCCTATTAATTTTTTATCAATACTGGATTTTAAAATACAAATGTTAAATGTAATTAAATTTTTACAATTGAGTCGCTGCAGCGAGCGCTAACTGATAGTAAATTTTTGTAACACTAGATGCCCTTACAGTTTATTTGTTAGTTTTTGTCTTGACTGAAGGCGCCAAAACATTGAGTCTCGGATGTTATCTGAAGTCTTTATTAAATCACTTTACACTTAAATTGTAACATTGTTGGTAATTATTTTCATAGTTTTTTGGATAATATGGGTCTAATTAAGGATTGTGAATCGTACTTTGGAACTAAAGATCTTTATGAGGTTCTTGGAGTTAACAAAGATGCCAGTGAAGAGGAAATCAAAAAAGCTTTTCGGCGTCTCAGTTTAAAGCATCATCCTGATAGATTTCCTAGTGCCAGTGAGGAGGAAAAGAAATCAATCACAGCTAAATTTCAAGTTCTTGCTAAGGTCAGTTTTGTTTTAACGGACAAGTCTAAAAGAGAAATCTATGATGCCAGTGGTGTTGTTTCCGAGGATGATATGGAAGACAGTGAAGCAAATTGGTATGATTATTGGAGATGTTTGTTTCCAGAGATTTCCAAAACAGACATTGAAAGTTATATCGAAAAATATACCAATTCTGAAGAAGAGAAAAATGACCTGAAAGAATTGTACATTCGATATGAAGGAGACCTTGATCCTATTTCTGAGTCAATGATTGGGTTTGATGAAGATCGACACAGGACTATGATTGAAGAGTTAATTGAAGCCGATGAACTTCCAGCTTTTGATGCTTTTACTAATGAGCCTAAAGCGAAGAGGGCAAAACGATTAAGGAAAGCTGAAAGAGAGGCCAAAGCTGCGGAAAGAGAAGCTAAAAAAAGAGAAAAGGAAAAATCTAAAGGAAAGGATGTCATGGCCGATGATGATTTGGTTAAGGCTATTCAAGCTCGTCACAAACAGAACTTCACATCTTTGGTTGACAGACTGGCTGCTAAATATGGCAATGGTGCTCCTGATGAAGAGGAAGATGAGGATTTCGAAGATGAACAGCAGTCGAGTAAGCGAAAGTCCAAACGAATTAAATCTAGAAAAGGTACACCTAAAAAAAGAAAAGTCAAATAAATGATCATATCTTCATCTTTGAGTATATACTTCCGTTCACCTTTTGCTCAGTGACTCAAGCAACATTGATATTTACCGCTGACCTATCAGCAATATAATTGATTGACACTCCATTTCTTTCAATTAAATTTGTGACTAATTTTTCATTGATATTAAGACTTGTTTTGAAAGTAAAATACATTTCCATTGTTTTTAAGTCCGCCATCTTCTTCTTTATACCAGTGAATATCAAGTAACTTAATCGTTTGAATTCAAAAGAGTGAAAATAACACTTTAAATTTGGTAAACCAGAAGATTAGATGTACCAAGTTTTATACCATCTTGCAGAATCTTTCATTATCCTTTATAACAATGGTTAATTGTTTTGTTTATTTAATATATTTAATGTTGAGAGTTAACATTTTTTAATGTCAAAAAATATTTTATCTTCGCCCAGTTTAATTTTGCGTAGAAATTCGGTATCTGAGCAAATTCGCAGTCGATGAAACAGATCTCAGCTCAATGAATGATGTCACTTGGGATAGGAATGATGCTGAATCGCTTTTTTTGCAAGTTGGCGCAAATGAAACATCAACATTAACACCAACAGAGGGAAATGGAGATATAACCGACGATACAACTCTAATCACCGCTTTTTCAGCAGTCGTCATCATATTAATATTTGTTGTTTTTTTATTCTATTGTAAACTCAGAAATCAAAATGCTAAGGCGCTACATAACAGGAGATCTTCACGTCAGAGGGAACGCTCAAGACATCATCGCCCATCATCAGATCGTAATGATGATCAGTCAGTTTTACCTAAATCACCATCATTGGCAAGCTTACAATCAACTGGGTCCACTTATTATGATCAGTTAATGGGAAGTGGTAATATTCCTAAAGTGCAAAGTATCTCTCAATATGGTGCGCTTTTAGCTCAACACGTACCACCCAAATGATTTAAACAGTTATTGTCCAGTTAAATTAAATTCTTTATGATTTTTATTTGATACAAATAAAATGAAAATTTAAGTTTAAAGGCTCATCTTTTTCCTATTGAAAATATTCATATAATTTCTTTTAAATTCAATATTTAAAAAGGTTAGTTGTATATGGACAATTGTCAGTAGCATCTTTTCGCTCTGAAATCATCTTATCAAATATTCCGAATAGTTGTCACACAATTGCCTGATTTTTGTGAAATTCTTTTCTTAATTCAAACCAAAAATTGTTTAAGGGTCATTATCAGTGTCCAGGAATCGGTTGCAATTCATGCAATGCAAATTCAAGGATTTACATAAGGTTGTATTTAGCTTAAGGTTTAATTATATTTTTTCAACTTAAAATCAGCTTAAGTCGCAACTTAAAACGTTAAATTTGTTTAGATTCATCTATTTTTATGAATCTTTGTACCAATTTTTGCATTTCTCGTCAGGACTTCACAGAAATGCTCGATTTGACTACTCGTCTAACGAGACAACATCAGCAGATCAACCTATTTTTCGATTGTTCATTTTTGCGCTTACTCGAAATTATTGAAACAGTAAATGTAACTATTTAAGGTTAAATTATTCTTTAATCTTTGGTCAAATCGGAATAAACAAATTGATACTTCTTTCGGATTTTAGATATTGATCGTAATGATCTTTCACGGAAGAAAGATACACATTAGTCCTGTTTCTTGTTTATTTTGAGACAAGACTTGTCAAATGTTAATGAAAATTGCCTCTTCTAATAACGGAATCTGAGTTTGACTCAATAATCAATGTGAAAACATTTATTGATCAAGAAACATGGAAAACACGATAAGTCTATACTTGACCAAAAAAGATGAAGTTCATATTCGGATTGAAAATGCAGTTGCATTGGCTGGAAAAAGAGCATCTAATGTGATGAAACACTGAATTTATATTGATACTAAATTGGTATTGTAATTGTACACTATTTATTTCATGTTCAGAAGATTCAATCTATAACAAGAATCATCTGATTATTGGTTTTAATGACTAATCATCAATGTGAAACTGGAATGTTGATTGGTTCAATAATAATAATTTACAAAGAAAAACAAGGCAACAATCCAATTTCAATATAATTTAACAAACTAGATTAGTCGACAAACTCGATTGGTGTCAATATATTTACATAAATTTCTTAATTATTTTGGTCTTGACAAAAAAAAACAAAACAAAACACAACAAATTTGCAAAAGGATTGAAATGAATAAAAAAGGAGATCAATTGGATTGAAATTAACAATGTGGATAAAAATTAACAGAAAAAACAACAAAATCGGTGAGATAATAAAATAAAATTACTTTGTAGCCCTAGAAAAGTATAGCGTGATAATATATCTGAGTTAGTGTTGAGTTTTGTCGATTCATCGAGAAAATTTTTTGCAGTCTTAATGACTTAACTTGAATCTTTAAAGTTTGAATGAAGCATTAGTTTAAGATGAAGACTAATTGAGTGCTGAGATAACTTCAAATGGTTAATCAATTGTATGAGTGAGTAAAATTCAGTCTTAGACTAAATAATTTCAAGCAAACTTTAAAGTGTTGACATTTTAAATTAAACATAGATTAATTTGTGGTTGCTTTCTCCTTTTGCTTGCTTCCAGAGATTTTTGTCAGTGAGGGAATAAAGGTGGGCCAGGTGAGGTTAGGTTATCCTCCATCAGCATCATTCATCATGGAAGGCATTGTGATTGTATGAACATTATGCTGATTAAAATGAAAAAAAAGTTAATCAGAGTTAATCAAAAATTTGGAAATATTGAGTTATGCCATTTGAATGCTTGTCATAATCGTCATCATCAGATTTGCCAGAAGAAGAAGAAATGATAAGTGGAAAGACTAGAAAAAGTCAAATAATAAAAATTCGCTTGAAATGAAAATGTTGAATGTTTCTTCATCTGGTGCTGAATTAATATTTTTTGAATTAAAATATTGCCTCAAGTAATAGTAAGTATAAGTTTTAAAAACAGTAGTAATGGTATGCGATCTTTGTTTCTTTGTTTCTCGATGATGGGTTACTTTAGTATTACTTTTTTACGTTTTTTTAAGGTGAATATAATTTTGATCAAATGTGTTGAATAAATTCTGGATTGAGATAGGAAAATCCAGCAAACTCTGTTTGATCCAAATTCATCATAAACAGCTTGTCTGTTGGAGTGAGATCAGTTTTCTCAGAAGTAAACTGTTTATCAAAATTGGAAACATCTTTACGGTGTTTAATCTTGGGTTTGAAAGGAGGTTGAACCTCACGAGCCGTAATCTTTTCCCAATCAATTCGACGGAAAAATGGATGCATACGAATATCTTCTTCACCAGATGCTCCACATCCTAATCGTTTATTAGGATTTTTGGTTAAGAAACCTTTACAAACATCTTTGGCTTCTTTTGAAAGGCTTTTAGGATAAGAAGCATTGTGATCGGTTATCGCCGCAAACAGTTCTTCTTCATCTTCTCCGTCAAACGGAGGCTGACCAACCAGCATTTCATATAACAGTACACCATAGGCCCACCAGTCAACCGATTTACCGTAAGGTTGGTAAAGAATAATTTCTGGTGCTATATAATCTGGTGTACCACAAAAAGTTTTCGTTGTCCGATCGCCATAAATGTTTTCTTTGCACATTCCAAAATCAGCAATCTTAATGTGACCCTCTTGGTCGAGGAGCACATTGTCCAGTTTTAAGTCACGATAAATAACACCCCGAGAATGGAGATAAAACAAACCAATTGCTATTTCAGCGGCATAAAAAACAGCTACAGGTTCTTTAAATTTACCAGTCTGCTGAATTTGAAACATTAAATCACCTCCATTGACATACTCCATGACGAAATAGAGCCGATCCATTGTTTGGAAGCAGGAATGAAGTTGAACCAAAAAAGGTGGCTTCTCTGAGAGAGCAAGTATTCGTTTTTCCACCATGGCACATTCAACATCATCATCCTGAATGATAATGTCTTTCTTTAATATTTTAACTGCATAAAGTTCATCCGTTCCTTTCCTTTCGGCTAACATAACCTTACCAAAAGAGCCTTTACCTAGCACCATAATAAAATTGAAATCAGATGCTCGAATAACATCTTGTTTACCCATATTATGAGGTAAATCAGACGTGAAACGACCATCTAAGCCTTCTAATCCAGCCCTGGACAATGACCGGGAACCACTGACACCGCCAGAAGGTGAAGTCACGGAGGAAGATGTACCAAGTGGCGGTGGTGGAGTTGGTGCAAGGGAAGATGAAAATCCTGTTCTCTGTTGCCGTGTTATCTCTAAAATGTCTGCATCCGGTGGAGGAACCGGAACATTATAGTATTCGCCTTCCTCTTGAGTCAACAATTTGAACCAACCTTCAACCGGACGTTTCATCAACTCTGAGATACCAAATGATAGCGAGCCCATAAAATCATTCCGCGAGGTTCGATCCCAGTCCCAAACTTCAATCAATAATCTTCGATCTTTATCATCTGGTTTCAAATCAAAAACTAACGTTTCGTGGAATTGGGGATTTAAATTTGCTTTAATGGTTCGAGTTTTACGTTTAACGCCCTCGCCTCCATCAGGAATGATTTTACATTTGACATAGGGATCAGACAAACCATTAGGATCCATTGGAAGGAGATTTTTACCTTGCCGAATTTCACAGATCAATTTATTGCATTCAATCCATGCCTTCAATTCAAGGCGACCCCGTCGTTCAGTATGATCACAGCCACATAGATTAGGGACACTCTCTTGGCATCTTTTGTGAACATTCATGTTACACGATTTACACTTAAATCCTTGATGAAGTAGTCCATATAATAAAGAACCACAGTGGTCACAGAAGGTGGGAGAAGTGAAGGTGTAAACGATAAATGAATGCTTGGTTCGGGTATCATCGCTTCCTTTATAGCCCTTGTCAATGCCAGGGCAGGTAAAGGAGACAAATTCATGGCATCTCTTGTGGACAACAAATGAGCACACTTGACATTGGAAACCTTGTTTGCCAAATCCCCAAATAAAATCTTTACAATGAGAGCAAAAGGTTGGTTGTTTGAAGAAACGAGGCATAAATTTGTGTTGCTTAACCTCGAAAATGTTTTTCTTTTTAAGAGCACCTTTCCTTGCACGAATACGGCGGTTAAAGTTATTTTGGAAACCTGTCTCCATGTCTGAGACATTTGCATTATTTTCTTTATCTTCATCCATCGATAACGAGTTGGTTAACATGTTTCAACAATAAAGATTTAATAGCCAAAAGTAAAAACCAAAGATATAAAAGACAAACAAAAATGATTCCAAATATTAACTGATCGTTCGCTCAGGATAAATTGTCAGGGCAACATGCCGCCATATTTTGCGAAATTTCACGGAAGTACAGATTCTTTTCCTTTCTTTCGATGTTTATCAAAATGATGATACTGATTGTGTTCCAGTTGATTATAGTAATAATGAAGAAAATGTTGTTGCTCTGTTTATTTATCTTTGCGTGGATTACTTTATGCTTGCTTTTTGATAAACCTAATGTTGACTAGAGGTTTAATTGTTTTTTATAGTTTACCATTTTAAGGTTTAATCTGTCGAAAGAAGAAAAGAGAAAAGGGAAAGTGATTAGAGTTATTATTAGATAATCAATGTTAAAATAAAGGAAGAGGAGAATCTTGTAAAATCTTCCAAAAGAAAGATGTAAAGGAGAGGGAAAAAAGAAACACAAGATGAAGAGTGAAATAAAGTATACTATTCTTAAAATGTAATAAGGATTACTTTTAAAAGGATGCTTTTTAACTCTCCTTGGCCCCAAAAATAGCAATTAATAATATATATCACAATTAAATAACATTATAATTAGATTAAATTGTTGGCTTTCACCTCACATTTTGAATAAAAAACAGCGAAACAACAAAAAAAAATAGAATACATGCATTATTTTAAAAAAACAAAGGGTTGACTCAAGAGGACAACTCCTAGTCGACCAATTGCTACAAGATAAGGGACAGTTGCAAAAACGAAAACTGTCAGCTCAACGATTTTATTCCAATTGTTTTCATTAATGGGTCAAGATAAAGTGAAAGATGGAGACAGAATAAATCAAATAATCAATTTGATTGTACAAGGTTAACATAAATCTTTGTTTATTCTCATGTCCGTCTTTTTCAATCTTTTTCAATTATTTGTCTCTTACTCGCAACTGTGTTGCTCTTGATGAGCATGTTGAAGTCTCCAACTTTATCATCTCATCAATTTCATGAATTCTCAACCTTTTTATTTTATTTCGCCAACTAGATGAATACAGAATGAAAAAGTATCTTTACACTTAAAAGCTTTTGTGTTTGCCTTGATGGTTTCTCAAGGCAAACACTTGTACATAACATATACAGAAAATGTGATTTGTTGTTTTTTTTGTTTCATGCAAATTGGATTGAATTATATTGGGTTTAAATTACATTTGATTGGCTTCCATATTAGTGGTTCCGAACAATGATTCACATTCAGCTTTATGTAAAGCTTAAAATTAACTTGATTTCTACATAATAATAGTGATTCTATTTGGGGTAAAAATGTATAGTAATGTTACATGATAACATACAAAATTACCATCAACTGTGATACCCATTTATCAAGCTTGAATTGAATCTATCCTTATAACTTTCTTCATTTTTCTTGCTCAACGTTTAATTGTTCAATTAAGTAAGCAAATTGTTGTATAATTGTATGATAAATCATCAACATTTAGCCGACTCAAATTGGCTTTCAACCAATTAATTTGTCTGTTTCATATTAAATTTTTTACATTGATCAACAGACTTTCCTTTGTTTCATTTAATTGCTTCAAATTTGTTTCAAATTTATAACAATTTTTTTATTCATTAACTCGTCTATGAACTGAATAATTGGTTAAATTCAAGCTGAGGTCTTAATCCTTATGAAACCTGTAACTTGATTCTTCTTAATTTTCTTATACATTAATGAAAAAAAACATTAATTTAGAAGAAAACAATCAACTTCTCTAATTTCTAATTAACTTTCAAAGAGTCAAGTAAACAGTAGATCGAAAGATTGAAAAGATGACTGCATCTCTACCATCTTCACTCCGATCAATATTGTTTAATAAGTAAACTGGTATACAATGTAATTATTGATAAGGTATACGAGAAAAGAAACATTAATGTTGATCATTTAAAATTGTAATAAAAAGTTCAATATTTTTACAAATGATATTAGTCAAATATTCAGAAAAAAACATAAGATTTGTATTTTTCCATGTCAATCAGTAACTTTATTGACTGGCAAAGATTTTACTATTGAACTTGAATGAAATAATTGAGATTACATTAAATGGAAATGTAATCAAAATGACAGGTAAATATTCAATAAAATCACATTTTTATTGAGAGAAAAATATTTCGTGAATAATTCTGATAATAAATAGTGTCTTGTAAGTTGACATGAGTTGAAATATAACTAACGCCTAATATTCAATATTATGAGCTTACATACATAATGATGATAATGGAGGGAATGTTGAGGCAAAAATGAGAGACATTAATTCAGATAAATTATTAAATTTATATTTACCTTTTTGATTGGTCCATGAATTGGTAAAATTGATGATAAAACTGGCAAAATATGAACATTAAAAAACTACTAAAAAATGTAACTCAATCAGATGAAATGGTAAAATAAAAATGTAGACACAAGAAACACACCAATGAACAGGATTGGACGAATGAAATGTATATTGATAAAAAATAACAGAAATATAACAGTTCCACAGTCAGTGTATTTTATAATAATATATTACTCGATTATTGATCAACTTGAAGCACACATTGTGTAATGTTGGTAAACAATAGTCTAATTAACTGGTGTAGATTAAATCTCTATCAATGGTTAACAGTGAGACTAGAATTGAACAATTGAAAAATACAACACACAGTTTCATTAGACTAACAATGATTTATTGATTTTCTAGTTTCGTAAAAAAACCTGCTTCTTCCCAGTCAGTCTTCACATAATGCTGAACATTTGAGGGAGAAACTGGAAAATAACAAAAACTTGACTTCTTTTGATACCAAAAGATGGAGCTTTCCAAATTGCAATTGTAACAAAACTTTTCATTTGAGCTTAAACTTCATTTATTTTTAAATTTAATGACAAAATTTGGAATTGAATTTTGGGAAATTTAGCTCTATGTGCACAGTTCATCTTCAACCATTTAAAGGTAAATTGGAAAATGGTTAATGATAAAATATTAATAGCAACTGTATCGAAGTTTGATATTTGTTTTGGATTTTTATTGTCGATCAGAAAATTCTGATTACACAAATAAACTAAACACAGAATCAAAATTAAATTGATCAGGATTATTAAAAATCTATGACTTTTTCTTCTCTAATATCCATTAATTTATGATGGCTTTGTAGATCTTTTATCACTGACTGTATTATTTACATTGTTAGATTAAAGTTGCTTTCAATAAGCAAAGATATAAAAAAAGAACTAACTTAATTTTCTAGGCTGTATCATGCATTTACAAATGCACTGAGCTTTAGGTCTCGACTTGAATGACAATTTGTACGATTATTTCGTTAGAAGATTGATCCAAACTATAATTTAAATTGAATTTCATTTGGAAAACTTTGTATTGCAATCAAATTAACCGCTGTAGTTAGAGAACATGCGTATAAGGGGATAACATGTTTCTTTAAAAACTGATTCCAATCATTATCATCTTATATCATCGTATTATTTCAGGTACCGGTTCGGATTAATTTACTAATCACTTTCTCCTTTCTTTCTATTTCAATTGTTGATTGTTGAATTGTCCTATCTCACAATGACTACTCCATGTTTCGCTGATTTGGGTAAACAAGCCAAAGATTTGTTCAACAAAAATTACCGTAAGTAGTTTCTTATGTAATCTGTCTCTTTGAATCTTCAATTTGACCTTCAAACATTCTGTGCACAGTTTTAACGTTTGATTGGCAATAGTTATGAATTGATCATAACGAAATTTTGAGCACGTTTGCACTTCCATTTCAAGTATTTTTCAGGCACCCAATATTTAACAAACACACACATTAAATTTTGTGACTTGTCACATGTTTTGCTTTTTTATTTTATTCAGATCTTGGTGTTGTTAAACTTGATTTCAAGACTAAAACTCAAAATAAAGTTGAGTTCAATGTTAGTGGAACATCAAACACAGGAACTGGCAACATTGCTGCGAATTTGGAAACCAAACATTTTCTTCCAGATTATGGACTAACAATGAAGGAAAAATGGACCACTGATAATGTTTTATCCACCGAGCTTACCGTAGATGATCAATTTGCTAAGGGTCTTAAACTTGGTTTCAATGGATCATTCACCCCATTGTCTGGTAAAAAGTCTGGAGTCATCAAAACTTCATATAAAACTGATGCATTACATCTTAATGGTGATGTTGATTTGGATAACGGTGGTTTTATAGTACACGGAGCTGGAGTTGTTAGGTTGGTATTAAGATGCTGCAAATTATTCTATACATTGACCAGCTGTTAGAGGTGAAAACCTCTAAGCTCAAATCATGATGAAATTAAATTTTTCAAATTTCTTATAGATTCCAATCATGGTTGGGAGGTGCCCAGCTTTCTTTTGACCCATCTAAAAATGCAATCAAACGAAACAACATTGCCGTTGGATATCAAACACCTGAATTTAATTGGACAACAAATCTGTAGGTTTATTTATATGAAACTTGTTACATCAAATGTAAGACTAATTTTCTTGATTTAATTTTTTTCAAAAGTGCCGATGGAAAAGAAGCCACTAGTACAGTTTACCAACGTGTAAATGATCAATTGGAAAGTGGTATTTCTCTAGCCTGGTCAACTGACAATAATTCCACTCGATTTGGTCTTGGATGTATCTACAAACTTGACAGTGAAACATCTGTTAAAGCTAAAGTAAACAATAGCGGAACTATTGGTCTTGGACTAACTCATCGTCTACGACCCGGTGTTCTGCTAACACTTTGTGCTTCCATTGATGGTAAAAATTTCAATTCTGGAGGTCACAAGCTTGGTATGGGCTTGGAATTGGCTGCCTAGTTCTTCCGGAATTCATAAAATGAACCAAATTAAAGCCTGATTCCAATGCTGCCAACAACATGCATATGAGTTTTTTTCTAAAAAACAAATCCCAGTGAAATAGAATGTAAAGGAGACAGATGATAATGTATGCACTGAAATCGTTTCAGTAATTACAAAGGAAAATTAAAAATGTTTATTCATTAAAGTTATCTTTAGTTAGCCATAAACTATTCTAGTTGTTAGCCTGATATCTTTGTAACCAATCTTGTTAGTTGTTCTATCATCACACCTCAGATTTATTATATAAAAATATAATTTACAACATAAAATTTCACCAATCTTTTCAAAATTATTTCAGATGACGCTTCTTTCTTTCGTTTTCATGTCTTCAGTCAGAAAGTATGTGAGCTAAAGTCGAGATGAAACCCTGAATATTTTGTTAATATTAGATCACAAGAGTTGATTAATTCGGGTGATAATTTGATAAACTTGTCAAGCTTAATTCTTATTGAATCTATCTGCTATCTGGTATAATTTCATTCAATTTTCAAGAACAAGTTGCAATTTTCAATTCAGCCTGACGTACGTTAAAATAAATAAGTAAGGCAATAATTTAAATTAAGACTTTTCAAGGTTAATTTTCGAGAAACTTTCTATTTCCTTATCAACTGGAAATTTTTTATCCTTTTGAACAAGTAATTAGTTCATGTAAATTTTACACTTTTAAACGATGATTTTAATGATCTCAAACAAAATTTACAAAAGTAGTATCATCGAACTAAATCAATCAACGACTTCTTCCTGTTCAAACACCATTTAGGCTCACTTTTTTAAATCAATGTTTATTGAAATTTAAAAGGTTAATCAACTCTTGAAATAAAATTTTCCATGAGAGTATTAAAAATAGAGTAATTTCAGAATAAGAAGGTGCAATAAATATCTGTTGAACAAAAAATTCAATCATGGTCACAAGTACATTCCTTGAGTTCTTCAAAGATTAATGGTGGTAAATTAGCTGGTCGTCTTGCAACACCAAAATCAGCTTCGGGTGACAATACGGATCCTGGTTGTTCTTTTATTTTGAATTTCTGTAGAATAAAAGTTACATATAAAAATAATTCCATACTGGCTAAACTTTCACCAGGACACATTCGTTTACCACCACTGAAGGGTACCAGCTGAGGTACCTTAAGAAGTTGAGTTCCATCTCTAGATAAAAATCGAGTTGGATTAAATGTTTCCGGATCTTTAAATATTTTAGGATCACGGTGAACAGACCAGAAGTTGAAGAGCACATAACAATCCTTGGGAATGAAATATTTTCCAACATATGTATCTTTTGAGGCACGTCTCAGCAAATTCACGGCAAGAACTGAGCCCATACGATGTACTTCATTGATAAAAGCCATTGTATAAGGCATTCTTGAACGATCAGCATAATCTGGCTGCCTGCTGAAACCAATTACCTCTGCTATCTCTTCTCTGATCTTTAATTGCGATTCAGGGTAGCTTACCAAGTAATACATTATCCACATCATTGTGCTTGTTACTGTTTCAATTCCACCTCCATAAAATGCGACTACATTTCGCTTCAACACTTCCAAATTGAATGTTCCTTCAGGGATTCTTTTTTCTTCCCTTTTTGCCATTTCTTTAAGAAACCCATCAATATAGTCAGCAGGCTCAGTATCTAATTGAAGCTCTGCTCGATGTCTATCGACTTCAATTTCAACAAATTTATCACCATATAAGACAGCTTCAGCGATACGATCCAGATTACCTTTACCCAAAGAAATGTAAATTTTTGCCAACCATGGAGCAAAAGCAAGAAGTCCTGCGAACTGATATTCACGGAAAACAGTGTTAATATGCTCGTCCAACTCCGTCTTTGCTGGATCATCGTATTCGTATGTATGTCCAAAAACAAGGATAGTAATATTATTAGAAACTGAGCGCCCAATTATTTCACCAAAATTAACGGGGTTAACTTCCCCGAGAAGCTCGAGAAATTTGTTGATTTCTTTTTTAACCTTAATCTCCAGCGTGCTTTTAGTTAAACCAATTGAGCGAAGGATCTGCATTGATAAACGACGATGTTCTTTCCAATCATCACCAGACATTTCAAGAATAGATAAATGATCAATAATACCAGGAAACAGAGTTTGTTCTGGCCGTGCAAGTAAGGCATCATTTGCAAAGGCATCTTTAACATGAGACCATTCGCTGACAACTATAACATTGCATCCTCCCAATTTTAAACGAAATAAGGGTCCATACTTTTTTGCCAGTTCATCGAATTGTAGATAAGTGTGTTTCTTCAAGAAGGGTAAATATCCAAGCAAAGGAAGACCCCATGGTCCATCGGGCAATTCACGATGACGCTTAAAAGATGAACGAACAGCTTTAGTCAACCAGACTAATCCCCATCCAACCAAAAGGGAGGTCAATGGTATAGTAACTCTTGGATAGTGGAAAAACACTGATCGAGGAACTAATGATACAGAATGAATTAACATTTTTAAAATTGAAACTTAAAATATTAAATGTTGAGTAAAAAAATTGGCCTTCTAAAGCTCAAATCTCTTCTATTAATTTTAAACAGAGACTTGACAACTTTATGTAACAAATTGGCAACCTTGAAAATCTTAAACTCTTTATGGCTGCGCATTAAACAATGATTGACTTGATCAACATTTGGAATTGGCTCCTTCAATTTAACAGATTAAATATAAACCAATCGTCCGTTAATGTCATTGGTTTAGAAAATTGCTCTTTGCTTTTAAATATAACATTTGCCTCTTACCTCTTTACTCTTTGCACTTCTTTGTTCACTAGCTTAACACTTGAGTTGACTCTATTAAAGATCCCATAAATGACCAATTACTCGAGACTTTCAAGATCAAGAGACGCATCGTCTCAACTAGATTTGACCAATTCAAATAAAGATTTTTAGAAATACACATAATTAACTTTCAACTCTCCAACTCTTGATTTACTCATAATCCTTTCAATACGATCCCATATAAATGCAGTGAAAAAATTGATTTCTGTTTAACTTTGAATTTATCAAAGTAATAGAGATGCGTTAAGCCGTAAAGATTTCAATTTAGCCGAGAAAACAGCCTTTGAATCTTGGATCAGATTGAAAAGCTATTCTCTAATGCCGCAACTACTGTTCTAATCAGTGAATCAACGATGAAGTCAAATCGGTATTGATAATCCAGACCCATCGAGGGAATAAGTGTAACTGGTCAACTAATGTGTCCAAATAAATGCCCGGTTAAATGTTACTTTACAATCTATTAAAAATGATGATTAATATTGCTATTGGTTGTTCTCGATACTAGATGGCGTTACAGTTGGTGATGAAGAATTTACTTTTTCTAAATTGGTTTCAACGATTGAAATCAAACAAATTGTTTGAAACAATTACTGTTCTAGACTTTTATTTCACTTATTTCCTTACTCTGCAATTGAGTTTATTTCATTTCACTAATGTCTTCAAACGATGTCATTAACAATTGAAAGATGTAAGTAATGTTGCTTTTAATATCTCACTTTTTGCCTGGACTTTGCCTTTTGGATAATTCATTTTTAATCTTTGTTACAATTGAAAGACCAGACTTGAATTTTAATATCTCTTCGTTGATTGCTCTCTAATAGTTGTAAAGTTTTTCGGAAATCTTTACAACAATTATCTAAAACCGTCCATCACGTCAAGTTTAAAGAATGGAAGGAAAAACGAAAAGCGCAAACTGTTAAAGCTGTTGAAATAAAGGTTGAGGATGATGACAGATTACGAGTAAGAGTGTCCAGGTTACTTTTAAGCATCAACTAATAATCTCTACAAACAATTATCTAATCATATCTGATTTTAAAGAGGAGTAGAAAAAAGAAATTATCCAAAAAGTATTCTCAATCTTGGTTGAAATTGCTACAGGCGCATAGTGATGAGGAAAATGGTCACTCTTAATCAACCTAAAATCCAAACAAACCAAAGGTTATCGCTGGACTGAGCATCTTATGAGTAAAATATTAAACAAGGTGAGGAAGAGAAAAAGGAAAAACATAAGTTGATGATGGAAAGTAAAATCTTATCAAAATTCCCACCATCATAACAGGATCAGGTTTTTGTCCTCCTTGTTTCAACGGTTTACTTTGGCTGGACTGCATTTACTGTTATTGCGATGACTGTGAAATTGATTAAGGTAAGGGGAGAGGAAAAGAAACTGCAATGAAATGAAGAGAAGCATTGAGAAGTTTTCAGAATGTAAAATATACAATACATAATGAAGATTTATGTTGAATTATGCTGATGGAGTTAATGTCATTTCATATTCACAGGCTTCAAGTGGTTTAGTGAGGCCAATAAAAAGTAGCTTCAACTGTTGCTGATGATAGTATTCTTAGGAAAGAAGAGATGATTTACATAACAATGATTACAATTAAAATTATATACTCACTATTGAACCTTTGATGAACTTTCTTTTCTCAAGAAACATTCTAGAGTCTTAACTTTTGTTGACTTCTGTTTCTTTTGATCTTTTTTATTCTTTCACCTTCAATGAGAAAACAAAACAAGTCAACTCAGTTTCCGTTTAACACCCTTCCTGTTTATCACTTTGATTTCATTCATTCTAATTGTGACTAAATAATGGTATTCCTCAACAATTAAGGTATTACAAGTTGTTAACTTTCTTCCCATCATAGGTATTCATCTCTTTGTAATCCATCTTTATCCGTTGGAACCATATCAAAGCTTCTGAATTACTTAGATCTGGTTGATTTGTCAAGATTAAACCAACAGGTGAACAATATTGATTCAATCTGGGTTCAATAGCCATTGTGTATCCATTAATTGATTCCGAGAAAATACGTTAATCAATCAATAATGTATCAATAATCTTGTAACTTCATGACAACTTGATGCAAATGTAATAACACAATCAGGTCAAGTTCAGATGGCAATTAGAAGTCCGATTAAAGAAAAGAAAAATTAAGACGATGAAGAAAAGGAAATTAAAAGAATGGATAGTTTGGCATAAAATGATCCATGTTAACCATGCATGGTAAACGAATCTGTGATTCACTGATACGTAAAGTTAATCAGCAAAGTTTTCAACCTTTTCTTACTGCCGTTGATGAATAGTAAATGAATGGTAGTTACTGTTGATCCTGTTGTTGTTTTATGAGCACAATTTAAAAAAAGAGAGTGTCAGGGTGGAGTAGAGGTGGGTGGGTAGGAGGAAAGGTGGGAGGAATGGAAGAAGGGTGAAAAAAGGGAAATAAGATGAAGTGATCTAGAAAGAGAGAGAGAGAGAGAGAAGGAGAATGAAGAGAATGAAGATGAATTGTGAATGTGAAAAAGGCATGCAATAGCTTGAAACTGGTTTGGTCAGCGTTTACAGCGAAATGCTTTACCTTTTCTCTTCTCATTTGATTCCTGAAAACTGTTAACTTGTTGCAGTAACTTTTGTTGAAATTTATAAACCCGTTACTCATCACTTTAAATCAACACACAATAACACCAGCTTAAAAAAATACGATAACAAAGATAAAAACAAATTCAAGAAACATCAGAAACAAATTCACCACAATGACTGTCAAGTTTATTCTTTTAACCGCTATCAGGTTCAATTTTTACCAACTCTTCTAATGTGTCTCTGGTTACATCCATTGTCTTTATTGTGATAATCATCTCTGCTTTAACCTTAGACCTTGTTAACCTTCTGATTAATCGTCACTTTTGCCATCTGGTTTGTTTCTTATCAATTTTCCCACATAACCTTACATCTTACTTTAATTGGAATCCAAAATCAATGGAATAATTTAACCTTTTGACTAATTTGTTTTTCGTCTCACCATTTTTTGAACCTTTCAAAGTTGAACCCATTTTTACCCTTTTTGCTTGATATTTCATCTATTTTCACTGTTTCCATTCAATAACGGATTTATTTTGGATTAAATTGAAATTGATTTAACCAAGTGTATTTCACTGACAAAATGGATAACAAGGATTCAGATGATATTGTCATTTCTGGTTACCTTTACATTCCAAGTCAATCTTTTCTCAAATTAAAGCAGGTAAGTCCAATTATTTTATATTCAATCTTATTTTTGCATTTATCAACTTTGTTGACATTTTGTTGGTGGTTACTATAAATTTTAACTTAAACATGCTTGCTTTACCTTTCCATTTTAATTGTGATATGATTATTGTTATTAATAATAACTTATTATTAAGCCATTAAGGATCAAGTTTCCATGCTGTAGTTTACCTTCTCTGCTTGATATCTCATCATCTGTCAACATCAATTTATATAATTTTTCTTTTCTTTCACCCGAAGTTACCAAAAACACCAAATATTTCAACAAATATCTATACAAAGGATCGGCAATGCATTAACTTCACCATCATTCCCATCTTATATCATTAACACCAGATTTTAACTATTTTATCCTCTTATCTTGTTAATCATTCATTGCAATCTTCTTTGTAAATCTTTGATCAGCACCGTTTTAATTGAATATCTGGTGCAATCTGAGCCAAGAATAAATGAGTCGAAACCATGAAACTCAGTTTTTTTCAACCATAAATTGTAGTCATATGATTTAAATTGGTTTAAACAAAAAATTCAAATTGAGCTTAAAAGGAGTCCCTTTTCACATTTGCAGACTTGCCCTTTTCATCGAACCAATTTCAATAATGATCAATCCAAATAAGGTTGAGAAACAGAAATCAAAAAATTTTATTAATGATTTAATCCTACGCACTTCAAACAATTAGATTATCCTCAGTCAAATTGATTAAGAATAATTGTTTATCAACCTTTATTTGTTGACAATTTGAAGGTTAATCCAAATTGAAAGCTTGTCCAGGCTGTTATAATGTGAAGTCAATGAAACTATATCAATCTGTGGGTCGCTAAGTTACAAGTCAATGGGCAGTAATTCAATATTTACCTTTTCTTTGTCCTTACCGTCCATCATTTTCATTAGATTTTAACCAATCATTAAATTGGCATTTTACGGTTACATCTTGTTTTGATTGTACATTAAATGTGCTCAATCAAATTCATGACCATCAAGCCAATATTGAGAGGAAAGGGAAAATACTTTCAACTGTTGAGCTTAAAAAGGTAAAAGGCTAAAGACACTGGTCAATCCATTATGACCCAAATTGTGGCTTAAATTGCACCTTAATTTTAGGGTGAAAATTAGATTTGATGATAGGAATTTTCTGGTAGAATGAAAATGCGAAAAGATCTATCAATCAAATATATCAAATATAATGATACCAATCAATAATTTTATCTTCATTTCCATTCAACATGATACTATTACTACTCACAATTTAATGATAAAATAATGACGTCTATTCTTAATTAACATAAGAATTTGCATTTTTCCATCAAATTCAAAATCCCGTATCAATGATATTATGATTAAACCCACAATATTTTCACTAATTAAACTTGTTGCATCCAAACTATCATTAAACATCAAAAGGAACCAGCAAAATTATCTTGAAAAAAACATGACATTTTGTATTGGATGTTTAACATAATTCCTTGGTTCATTGGTTGAGACAAAAATACAGACCATTTTTTCGATAATCAAGTTAACTTAAACAATGAAACTCTAACCCCATAATTTGTTGATTGCTGTAAATAGTCGATAATTGAATAACTCAAAATGTCAGACAACTTTTGGCATAACTTTTGGGTTGAGAGCAAACCCCAAACCCAATTTAAAGACAATGACAATTACCATTCTATCAACAATCCATCATTGCAGTTAACTATCACAATTAACCTTTTTTCATACACTTTTTACCTTTCGATTGATAACCTTTTTTTCATGAAATAGATGATGGATTGGTTAACAAGCAAAAAACCCTTTCAATGACATCTTTGATACTTTGCTTGTAAAAGCAACCAACTTAACCAATTTGTCAACCACATATTCAACAGTGCAATTAATGTGATATCTTTCATCATTGTAACTGTTTATCAAATGATTTACCAAATTATTATCCAAAATTATGTTGGTTGTTAGAGTGAACATTTTAATTGTTTTTAAATTAAACTTTACCTTTACTCTAAATCATCTGGTAATATTTACAAATACAATGTTTACAAGGTTAATGTTCACATAAGTAGAAACCAGATGATGATAATGATGATAAATTGTATTTAAGGAATTTTGCTTTTACCAGAAAAAAAAGAAATTAAATGAAATGATTTAAAATTACATTTTGGTTGAACCGGTAAACATTTGACCTGAATCACGTTGTCCTTTAAGGCATTTTTTGCTTATCAAATTTAGTTTTGTAAACTGGTAAAGAAAAGTTTACAATAAAAATAATAATGATAATAATAATATTAATGGTAAAGAATGAATAATGTTCAATTGTGTGCAGGAAAAGTGTTTTCATGAATGATTCCAAACAACATGCTTGTTGGTTGTGTTGACAAGCTCTTGATTTTGATTATTTGTTTGGTTGGCCTGAAAAGGCGAAAACATTAACGACAAGAACATCAATATTTGGTGAAAAAAAAAATGTCAAAGGCGGAAGCACCTTAACCCAACAATAATCATAATGATAATCATACGGTCAACAACAATAATGACGATAATTAGGTATCAAAAAAAGAGTCCAGATTGTTGATCATTTTGCATTTGATTAACAAAAACCATGAAATATTCAGCTTATTGTTGAACCATCAGGAAGTGTGTCTGATAAAAGTTGATAAAAGATACGATTCTGTTCATAGATAAATTCACCTTTAGTGATAGGATCAGTTGCCTGGTCAAAACAGACAGTTACCAAATCTAGTTAGGTTATTCAGTTGCAAATTATTACTTTAAGCAATGATTGTTTAGTGAAAATTCAGTGATTTGTTTGACTTCTTCCGACTTCGCCAATTGTGAATTGCTTTGGAGATTCACAAATGTAATTTTTCCAATCGCTCCGAAACAATTTCTATTTTTGGGGTTTCATTTATT
Organism: Tetranychus truncatus; assembly: GCA_028476895.1. Lineage (NCBI taxonomy): Eukaryota > Metazoa > Arthropoda > Arachnida > Trombidiformes > Tetranychidae > Tetranychus > Tetranychus truncatus. The sequence continues at coordinate 19,748,926 of CM052060.1, forward strand.
TCGGCTTAGAGTTCGATGTCTTTTGATTTGCACCAATGTTTGTTAAATGTCATTTATTGTCTATTCGTATACATAAATCAATGGGATAAGCAATGATATGTGCTCATTGTGATGAGTCTTTAGCTTTCCTCAATTTGTTTTTTATCCTCATTACCATACTAACATGTAGAAACATTGATTTTTGATACTTTTTTTCTAGTTTACCTTTAGCGACCCGAAAAATTTCAGATCATAAAACGTGATTGAAACACTTTGATCTTTTAAATCTCCTTTACCAGCTTAGCGTTGGTCTGATATCGGTACTTTCCTATGGACTCAGTAAATTCGGAGACAACGGCTCATCTCGTTGGAAATAATCAGCTTCTGAATTTAAGGTGGTACAGAGGCTATAAATGATTATGTAAAGGCATATACTTGATGAAATGTGGGTTTAAATTACGGAGGAATAATTGGATGATTTGAACGCCTTTTGGAAATGATTGAAAAGATGACAAGATGCAATTCCTATGAAAGTCGCCTTTGCATAACTTTTGAATTGAGATTAATCGTTGAAAATGAAAACAAGAGCAATAAATTGTGTTAAAAGGTTTCTAAATAAAGAGCTGATGGGCTGATAATGATAGTTTTGTTGTTGATGAAGATGAGACAAAGTGAATAGATAGTCGCAATTTGAAATTGTAATTGTAGTAACCATGAATAACTTAACCTGATTCACAATGCACCAACAAGTTGAATAGCAAAAAAACAAAATATAAACTAAATTAAGACACACACACACAAACACAAAACAGAACAAAACAATTCTGTTGATAATTTTTTCTGTCTCCAATTGTAATACCTGTAATTGACCCTCTCTCTCTCTCTCTACTTTACCAATTACCATTATTACAATTGCCTTTCACTATTAACTAACTAGCAACAACTTGTCCATTAACATCATCATGATCATCAACATGAAAAACACTTTTGTCTCCTTTGAAGGTATTTTGCCATAAAAAATGCTGATGATCGCTGTAATCATGAAGCTTCTTGTCTCAGAAACCATCATCATCACCATCATAATCAGCACGTTTTCAACACTGATTACAAGTTAATCAGCAATGCCCTGTCATTAAGCTAAATATAATGGCAGTTTAACATAAAAAAAGAGTCAAATCGCTATTAACAACACACACATCTCTCAAGGAAACCTTCAATCAATAGGAAAAATTGAAAACCACAAAATAATCAAAAGTCACAGATAACCAGAAAAGCAGATATTTTCATGGATAATCAGGAAAAATGGATCAACTTGATTCCCTTAAAATTGAAAGCTTTAATTGCTACTGAATTACAATTAAAATTTTCATTATTTTCAAGTTTAATTACGTGATTAAATGTTTAAATTGATCAATCATGTTTACATGAACGCACTGGTTTAAGAATCAATTGTAATTTTCATGATCAATGTTGTTTAATGCCTATTAGCCTTAACAATAAACCCAACAATCAATAGACAATTGAGGCTATCATTATTAAAAAATACAAACGTGAGAAGAAGTTAATCAACTATTAAATAGCAACAATTAACCTTGACTATCAACTTTCACTTTCACATTGTTACCAAAATTCAATTGATTGTTATTAATCCTTTCTCCAATAACGAAAGCAAGCAATTTTAGAATCAAATTATCAAGTGATGATTATTGTGATTAACAATATTTTGAGAATCAAAAATTTTACTATTTACTCTGTTTGCGGTTTTTCAACTCTTTTCATTTCAACCTGAATCTGATGAAAAGTAAAAGCAATCAAATGATAACATTACAATACATTCAAAGTTATCAATCAAACAACTGTTAGAGGAAAAAGCTTTTACTTTGAGTCTCTTAACTCATTAATCAATTGTCTTGACCAGGTTAACCATTGCCTTGAGGTGAAATTGATTTACCTTGATTAACTGAAACCCTGTGATTGCCTTTTATTCATCAACTTTCAAAATAATTTGTAAGCAACAATTTGGAAACATTTGATTAAAAGTAATCAACACTAAATGCTTTCTAATCCAAAGTATCATTCAGTATTTTATCCTGTTTAAGTAAATTCATTGTTTTAATCAAATTCACTTAATGGTTAATCATTTATAAGCTAATCAACACTGAAATGTGTTGAAATGAAAATACAATTAAATCCATCATTATAATCATCAGCAACATCATTACCAACCTGACCATTTTCATAATCAAATTAACCCAAACCTATTGTAGGCTTTCAATTTGTTAACGTTTAATGAATGGTTGAACCTAATTTTGATTAATCCAAAAAGGCAATTGTTATTAATTCAAATGCCGATTTCAGTCATTCATTTGTTGCTATTTTAAAACGTTCAATTTGATTATTAAAGGTTCATCATTGAACTTGTTTAGAGTTAATCCAATTGATAATGCGTTATTGTTATTACCGTTGACCTCAAACACTGTCATCAATAGATTGTGTTTATAATCAAATTTCATTGTTCCATTAATAGTGATTCAGTTTTAATGACAAATCCGGAAATTTAAATTTTTTCATTCAAATTGTTGATTCAAATTTGAGTCAAATTTAAATTTCCCAACAAAACCAGTATCGTGTGTTGATATCATTTTGGGTACTTTTGCCATTCAATTTTACCAAATTTTATTGTAAATGTTTTTTTTTCATTCAAAAGTCAAATTCAATGCAATTTTAGATTTTTCAATGAAATTGAATTGGTAATGATGAAGTCGATGATTAATTGTTGAATTTTGTTATTAAATTGGATTCTCTACAAATCCAATTAGCTTTATTTGTCTAACTGAAAGTTATTTTACCAATTCCTGGTTTCCATCTCAACTCACCCTGCAGGTCTTTTCTCACGGCCTCTTGTCAATAATATAATCTTATAATTAACACTAATCACACTAATCATCTTCATTTACTTTAATGATCATTGATCAACCTTTAATCTTTCCTCTTGTTTCACTTTTGATTCACCTTTTTTTATCCCAAACCTAATCTTACCTTCACTTTTATAAACTTAACCAGAAAAAAAGTAAAATGGCTTTCATTAGTTTGATATAAATATTGCCTTTTCAAGCTGTAAAGTCTCTTAATTGGTACTAAACTATTTCCGATAATTATGATAATTATGCAAATTAAACGGAAGATTTTTTATCAAATTTAAAAATGATTAGTTAATGGTTTCATTTGTTTGTTTAAAAATGGTTAAATTTATTTCGATTGATCCAAATCCACCCCGATCAACAACCTTTCAAGCCTCAGTCCATTGTGAGTGCCTTTGTATTACGATTGAATGTTTCAATCTAAATGGGCAAGAATGATTAACATTAGTATTTCAAAATTAAGATTAACAATCAACATTTAAACGAGAAACAGTATTTCATTTGAGATGATTGAAGAGTTTTCCTGGAAATCAGCGAATTTCTTACTTGAGAACACGCTTCATTCAACTAGCGACAAAACTTATCAGATCACTTTGATTGATTCAATGAATCAACAATCGATGCTGCTGATGGCACCGTTTGTGATAAACGATTAAAAACCAAATCGATCGAACCAATTGACTGACATAAACTGGACTCGTTATCAGTTGATCGTTCATCAATTAAGCGTTAAAATTACTTTAATCTTCACCACAATCTATCCATTTGTCAATTTAATAAAAGCTTTCCATTTTACTCTAATGAACCCATTAACATTGAATATTCAGGTTCAACTTGAGATCTCAATTCAAAGCTAAATCAACATTTAAAAGTCAAAAATTTCACTTCCATTACTCACACTTGTCAGTCACTGAGTGTTAAAATGATTGCTGATGGAAAGGTTGAAACTTCATTTTGATATTTATATTCCGATTGAAAATGCCAAGAAAAAAAAAGCTAAAAAATCAATTCATTGAAATGTTTCTCAAAATGTTTTGTAAAATGATCCAAAGAACGGATTTCACTCTCAAAATTATGCCAACCTTTTCAACGAGCTATTAGACAATCTTGTTCAATAGTTAAGATTATCTAAGATTTATGAGCAAACAGGCAATTTATATGCTAATAACTGTTCATCAAATGATTAATTTTCATATCAAGCTAATGACTCTGTTGAACAACGATAAAATAGATTAATTCATTTTGATCTCAATTTGTTGCATATTTTCCCAAATTGTGTAAATAAATTATTCATTAATTTTATCGCCTTCTCAGTGAATGGTTAACACTGAAGAGTATTTTGAATGCAACAGTTTACAATTAAACTGATTATCTGATATCATTATTGTTATGAACAGTAATTAAACACTTTTGTTTCTCAACATCAAGATAATTAACAATTGATGCCAAATGAGTTGAAGCTTTTCACTGATGTTCATCATTTGCTAAAGACAATTTTGTCGTAAAAAGATCAACTAATTATCAATATTTTTACTCTAAATTAAAATAATTAACCTTTCAAAGTTAACCTGAATAGCGATTATAATCATAATCTTAAACCAGATTTCCTTATCCTTTATTAATCTGTTAATCATAATGAGACAATCCATCAACTACTGCTAAACATTGTTAAATTGTCAGCGAAAAGATGAAACAGTTTGATTAGCCTAAACGTGCTCAGATTGATTAATTGAAAATTAGTTCAATTGTGAAAATCAATTAAAGTGAATATACGATGAATTTAAAGATAATCAATCACGATTAGTGAGAAAAGAAGGAAAAAAAATTGATTTATTGATCAAGGAAAGATGTTATTTCATTGTTAAATAATGAGACAAAATAAGACCGATAAACAAAACAATGATTAACTGTAAATTTGATTGATTTTATTAATTAGTAAACAATCAAATGAGATCGTTTTAATCGTTGAAATCAACATTGAATACGTGATGAATAAACAGTCAAACTTCAAGTTTACCATTTCAATTTAAATCATTGATTAGTTGAAACGTAAATCAATCAAGCAATTTAAATGAGTGACAAGAGCGCATAAAAAAATCACAAACATATTTATCCATAAAAACCATCCGAAGAAACGTTTAAATGTTTCTTCCTATTCCTAAGTTAATCAAGATCAACATTGCACGTCTTATTCACGCTCTAATTAATAATGATTAACAGGGAAGCTTCAACAATTAATCGTTGCTTTAATTTTGAATTCATGGCTTATCTGGCTTTGGAATCATTGGTGAATGAAATGATGAACAAAATGTTTCATTTTTATAACAACTACATATTTCCATTTCCATTTTTACTTGACTGTGAACAATAATCATAATAATAGGTTGCCTTTTGTTTTAACCATTTTTGTTACATTCATTAAAAATCTCAACCTTTTTTTTCGCCTTTAATCCGTGATTCTGTAGATCAGATATTTCCATCTTGTTCCATGATGATGATAATGAGGATAATGTGAAGTGTAAAAGAGAATCAAAATCATTGATTAAAAGTCTAATGTTTTTAAGGTGTTAGTCTCGCCTCATCATCGTTTTGTTAAATATCATTAATCATAACCATATTTAAAGGAAAACATTGTTAACCTTTTTTGTTTATCTCAATGAAACATTTCCGCTTTTCGTTTGATAAATGAACAGGTAACATTTGAATGGTGAATAAAAATGCTTGTAATTCAACATCTTTTGTTGTTCCAGTGAATGAAACTGATACTCTTGTTTCATCATTACTCTCACACATGTAACCATGAAACCTGACAAGAAACACCTTCAGACTGATTATAATGATAATTGTACATTTTTGGTTAAACTGTTTAACAGCAAATTCAAGATAACAAATGATCGCATTGAGCGAGTCAAGAGTAAACCCAAAATATCTCAACAATTTCAATGTTTACTTTGATTCCTTTGACTTTTACTTGTGAATTTCACTTTGATTGTAAATTTGTTGACAATTAGCTCAATCATTACAATAATAATCTTGAAACGGAAATAATTTCAATAAAGACAGGTCAAGTGCGAAACTAATTTCTTGATGATTAGTGCAGATTGAATCATTTACAATTGCAAAATTGATGCAATTTCATTTTTACCTTTTTCTCTCTCTCTCATAACTTGGTCAGTAATCAATAAACAATAAAGTTGTATTCATTATGAAATGGACATTTCCTTGAGTTAATGTGTTTTTTGCTTCAAAATGACCATTCAAACCCGAAAAGGTTAACCTTTCCAAACACCTCTAAATGTCAACAAAGCGTAATGTCATTATTTGGGTAAACACTTTCTACTGTTTAACAATCGAGATTTCAATTAATTTTAATGATTACTTTTTCTTCTAATTTCCTTTTTCTGTACTTCACTTCACCTCATCTAACCTGTCGATTCTTTTGGTATTCAGTCTTGGAGTAAAAAATATTTCGCTCTCTATAAACGCAGTTCAAGTGGCATTCAACGGCTAGAGTTGTTTGATAGTCAAGAGTCACATTTAAAAAGGTCCAACACATTAATCAAGATAATTGCTCTCAACGAGTGTCACAAGGTTTCAATTACAACTCACAAACACCAATCAAATGTATTTGAGGTAAGTTGACCATTTACAGAGTTTTACATTTTTACATATTTCAATGGGGAAAAGACGTAAACAGATCTGCTTTTCATCACAATAGCTTCAAATCAAAGATTGACCATGATTGATTTGGAATTAGGTGAATTTAGGCGAGGCTTTGATAGTTTGATGACTAAATTGTAGACAACAATTGAAGGTGGATTATATGTTAATAGAGTACAATAATGAGTATATTATTGGACTTTGAATGTTGATGGATAAACACATTTATTGAGAGTAAGAAAATTTTAGCTCATTATTGTAGTCAAGACAAATTGTGTAAAACCTTGACAACGAATTTCATTGATCATGATATAATGAATGAGAAATGGATTGATTGGAATCACAAAAAATTTTAATCCAAGAGTTGCATAAAAAATGAGTTTACAAATAACCTTTGATTGGTTTGAATGTATTTACATTTATACCTTTTCAATATCAATTCAATTTTGATTCCATTTCATTTTGTCGTGCTGACTTTCAACTTTTCATGATGATAATGATTGCTTGATTGTAACAAAATTAGCTCACTTTGGTCATTTACAGTTAGTCGGAGCTAATGTTAGCAGATTAAATTGACTTTTATTACAATCGTCTTTTCACCTTGACTTTCATTCCTTTAATACCGAATCTAACATTTTTTTTGTTCTGCTTGTTTACAGATACGAACTCGAGAAGCTGTTCATTTATTTTCAGCGGAAACTTATCAACAAATGCAGTTGTGGTTAGAAGCACTGAGATCAGTCGCATTTGCACTCGATAACAACTCCTCATCGTCGCCATCTAGAGCCATAAGTAATGCACCAGCAAAGTCACCAGAAGTTATTAATTGTAAATCAATACCAGAAGCTGTAACGGTAACTGTTAATGGTCCAAATAAAGACAAGCCATTGACCAATTGCCATAATCACCATCATCATCCTAGAATGGATAAAGAAGCGTCAAATAATCACGTCTGTGTACTTACAGCTAATAGTAACAACCAGTTGATTCCTCAACAAGAGGAAAATATGCTTTACTCTTCGGTTGATGCTCCTGATTTGTATAATGTTAAGTTAGTAATTTCTGAGGCTACAATTAGATGTAAATTAGCAGCAACAGATTATTATTTAGTCTTGACTTCTGTGTCAATATCGCTGGCTGAAAAATTACCAGACACTCGACAAGGAAAAATCTTGTGGACTTGGCCGTATCGTCATATACGTCGCTATGGTTGTACTAAGGATGGCTTTAGTCTAGAAGCCGGGAGAAAATGTTTAACTGGAGAAGGTTTATTTTCGTTTATTACACCAGATGGTTCGGCCATTTTCAAATGTGTAGCAAGTCATGTAACAAGTTTAAAGACAACTTCGCCAAACGGTGTTTTTCCAGTTCCTCGTTCATCGCCTATCGAGCTATCAGCAACTTCATCGTCTGTTTCAGCATCAAGTACCGTGACTACTTCGTCTTCTTCCTGTTCAACTGTAATGTCTACAAATGAAAAGACAGAAGTATCAAATTTTAAACAATCAAACCCTTGCCAACAAACATTCTCACCTAATAAAGTAACATTTGAAGGACAAACTGCGAATTCAAATATTAATGCAGTCACGTCTCTTCCAACACAGTCGACATCCTCGTCGTCCTCATCAATGCCAAAATCAAATCCTTCACAACTAACTAATACCACATCGGGACCCATTTTAACCGTTACAGCCAAGTCACTAGATAAACCAGTAACCAATTCAACAACCTCAAACCAGTCTGAACAATCAACTACTGTCAGCAATGCTAATTTTCGTCACTATCAACGTCCATCTTCCCCCAAGCCTCCAACATTACCTAGAGGTGCTCGTCCTAATCAACGAGAGTCAGCTAATCAAATTGGTGTTACTTTTGCCACAAATCTTTCAACAAATGGCAAGCAAAATCTAAAGCCAAATAATCATTATAACAATCAAATAACGCAGCCTAAAATGAATGAATTAAGTTTTGAGAGTCAAAAAATGACTAAACCGAATGAAGCTTTGAGCAATTCACTGCAAGCGAAGAAAGAAGTAGCAAATTCAATGGCCAATTTAAATCCAATGGACACAGTTACTATATTACCTCAAGAAAACGGGTTGATAATTATTTCGGATGAAATGAGGAATGGACAGTCAATAATTAAGCCACCTCGACGTGGTCGATTCAATTGTGATGGTAAACAATTAACTTTCAACCTTTCAGATGGTTCTATTGAAACTCTCGCCATTCCTGTTACAATTGTTGATCCATTATATGAAGATCCCATTTTTGTCTCAAGAGAAGAGTTGTTTGGCCTAAAGGCTGAAGATAAAGAGGAAAACCATTATGAAATTCCTGTAATTGTTAATGGTAATGTCAACAATGATAATGACTCGTCTACTCATAATTATGATCAAGTAACAATCACAAATAATGGACTCATCGAGATTGGCTATGATCGTAAAATAATTTCCCCAGTTGATGGTAAAACTGTAAATGAAAAGCTTCCTCGCATTCATCCTCAAGTTTCACGTTTAACTTCAGTAATTAGATCAATGTTTACCGGTAATTTGGGTAACATTGTTAATTCTCGTAAATCTGTTAAATTGGAAAAATTTTCTCAATCATCTTCATCAAGTGAAGGAAGTTATAGCTCACTATCAAGTGGACCGACTGTCAGTGGATCAATATCGTTTGAAGTAAACAAACAAGAATCAGGATCTGAATCTTCTAATGAATCGCCATACTCGGAAATTTGTGATTTACCAGACAACAATTCGCTCGATGATAAAGTCGATTATGTTAATCAAAAAGCTAAACACCATTTAATAAATATTTACTCAAACAGGAAAGACAATAAAGTCTACGGAAATGATTCAAACAATTCCAATGGATGCCTTTCCATTGTAAAAAACTGTATCACAACTGATTTAGATGAAGGCGATTATGTAAATCTAATGCCAGAAGATTCAGTCAAATCAACAATTAGCAATGATAAGACTTCACGGATTGTTATTAATGGTTCATCAAATGATAAATGCTCACCGAATCCTGATCATTACATTCAAAATGACGCAGAATATGCTCTTATAATGAAAAGATCAATTAGTTGTGATAAATTGTAAATAATTGTTTTGATAATTTTTTTTTTCTAGATCATTGAGACTGATTTAAATGTTTATAACCAATTATTATTGTTAATTTGTAAGTGATACATTTGCATATGTAAACTGGACTAGTCTTGCAATTCAATTAAAATGTCAACTAATATTAAAGGCACATTTTCCATTGAATTACCCAAATCTTTTCCAAGAATTACTCCCCGAAATTGTTCTCGATTTTTGGTTTTTGTCTCAATTTGTTCTTGTTAGTAGGAATGAAAGCTCAAATTGAGATCTCAGATTGAGACACTTAAATAGTTTATTGAGAAAATGAAAGTGAAGTAAAGGTCAAAGGTACTAGTTTATATACCTAAGAAAAAGAGGGACACAACGAGGACTCAAAAGGGTAAACAGAAAGATTAGTCAAAGTAGGTCATCGCCTAAAGGCAGAGGGTGAGAGGTCAAGGACGGGTGTACCCATTAACACTCCCACTCACTCGTCTTGACAACTCCTATGGTATCCCGACAATAGTTGAAAGCCTCCGAACAAAGTGGCTTGGTTAGAAAATCTGCGGCTTGATCCTTGCTCGGTACATATTCCACCATGAGTTGACCACTTTCCTTAGCGTCCCTAATGAAGTGATAGCGCACATCGATATGTTTCGTCCTTCGATGTAAAATGGGGTTGTCAACCAATTTGATAGCTCCTTGATTATCGCAAAGCATTTTAGTTGGGATCTCTTGTTGAGATCTCAATTCTTTTAGTAACTGACGACTCCATATAATTTCTTTAGAACATTCCGCCATGGCCATGTATTCGGCCTCAGTGGTACTCTGGGCTACTGTCTTTTGGGATCTCGAAGCCCAAGAGATCGGTCCATTGCTGAGCATGAGTACATATCCAGTTGTTGATCTTCTCGTTAGAGTATCCGAAGCATAATCGGAATCACAGTGATCTCAGATCTAATGATTCTGATCTCATGAATGATATCCCGTAATCTTTTGTGCGCTGCAGGTACCTCATAATTCTTTTTACTGCGGTCCAATGGCTAGTTGAGTAGTTACAACAAAACTGAGAACATTTTGAGACGGCAAACATTATATCAGGCCGTGTTGTTACGGCTAGGTACATGAGAGCTCCCACTGCTTCCTGATATGGCTTATCCTGAGCTTCATTTACTTCTGGAAGCTCTAACTTGTGGTTAACATCACTCGGAGTCAGCACAGGCTTGCATTGATCCATCTTGAATCTGGCCAGTATCTTCCTTATGTATCGTTGAGAGCTCAACCTGAGCTCTCCTTTCGAGATATCATATTTAACTTCCATACCAAGAAAAGCCTTTGCATCACCAAACGTCATCTCGAAGTGAGATCTCAAGAAATTTATTATTTTACCAGCTTGCTCCTTTTTAGTCGTACATAATAATCCGTCATCAACGTAGAGAGCCAAAATGGAGAAACTTGATTCTCTAGTTGACACAAGGATGCCATGGTCTGCTTCAAGCCTTTTGAAACCAAATTCATTCAAAAATGACGTGAATTTAAGATTCCACTGGCGCGGAGCTTGTTTCAGCCCGTACAATCCCTTTTGTAATCGACAAACTTTGTTTGGATCCTCCATGAACCCAGGAGGTTGCTCCATATAAATTTCTTCAAACAGATCTCCGTAGAGAAAAGCAGTCTTCACGTCAAATTGTGAGATCTCCATTTTATAATGCGAAGCTACGGCCAACACAGTCCTTATAGATTCATATCTTACAACTGGTGCAAAGGTTTCATTGAAGTCTTGGCCTGGTACCTGGGAGTATCCTTTCGCAACGAGTCTAGCTCGATATCGCTCCACAGTACCATCTGGCTTTTCTTTAATTTTGAAAATCCATCTACATTTAACTCTGGATTTTCCACACGGAAGATTGACAAGCGTCCAAGTCTTGTTTTTCTTTAAAGCTGAGATCTCATCTTCCATGCTGCAAGCCATTCTTGGAATCCTCACTTTCCAGAGCCTCTTCGAAAGTAGACGGTTCATCTCGGGCCATGGTCAGTATTCGCTTACATTGTTGACGATCTCGTAGGTCATACCTTGAAATCTCATTTTGAGATCTCGCGATCTCATTTCGAGATCTCGCAGTTTTATTATGAGATCTCGGAATCTCTATTTGGGATCTCGGAGCTTCATTTTGAGATCTCGCTTCTTCAGTCTCAGTTTGGGAGCTTACTTCTTGAACCTCATTACCAGCAATTACTTCTGTAAGATCAGTAGGAGAAATTTCTTCTGAAATCTCATTTTGAGATCTCACCTCTGGGATCTCGATCTCCACAGTCTTAACAGCGTCTTTGTCTTCTATTAAAGATGGGTTTCTGGCGTCGTTGAATTTAACATGACGAACAATCTCAACTCGGTTCGACTCACTGAAGTAGACTCTAAAATTTTTGCAAGTCTCGGTGAATCCTACGAGAATACCTTTACGACTCTTGGGTCCCATTTCTTTCTTCTTTCCTTGGGTACCAGAGCATAAGCTTCTGTTCCAAACGGTCTTAGATGAGAAATGTCAGGCTTCTTACCGCACCAAATTTCATAAGGAGTTGACTCTGAGATCTCACCAGTGAGAGCTCGATTAGAGCAATACACAGCAGTGTTGAGAGCTTCGGCCCAGAGCTTCTTAGGGAGATTCTTAGCATGGATCATAGATCTTGCTAGATCAACCAGCGTTCTTATTTCTCTTTCAGCAGCTCCATTCTGTTCATGGACATATGGTACGCTGAATTCATGTTGAACCAAGAACTTGTCTGTGATACTCTTAACATCTTTATTTTGATACTCGAGTCCATTATCCGTACGCAGGACCTTGACATCATTGCCAGTCTCAATTTTAATGTCTTTCAACACACGAAGTAAAACTTTTGAGATCTCATTTTTATGTTTGAGCGTATAAATCTTTCTGTAGGTACTGTGCCTGCATTTGAAGATAGCGGCATAGAGGGCACCTCCAATTGAAGGAACTTCCATCGGTCCAACCACATCACTGCTTATATGTGACCCCACTGTCATCGGTTTTGGCTCGCATGTATCAAGATGAAGCTTAACTTGCTTTCCTAGGGTACATCCATGGCAAAAGAATTTTTCTTTCTGGGTGCTGATATTTTGAAGCTTTGGTATCAGTCCAACGTGAGCCATCTTTATTATCCTATCGATACCGATATGACCCATCCGTTCATGCCAATCTTTCAAAGAATTACCCTTTGATTGATTCACCAAGATCTTTGAGATCTCATTCAATGGTTGGATGCACAATCTGAACAAGTTGCTGTGTTCATTCTTCCGACCAATTACGACAATATTATTATTTTGAGATCTCACTACGAGATCTCTGCCTTTGGCAACTACCTCCAGTCCTCGCCTTGTGATTTGGCCCATCGATATCAAATGAGGAACTGATAGTCTCGGTACGTGTCTAACTTCCAGTAATCTGTTAGGTTTCCCTTCTTTTCCATTGAATGTTTTGACTTGAACATCACCAATACCAATTGCTTCCACTAAGTTACCGTCACCTACTTCGAACCTTTCTGGTTCTGGAAGAGTCCTATATGAAGCGAACAATTCTCTATCTCGAACAAAATGATTTGACGCACCAGAGTCCATGATCCAACCAGAGTCACTTGGACATTTCTCAAAGTCAGATCCAACACTTAAGATCTCACTGTGAGATCTCACGTCTGAGATCTCATTGTGAGATCTCACCATAAAACCACCATTTTGATTATCGTCGTTTCGCTTTCTAGACTTCTTACAATTCCTTTTTAGATGACCAACTTCGCCACAATTATAACACTTGAATGTCCACTTCTTAAACTTCTTCTTGTTTAACACTAGAGCTTCACCTTGAGATCTCACGGCACCATCATTTACTATATCCCGCTCATGAATCAGCAATTGGGCCTGCAGATCATCCAATTTCAAGTTGAGACCACTTAGAGCTGCCAATCGCCAGCCGAGGTCCGGAAGGAGTCGTAAGACTTCGGCAAGTCGTTGATAATTTTTGCCATCACAGTCTCTTTTGAAGGCTCTTGGTCCAAATCTTTCATCTGCTTGATTAAAGTTGAGATCTCACTGATGTAAGCACTAACCGACATATCGGGCTGAAATTTCAACTCGTGAAAAGCTTGGGCACACAAGTATTTGTTGTTCAATGTTGTTTTCTCTCGATAGTTGATCAGAGATTTCCACATTTCATGCGATGTTGCACACGACCGAATGAGAGCATGATGCTCTTCGTCCAGAGTAACTGAAATAATACTCCGAGCACTAGCGTCTTTCATTCTCCATTGTTTAATTTTATCATCACCTTCCGTTGGTTTCAAATCAATACCTAACACCGTATCAATAAGATCCTTGGATTCCAAAACAGCAGATATCTCGTACTTCCAGCGTTGAAAAGACGAAGCAGTCAAAGTAGCGACATGAACATTACTTTTCTCCATTTTTGAGAATCACAAAATATATCAAAGGTATAGAAACTAACAAGTGAAAAATTAAACTTCTAAACAGCGACAACTATTTAAAACAAGAGAGCTGGGCCCATAACCTGTTAGTAGGAATGAAAGCTCAAATTGAGATCTCAGATTGAGACACTTAAATAGTTTATTGAGAAAATGAAAGTGAAGTAAAGGTCAAAGGTACTAGTTTATATACCTAAGAAAAAGAGGGACACAACGAGAACTCAAAAGGGTAAACAGAAAGATTAGTCAAAGTAGGTCATCGCCTAAAGGCAGAGGGTGAGAGGTCAAGGACGGGTGTACCCATTAACAGTTCTGTTCTTGTTGATGTTCCTATTTAAGAACTAATAAGGGAAGTACTTGAATTACTCGAGCTACTTTTTAATGAGAGCGGTGTCATTCGATAGAGGGGGGAACTTTTTTGTTATTCAGGTTGATGACTTATTGTTGAATCAGACTTTTATGTGAATTATCATGATCATCAACCACAAGTTTACCAACAATCATATTATGAATAGCTTTGGTAATATTTTCCAGATGAATTAATCGAAGAAGAAGAAAGATTTTTCGAGTCTGTGTTAGCTGAGTGGATCTCTGAACATTGTTCTAAGTGTTGCTGCAGCTTCTTGAATGATCGCTTCGATTTTCGGGATCAAAGGCCAATCGATTGGCGTTTCATTGCCGTAGTCAGATGTTCATGAGGCTATTTCGCAAAACCTCAAGATTTTCAATCGCGTAATGGGCCAATATTTACGTCAAGTATAGCCAAATTTCGCAGCAGGCGTACAAAAGCCTTTTTTAACGGTTTACTGCCAGACTGCAAAAGACTTATGATGGGTAAGAGGCCAGCACAATTCAGGATTGCAAGAGAAACAAGCGCATTTCTATTAGGTATGACCAAAGAGGAGCAAGCGATAGCACGACGAGATAAGGGGCAAAGAGTAAAGTTATCCTTTGGTAAGGGGTGAAAATGAGATAAGGCTAACTTCAAACTATCTAAAAACTTTAAAGTTAGGTGAGTTAAACTTTAGAGTTATGTCCATGAGACTAAAGTAAACCAATCTGAAAAATTATTTTCTATCGGAAAATGACCTTCCAATGTCAGTTAGAGGGCAAATGACCTTGAATAACCTTGGGCTTGATATTAAGAAAATTCTAATAAAATTTGCAGTCTAGTACTGCTTGTACTGTCAGTTTTCTGGCCGATACTGTATTTTGATTCGGGTCATTGTCAATGTTTATGTGATGGCTCGGATCATGATGATGCCGCGGACAATCAAGTCATGAATCAGATGAATGTTGAGTGGAGGAATTGTAAGGTTTGTCCATAGAGTCTTCTGATGTGATGACATCACTGCGATTACGGAGTTTTATTCCTGAATTGAAATTTTAGATAAAAAAGATAAATTGAGTTTCATTCTTGCTATATTATGATCTGAAACTTACCTAATAAGTTCCTCTTTGTCGAAGTCCGTCTTTAGATTTAATGGCCGCTTGTTCCTATTGTCAAGAACAACTGAAACCCAGTGCTTGTTCGAATTCGTAGGAAACATCAGTTCGTGATCAACGATTGGTGATGGCCACTCGATCGTTTTTGAGACGCGAAACTCACTTTCCACCTCTGCTTTACCCTTTCTACGTTTCCTTGCTCGACCATTTTTCCGGCTTTTCGGCTTTTCTACTTCCTCGGGCTCAAAACACGTGTTAAAAAAGTGTTGACACAATATGTTTTGCTACCGGTCTTTTTTGGAAAATACGAAAATAAGAATTAATGATTTCGTCCGTGTACCAGTTTGATTCTATTGTCAATAGATTTTTCTGGCGTGTATGCCTCCTTCGACCGGGATATTTGCCAAGCGATTTAAGAATGCTTTATTATACTTGCAAGGATAACACGCGAGAACCAGCTGTTGTAGAATTTAATCGAAAATTTCCACTTTTAGCATTACCGGAACTCAGATAAATTAGCGAATGCAACGAGCCCGAAGTGTCCTAATCGGTCATAGGATAGTCTTAAATTGATCGATTCGTTGAGAACTGTTTGATTTAATTGAATGAAGAATTTTTGTCATTTATATACGAAAAATCAAAGCTAATTAGTAGGAAGCATCTTCTCTTTGCCTGAACAATCATGATGATTTATCCTTGATTTGTTCTAGCAAAGTCATATCTAGTTCATCTAAGTGAATTCATTTTAACTTAATAAAATCTAAGGTGACCTACTTATCCTTGACCGTTGATGATTTAACAGAGTAATATCCAACTTTAATCGTAGATCAAATTAATGAATTTGAGGTCAAATTATTCTACTTATTTGCTCTACTTTAAATATAATGAAGATGCAACTGATCTCCTTATTTTCGGGGGCAAATTATGCTATGTATCACTGCATATTTATTATAATGAAGATAAAGTGCATTTCGATCTGCATTGATATAAAAATGCGTTGAAATTAAACTTCAGTCATCAGTTAAATTCATCTCCGACTCATCAATAGTTCAACATTTCATCTTGTTTTCATCAAGTCTGCAAAATGTTGCAAGTATCATCAACGATTGAAGATCTCTTCGCAGATGAGACCATCAGTTTTTCTTCGATGGAGAGTGAACCACCAGTTGTGAGTGAACCACCGATGCAATTACCATCAACGCTCCAAAACTATGTGGAGACCTTACTCATCGACAACAACGTTCAAGCAACTGTAAATTCGAGTTTGAATACTTCTTTGGTCACCATGAAAACCAAATCGAGCAGCAAAATGCTGCTTTCAATTGATTGATATGTTGGCCACTGCTAATTTTTTAATAATGCAACTGAACGAGGAATTGAATTCTAAATTATAATTTAATTTAATCGCTCTTGAGTTATTCCAGTTTGTATTAGACAGCACATTAATTTGATTTGTTGCACTGTAAAAACATCCATTATATTGAATTAGAACCTTGAATAGAAGAAACCAAATGATAAAGTAGAACTAGGTTCTGACCATCACGTTGGTTTTATAACTACCTATTTTTAGCGTCTATTCTCGTCTTTCGTTTCAAAACATATGAGACCGTAATCTATTACTGTTTTACTAGTATGATGATAAAATGCGATTATTGGTTGATGGTTAATATACCAAGGGTGAACTCTCAATGCAGTACTTATTGCTTTGATTTCTATTTTACTGTTGTCTCTAGTCATTTAGTGGTTTATTCATCATTCTTTTAGTATTATTCATCTTTATCGTATGCTAAAGTTTTAAACATGCAATCCTGTTTGATTAAATGAAATTCATACTTAGTGAACTGGGTTCACTGTGTATTTTCCTGATAATTAAATGACTTGTTTTAAATGAATTGAGTTAGCAATTAGCAATTGAGTGGGGAATATATTGAATAAGTTCACTATTATTTATTTATTTATTAATTGGTTAATGTAATGCGATTAGCTGTTAGCATTAATGCGAATAACAAATATACTTGCGTTTAGATTAATTGTAAAGATTGATTAACTCGAAACTCAACGATATCAGGTTCAAAGTTGATTACACTGCTATTGTTAGTTATTTAGTAATTCAACTGTTGCTGGTTCAGCTTTGGTTACAAATTGATGTTCTTTTATATTGAGACTTATTTGGTAGTTAGAATGAACATTTTGAATGCACAGTTTCATAATCAGATAATAGTTGTCAATCGAATCACTTAATAGTCAATAATTGACACAGTTCAGTTTAAGACTTGATTTCTCTTTATAACAGCTTGTTAATAACAAGACAAATTTGAAAAACAATATTTGTACAAATTGATCGACTTTGGGACTGGATTGCGCATTTCTTAAGCCTGATATTTGCAAGGTTAGACGAAAATTGATTGAACCTTTCTTTGCGACTAGAAAAAATTAAAAGGTTTTATTAAAGTAAAGAGATTACCTTAACAGTTGAATGATGAAATTGGTGAACCTGTTAACTTGGAAAGTAAAATTCACAGCAGAGTATTTTTTTTGTTTTTCACAAAGAAACCACTTTCACTTTCAGTTTTTTCACTTTTCCTTGATGAGCTGGACATGATACAGTAGCAGTTGCTTTACGTTGGATTTTGTTCACTCTTGCTAAGATTACTAAGATAAGTTGTAAAATGCAAACATAATAGATGATAATATAACAGAATTTTAAAAAAAAACTAAGTCAAAGAGTTACTCTCGAACTCATGCAAAAAACTAACATTTACTCGGCATCTCCACCAAAATTGAAACTCTTTTCAATTCCGAATCTGTCTTAATTTTATTTTTCAAGTGTATTTATACTTTTTTGTCTGAACCCAGATGGTACAATGTAATATGTTTTTCAACATGCTAATTGCTAACACAAGTATAATTAAGATTTTACCAAACATAAACATTTGGTTATTTTTGTTACAAAATTGACCAAAAAACCTATTTGTTTGAATTTATTCATCTAACACTCAATAACGAAAAATTTTGACTGCCAGTGTAACTTGTTGCATAAATATCAAACTTTGAAAAACAAAAACTTTTGATTGTCTCTTAATTCACAGCGCTTCATTTCAGATGTAACAGTCTATTGGCGCGTTGATATTTGCATTATAAGGTTTGAATAATTAGTTCTTGTGTTTTTAGCGGAGTGAGTATTTGCATTATAATTTTGTATCAAAGTAAGTATGATTGTTGGTATCACTGGTAATGGAATCGAAGTGTATGGTTATTTTACGCAGGCATCAGCAATGGTTAACTTCTCTTACGAGTTAAGTGTTCTGGATTAGACAAGGAATCTTTTTTTGCGAAAAACATTCAAATTTATTGTTATAACAAATGCTAGAATCTGGACAATTCAGTTATTTCAGCAACTAAGTGATGTCTATAGATTATTCTTAAAAAGTTAATTTCATAATGTTAAAAAACTATAATTGTTCATTATTTTAATTTCAATTTGAGTTTACAGTTTATAAGTTTAATGAATACAGTCAATCAATGGGAAAATACATATAAATGATTGTATTACAGTCTATCAATAGGTAAATGCATATAGTTAACTGTATTACAGTGATCACTCAGAAACTGCACATAAATTTTTCAATGGTCCCTTCTGAGGAGGGGTTAAGATTAATTTCGATTTTGTCAAATTTAATTTCAATTTATCTCGTTCTTAATTAGCTTAATTCAACTTTTGTTCGTGAAATTTCAATCAAAAAACTCCAGGAATCAATCTAAAATAAAAATCTGAATAAAACTAGTTCTATTAAGTGAGATTGAAAATCATGAAATCGACTACTCGATAAATAGTGAGAATAAGCTATTTCCACAGTGGTGCATTTTCTGAGTGATCACTGTACAGCCTTTTTAGTTGGAAACACATAGAGTTAACTGTAATACAGTTAACAACAAGTATTTTCCCATTGATTGACTGTAATTTACTAGTGGCGCCATCGCGCCTTGCTGACTTTCCCTACTTATCTCCCTTATAAATGAAATGCATTAACCGAGGCCTCTTGTTATATTACTCTTTGCATAGAAACCTACAATTATCTCAAATTATCTCAAAAAATTACAGCAAAACCTCGTATATTTTGCCTTTTTTGAGTGCGGACATCTAACGTTCAAAAAATAGAATGAGCAAATTTTTAGTTACGGTGACTGTAAATTACAGTAGCTCACAATCAAATGAGCTAACTTTTTGACTCATTTGAGCAAATTTTATTTTCAGAGACTGTAATTTACAGTCACCGTAAAGAAAAATTTGCTCATTTTATTTTTTTGAACGTTAGATGTCTGCACTCCAAAAAGGCAAAATATACGAGGTTTTGGTGTACAAAGTAAATACATAATAACCCCTAAGCCCCTACGGGTCTGGGGAGAAACAGAGGGAAATGTTAAAGGGTTAACTATAAGTGAAAAGAGATTAGAGTAGATCCAATACAGATGTATTCAAACAATTCTAGCTGAGTTCCTGAAATTTTTCTTTTGATCAACTAGTCAAGCTAACAAATTGAGTAGATAATTAAGAATGAATTTTCAACCAAAGTCTTAAACTACAGATCAGATTGTTCAAGTGTTAGTTGGTTACCAATAGAGGAATGACTTCGGAGTAATTAACTTTTAAAATCAATGTACTTTAATTACTTATATTGCAAGTAAATTTGTGGATTTTGGTTAATCTTTTATGATAACTGAACACTGGATTACATCATAGATATTATTTGACTATCCATAAAATATATTAATGAGAACGATTTCTTGAGCTTGGATTTTGATAACGACTATTTTGTTAACATTTTAACAGTCTATTTGTTTTTTATTTAGAATGACTTAAAGACTGTAACGAAATAAATTAACAGAATAAAAGAGGATAAAAACAGTGACTGGTTATTGACTATTTGCATGTTGGAGGATGAATCAACGGCCCCAAATTGAAGATCCAACTCCCATGAGCCACAATATCCATTTGTTAAAGGCTGAGCTTCCACTCCACGTCTATGATGAAAAGAAAGAAACATTTAGAAAAAAATTAGCACAAATTATAATAGCAACTGCAGGTTTCATGAAATTAACGATACAAGGATGCGAATCAATTGAAAACCCAATTGATGCAACATAAAGGATAGTAAATTGGGACTTTTGCATTGAATAACATTAATGACAAAATGGCACGAAACAGGTAAAGGACAGGAAATTGGACAATTGGAGAGTCTCAATTGATCTTTATACCTGAGCATTCGACATCTTTGTTCATCGAGTCTGAAAAGTGCACTATCAGAGTCATTTGTATCACCAGGATGACTCCATAATCTTTCAGCTACAGCCGAAGCTCTAGGCCTGTGACAAAATAAAGATAAAAGTAAAATTAATAAAAGTAATTTTCATTTTACAAGACAAAAACATCAACTTACCACAGTCTTGAGAGTAGATTGACCTGATCGACATACTCACTCCACATGCAAGCTTCTCCTCCAAGAATGAATTCCTTTTCTTCGTCCGTTGCTTGATTAGCGATAAAAGGATACAAAAAAATAAATCAATAAGTTTCATCATTTGTGGATCGATTGATGAATAATGTTCAAATAGTTTTAATTGTTACCATTTACACCTAAAACAGGATCACAGCTGTAGTAACTTCGCCAATCTTCACCATAATGAATATAATTAAGATACCAACAAGAAGACAAGATGATTTTATGGCGTCTTGCTATGATTTCCTTGACATGTCTCTTCCATCCGTCCTTTTCATGATGAGGGCCACCTTTCCAAACTTCAACGATGGCATCTTTAGAAATCTTGATTGAAAAAAAAAACAGATAAAATTAGAGTTTTTAAAAGAGCTCATTCTGGATAATAATGATTGGTGTTAAATTTTCATTCAAAGAAGATGAAACTCACTGTAACATTATTATCAATTGGATCCTGCCAAACAATGTATTTATAGCCCAGGCTTTTGATATTTTCAAGAGTTCTGTCAATGTAATACTTTTCAACTTGTTTCATCTCCGTGAAACGCTTTGTATCCATGAAATTACGAATCTCTGGACTGCTTCGCCAGCAATCGTAATAAGCTTCATCCATACCCAAATGGATAAAATCATCGGGAAACAAGTTTTTAACTTCAGTATACAATTGACGGAGTATTTCAAAGGTTTCATTTCGAGCAGGGTTTAAATTTTCATGGGACGAGTGCTTACTATACACGGATTGAGCAGGAGTATCACCATCATAACAGGTTGTTAGTAAAGCTGAAATTAAATAAAAAATTAAAGGAAACGTTAATGGAAGTTGAAAAAGGAACATATTAATAAATAATAATGCATTTCAATCATAGAAGCCAATGTTGCATTGAATCATTTGCAGTCGAGGAAAAGTAATTTAAATCACAAATTAAGGCTAAACAATTTACATTGGTTGACATAATTTATTTGGTTGAATTTAATGCGAGCTTCAATTTTATGTTAAAGACAAAGGAAAATTGAAATGTTTAATTTTTCTTCAAGATTTCCTCAATTACCATATTTTTTCCCCATTAAACTGACAATCTAACCATGAATGGCCTGAAATTGGAAACATTGTCGGTAATAAATGAGTTAGGTGAAGCTTTAAATGTAATTTTTTTGATTGAGTTGTCAACTTGTCAAAAACAGTTTGAAACATTTTCAATTAAATACTAACAATTGTTTTGCCATATAAATATCTGGGTCTAAGGCAAAAAAGAAAAATGATGAAAAGGTTGAATAATATCTTACAGTTTATCTGGAATGAAATTTATTAATATTTTAATAAGAATGGGAAATTGTATTGAAGAAAGTAATTCAAGTTTAGGTGTCGGTGAAGGAAACTGTCAAAACGCTTTAACCAACCATTATAATAGTTTCACTGATAAAATGATATAATCAACAAAGGAGCCGAGTTAAACTGATATTAAATAAAAATAATTTCTTACGATAAAAGAAGAATCGAAATGTACTTTCAACTTTCAGAGCTTTTTCAGGTAACTTTGAATATATAATTCAAAATCTAGTTGGTTTAAGGGAAAGGTTTGTTGATGTTAATTTACATTGATATTTATACTAAAATTCCAGGCTTGGAATCAATCTGCTGATAAAGAGGTTGAAGGTAAAGTTCAACTGAACATCAAAATAGAGTGATCAAAGAAGCATGAAGATTAAATTTTTTGCTTGAAAAAATAGCCTTTTCTTATTTTTCCTCTTCATCTTTTCCTTTTCTTGTTTCTTCCAGGCTTTATTGAAAGATAATTTATGCACATGAAAGTGGACACAATCAATGTGGATACAATCAAAGTAGGCTTTGCTCATTACCATTCATCAACATTGCATATGCATGATGATTGAATGATCACTTGTTTAATAATGATTTGCATCTTATCCTCGTCGTGCTCATAACTTACATGGAAATGCTCGTCCCATTACTTTGGTGTGTCCTGGTGTATCGATTTCAGGGATAACCCGGATCCCTCGGAACCTTGCATATTCAATCAACTGTTTAATATCTTTTTGGGTATAAATCAGTCGATCATTGTAGGCTCCCTGAAGAAAAGCAAAGAAACAAAAATTAGTGATTTGAAAAATTAATGTGACAAAGATTGGAAACCAGGTTTAACCAGGATTCCAATCTTAAAATTATTGGTTAGAATCTGGAAATTATGAAGAAAAGACAAAAGCTTACACAAGCTGGCAGCTGACATCTGACTTCGTACAGTCTACAGCGAGTAAACCTTTGATTACTTTTCATCTTAATTACTAGATTGAAAGCAATTTAAATAATTAATCATTAACTTATTACCAATTTGGTTAGATTGGGGAAAACTTTACTCTCCATGGGAAATGATTGATCGTCAATAATATGCCAATGAAAAACATTGAATTTATTCCAAGACATAGCATCCTATTAAGAATACAGGAGAAGAGAAAAAATGTTAATTTGAAAAATTTTTAGAACGGTAATTATAACGAACGAACGGTAATTAGAACGAACAATTATAATAAGAAATTGAAATTTTTCTTCAATTCAACGGCAACCAAACGTATGAACAAGTTGATATCAATAACAATGAAAGGATGTATAAAGTAATATTTGAAATCAATATCATTGAGAGAAGTGATTGAAAAGAATGGAATTGAAAGAGAAATGAAAAATTTCGAAAATAAATGATAGATTATACTTAAAGTGATATTTGATGATGATGAAGGTGATGATTTGAAAAGGAGGAAAGGAAAAATTCATCACAAGATTTTTGATGGTTAGTCAAAATAGAAATAATTTTATGAGTTTTTACTCGCATTTTTGCTTGTAACTTGAAAACACAGCAATAGCATTAGGAGAAACTGGATCAGTTTTTATTTCCTATTAGCAGAGGAAAACTCAGTTGTTGAGGAAAAATAGTAAAGTGAATTCAAGTTTTAGTAAAGCTTAAGTACTGATGATGAGAAGGGAAAAAGTAAGCAGAAATATATTTCAAGAGTTTTCAGGTTAAAAGTAAGGACCATTAGTTGTTAACAAGCTTATATTATTGGGTTGATAGCTACTGTTGTTGTTGAGTGATGATGAAAAATAATGGTGAACAGACGAGAAAAGGAAATGATACTGACGAAGAGAATAAGATAATAGATGAAGACAGAGAAGATGCAGATTGAGATGAAGAGTCATGAGGGAGGCAAGCTGAATTAGACTTTAATTTACTGATACTTTCACCAGATTATAGACATTCAACTATTTTCACTGGAAACACATTTTTACACCATTTAACCTTTCTTTATCTGTATTTCCTTAGATCACTTTTGCATTCTATCGCCTTTTACTTTGATTCATTCATTTAAAGCCGCTTTGTGCTTTGACAGTTTAGTCGAAATTTTGTGATCCAGACTGACGTCAAATAGATTCTAAGGACTCTGATTTAAGAGAGCAAAGATTGGTATTCAGAACACATTCTTCAGCTATTGATTTTTAATAATCTACAAGATAGTAACCAAATTAAGAGTCGTTTCAACTATTTGAAGCATTAGATGGATCATGAATCCCTGGTAAACATAGTCGCCTAATTGCATCAACTGGAAGCTCTACAGTTGACTCTGGTTGAATAGCTTTAGCAGATAATCGGGATAATATTCACTGACAATCGAAAAATGTATTTGAATTAAATTTCAGCTGCTGCACAGGGTTAAAATGGAATAAGGAATTTTTCGCATCGCTTCAAAAATAAATAAGAAGTTCAGAAAGAAGCTGTGAAATTATTAAAGGATGTGTTTTTGAGACGAAAGTGATAACTTACAAGATTCTTTAGTAATACTTTCATTGGGATGAAATGGCGAGCCGTGTCAATCATGATTCCTCGGTATGAAAATCTCGGCCAATCTTCGATTCGAGTTGAGTTTATTAGGTAATAACCAGTTTTTTCGTCAATGTATACAAGCTGGGAAAATGTTTCCAAACCACGAAGAGCACCCCAAACTGTTTTGGCTCTAAGTGAGGCACTGGCATCTTTATCTGGAATAGTAAGGCTATATTTCTCATTATCTCCAAATTTCGGGTAACCACAGCGAGTGTCATCGATATGAACTTTGAGAGATTCAAGTTCCTTGTGTTTGGGTGATATGGTTTTGGATCTGTCAATAAAGATGAGGCCTCGGTAACGTAGGAGAGCTGCTTCAATGATTTCACAATTAAGATTTGATTTAAGCTCAAAATGATCAGGACTTAAGCTGTATTGTAATGTCATCCGGGTCCATGTTCTTGGAAGAGGCCAAGGTGATCCAGGAGGTGATCGCTCTCCCTGAGAAAATGAAGATAGAGAATGTTAATTGCTGTGTGAAAGAGTGAGAGTTGTCAGGTGATAGATGGCAACTTTGAGCAGAAGCTAACAAGTCAACAATTGATATCTTACTCAAATATTTGCCGTCAAAATTCAACAAACAAACGTCAAGATACTAATTTGTAACACGAAATTCTGAATAATCGGATCACTAATACTATAATGATCATGAAATCAAGATGAAATTGGTGTAACTCTTTATATTGATTGACATTTCTTATGTCATTTAACTTGCCATTATCCATCATTAAGACACCCACAAGAATGCCTATGTGACCAATGGAGATCACATATGGAGATCTGATTTGGAAACATCAATACATTTCCAAGTACATGTAGTTGACATGTTCAGATTGTATCCGAAATATCCAGTCTATCTTTAGTCTATCTTTAACTTGAATCCAATTCAAGTAACTGAAAGTAATTCAAATTGAATTAATGTATAACTTATTTCTTCAAACATGGAGCATGATGCCAGAATAGTTACTGTGGATTATGTGAAACCAGTTGACTTATCTAATAAATCACAGTAAATGATGGTAGGCCTGGAAATTTCATTAAAAGACCACTGCAAAGACGTCACAGAAAAGTGATGTTTAATTGTCGTCAGCTGAGTCAGGAGAGATTATAGATTTTGAAAAACTTGTTCTGTAATTCATAATTCGTAAAACTGAAATTATTCATCATCTAAGATGCATTTAGTTGACAAGAAGGTAAACGATTTTCACAGAAATGGTATCAACTCCTGGGCTTGAATTGATAATCGTCAAGAATGGTCACAGATGATTTTTTGAAACCTCTTTGAATCTTATGACCAACTCAAGCAAGCACAAGTTGAAAAAATGGTTGAAAAATTAATTAAAATATGTTTACTCATTAAACTGGTTGCCTGTCAGGTGACAAGAATTGATTGACTATCTGAAGTGATTGAAAAGTTGGACAAATTGTCAAAATTAAACATTTAACAATTAACAATAAAATTGAATTGTCATAAAAGTAACACGTAAATTGAAAGCAATACAATGGGGAAGCTTTTTTATTGGCTGTTTTTTACACTTGATTTTTTCCGCCAATTTTAGTTTAATGCTTTTCCCCCAAGGATAGCATTGAGCGAGTTGCATTATTGCCTTTACCCTTCATAACCATTGAATTTGTTTTTTTGTTTTCCCAATTCAATATAAATTGTCATCAAATTAATGCTACTTTTATGTTTTTTTTGTGTTGCTGATTTAATTAAAGAGTGAAATGTGAAACTGCTTATATGGTTGAGTCCAATTAATTAGTGAAATGCTGTTTATTTATGAGCAATCCTTCAAACTGTGTCAAAACTGGTGAACCAAAAGTGTGTAACCCTAAAGGAATGAAAACCCAGTGAAGACCGCTATTCAATCAGAGTCTATTTTGATCGCTGTGATACATTGTTACATTATTGTTGGCACACCATACCAAAACTAGATTTATTGGTCCATCGGGAGAATAAAAAAATTGACAAATTATGGATAAACTCGTAAGCCTACTGAAAGTTCAAGGCTTAATCCTAATAGTAAATTGTCAGTATCCATTCATGCTCAACAGATTTTTGATAGAATTGATTCTATTACAATTTACCTCTGAGTTTTTCCACTCGAAGTGAGAAATCATTTGCTCTTTCTTTAGCTTTAAGACTTGAGTTGAGTTAAATGTTGAGTCAAGCAAAAATAAGTTCAATTCTATTGAATCTTCAATTGATCATTGAATTTGGTGAACTTGAAAGGGAATACGGTTTTCCATTACATTCAATTGGTAGGTGAAAATAATACTGATTCATCATGGTTTCTTATCATTTTACTTTGACTTTCCATGGTGATGAGATAAAATAAAAGCCGAGTTGGTTAACAATAGCTTCTAATGGTTAACAATTTTTATACTTCAGGCATTTTTCATTAGATTTTCAGCTCACAATTTTGTCATTTGTTCACTTGTCAAATTATATGCTCAAACCAAGTCTAATACTAATTTACATTTTTCTCTTCTTCTATTGCAGAGTTTACAAAAGTAGATCCATAAAAAATTCATGCATTTTAGGAAAAACTATTCGTTATGTAATTCGTTATACTGGACTTCAAAACATTTAATGGACTAAGTTAATTTTGCCAAATGGAAACATGAGATCAAATTTCATGTGTGACATTCATCCACAAAAATTGTCATTATTACATCCATCATCTTCCATGAGTTTCGGAAATCTATGGGTACAGTTTGAAAAAAAATATCTAACCAATGTTAATCAAAATCTTATCAATCTTATTCTCTTTTCTCGCAACTTTACCAGAAATTCTTGATTCAATGGATGAACGGATATCAAAAAAGCTCACCAAGACAAGAGTAGCATCTAAAAAATGATACCACAAAGCCACACATCATTGCTCTTCCAAGTTTATTTTTTTCAAAGCTGAAGCTGAAGCTGAAACTAAGCTATGCAGAGACCAATCTTGTTTGAAATCTGACTTCATAATTACCAGTGTCTGAATGGTAGCAACAATTTTCATGTCAGTTTTAGTCAATCGGTTCTAATGGTCACTCTGCTCAAATACTCACCCTTTCATTTTGAGTTGGAAAGGAAGAAAAGCAGCTCGAATCAAACATATTGTATTTACCATTTCTTGAAAAAGGTAATCGAATTGAGAGGGAACAGAAGCAGAAACCGTAGGAAAAGTTACTAATTTCGCGTTTCATCTATAATTATTTTCAGTTAATTCAAGGTATCCATTACTTTTGGTTCCAAGAAAAAGCAATCAACAACAATGTGTCTAAGACTACCATGGGGCTGTTAACGATCCTATTGCTTTCGTAATTGTGTTCATGGTGAAAATGAGTAACCTTGTAAGCTAGTTTTAACGAATAAGCTTCTGGTTTCAACACAAAAAAAGTTCTTATGTTATTAAGATCAAGAAAGGAAAGATGGGATTCTACTTGAATTGAAGCAAACACTTTTTTTGGAATAATGTTGATTGTTGCCTCTTTCACTTGATGTTTCCTTACCATTTCCAACTAAAGAAGTCACGTTGACAAAAGCAAGAAGAAAGTAAATAAAGCAAATGGATGTAAAAAAAGATGAAACAATAAGATGATTCAAATTAAATTGAATTTTACACTATTAAATTTGAGGCCCATTTGGTTCATCGTTTTCATGTTTGCTGAACACTTGATGGCAAGTAATTTAAGACAACGACAACATCCGTCGGACAATCTGTTGAAGTTACCCCAAGTCAGGCCCATTAATATACATTACATGGTTGCAATTTAGCTTGTCACATATATTCATTAAGATGAAACCGTTAATCATGCTTCTTTGTATGTCAGAAGCTTAATAATCAACTTTTGTAGATTCGTTTGCTTCTGATCATTTCCTTTTTCCAAGTTCACATGGAATTGAGAAGAAATGTTGAAAGCAAAAAATTAAGCAGATTTAATTGATACTTTACCCTTTTAGGAGCCCTTTATTGTCAAATAAAATGTAACGATTGTCTTTTGTATATTTACATTTAAATCAATAATCAGTGAAAAGGTGAATAGGGAATTTTGATTAGATTACAAATATTGAGAGCTCCAAGATTTGAATAAATATTCCCTCTTCTTTCTTAACACTCGAGTAAAAGCTTATTCAGCTCAACCAGAATGATAAAATTTCAAATTTTATTTCAGTTTGTTTTTTCGTCTTTATATCTCTATTCATCATCATTATCATCATTTCGGTTCATCATATTCTAAGTTGAGCTTTTCTCTTCTTTTTTCACCACAACCGGAGCAACATTTTTGTGCAACATTAACCACATTTGCGATTTAACAATGTTTTAAATCTGAGTCATAGGGTAAAAACACAAAAAAACAACTTAATCAACAAGAATGAACCAGGCAAATGCTCATTTTACGCTCAAGTAAACACATGGTTTTAGATACAAGATTTCACTAGATAAAATGCATTTCAACATTGGACCTTGATTGACACAATTAAGAGTGATTGTTCAATATTGTTCTGTTTCAAGTTTCAGGTTAAAACAGGTTGGATTTAAATTAAGTTAAAATAAGTAAATGTTGTGATCTTGTAATGTTTACAAAAGGAATTACGGTTTTACTCAAATTATTATGGTTGAAGTGAAAATTGTATTCAACTTTGAGGTTGAATAATGAATTTGTCTGGGTAAATAATAAACTGGAATTCATCCCAATTTAACTGTCAGTTTCGGTGCAACGAGTAAAGATTCAGATCTATAAGAGGATTTACAAAAGATGGAAATTTTCTTTCAGTTAATCCAATAATTGGAGGTAAGATTAAGTAAATTATTGGTCTGCAAGTCTTGGGTTAATAAAACAAGAAAGAAAATAAACATTATTATAATAGACATGAAGGGTAAGCTTCATCAATCTGAATCGGATCATTAAGAGATTCACTTGATCATCATCAGCATCATCATCACCACCATCAGCATCATCACCATAATCATCAATATCATCAAGTCAACAACCAACCAAATTGGGTAAACTTGATGCTTCTTAGGTTTAGGTCAGTTACTATCACTACTTTTACTGCTTATTTCATGTACATGGTTATTTAAGAGTGAGAAAAATAGACTGTTGAAATTGATGAAGATAATGATGGTGGCTATGAAGAGTTGTAAACGAATGAAATGTTGAATTTTTGCAAACAAAATTGCTAACCATCCTGAAAATCAACAGTTTGATGGACGCGTAAACTGTCTGCCACTAATTGTTAGGCATAAAAAATTTGGTGAAAACCCGTGATCAACCTAATTATGCATGTAAACTTGAATGAGTTTCTTCCAATGTGCGTTACCATCTTTCTTGGTAGCTGTTGTATCAATGAAGGTTTTAGAAAGTAACTCATGACCAGTTCCATTTTACTGTTAAAATAATCTGGTTTTATCCAACAAAACGTTATTTTGACCATTATCATTACCATTTTTAGCATTACTAATGCTACTACTATTTTAGGTTGATGATGGAAGTAAGCAAAGCACAGGAAATCATGCTGGCAATCTTGAATTCGTTTCTCTTCTTCTTTGATATAAGGTTAACCCATAATCCTGGAAGATGGACACGCACTAAAAATTTTGTCAGAAATCTCGGTCACAATAGGATAACAATATGAATAAAATGATAAATGGAAGGAAACAGAACCACATTTACCTAAGAAACTTCTAGAGATGATGTCTAGAAATGTTACAGTAGGTTTGAATCTGTCCAAATAAATAAATTCACAGGTGAGATCACAGAGGTGGGAACCAATTAATGAACATTGTGAACTTGAACTCAAATGAACATACGGGAAATCAAATCGATTCAATGTTGATAGATTACTAATTTTAATCAAATTTAGAGCACAATATTCACAATTTAAATATAGATTATCCAGTATTTTACGGGTACCATGCATATAGTTCTGTAAAGGTTTTAGCTACTAAACAATAATGACTTACAATAGTATGACAATGAGAATGTACAGCCAAAGTGAATAAATATGAGTTATTAAATTGATTTAACTGGAATTCATGATTAAATTCGGTAAATCCAGATTCCAAATTAAGAACTAAAATGCTTAGATTTTTCAAAATTGTTTATGTTATTTTTTTCTGTGGACAACCTTCATCGTATGTTGTCTTTCCAAATGCTTCATGAAATTGCATTTTTCTTGAGTAAGGTATTCACATAAGCTGCAAGAAAACTTGGCATTGTAGGTCAACAGTTGATGTCGAGTAATGGTTTTAAAATCGCCAGTTCTCGGGTTTTTACTAGCAAGGCATTCTTGACAGCCACACTCATAAAAGTTAGGACCAAGCTTGATCTTTTCCACATTGAGTTTGAACAAGAAACTTTCGTATTCCGTGTCATCCAGTTTTTTGCCATCAACAAGGTAATAGAAATAAATCTTTAGCTCGCCCTCTGGTCCATTGACAACCATTTCTAATAATTCATTTTCGCTGTCTTCAGAGTTATGTAAAACTTCTGTCGTCTCATTTTTAATTTCATTTTTATGTTGATTTTCATCTTGACTTTCTTGTTGATTCACAAGTTGATTTGTACTTTGAGGTTCATGATTTTTTTCACTCTGATCGCCAGGTCCAGGCGTGCTTTCATCTTTCTTATTGTTATTCTTTGAAATGAGAAACATGTGAAAGCATTTCATGAAAAACTGTTTGGGATCCGATTCCACAACAGTTTCCGTGAGTAAAGCCGCAAATTCATTGAAATCAATTGGAATA
Source organism: Tetranychus truncatus (assembly GCA_028476895.1). Taxonomy (NCBI): domain Eukaryota; kingdom Metazoa; phylum Arthropoda; class Arachnida; order Trombidiformes; family Tetranychidae; genus Tetranychus; species Tetranychus truncatus. Next base: position 19,780,634 of record CM052060.1, read on the forward strand.
TTTGCAAAGTCCAAGAGTCGCTTTTGCTTGGTAGCTGAACGTCGGGTAATTCGGGGTGAATGGATAGCCGATAATGGTGATCGTTGATCACGCTGGTTAGATGTTGAAGCTATTGGTGATGGTTCCACTCTACATCGTTTAACCATTGTAGCAATAAATTAATAGTAAAATATTTTTAAAATATACTGTTGATGACACGGTGTGAAAAGACTTCAAATAGTGTAGCTCTTCAAATTTCACAGTTTAGGAACAAAATTTTATAAAAACTCCAAGTCAACCACCGACAGTCAAAGGTTGATTAAAATATCACATTTAATTAAAAAAAAGAATTGTAAAAGATTAAATTTACCAGCAAAAACCCATCTTTCAAAAGATTCTTGGAAATGGTTTACAAAAAAAACAAAGAAACTTATTTAGCCTCTGAACTTGTTTTGAAACCAATGGTGCCAATGGCTAACCAATGAGAGAATAGAAAGAAGGGAAAAAACGGTAGGGGAGGAAAAATAAATGTCACCTTGGCAACTTGGGTAAATTGGGTAATTGGGTAAAAACGGCAAGAGTAACGCTTCTCTTTGGTAAAAACTGGTTAATTAAAGGTTAGTAAAACGGAAATTTAAATGACTAGTTTGAGAGTATCATTTTTACATTTATTTTAACGTTAATTAATATTATTTTCTTGGAACATTTTTTGAAACATTACAGGTATAATCCGAATACGTTTCGCCAATAGATGGTTAACCAGGAAAATCACCTTCGTAAGTAAATTTATTTAATATCATTTTCGTTAGTTTTTCTGTGCCTCTGAGTTTTGGTTGCAAAATCTATTTTTTTGCCTTAATTCAATCATCTTCAGTATGTTGCTCTTTCATCTGCATCTCATCTTAATCTATTTTTTGGCTTAATAGCTATATTTTTTTCCAATTTTGATACAATAAGAAGCTCTACTTCCTGTGAAACAATCTCTTTTAAACAGGTTACCAAAATATAAATCAATTTGATTGGGTTCAATAAATTGGACAACTTTTTGTGATACCTGATATCTATTTCGTCTTGTTTTTTTGCGCCCTTTATGGAGAGAAAACCATCAAAAAATCAATATACACCATCTTCGCCGAGTCAAAGTTTGCCAAATTTTCTTCGCTTCATGTCATTTTTACTGTTTCATATGAAGCTCTTACTAACTTTTTCATCTGCTTTATTTTTTTTGAATTTGTTCATCTTCAATGAGCCATAAACCTCATACGATTTGACGCGGTTTTTCAATGTGTACTACTTAAGTAAGTTAAACCGATATTTTATTTACAACTAGAGTTGATATATGCTCATTTCGCCTTGTACCTTATCACCGTGTATTGTTTATGTTCATTCAATATTTTGTTCGATCGATACAATAGTGAATAGAATAATCTATCAATGATCATTTCCACCATTCCAACACTTTTGTCTTTCATTTTAACTGTTTGCTTTTTCTTTGTTATTTACTTCAGGCACCGATAAGCAAACAATATTATTAAGTAATTTTCGTTGATGATAAACAGTGTAAATAGACTTGCTGGTGTTAATCGTTTGTAATCGTTTGTATATAAGCTGTTAACAATGGCGATAGATAATATGATTCACCAAATGATTGGCCAGCCCTCATCTCACTTTAATCAAACATAATTACTAAATTTCAAGAATTTAAAAGCGTAACGGTTAAGTGATTACACCTGAATCATCATCCATTATGACCCAACCATAACCCTGAATCACCTAAATTGAAGTTATCAAGATATTATTAAGATGAATGGCCGTTAGTCGAACAAATGAACCCAGTATTCCAGCCTCATTCGATTATACAACATTTAGAACTTGAAAACTGATGATTAAATCAAAGGCTTGAGATGCGATTAACCTGTTTTTTATCAAGTTTGATTTTTGCGAAACATCTGTACTTCTGGATCCATGTAAAAAAAGGAGGATAAAGAGGATTGGAAAAGATGAAACTGAAAACAGCACAAAATTTTGTTTATAATGGTGATGGTAGCATAAAACATGATGAAAAAGAAGTTTTTAAGCGGATAATGATACTAATGATAAAGATGCTGATGGAAAACAAAAAAAACGGTGAATAGAAGGATAAAAGATTGATGGGTTGCTATCAAAAGCAAAGAAAAAAAGAGGAATCTTAAAAGCCGATTATTCACATCTTATTTTTTTTGCTAAATGGTTCGTTAATCAACCAAATGCTATTCAAATCATCGTTAATGCCTTTAATCAACTTAAACTAATTGTTAGGTTAGTAGAAGGAAAAAGAGAAAGTTTTCCCCTCTTTTCATCTCATTGGTTTTTCGTTGTATCAAAGTCATACCAATTTTACCTCACAATTTTCAAGTTAACATCAATACGAAGACAATTGGGTCAAAAATAGTGCATATTAACCCAACTAATTAAAACATTTTCTGTTTAACCAGTTTTTTGGTAACCACTTTCTCATCGTTAACATTCACTGGTAATGTATATTTACAGTAATCTGGTAAAACTCTCATCAATATTATTGCTAATAATTAGCACTTTGTTGGTGAATTACAGAAAAGAGTATCTTACCATCACATAAAATACTGTTAACCCAATTTGAGATCAAATGATGGACGGAAACTTTCAAGATCAAGGCTAATGTTCAATTCAAATTTTCTCACTGCAATAGATTAAAGCATTTGACGAACAGACAAATCAGGCTAATTGTGAGTTTCAATACTTCACTTCAATGTTTGACACAAATGATAGTTTCGGTTTCAGCCATTATCATTATTAGATTTATTGATTATTATTTGTAACATTTCAACTTAAACAACATTGTCCGACATTCAAAGCTGTTTACGTTCATTGGTTAACCAGGAAAGTTGCTATTTATTTCAAAGCTTTCAAGTTTCAATTATAAATTCACAGAGAAATTTTAGATTTGATTCCAAAGGTAAATTGAAACACAATTTGAAACAATCCAAAGGCAGCTCTGATATTTACCACATTAGTTTAAATTTTTATCGGCTAACCACAGATGAAAAACATTGAAACAATCGAAGTAATTGAAGATGAAAAAGATGAATTTCCCGAACAAAACAGTCGATGAAAATATTCATGGTTGAGAAAAGGCTTATTTCATTATCATTATAATGTTTCGCACCGTAAACCTGATCAAATAACGATTATAATGAAATAATAGAAATGCGATTAAATTTAAACCAACATGAAAGGTAAATTTGATTGGTAATATAAATAGTAAATTAATGAAGCGTTCAGATAAAAGTTGGTTAAAGGCTCCAAAGGATAAAATGAATGGTAACGATGAAAATGAAGCTCATGGAAAGGATGAAAAAAAGGTTAGTATAAAGAAGGAAGTGAATGAGATTTTCATTGCTAACCTGACAGAAGATTTGACAATCAAGATGATGGCTGATGATGAAAATAATGATGATTTAGTGAAAAGGTAATGATAACAATAATAATAATGATATGGTGAAAAAAAGAGTCTTTTCAATGGTTCAGTAGAATCATTTCAAGATGAAACTTTTTCTCCTCAGTTTTGTATCCATGTTTTTTTTATCCTCCAATGAAAAGTTAGGTTCAAGTTTAAATTACACAAAAGTACAGTCAACATTTACTTAGATTTTAGTTTGATGATAATTTCACTGAAAACCAAGTAAACGGTGAAAAGATTATCATCCTTTTGTCCTTTTGTTACTTGAAATATATATATTTTCATCGATTGTTGTTTATTTTTACGAATAGTTCATTATCATGAATGTTAATCACAATGATGACAATTTAACGTTCATTTTCTTACCTCAAAGTAAATGGTTTTACTTGGTTTACTTTCCTTCTGTTAACAGTTACATTAACATTGACAAAAAGCTAAAATGAAATTACGTTCATCTTTCTATTATTAACTATCACTAACTGAATCAACTTATTGTAACTTTTTTTTCTCTCTTTTACCTTTTTTTCAGCTTCATTTTAATACAACACAATTGAATTTGAAATTCATTTGGTATTTAATTCAAAGACAAATGTTATTGTATTGAAATGGCGATCCAGTTGCTTGTAAGGTTCAAGAGCATTTATGCACCATTGACCTGTTTTATTAATTTGTAAGAGAAGAGCAAAAAGAAACCTTTTTTCTTCTTCAAAACATTCCATTATTCAATTTAATTCAATTTGACATGGTTATCAGTATGTTTCATGATTCAGGCAGCTAATAAAAAGTCAGGAAGCGATGAGACGCACAATGTTTGCATTAAAATGGTAAACATTGAATGACAATTATTGCCTTTCAAAAGGTTTTTCAATGAGTGTAAAATTATTTGCAATTAACAGTATTCATGATGTATTAGCTGATGAATTTTCCTAGAGTTGAATTCAAAGAAAAAGCTTGAATGGTCCAAAGCAACAGATAATTTAGACTTGAGGTTAAAACCCAAATTTGAGCTTACCTTTAATGGGTATCGAGGTTCAATGTATGTAACATGTCCTTGTATATATGAAATGGCACTTAAGGTTAACAGGTAAAGTCTCCAGAAGAGAGGGTATTTCATGATAAACATGGGGTGAAATTTGGTTAAACTTGTAATTGGTGAATGTATAACAATGGAACCAAATTAAACCGTAATCATGGTTAAAGGTTTTAAATGTAATCCAGGCATTTATTGCAACCAGTAATGAAGAGTTGAAATGTGAATAGAAAAGGCAAACACAATGTAAATATGAAAGGCTTTTATTAGAGGAAACTATTTTACTGATTAACAATTATTATTGTTAATTTTGTTTTCCTTGACTTTTACTTTACACGTTGAACACGTTGAACAGTTATCCTAATATCATCTTGAAATTGATACACAATTGGGTTTCAATAATGTTGAATGATTTGCTGAAGCTGGTGATTGTATAAATGTTTGTATATTTTCGTGTTTGTTAGCCGATCAAATAACGGATCGAGTTAAGCAATCAACTGTACAATTGTACTGATCTGTCAATTTGAAAGCTAATTTTATCTCGTCAACAGGTTTGAACAGCAAGAAAAAAGAGTTTGAAAATGAAGGCTCAAAATTGTGCTCAACTCCACCGCTGAACGCTTCATCATCATGATTCACTTTATCTCGTCTCACTCGGTTCCCTCTCTCACCTCTCTTTGCCCGCCTCTCAATCCTCCCCTTTACCTTGTAGCCCGTCATCGTCGTTTCACATCATCATCACCATCAACACCAACAATGTTTACCTCTGTTCTTTGACAGGTTCATTGAAGGTAAAACTCATTGACAACCCAATCAGTCGGTCACACCAAACTATTGTTATTAATAAACCAAATCATTTCAAAAACTGAGAAAAGGAGGAAAAATTTACTCTTTTATATTGCTCTCATCACCATGTTTACAACGGATGCCAATCATTTTGAATATTATTTTATACAATTTACATACGATTGTAATTAAGCAGCAACAAAAGACTTTTGCATAAAATTTGTAAATTTGGTATAGAAGGAAATGATTGTAGTAATTTGTGTAAAAAAACATTCCAAGTTGAAACTGAATTTCCAGATTTGAATGAAACTTTCTTTGTTCTGGTTAAATCTACTTTACTAACTGTTCACTTTTGTTCGTAACTGGAAAATTTACTGATGTAACTCCAAGAAACTCAACATCCCAAGTCATCTCTGAATCATCTAGACAACAGGAAAGACTGAACTTTCTTGAATCATTTGAGGTCTCAAGTTTATTTAGAGCTTATCTGATAGAAGCTCTTCGAAAGGAACGTAAATCCAATCGATTCGGGTTGGATGATGTAAATTCTGGAATCGAAAGCGAAAGAAGAACTTTTCGTATCCAAATTTCTGGTTGTATAACGAATCAATCCAAAACTATTGTAATTTGAACTTTTTGTGAAATTTTTTATTTTCGAAAAAAAAAGTTGTTCGAAAATTGTATTCATGATGATTAAAGTTGTAAATAAACTGATAATTATTTGTTTGCTTCTTATTTTCATTTTACTTTACTCGGTTCACCATGACTCTGAATGAAAAGGTAATGAAAAAGGAAAAATTTTACTTGGAGGTTGAAACAAATTGATTATTAATTTTCAGGTTATCATAAGCTTTTGGGTGAACCTGAAAAGAAAAGCAACCTTTTCTCTCTCACTATTCAACGATTCACTGATTATTCTGTTATGATAACATTTCTTTTGGTTCCCAATGGTCATTAATCATTTCAACGTTTTTCTTTCCTCTTTTATTCGATTTTCTCATGTCTTTATCCAATTTCATCAATTCATCCGATTCCCCATGAATTCAAATAAGTTGCAGTTCATCTTTTATCCGTAACTTCACTATTATGTTCCTTGTTTGCCTTTCGTCTGACATTTCTCGAATCGTTTCTCATAACAACATGAAATCCGAAATTCATAAGTTCATTCATTAATCTGGGAAAGTTGAAGAGTTTATTGAGAAACGAAAAAAAGAACAAGAAAAGGCAAAGAATAAAGAATCTCGTATTGAATTCTGAACATTTCCCAAGAATGAAAATCAGAGGCAAACATAATTATTTGATTAGAAATGAAGAGGAAAAACTTCGATAAAATATTAGCAAAATTAGTTTCATGGAATTGCTCGATTTACGTTCATGGATTTATCAGAGGTTTAACGAAATGTTCAGTATTTTTCAAGCTTATTTGCTCATTGTATCAGGGAATCGAATCAAGAATTGAATCCGAGTAAACAACTGGCAATCGAATTTATTATTAGAAACATTTGATAATCTGATTCTTGCAAAAGGTTCGAACTCGAGAGCTAAAGAAAATCTGATGCAATGGAAACCTTTTTGCTTCTTTTTTCCCCATGAAATTCTGATCTCTATTTTCATTCACATTTTGTTGCATTTAAAGAGCATAAAGTGATCTTGCAAAGTTGAAAAGGTAAGTAAACATAGACAAGTTGAGTGGCTATTTTATTTAACCACTGATCTTGAGTTTGAACGAGTTTAGGCTAATGAAAAATCTGTGTTTATTCTGAAGTAAAAAGTACAAGAGTTGTGCATGAGAATCAGAATTGTTTATTCAAAGGATTCAGATTGAGTTGAAGGTAAAACTTTGACTGAAGTTATCAAGTTAATGAGAGATTCTGTCAAGAATCAAGAGTTGAATCCGAGTTTGTGAGTCAAGCAAGGTCAAGATTTGGTGGAAACTTTACTTATCAGAATTATTGTTCAATTGAATTCTGAAGCCTTTAAGAGAAAATGAATGATTGAATTTCTAGAAATAATTTCATTTCGCATCAAAACTCGAATCAAAGTTGTTTCGTCATAAATGAAATTTCAGTAAAAGCGAATTGAATTGATGAAAAGGAAGTGAAAAGTTGTCATTTTAAAAGTTCTTAAAAGCTCTAAAAGTAAAACCTTTTATTGAATAATGAATTTAAGATGAAAAATGTTCACAAATCTAATTGTAATTAATGATTCAAGTGATGAATGAAATTAAATTTCAAGTTGAATTAATGAGATATTTATTTAGATAAGTTTGGATTCTTTGTGTTAATAATTGATTTGTTGATTAAAGTTAATTTTAGACAGAATTTTATTTTAAATTAAACTCTTGAAAACTGTTCTCTAATTATCTTAGCTTAGTCCATAGCGAATGGCTTTGTTATTATACGAGATTCCCCGTCTCTCAGCCAGTTCCATCAAAAGTCGAGCAACGTCACCAGCTTTCATTGATTCGGGAAACTTTTTCAACTTGGTTCCTCTGTATCTTGATCTATCCATTGATCCACTCCTCAATCTTCGAGGTTTACTCGACTTTGCTCTTTTACCAACATTAACCAGATCAGGCAACAGAGCCAGGGATTCATGGAAATGAATCTCATCCGGATCACTTTGATCCAATGAGAAGCCATTGTTGAATATGTACTGTTGTTCAAGACCAAGTTTGTCATCTAAAAGCGCAAGAAGAAATGAAATTTAGCACCAAAAAAGTTTATGTAAAGCAAATTCATGTTCAAATAGTTCGTTTGTTCAACTTTTATCTTTTCAATGTCAATAAAGTTAATATTTAAAAATGAATGATCTTCACAGTCCTAAACAATCTAAGTTTCACAGTTCTGCTTGAATGAGGATGATTAAATTCAGTATTCACTTTAACAGACAGAACGGTCAATTTTATCTCAGAACGTAAAATGTTAAAGTTTGATTTGAGAGTTGATTCAAAAGAGCTGAATGCTAGAGAGTCAAAGTTTATTAACTATTAGCTATTTATCCAAATTAGGTTTAGTTTGAAGAACAAGTTCAACTAAGTTTTGGTTATTAGCTGATCAAATCGACTTTAGAATGACTTTTTACTTTGATATACTAAAACTTCCATATACATCGATATACACGAAAGATGTTCTAAATTAACATCAAAATGTTTCGATATGTTTTAATAAAACAGTTTCTAAATGACCTCCCTTTACACCAATTTGAAGCGAAAACAGTTGCTAGGTCTACGAACGGGTTAAGAATTTGCGTAAAAATTTTGAGAAGTCAACAAAACATTGTGCGAACCTGTCCCATGTCATAGATAAATTGTATAGCTCTAAGACACAAAAGCACTCGAAAAGCATTTTTAAAACTCCTCTAACATTGATGAGACTTATTTTGAAATTAAGTAATTTATAGCTAAACGAACACGACTTATTAAAGATGGAAACAAGTAACAATAAACTCGAAGTGAATCAAATTGAAGTCCAAGATTACATATGAAACTCATACTTAGAGCTTTCTCAAGACTTTATATTCAATCCCTTAGCTCAAAAGTATATTAGATTCCAGTTCAATACTGTTTCCAATAAACTTTTATCCAAACCTGAACCATGACTGGAGACGAACAATATTGTAAACGAAAATTAAGGAAAAAAAGTATTCACTTACCCAGATCAACAGTCTCAGCAATGGCGTGAGTGCATTCAAGAATTTGATAGAAAACAAGAGCAAATTGAAATATTACAAACGAGCTTAAAAAGTGCAGAGCCATTCAACAAAATTCAATTTACAACTTGAAATACAATTTGTTTACTGTTGAAAGTTGCACTTAAAAACAATGGAAAGCAGCTTTTATTCATAAAATGAACCTTTTAACCAGTTTGAATGAAAAAACTGAATTTAAAACCAGATTAAAAAGCAACTTAAAAATGGTTGAAGGGAAAAATTGCTCACCAAATTTGTTCGCAATCTTCGAGTTTCCAGAATGTCTTTGTTATACATTATTTGTCCAAAAAAATGAGACAAAAAAGCATCGAACGAAACTTTATTGATATTTCTCATTGGCCTTTATCAAGTTTTTATATCAGCGCATGGGTTTGCACCTTTAACCAAACGGTCAGTGTAATTGCGTTTAGATGTTCAATAGTTTTTCATCAAAACTATTAAGACTATTGAAAAAGGAACAAGAAAAGGTCCAAAAATATTTTCTTTGTTTCACTCAAAAGTAAACTTAATCATTTCTTGGATTGCCTTTTTATTTAATATTAGTTCTTGTGTCATCTCTTGATTATCAATGAACTTTTAGCCTTTACCTGCAACTAAACAATCAGACCAAACAAGGTCTAAATGAGAATGGTTAGTCTTTTCGGATAAATACAGAAATACAATTTCCAATTGCATTTTCGTGTAAACACAGAAAAATAGAAACCAGAAAAAATAATTAAACCCAAAAAAATTCAATATTTACTCTGGTAATTGGACACATTAATATTGCAATCGAAATTAACATTTCAAATGTTTACCTTTACAAACTGACTTACAACATTAGCAAAAGGAAATAAACTTTCTTCCTTAAACTTAAGCCATTCTTCAATTGTGTAAATTGTTCAGATTTTGTCTAAAATTAAATTACGAACAAAATCAACGCAATGTTCAATGAAATTTATTGTATCCATTAAAGATCTTTTGCTCAATTTTTGAGTCTTAATGACACAACTGTTCAATCGACTAAAAGCAAAAATTGAATTCACAAAAACCTGACTTGAATGGGAAAATAAACTTTAAGGTCCTTCAGTTGTCGAGTTTGAATCCATCACAGATTCTGTTGAGTAACTAAACACTTCCTTTAATTGCAAGCGGTAAATAATTTGAATATTGTTTTGGTAAATTGATTTACATTTTTTGAAAGAAATTGGAAAACGAAAAGAATATTCTTTTAAAATGTTTATTTTTGATCGTAATAATGTTTCTTTGATATTTACATGTAAACAGGTGGAAGACACATTTAGATACATCTTTTTTAGCTATTATTTTGCAAATATTGATCAATAACAATCTATTTTGTTTGTTCAAGAAATTAATTGATTCTTTTCGACAATTTAATTACTCTTGTTTTCCTAATAAAACAATTTTCCGTCTTCTTTACCCTAACATTGATGCTTATATTATGTAATACATGCACTTATCACGGATTGAGTTTGGGTTTGTTTGGTTACTGGTTCAACACTGGGACGGTATCAGCTTCGTTGAAATGTGATTGATTGTGGTTACTTGTGGTGTTTCCGTGGCATTTGTTGGTCCAAGTAGTATAGATCGAGCGGGTGAACAGTAACGTCGATAGCAAATACGTAGTAAAACAATGATCGTGAGAACAGCAATCATCTGAGCAACAGGAAGTATAACAACCAAAATTACTCCAAGTGTATCTGTTTCTTCATTTTCATTGTAACGACGATGAGGTCCTTTGGCTCCTGTTGAGTAAATGCAAAAAGCAGCAAAAGTATTATCATTTCATTGGATTGTCAGTTTTACAAACTTGCATTCCTACACAGTTTGACAAACCAGACAAGAGAAACAAAAAGGTCAGCTGAATATTAATGAACTTTATGTTGTTCAAAGCAAACGCAGAGTAGCCAACATCATTTACTTTTTGAATGATCAAGCCCAGGTTTAACTGCATCAACCTTTTACAATTCATTACATGATGCTCTTTATCAGTCTTTTAATTTGTTTCTTTCATTAATATCCAACTTCATGAGACAAAATTTCAATTTGTTTGGCAAAAGTAAAGTGATGATGACCATGATCATATAACAGATTTTGTTAGAGCTAAATGATTTTCACTCAATGATATCTGAATACACAATGAATATCATAAAATAAACTGAAATAGTATGATCAAGTTTAATGGAATGCACAAGTCAATTTGGGACTCAGTTCGTCTATCATTTGTTTTTGCAAGTCTTTATTAATTCTGATAGTAAATGAAAAAATATTGATTTTGGTCAATATTTATATTCCAATCATCGTTTCAATGGAACCTGATTTTATAACATAATAAAGTTTCTTTCAATTTCCAGATTGGGAATGTTGCCTTTTTTCCACTTTCAAATGATCTTAATGGTCCAACATCTATTTACACTTTGCAAGCTTTCCAATCGAGTAAGAGACTTGCATGATTTACAGTTATTTGGATAATAAATTGCATATTGATTTCACATTTTTGCTGAACAAACGCTAATCAAATAGCAGTAATCAACTTATCAATGTCAACTTCACTCCAATCCCTAGACAATGTTTAATGATAAATTGATGCTCAAATTATTAAATGGATATTCATGTCACCATAAACTTTGTCTAATTTTATTATCTGAAATCAACAATGAAATGGTGAAAAAAAACTGACATGAACAAACAAATTTTTGCTCTTCAAGACAACCAATTAACCATCGTTTATTGAGACTTGAGAGATGATGAACTAAAAAGGTAAACCTTAAAACCATAGCTTCCAAAGGATAACTCGAGATATAAAAGATGAACAACAAAAAGAAGAGAAAAAAAGAAAATTTTGTCGAAATGAACTGATCTTTCAGAGTGTCACTTATTTTGTCATGAAATGTTGACAAAAGCATATTATTAACGTCAAGTGAGATTCAAAGAGCTTAAGCAACCTTTTTCACATAAAGTTGATTATACTGGTTTCATAAGAGCATCAGAAGCAAAATGCAATATTCATAAATCAATAGAGTCTCACCTTTTTTTCGTATTATCATTCATGATCATGTTCAATGGGGAAACTGATTACAATATATTAATAGCATTTCCATCTTTTAATCTTCTTGTTTAGCTTGAAATTGAGTTTGATCCTTGAAATCGAAAAAAAAATTTGAAAGAAAACTGTTGATTTTTACTCGATTAATTTGTGGTTGAGCTCAATAATTATGAAAAGAATATTTCTTTTTGGGATAAAATTTCTATTGTAATTTATTTTCATCATCATGGGATTAGATTGCTGTAATGGATAACATTAAGAAGATGAAATGGAAAGCATTTGACTGAAAATAAGAAGAAACAGATAAACTGATTTCATTCCCTGAATTGCATTCATCAAACAAGAAATCATCTTGTCTTTGCTTAAAGGTATTGATAATATCATTACAATTGATTCAGTTTATTATTGTTGACCTTATTTCCTGTGAATGTTGATTCAGGCAAATATCTAATGTAAACCTGCAAGAAACAGATCAACATGATCATGAGACTATGAAAATACAGATTATGGTTAAGGAAATAATTTACTTGCAAATGTAAGTCTTGTTAGTAAAAAAAAGCAAGAAATTGAACTTGAAATCTTTTCGTTCAACAATTTTTATCCTCTTTTTTACTCAAATTTCATCATGAAGAGATTGTAGTTGATGGAAAATTTCATGATTAATCTGTCAAGATGAATGGAAGATTCTAATCTAGTAAACCTGATCTCGACTTATTTTGCCAATTGTTTCAAATAATGTTACTCGGATGTAATCATGAACTCAAATTGCTTTTCATTTGATACTTTGATTACTCCTTTGGCTTTTCCAGTTCAATCTTTTAATAACTTCTAAATGTTCAATTTTGCTGAACAAAATGTATCAAAACAAGATTATCTGAAAGTGTTTCAATTTCGTTCGACAAAAATATAACCAAAACAAAAGTAACACTTTCCAGACTCGGCCAAGATCAAAAAGTTCGAAGTCATTCTCAATGGATGAATAAAATTCCGTCAATGGTTTGAGTATTCACATAGAGAAAGCGAAACCTTTTGCAATCCCAACTTTTCCGATTCGTGGAACCTCTGATCGTCAGCATTTCTTCAAACTCAAGAACTCGAAATCTTGTGTAAGATTTTGAATCTTTTGAATGTGTTCTATCGACTGACAGGGAATTTTTCTCGATTTGAAACTTACTAAAGCGGCCACTGTTCTTTCCTCTCTTTTTCCATTCTTCAGCAGAATCTGTTTAGATATTCAGAATCGAAACTTTGCAATTTTTCTATTTGCTTGCGAAAAAATTGAAGCACTTTTCTGAGACAATCTTTACTTTTTTATGTCAAAATTAGCATTCATCATTCATTCACATCGCTTGCAATTTTATCAAACGTCAAACATTTTCTAGAGAAAAACTTTCATGTTCATCTCTTTGCATATTTAAACCATCATGAATAACCTTTGAGATATACCGTTAATATCCTTTGATGGGGATAAATGTGAATATTTAAGGTTTGACTTTCAAGTTCAAGAAATGCAAGTGAAAAGTATCATTGGTAAGCTTCTTTGTGTTAACTTTTGAAACTTAAGTGTTGAAAGTAGAATCAGTCTGATGTAAAAGTTAAAACCTTTTATACATTTTGCTACTTTCTTGTCGCAAAATATCAGTTTATCATGAAACTTGAGAGTGAGTGAAGATTTTGTTTCTTTTACAAAGTGTTTTACGTTTGTCTTTATGTTCAGGTTGAATTGTTGATATTTGAATACTATTCTCATTCTTTTTGCTCTCATCAAGTTTTCATGAAATTTGATAGTTGGCTTGCTTCTTGTTTCTGGTTTGTCGTACATTCCAAGCCTTTTCACCTTCCAAATCAATCATTATCAGAGTGTTTCATGGAAACTTACCGCCTGAGCCTCTGGTGATTGCTCCTCCTCGACATGATACTTGGTCAATTGATGAATAAAATATAAATATTATAGTCAATAAAGGTGTGATTGGTACCCATAGTTGATTTGAAAACAGTAATCCAGGTTTTATTTGATGCAAGGGCAACACTTTTGATGGAAAAGTTGATGAATCTGATGATGAGAGTGAATATGAGGATGAGCCATTCAATGGCATTTTAAATTGTTGAAATCAATTTTACTTTTAATCGGTTATCCAACATTTATGAACACTCGTCATGAAATGAAAAGTGAATCAACATTTTGCTCCTTTGTGATTCACAGTTGTATCATTTGAAAAATATATTAACTCCCAGTTGGATGGTTGAACTTTCAATAAATGTTACTTGTTGATGTTGACTTGATTCATCCATACTTTTTTTTTAAAACAGTATTTGAGATTGGAAGGAAAAATGTTTATTGTTTATTCATTATTAAACTGTTTTTAACATGTCCATTCTTAGCCATTGCAACTGATTATGGTTATCATACAAGTTTTCAGTGCTTGGATAGACTCTAAGCTATGCTGGTTAACTATTGAAATATTAAACATTTCTCGTTCAACATCGAATGCTGGAAGGAATGCGCATTCAAAATCTACTTTAGATAGTTCTTTAGCGCACTCGCATGCCATCTGATTGCACAAAAGAGAACAAGATTTTGGCCATGTCTTTATCTATCTGCTGATTTTAAAAAGTCATCAACTTGGATTATTGTGCTTTTCAAATTTTCTATGCAATATTTGAATTTTTTATTCTGTATGATTTTTGAACGTTTAGGGTCGACGAAAGATTTGAAATGTGCAAGAGAAACAGCCAGTTAGATAAGGTAATGAAAAGGAGTTTGAGGGAACAATTTCTGAATTGACGGCCACATTTTTGACTACCATACCTCTCGATAAAGTGATCTCTTTGTTGGAAAGATGATCGAATCTGCATATGGTGGAATCTCACCAGCATCATAATGATTTATACTTCTAATTTTGAACTTTACCTTTATTGCTATGATGAAAATATTAAATTACACAACCGAGCAGAGAAACTGTCACTTCACAATTTTTACTTTGAATTGCAATATCTTTTCTCAATGATTTGATATTCTTGATCTAATTTTTTATCTTGATATGAGATCATAAAGGATTATATTAATGCACTTTAGGCGGGCTAATTAGGTTAATTTTCATAAATAAATGTGTTAAAAATGTATCCTTCAAGTGAAAATGAAAGGAAAAGAAATGAAGTTTGTTTTGTGTTGAAAAATATTACAAATAATATGAAAAATTGTGCTAAATTGGTTAATGTTAGTCCAAGAACCGTTTTACGGGTGAAAAAACGATTAAAAACTGGCCAGTCAATCGAGAGAAAGCCTGGATCAGGACAATTGCCTACTTTGAATTTGGCCTATAGGCGGCGTCTCGGTCGAATTGTTCAAAATTGTCCAATTTTATCGAATGAACAAATCGCCAATCGACTCAATGAACTTGGTGCTGCTAAGGTGAGTCGATTTACCATCGGACGCGAGCTAAAAAAACTAAAAATTCAACGGTTTAAGCCGCGTTATAAGCCATTTTTGTCGGCTAGCCACATCAATCGGCGCGTCGAATTTTGCAAAGAAAATTCAAATCGTGACTGGTCAAAGGTTGTTTTTTCAGACGAAGCATCATTTCAATTAAATTCAAATTCATGTCTTCTCCTCGGAAAAACTAGACCAACATTTCAACGGTCAAAATATTGGCAAAAAATTATGGTTTGGGGATGCATCTCCGCTCGAGGACACAGCGCTTTGAAAATTTGTCGCCGGTCAATTGACTCAAAAGAATATATTGAAACAATTAGAAATTTTTTAGTTGGAACGATGGATGCTCTTTATCCTGATGGCTACACTTTTCAACAAGACAATGCTCCATGTCATGTCAGTAAAATGACAAAAAATTATTTTTTGACCTCTGACATCACTGTTATGAGCTGGCCGGCTAACTCCCCTGACCTTAACCCAATTGAAAATGTTTGGGGTTACATGAAAAAAAATTTATCAAAAATAAAAATCAAGTCAATTGATGAATTAATTGGTCATGTTGAGCGTCTTTGGGATAATCTCATTACATATTCCTATGCAAGTATTCAATGTATATATGATTAAACTATTCAATTTAATTTTCAGTTTAGAATTAATCAACAATTTGTATTTAATTGATGGATTTCAAGTTAATTAATACTTTTAACTTGAAAAAGACTGAGAAAATTGAATAAAACGCTATCAAACAGTATTTGTGTTTCGTCTGTTTCGATTGACACTCAACCTCAGGCTATTCTCAGGCCTGAGGATGACCTGAGGTTGAGAATCATGTGAAATGGTTACAAATTTTCTGCGTTTAAAGTAATATTCTATTGAAATTAAATCTTTAATCTATTTTAATAACATGAAATAATGATGATTTACACATTTAAATAAATTTAATTGAGTTGTGTTGAATTTTGTATTAAAATTTTTTTTGAAAATCTATCTTCTACATAGTAAGATACATATTCCTATGCAAGTATTCAATGTATATATGATTAAACTATTCAATTTAATTTTCAGTTTAGAATTAATCAACAATTTGTATTTAATTGATGGATTTCAAGTTAATTAATACTTTTAACTTGAAAAAGACTGAGAAAATTGAATAAAACGCTATCAAACAGTATTTGTGTTCTGTCTGTTTCGATTGACAC
The DNA here is from genome assembly GCA_028476895.1 of Tetranychus truncatus. NCBI lineage: Eukaryota > Metazoa > Arthropoda > Arachnida > Trombidiformes > Tetranychidae > Tetranychus > Tetranychus truncatus. The sequence goes on from CM052060.1 coordinate 19,797,296, forward strand.
TCAACCTCAGGCTATTCTCAGGCCTGAGGATGACCTGAGGTTGAGAATCATGTGAAATGGTTACAAATTTTCTGCGTTTAAAGTAATATTCTATTCTATAAGGATTCAAATAAGCTCATAAAAAATTGAATTTGATCTTTAATTGTATAATTAATTTTGTAATATATAATCGAATATACTCAAATATTATCGAAATACATGTAGAAACAGTTATTGTTACATTTTGGTAATCCATACCGATGATAGATAGCGTTTAAATACGCGTCGAATTTTTTTCGATGCCGGCGGTAAAATTCTGGATCTGAATGTCGATCTATGATGTCGTCAACCCGATTAATTGCCTGCGATTAAGAATAAATCAGATAAGGATAGTTAAACGTTATTATTTGTTAAACTTATTGATACTTACCACTGCATATGGATGTTGTTTACATTTACAAACCGAGGAAATTTTTTTTTTTTGGATTTATGATGAATTTTTGGGACATGATTGAAGGAAACTCTCCTACCCATGGTGAAAACTTTTCTTGCCATTAAGAAATTGATGTTGATGAAATTGAAACTGAAACTGAAAAGAACAACAAAAAAGAGTCAAGATTGAAAGCTGATTGATGGTGAAAATACGCTAGCCACTCGTAACTATGGGCAACGCTTTTTCTACAGCGCAAAATTCTATTTAGTTTAGTATCCTCACGAATTCTTTCATTTCAAGTTTTCAATATTTTAATGCCGTTTTTTTTAATTGTTTTAAATGACTGAGTTTTGTTTTTCGAACCACAACCTGTACAAAAAACATGATCTACTTTGGGATACGCTAGCCTACATTGCCCGCTCATATTCCGATGTTAAGTGCGTTGTTTGTCTTCAGGAAATTTCACAAATCGACAGCAGGCAGTTTGCACGCGGATTATCTGGCAAACTAGACAGACTCGCAAAGTTATCACCAGATAAAAGAGGAATTGGAAGAAAAGCTTGGAAATGCGAGAAAGTGGCAAACCTACTCACCTGCTTCAAGAGATCTGATTTTCCTGGCTTCATTGAAAAAGTTGAAGTTGGACGTGAGGACTTTTTTGTTGCTGTGACTAAATGCGAGGATAAAACCATTGGCGTAATTAATTGCCACCAGACAAATTATGGTCACGACGACATGCAACTCTATTTAGTAACACTTTTTGCTTCAGTCATGCGGCTGCAATCAGGTGGTGCCGATGCCAAAGGACGTGTTTGGGACGCAGTTGATGGCATACTTCTAGCTGGCGATCTCAATTTAAAAAATATATATTATGGAAAAACTATCGACATGTCAAAACCACCAAAAGACCCTAAAAACAAATTACAACTTCAGTTATGTTATTTATTTTTACTCAGCGAACTGCGGCCAGTTGAGTGGAAAGATTCTTCTCGTGGCTACGAAATAGACTATTTATGTACGAGTAAAAATTTCAAGTATCTATATGAAGTCGAGATGAAAATTCCTAGTGATGAATCAAAGCGCTCAGATCATAAACCTTATGGCGCGGTTTATTCTTTGGATGAGCCTCTCGAACCATGCAGCACCGCAATAGATACAATAAACGAAACTTGGGAGAATTTGACATTACATTTGACTCATCAAATAAATGCTGGCAAGCAAGTCGTGAAAACAGTCACAAAACACCTAAAAAGCTTACCACATAATCAATGATAATTTTGTTACTTTAGTTATTGAAAATTTATGGAAGTATTAAACTATTTACTTAAGTACATTCGACTTATGTTTTATGATCTGAAGATTCGGGCTAACCTCGAACTTCGAAAAATCGGTGTATTTTGTACCTGAATGTCTTGCTTTTATGTTATCTAAGCCCTCAATATTTTCTAATTTGCGAGGTTCAGAGGTAGATATTTGACGATATGAGATTGAAACCAGATACATGGGTTTATCATTAGATGATACTACAGTTGTTGGGAGTACTAAGTTAGCTATGATTTGCTTTAGCCACTGAGTTACTTCCAGCTTAAGATGCCTAACCTTAATTTGTCACTTAATTATTGGGATTTCGTTCGCAAATGTCTTGATTTTAGATTGAAGTTACGATTAAGCCATATAGCTACCAGATAGGGAATACATGGGTTTATCATTAGATGATACTACAGTTGTTGGGAGTACTAAGTTAGCTATGATTTGCTTTAGCCACTGAGTTACTTCCAGCTTAAGATGCCTAACCTTAATTTGTCACTTAATTAGTGCGATTTCGTTCGCAAATGTCTTGATTTTATGATGGAGTCACGCTTAAGCCCTACATCTCAGCATGTTCTCATACGCGAGGTTTGCCTGAGGTAGCAAGTCAATAAGATTTTAGCTGTTATGCCATATAGCTACCAGATAGGGAATACATGGGTTTATCATTAGATGATAGCTACAGTTGTTGGGAGTACTAAGTTAGCTATGCTTTGCTTTAGCCACTGAGTTACTTCCAGCTTAAGATGCCTAACCTTAATTTGTCACTTAATTATTGGGATTTCGTTCGCAAATGTCTTGATTTTAAATTGAAGTTACGATTAAGCCATATAGCTACCAGATAGGGAATACATGGGTTTATCATTAGATGATAGCTACAGTTGTTGGGAGTACTAAGTTAGCTATGATTTGCTTTAGCCACTGAGTTACTTCCAGCTTAAGATGCCTAACCTTAATTTGTCACTTAATTATTGGGATTTCGTTCGCAAATGTCTTGATTTTAAATTGAAGTTACGATTAAGCCATATAGCTACCAGATAGGGAATACATGGGTTTATCATTAGATGATAGCTACAGTTGTTGGGAGTACTAAGTTAGCTATGATTTGCTTTAGCCACTGAGTTACTTCCAGCTTAAGATGCCTAACCTTAATTTGTCACTTAATTAGTGCGATTTCGTTCGCAAATGTCTTGATTTTATGATGGAGTCACTCTCAAGCCCTTCATCTCAGCATGTTCTCATACGCGAGGTTTGCCTGAGGTAGCAAGTCAATAAGATTTTAGCTGTTATGCCATATAGCTACCAGATAGGGAATACATTTGAGAAAAAATACTCAATTGAATAATTTGCAGGAAATATAATTTGAAATGATTGGCATTCAAAAAGTACATTTGTTTGAATTGAATTTTATTAATTTTTAAAATAATCACCTAAGTTTGTGATTTGTTAAAAGTTTTTGTAGTGGGAAAAGTGATTTTTTTTAAAACAATGTGATGAAAATTTGGGGAAATTCATAAAAACATGAAATATTAACAAAAGATATTAAGATTCAAAATGATGTATTCGCTCAGGAGCTAACGAGGCCTTTGGCCATTTGCCATTCTTTTTAGGTTCAGCCTCTCTTCTTGCAGCGCAAGATGGATCGTAGGTCTTATTTTTTTCTTTTCGCTCATTGATGTGTCTAGAAACGACATATTTTTGCCCCATTTTAAACACATGGAAACAATATGGGCAAGCATAAATCCGGCTACCTCTTTTTGTAATGTTTCCCTGCCGAATTTCTTCACCTATTGGTGTTGCTTCCTCAGGTGACTTCAGGATTGGACAAGATTTATTCACCTTTAAAAGTTCAGGTCTTTCATAATATTCCTCGTATTCAACGTGGCTGAACATAAAATCACCGATTGCTGATTGATGATCTATTACGCACGGGAAAAAAGCTTTCATCTTTCCTCGACATAATATTTCAATTTTTTCAAGCTCATCTTGAACACTTCCAGATTCAGAACTCTCGTTAACTGTAGGAGTCGATTGCTCTGAAAGCGATGATTCCTGAGATGGTGCAGCAGGGGACTGGAAAGACAAATCAATAAAATTGTTTTAAGACATGAATACTAAATATTACAATCATTAAAAATGGTACGTTAACATAAATAGAGACTTACATTTTGCTTATCTGTGTCTGAAACGTTGTTATCAGAATTTTGAACGTTAGAAAAATCTGCGATTACATTAAGCGGTGTAGAGGACTGGTAAGAAAAGAAATGAAGAAATAAATCAGATTGTCAAAAGACATCAATATTATATAATATAAAACTAATCGAAAGATAAAAAACACATGCATAAAGACTTACATTTTTCGGTCTCTGGGATTTTCTTGCGTTTTTCCTGGCTTTTTTTTGGCCTAATTTTTTGTCGCATTTTCGCTGGAGAAGGTGGAGGAGAGCTTGGTAACTAGTTAGGTAAATTAGTTGAATAAAAAATGAAAATCATAAATAAGAGTTATCATGGAAAAAAAATACTCACAAATTCACGTGTAGCCAATCTTACATAAAAGTCGCCGTATGGAACTGTGATAGTTTGATCTTTTTGTTTTACCATCTGATGAATAAAAGGTCTGATGAATAAAAGGTCTGATGAATAAAAGGTCTGATGAATAAAAGGTCTGAGCAAAAAAATTAATGATAATTAAAATTTGCATTAAAACTTTACATTATTCTTTATTTAAATCACCCAATGACATAATACAAAAATGTAATGCCATCTAGCGGCTTTTAAACTTTAGAATAGAATAACTTTCATTATCATCGTTTATCATTCGTCGAGTTTTTTTTCATCTCGTTATTAATCTTACATTGATTGTTAATTACTGTTACTCATCTTAAACAAAACCAGCAGATCTAATGTCACAGGTAAGTTAAGACATTTTATTTCAGTCATTTTAGATATTTACATATTTCTATCTATATTTATTTGCAGCCTGACTTTTTGCTGTCCGATGAATTTGAATACCCTATAAAGGTATTACATAAAGCCTATTTTGATGGAAAGCCGATGTATAAAATCAAAGTTCTGCCACATTATGAATTTTCCAGCAATATTCGTATAGAAAATGAACAAGCTATCGAAGTCAGACCACGAAAAGACGACGTTCCAACAGTGTTAGAATTTTTACAAGAAACTCCAACAAGAATTAGATGGCAATGCCCTTATTGTTTCGATTATTTTAATGGAAAACAATCAGTCGACCGACATTGTAATAGCCGGAAAAATGCCAAAGGTGCCTGGGTAGCTCCAACTTGTGATATAAGGCAACGTGAAGAAAAAAAACAAGGCAATGTATGGGAACCGGCGAAGCGGAAACCTGTCAAGGTAAAGTTCGTTTTTTGTGACGACAGCTGTCAATCTTGTTGCAAAATCCCAAAAAAAACTACCAAAAAATGATAACAAAATTCATAATATCATATAAAATGTGTTAACATACGAATTAATATCAATAAGAATAAAATACCAATAATTATTATTGAATGAAAAATTTGTATAATTTATGTTAAAAAAATAAAGCATTTATGCTTGATACGCTTTTGTCTTGTTTTTATGATTTAGTGCTTTAGTTTCAACCTAAAAGCAAAGAAGCATAGAAACCATTTAATTTCTCCATATAAATTCTGCAGCATTCTGTCGATGCAAGCTTTTCGTCCTGCTTATACATTATTTCCTATCTGGTAGCATTTTGATACAACACCCTGCAATCTTTTTGTCTAGCAAACTCAAAACAACCTCAGCCTGAGAACACATTGATGTTGAAAGTTAACAACAATCATTGCATGATTTGCTATCTGGTTGCGATTTGGTGCTTCGCTTAATTGCATCAATACCTCAGATGGCTTTTATATTTTATTTAGTTTATTATCAATCTTATTTCACGCATTTTCACCTAATAGATCGAAAAAAAGATAGTTTAGAGAGGCTTTAATGAAAAGATAGTTTATATTGACTTAAAAGTTGTTAATTTTTACAATTTTTACTTTTGTTAGGTGTAAAATTGATTCAAGATGATTCGGGACTTCTGTTTGTCTAAGACATTGGCAAAGTAAATTTATCATTGTGCTAGACTTGTGCAAGCATGTGTATTACTTTAAGACAGTAGCAAAGTAAATTCATCATTGTGCTAGACTTGTGCAAGCATGTGTATTACTCTTAGACAGTAGCAAAGTAAATTTATCATTATGCTAGACTTGTGCAACATATGTATTACTCTAAGACAGAAGCAAAGTAAATTCATCATTGTGCTAGACTTGTGCGCTGATGTAAATTACTCTAAGACAGTAGCAAAGTTTATGCATCATCATGCTAGACTTGTGCAAGCATGTGTATTAAGTTTTAAATCAATGTTTAACATTACAAAAAGTTATTAAATCTTTAATTCATGTTTAAAAACATTTTAAGTAATTATTTCATTGATAAAAAGCTTAACAAATGACTTTACCATGTAAAACTTTATTTGCACAGTGTTGACACAGTCTTGCAAAATATGTGCAGTTAAGTTGCAGGAAATTCAATCGCTCAGAATTCAATTACAAACAGATTTTTTATTTATATTAGGCCTTTAATGATTTGGATTAGCATCTAAAATATCTTTCAAGGTTATAAAATTTAACATAAATTAGCTTTTCTATTCATTTAACAATTTTTATAAAATCATTGATTTTGCTCATTTTGACCATAAGCTTCAATCATAGTATTATAATAGAGTAGACTTATTTTTTTGCTCAATTTTGAGATACTTATTAATAAACTTGTACATAATTGATTAATTTTACAGATAATAACATTTAATTATGTTTGACAATAGATAGTGACTAATTATCACATTAAATTACGTTTGAAGCTCATTAAATTAAATCTATTATTTGCAAACACAAAGTAGGCACAAAAGTGTTTGACGAGTGCAAACAATATTATAGTAAAAATTGCCAAATTACAAGTAAATCAATGTTTAACATTACAAAAAGTTATTAAATCTTTAATTCATGTTTAAAAACATTTTAAGTAATTATTTTATTGATAAAAAGCTTAACAAATGACTTTACCATGTAAAACTTTATTTGCACAATGTTGACACAGTCTTGCAAAATATGTGCAGTTAAGTTGCAGGAAATTCAATCGCTCAGAATTCAATTACAAACAGATTTTTTATTTATATTAGGCCTTTAATGATTTGGATTAGCATCTAAAATATCTTTCAAGGTTATAAAATTTAACATAAATTAGCTTTTCTATTCATTTAACAATTTTTATAAAATCATTGATTTTGCTCATTTTGACCATAAGCTTCAATCATAGTATTATAATAGAGTAGACTTATTTTTTTGCTCAATTTTGAGATACTTATTAATAAACTTGTACATAATTGATTAATTTTACAGATAATAACATTTAATTATGTTTGACAATAGATAGTGACTAATTATCACATTAAATTACGTTTGAAGCTCATTAAATTAAATCTATTATTTGCAAACACAAAGTAGGCACAAAAGTGTTTGACGAGTGCAAACAATATTATAGTAAAAATTGCCAAATTACAAGTAAATCAATGTTTAACATTACAAAAAGTTATTAAATCTTTAATTCATGTTTAAAAACATTTTAAGTAATTATTTTATTGATAAAAAGCTTAACAAATGACTTTACCATGTAAAACTTTATTTGCACAATGTTGACACAGTCTTGCAAAATATGTGCAGTTAAGTTGCAGGAAATTCAATCGCTCAGAATTCAATTACAAACAGATTTTTTATTTATATTAGGCCTTTAATGATTTGGATTAGCATCTAAAATATCTTTCAAGGTTATAAAATTTAACATAAATTAGCTTTTCTATTCATTTAACAATTTTTATAAAATCATTGATTTTGCTCATTTTGACCATAAGCTTCAATCATAGTATTATAATAGAGTAGACTTATTTTTTTGCTCAATTTTGAGTTTGTTAAAGTAATTTTTATCAATTTATATGCATTGGTGTTGAGTTGAATACATCAATGATAGTTCGTAGCACTTCATATTGTTACAATTTGTGATTAAATCAATCAAACATGCATCAAACATGCAAATGTTAAACGCATGTTTAACATGAATTGAAAAATCATACAATAGCAAGTCTAACACATAGTACTTAAGCAAATACATAGAGTTACATATAGATGGTTCATTTTTTGATCAAGTTATCAACTTGAGTTTGTTAAAGTGATTTTTATCAATTTATATGCATTGGTGTTGAGTTGAATACATCAATGATAGTTCGTAGCACTTCATATTGTTACAATTTGTGATTAAATCAATCAAACATGCATCAAACATGCAAATGTTAAACGCATGTTTAACATGAATTGAAAAATCATACAATAGCAAGTCTAACACATAGTACTTAAGCAAATACATAGAGTTACATATAGATGGTTCATTTTTTGATCAAGTTATCAACTTGAGTTTGTTAAAGTGATTTTTATCAATTTATATGCATTGGTGTTGAGTTGAATACATCAATGATAGTTCGTAGCACTTCATATTGTTACAATTTGTGATTAAATCAATCAAACATGCATCAAACATGCAAATGTTAAACGCATGTTTAACATGAATTGAAAAATCATACAATAGCAAGTCTAACACATAGTACTTAAGCAAATACATAGAGTTACATATAGATGGTTCATTTTTTGATCAAGTTATCAACTTGAGTTTGTTAAAGTAATTTTTATCAATTTATATGCATTGGTGTTGAGTTGAATACATCAATGATAGTTCGTAGCACTTCATATTGTTACAATTTGTGATTAAATCAATCAAACATGCATCAAACATGCAAATGTTAAACGCATGTTTAACATGTCTTGAAAAATCGTACATTAGCAAGTGTTACTTGTAATAACCAAGCGTCTCATTATTTGCTCATTATGAGAAAAACACGAGACAGTTGGTATGGCAAATCTATAGAGTTACAAATGGATGGTTCATTTTTTGTTCGTATTACTGGAATGTTAGCGATAGATCGATTGTCATGAAGGATATCGATAATCTTATATCGATAATCTTGCTAATAGAGCTCATTTAGCTTTCAGTTTTTTTCATAAATAGATTAAAATTAGACTAAAATCTTAATTGATCGTAATTATTATTATTATTATCATCATGTCTTCTCAGGTAAGTGGTTGTTATTTATGTAATACATTAACTACTATAGTAAGTTTTTAATTTTAATTTTCAGAATCCGCCAGAACCAAAAGATAATGTATATGGCTCGAAAGATGGAGGTTCTTTATCACAAGATGTAAGTTCAAACTAAGCAAATTGATCTTAACTATGCAGGTTTACTAATAATAGTTGATGTTTAATCTATTTTATTTCCAGTTTCGACTCAAGAGGAACTCAATGAATGAAGAGGAAAATTTAGAGCCATCAGATACTTCGTCAGTGGGTAGCTACGAAAAATTTCGTCTATGTGCCGAAGATATTGAACTCATTGCTGAGGCGACATCATCAAAAGTTTATTATAGAATGCAAGCCCATGCTCTGAAACTCCACGCCGAAAAGCTTCGATGGCTAACCGAAAAGTTTTAATTCGACAATTACCAACCACAAGTATTAACAAATAACAACATCCATTTTCATATTTTTCATATTAATGATTCGAATTACATTTTTCAACCATTTATGGGATAACACCGGATAATATACTAATAATAGTAATAAATACTAGTTTTATTTCGGGTATCTTGATTGTTTAGCCCTTTGTTTCATTTTCTGAATGATCTTAGTGACCATTTTTGCCAACTGTCTTCGACAGTTCTCGTTTACGAGCATAAGTTGAGAACAAGCATAAACCTTTAGCTCAGATCAAACCTTCAGATCATTAGCTCAACTAACACGTTCATTTGCTGTATGCCAAGTTGAGATTATCGCTATAAAAGTTTTTGTGGTATTGCTTGAATAAAGAGTGATCAAGTTTATTATTCAAAAGCTAGAATTAAAAAGTTACAGTTTAGAGTTTTGGCAACTTTCTAGATGAGGCTTCACTACATCTAACAGGTTCTTATCAGTGTTAATTTTATGAGTTAAGCGGTTTGTTAGTCTCGACCAACTACTATCAGCATGTTTAATTGCAAATGCGCTTGGTTCAAACGCTCCAGATAATTTAAATACTACACCATATGGGATATGGTCTGATTGTTTATCCTCATCTGGCGGTATCGCGATTTCAATTTCATAACAGTAAACAAAATTTTTACTTGTGCACAGATAATCAATTTCATAACCCCGAGATTTATCTTTCCAATCACAGGGCCGCAAACCAGACAATAGTAACAAATAACATAATTGCAGCTTTGGTTTCTCTGATTCATATGGTTTTGATCGATCAATACCTCTACCATGATAAATGTTCTTTAAATTAAGATCACCAGCCAAAACCAAACCATCAACTGCTGCCATGTACCTGTTCTCGCTGTCACGTCCTCCTGACTGGAACCTCAAAACAACAGCAAATAAATCCACCATATACTGTTGTACACCAGCTAGACCTGAGCAGGTCTGGTGGCAATTAATTATTCCAAGCCGTTTACCATCGTGTTCGACAACAGCAGCTAGAAAATCAGATCTTCCTGTGGCAAAGGTTTGAATGACTCCAGGGAAATCTTTTCTGCTGAAACAGGTAAGAATTCTAGAAACTTGTTTATACTTCCAGGCAGCTCTTCTTTTTGGCTTCCTTTTTGCTTCTCTGTCCATTGTCGCCGCATACCCTTGATTGAAATCATTCATAACACTTATTGGGAGCTCCTGAAAACACACAACACAATTCACGTCAGAATACGAATATTCTATGTTGCTCAAAGTATTCCATAGAAGTTCACGTTTTTTTTGTAGATTATATGTAGAGAAACAAAATTCTGTCATTTTAAAAAACTTATTCAAAAAAGAAACTGTCAACAAGAAATTTGAAATCGCAGGATACTACATGGAATGGAATTTTGCGCTCAAAAAGTTCTACGTTGTCATGGTTACACTCAAGCCATTTAAGCCTCCAGCTTTTAGCTTTTGTTTGCTTACAATATTTCAATTTCTTGATAAACCTCGCTCTATTTTTCTCTCATTCTTGTTTTTGGTTCCTTTTTTGTGTTTTGTTTTTTTATCTACATTCTCATCTCAGACAGAAAGAATCTCGTTATGGGTGGACAAGTAAATCTACACCCGAAGTCGAAAAAAAAAACTGCCTAATAAATGTAAATGCCAAACTCATCCTTATGCTGTGGTAAGTAAACAACTATGTCAAAAATCATTTCAATTTCATAATTCGGTGTTTTTTTCTTTTTAGGCACTCAAAAAGATTGATAAAATCTTGCGACGGCACCCAGATCCAGAATTTTACGAACATTATGAGGAGAGGATGCATAATTATTTGGATAAAATTTATGATATTCATGGCTTACCGAAATGTCGAAATGACTGCTTCTATTTAAATTTTAATGCTTATTCTTTCTAATTGTCCATTACAATCAATTTGAATTAAATCTGATTGATCAAAGTATCAATAGTATCAATTGTATACAATAAAGTACATACGCTTACTAAAATTTTATTTATTAAATTCATTTATTGATAGATATATATAATGATAATGAGATCATGCTGATAAATCTGAGTTAAATATAGGCCAGCCTTGTTAACATGACTAACATAGACCGTTTCTCAGTTAAGTGTCAATGCTGCTTTCATACTGCCTTCTGGCTCACTAGTTAACAAGCACGCTATGTTGTCACGATCAACAACCAAGCGTCTCATTATTTAGTTATCAATTAGTTATTAAATCAATCAAACATGCATCTATCATGTACATGTTTATCGCATGTTAAACATGAATTGAAAAATCGTACATTAGATGCTTTTCTCTAACTTTATCAAGTTTAAAGCATTAATTCAATGACAAATTATCAATTAAATATCAATTGTTGATTAAATCTGAACTGAAATCACTGATCACTGTGAAAATATTTCGTTAGCTCTATCTACAGATAATAAATTCTGCAAAGGAAATCTTTCAGTTAATTTCAGAGAAAAAAAATGCAAAAACTATGAATAGGATGAGCCTCGACCCACACCTTTCAAAGTTTCGTATTTAACCCCACTTAACCCAACCTAACCTAACCTAGAACCACTGAGCTACCAGCTGCTCTTAATTTTGGGTAACACTGTGTCTGTACAAACTCCTATCGATCAGAATAAAATAAACAATTAAGTGAAAGACAATTAAGTCTAACCCATGTGCTTATTAAAACTATTTCTATGATCATATATTTTTATGTGCAATATTACTAATATTGCATATATTTAGTGTCATATATCTTTATGTGCAATATTACTAATATTGCGTATATTTTATGGTCATTTATATTTATGTGCAATGTTGCTAATATTGCATATATTTTTATCGACATGCAAACTCAGGGTGAACTTAATGTTTGTCCACGATTCGCCGTTCGTTTTCAGAGTCTGATGTTGTTTTAAATCATGAGAGAATCGACATGTGAGTATTGCTAGCAAACAGAGCAAAAATTTTTCATCAACATACGTTCAGAGATTGGTTAACACGTATAAAGAGTAATCAGAATATTATAAAAATAGCATGAATTAGTGGTTTTAAAGTTAACTTTATTGATTCATATCCATAGTAGATTTCAAATCTTAGGATCCAAATTTCCAATCTAGGCAAATTAGTTAGTATTCAGTCACACATCTACATCTTGTTCATCTGGTGCATTACATTCGAAACAGAAGACGCAAGAACCCTTGTTGGCCATATTTTAGAGAAGAATTATTTGATCGTTTGTGAAGGATGCGGTTCCGGAATTCCCGATTGGACGTTCTTCTTAGAACATTTCACTGAGAAATGTTTCATTGAACGACCAGAACTCATCATTGAAAAACCAGCCAGAAATGATTAGTGCAGCGAAACAAAATCCAAATCCAAACAAAAAAATTATCTTATTTTTTACTTAAGGTTTTATTTTTTATTTTATTTAATTATTATTATCATCATTACTTAATAACACAGACATCAAATTGCTGCAAATTTCAAACCATGATTTAATTTTTGAATAAACATCGATTTAATATTCAACTTGTCCACCGAACTGATTCATTTCGAAAATTATTGATCCACTTGTAAAATCATGTGAGCACGATAGCATTGTTCATTGTATTCTCATTCATAGAGCAATCAGCTTGACTTGACACCTCAAAACAACCTCATGATGAGAAAACACTGAGGTTTCTTGCTTTCTGTTGTAGCAATTTGAAAAAGCGCGTTTGAACAATGTTTATTGTATTTACATTGGTAGGGATTTGTACGAAAAACAGTTTGATATGCCACCTCAGGACAACCTCATAATGAGAAATTGTTGAGGTCCAATACTTATTAATAAACTTGTACATAATTGATTAATTTTACAGATAATACCATTTAATTATGTTTGACAATAGATAGTGACTAATTATCACATTAAATTACGTTTGAAGCTCATTAAATTAAATCTATTATTTGCAAACACAAAGTAGGCACAAAAGTGTTTGACGAGTGCAAACAATATTATAGTAAAAATTGCCAAATTACAAGTAAATCAATGTTTAACATTACAAAAAGTTATTAAATCTTTAATTCATGTTTAAAAACATTTTAAGTAATTATTTTATTGATAAAAAGATTAAAAAATGACTTTACCATGTAAAACTTTATTTGCACAATGTTGACACAGTCTTGCAAAATATGTGCAGTTAAGTTGCAGGAAATTCAATCGCTCAGAATTCAATTACAAACAGATTTTTTATTTATATTAGGCCTTTAATGATTTGGATTAGCATCTAAAATATCTTTCGGGGTTATAAAATTTAACATAAATTAGCTTTTCTATTCATTTAACAATTTTTATAAAATCATTGATTTTGCTCATTTTGACCATAAGCTTCAATCATAGTATTATAATAGAGTAGACTTATTTTTTTGCTCAATTTTGAGATACTTATTAATAAACTTGTACATAATTGATTAATTTTACAGATAATAACATTAAATTACGTTTGAAGCTCATTAAATTAAATCTATTATTTGCAAACACAAAGTAGGCACAAAAGTGTTTGACGAGTGCAAACAATATTATAGTAAAAATTGCCAAATTACAAGTAAATCAATGTTTAACATTACAAAAAGTTATTAAATCTTTAATTCATGTTTAAAAACATTTTAAGTAATTATTTTATTGATAAAAAGCTTAACAAATGACTTTACCATGTAAAACTTTATTTGCACAATGTTGACACAGTCTTGCAAAATATGTGCAGTTAAGTTGCAGGAAATTCAATCGCTCAGAATTCAATTACAAACAGATTTTTTATTTATATTAGGCCTTTAATGATTTGGATTAGCATCTAAAATATCTTTCAAGGTTATAAAATTTAACATAAATTAGCTTTTCTATTCATTTAACAATTTTTATAAAATCATTGATTTTGCTCATTTTGACCATAAGCTTCAATCATAGTATTATAATAGAGTAGACTTATTTTTTTGCTCAATTTTGAGATACTTATTAATAAACTTGTACATAATTGATTAATTTTACAGATAATAACATTTAATTATGTTTGACAATAGATAGTGACTAATTATCACATTAAATTACGTTTGAAGCTCATTAAATTAAATCTATTATTTGCAAACACAAAGTAGGCACAAAAGTGTTTGACGAGTGCAAACAATATTATAGTAAAAATTGCCAAATTACAAGTAAATCAATGTTTAACATTACAAAAAGTTATTAAATCTTTAATTCATGTTTAAAAACATTTTAAGTAATTATTTTATTGATAAAAAGCTTAACAAATGACTTTACCATGTAAAACTTTATTTGCACAATGTTGACACAGTCTTGCAAAATATGTGCAGTTAAGTTGCAGGAAATTCAATCGCTCAGAATTCAATTACAAACAGATTTTTTATTTATATTAGGCCTTTAATGATTTGGATTAGCATCTAAAATATCTTTCAAGGTTATAAAATTTAACATAAATTAGCTTTTCTATTCATTTAACAATTTTTATAAAATCATTGATTTTGCTCATTTTGACCATAAGCTTCAATCATAGTATTATAATAGAGTAGACTTATTTTTTTGCTCAATTTTGAGATACTTATTAATAAACTTGTACATAATTGATTAATTTTACAGATAATAACATTTAATTATGTTTGACAATAGATAGTGACTAATTATCACATTAAATTACGTTTGAAGCTCATTAAATTAAATCTATTATTTGCAAACACAAAGTAGGCACAAAAGTGTTTGACGAGTGCAAACAATATTATAGTAAAAATTGCCAAATTACAAGTAAATCAATGTTTAACATTACAAAAAGTTATTAAATCTTTAATTCATGTTTAAAAACATTTTAAGTAATTATTTTATTGATAAAAAGCTTAACAAATGACTTTACCATGTAAAACTTTATTTGCACAATGTTGACACAGTCTTGCAAAATATGTGCAGTCAAGTTGCAGGAAATTCAATCGCTCAGAATTCAATTACAAACAGATTTTTTATTTATATTAGGCCTTTAATGATTTGGATTAGCATCTAAAATATCTTTCAAGGTTATAAAATTTAACATAAATTAGCTTTTCTATTCATTTAACAATTTTTATAAAATCATTGATTTTGCTCATTTTGACCATAAGCTTCAATCATAGTATTATAATAGAGTAGACTTATTTTTTTGCTCAATTTTGAGATACTTATTAATAAACTTGTACATAATTGATTAATTTTACAGATAATAACATTTAATTATGTTTGACAATAGATAGTGACTAATTATCACATTAAATTACGTTTGAAGCTCATTAAATTAAATCTATTATTTGCAAACACAAAGTAGGCACAAAAGTGTTTGACGAGTGCAAACAATATTATAGTAAAAATTGCCAAATTACAAGTAAATCAATGTTTAACATTACAAAAAGTTATTAAATCTTTAATTCATGTTTAAAAACATTTTAAGTAATTATTTTATTGATAAAAAGCTTAACAAATGACTTTACCATGTAAAACTTTATTTGCACAATGTTGACACAGTCTTGCAAAATATGTGCAGTTAAGTTGCAGGAAATTCAATCGCTCAGAATTCAATTACAAACAGATTTTTTATTTATATTAGGCCTTTAATGATTTGGATTAGCATCTAAAATATCTTTCAAGGTTATAAAATTTAACATAAATTAGCTTTTCTATTCATTTAACAATTTTTATAAAATCATTGATTTTGCTCATTTTGACCATAAGCTTCAATCATAGTATTATAATAGAGTAGACTTATTTTTTTGCTCAATTTTGAGATACTTATTAATAAACTTGTACATAATTGATTAATTTTACAGATAATAACATTTAATTATGTTTGACAATAGATAGTGACTAATTATCACATTAAATTACGTTTGAAGCTCATTAAATTAAATCTATTATTTGCAAACACAAAGTAGGCACAAAAGTGTTTGACGAGTGCAAACAATATTATAGTAAAAATTGCCAAATTACAAGTAAATCAATGTTTAACATTACAAAAAGTTATTAAATCTTTAATTCATGTTTAAAAACATTTTAAGTAATTATTTTATTGATAAAAAGCTTAACAAATGACTTTACCATGCCTTTGCCCCTCAGTATGTTAAGTCAGCATAACTGTGCACAACATGAGCAAACCCACTTTCAGCCGAGAACAACAGAATGACACAAATTTAGTATCTGTAGGATCTGTGGTAACATAAAAAATCAATGTAGGAATATGGCGAGATGAGCTTTTACTGTTGCTGGGATTCGATTTGCCTGAGCCACTTTCAGTCTCAGAAAAAAAATTGTCACTTAATTAGTGCGATTCCGTTCGCAAATGTCTTGATTTTATGATGAAGTTACGATTAAGCCATATAGCTACCAGATAGGGAATACATGGGTTTATCATTAGATGATAGCTACAGTTGTTGGGAGTACTCAGTTAGCTATGATTTGCTTTAGCCACTGAGTTACTTCCAGCTTAAGATGCCTAACCTTAATTTGTCACTTAATTAGTGCGATTTCGTTCGCAAATGTCTTGTTTTATATTGAAGTTACGATTAAGCCCTACACCTCAGTATGTTCTCATACGCGAGGTTTGCCTGAGGTAGCAAGTCAATAATATTTTAGCTGTTATGCCGTATAGCTACGAGATTGGGAATACATGGGTTTATCATTAGATGATAGCTACAGTTGTTGGGAGTACTAAGTTAGCTATGATTTGCTTTAGCCACTGAGTTACTTCCAGCTTAAGATGCCTAACCTTAATTTGTCACTTAATTATTGCGATTTCGTTCGCAAATGTCTTGATTTTAGATTGAAGTTACGATTAAGCCATATAGCTACCAGATAGGGAATACATGGGTTTATCATTAGATGATAGCTACAGTTGTTGGGAGTACTAAGTTAGCCAAGATTTGCTTTAGCCACTGAGTTACTTCCAGCTTAAGATGCCTAACCTTAATTTGTCACTTAATTAGTGCCATAATAGGAAAATTAAGGGCCATTTCAAACGGAACAACCTTATAGTATTACTAAAAATCAGATCCATATATGTGTAATACTAAGTATATGCAATATTTACCTTCAATCACTAATATTGTACGTCTTTTGCTGGTGATTCTACTGGTAATTGTTCGAAGGTCTAAGAAAAGTAACTTAAATGATGAAAATTCTGAAACTGAAACCTCATCATGTAAGTAGGTGCGAATGGAGTATTGTCGTTTGTTGTGTTAAAGATAACTATGTCCTTAGACCTGAATTCTCGCGCTACTCAGCCTCACCAGAAGGAAATTGATAATAGGAAACTTAAGGGTCGATTCAAAAAGGTGCATTTATTCAATACTATTTACACTAATTCACAATACTGTAATATTGTAATAAAATACAAAAAATATAAAATGGAAATTAATCTATTTCAATCAAAGCTACATTGTTGATTTTTGATGCATTAGCAACAGCATAGGCAGATGCAAGACACAAAGAATTATTTAAGTTTATTTCGCCTTTCTTGAGCTTTTCTTTCCATTCCGATATAGCTTTAATCTCAGATTGCATTTTGTGCATTTCCCGATAGTAATCATTCATAGTGAAGATTGGATTAGCGGCTAAATTCAGCTCTATCTTCACTGATAAATCATTACTATTTACCTGTTCATATTCGTTCCATGCACTTTTTCTTTCATCTTCAGTTAAGTCTTCTTCAGGGCGATTTTCTAAAAGCGAATCATGTTCATGATACTTTACAATCAAATCTTTATGGCTAACAATTAAGTTTGCTAAAAGTTGATCTTTAGGTATATTGAGAATCGGTCTTTCCTCTCTAGTATCAGGTTCAAATTTATACAATTCTTGCAGTTCTTGGGCTCTAAAGTGGCGACCAACTTGAAGTTCATCAATTACACGAACGGCAAGAGATTGTTTATTTACTTGTCTTTCATATATTTTTTCTTCCATAGTTCCTTGTGCAATAAATCTATAAATAAACACAGGTTTTGTTTGCCCAAATCTATAAATTCTAAAGATTGCTTGAATATCATGGCTTGGATTCCAAGAAGCATCAATTATGATACATCGATTGGCACCAACCAAATTAATACCAAGTCCACCAGCTTTAGTTGACAGAAGAAAAAGACGAGCTCTTGCATTATCTGGATTATTAAAAATATCTATATGACTTTTACGTAGACCTCCACTGACAGATCCATCAATTCGGAAATAATCTAATCCATGTTTCCAAGAATAAGAAGTGCCAGTAATTTCCATTTCTCGAGCTCTAGATTCAAGACAGGTTTCAATAAAATCAAGAGTATCAAGACTTTGTGTAAAAACAATGACTTTGTCTCCAATTTTTCCACATTCATCTAGAAGGTAGAATAAAACAATCATTTTTGAACTCAATTCAAATTTATCTTTTTCCATAAAAGAAAGTAAATTTGAGAACCAGCAATTCTTGAATATATTTTCTGAGTCCATAGAATATCCATCTCTGACATCATTTGATTTTGTACATAAAATATCCTCTTGGTCACTAGCCAATTCTGAATCAGTGACTGACTCATCGTCACTGTCAAAAGGAACACTTTTTTTGTTAAAACGTTTTCTACTGTACGCACAGAACAGAAGAGCTGGATGATTCCAAATAAGACGTAAACTTGCAAAATCAGCCAGTAGAGTAGAACCATCTCGAGAGGATATAAAGTCCAAAAAATAACGATACAGTTCAATTTGCTTCTCAGTTAATTTAATACTAAGAATGAACTCAAGTTTAGGCTGGAGATATGGCTTAAGAACACTATGATCATATCTTTGAACACAACCATCAAGAGACTTATGTAGCACATATGCTCGCTTTTTCATCAATTCGACATCATCGGGTGTTGAGTCGATGTGTTGTCCATTACTAATCGGATTCACAAAACGATTAGTAAATTCTTTTTGAGTACCGAGTAAATTGGGCTTCACAAAATTTACCATGACATAATATTCATCGAGATTATTTTGTAAAGGTGTACCAGTTAAAATAATGCGTCGTAGTGTAGATATTGAGTTAACTGCTTGATTAACAGCAGTCCGACTATTTTTGAGTATGTGACCTTCATCAATAACGACGATGTCTGGTCCAGGATGGACTAGGGCTTCAATGGTAATGTCACGTACCGATTTCGAACATTTCTGTTTATCTTTCTTTGGTCTAACTAATTGAGTAAACAAAGTAATGCCACAAATTAACACACCACCACGTTGTCTCCAAAGTTTAAATGTTTCACCTCGAGTTTGTTTTTTAGAATCACTCAAATCGAAAAGAGGAAATTCCAGAAGACCATCATCTTCTAGCCATTGACGAAATTCAGAGATCCAATTTTTAATTGTATTTACAGGACAAATGACCAATGCGTGCTTAATATGTTTTTTGATTGAACGGTGGGTAAGAATGGTATGAAGAAAAGTAATGATTTGAAACGTTTTTCCTAAACCCATAGAGTGGGCCAAAATACAGCCAGATCCGTCCTCTTTAGCTTTATCAACACTTTCAATCACTGAATCCCACATAAAACGAATACCTTCAACTTGATGACTTTTCATTTTTTTAGCTAATGCAGGAACAACTTCCACAATCGGTTCATTTGAATCTAGATCAAACTCTAGGATTAACCTAGATTTATCTACAATAATTCGGTCGAATATTTGTCTCTTTTTTAAGATTCTTTGTTTCCGCTTTTCCTCTTTTTTACCAGCAGCGAGTGTCTCCTCTAAAAGTTCCTGGTCTGTATATACTTTTTGAATATTTCGTCTCCGATTCTTTGATTTAGAACCATATTTTTGGTGAATAATGCGTAGGATTAGTTCAAACAAATCAGTGTCGGTGTCAATCTTGTGCAGCTTGTTATTACCAAATTTTTCAGCTATTGCAGAATGGATATTCTTTTTCACGAGTGAAGCTTTCACACTGTCAATATGAGACAATCCAATAACCAAATGAAACGTCCCCGGCTTAAAAGATGAATAAATCTTGTTTAACACTAATTCATTTAATAAATAAGAAGAAGTGGCGTCAACTGGATGCAATATTAATAAAAAATCAGGTTTTATACTCGAATTGAACGTATTGTCACCAATATTCCAAAAACGCAAACTACACTTGCAATGTTTAACATATACGGAGATAGAACCTGAAAGAACAATGCGAGAAATTAATTAATTGATATAACAAAAAGACTATAAACTTACATTTCTTGGATCGATCAATGATTAATTTTTTTGAACATAAATTAAATAACATAAAGAAATTTTGAATTGGTTTTTTTGTATTATTAAATACAGCAACACTAATTTCAGTAGAATTTTTCTTTTTCAACCCTTTAGATGTGGACATTCTTGCACGCTTTTTACTCAAGGCTTTGTTTGCCGAATATAAATCAAGTTCGGTGCTCATGATGTAGTCCAAACAGATGAAACACAATATAACTAGTTAAACAATTATGCTATTGATGAGAGAATGAGATGTATGCATTAATGAGATTGAAATCATAAAAATAGAATATCTGTCAAAGTAACAAGAAAGACAAAGGGACCAATTACTAATTAACTATGGATATAATGAGCAATATTCATAATAGCAATAATATTGTATATATTTTGTCCGTTGTGACTGATTTAATTCAATATTATAAAAGCTTCTAGTATACTAGTGCACATAAAGCAGTTTTAGGAACAAAAGATGTTACGACAAACAAAATTTAATTACAAATATTAAATTAAATAAAGAATACATAGGTTAAATAAATACAAGTTAATGATCGCTCTATTGATTAGGATGTTTACTTTCTATGTGTGTGGAAAATCCTGGTCGGTTAATAATTTTTTCTTTACAAATTATACATACCATATACATTAAATAACTTTGAACATGATTATCAACCGTTGATTTATTCCGGGTCTTAACATTCACAAATCTACATCCACCATCACATATTGTACAAGAATAAAAACTATTCCTATTGTCTACGACGTTTACAGTAATATTGTCAGCAATAAGTTTGTTTCGGTCTTCATAAGATAACACTTTTAGATTATTCCTTTGCACCAAAACATATTTATATAATTTACCCTTGTGGGAAAGTGTTTGGTGATTTGTGATATCAGAAATATAAGAATCAAACAATAGGTCCTCCGAAGGAAAATTACAATCAGCAGGCTGAAATATAAAATGAGATCAATTAAATTACTATATAACACATTAAAGTATCAACAACTTACCAAAGCAACTTGTTGATTATCAACTTGGATGTTACTCGGCTCGACAGGTTCAATATATTGGCAACCAATATTCTTTTGAACAGCCAGTTGTGGAATTTCACATTGGATACCTTTATCCTCCGTAGTGATATTGCCATCACCAATTCCAATTTCATCCCTAGTAACATAGTCAGCACCAATTCCAATATCCTCTGTAGTTATATTTCCACCACCAATTCCAATTTCATCCCTAGTAACATAGCCAGCACCAATTCCAATATCCTCTGTAGTGATATTTCCACCACCAACACTAATTCCAATTTCATGCCGTTGAGCGTCTTGTGGGTAACTAACATCTACCAATTCTTTACTAAAACAGATTTCGGGACTGACAGGTTCCTCATGGTAACTGGCAGTATCACTCACAGAGCATAAATTATTATTCGATTCATCATCTATTACGCCAGAAGACTCGTCACTGGACAGTTCAAATAAACTCACGAAGTTTCCTTCTGAAGTACTACATTCTTCAGGAGTACGCTCGGGCAAAGTAACATTTCTTTCCGTAACATGCTTCAATTTGAATTCCTAAAAATTAACAAAATTAAAACATTGAAACATTATTGATTATTTATAACATTGAAAATAACTTACCTCCAAAGTATAAAAGGTAAAACCAACCAATTTAAGTACGTCAATACAATTTTCAACAAGTTTAAGATATCGACGATTACTTGCTTTTACCAGTTTATGCGACTCTGAATATCCATCAAAATCAAGTCCGTAATCAGCAATTCTTTTACCACCACAATCAAAAGTTAAGAGAGAAAAAATATGCCAGAAATACGCTCGACGATAATCCAAATGACAACTTAAATCTTGTTTAGATACATATTTTTGTTCGATAATTGGTGTAATTTGTTTAGAATAATTTTCTTTAGAAATGGTAGAAGAAATCTTTAAACACTCACAAAAATGAATTAACTCATTATTTGCTTGAACGGCAGATAATTCCGACGGGTGTAATTCTTTGGAAGCAACAAGCATTGACAAATCCATAACACTTTATTAAATTAACTATGAAATTAACTTAATTAAATCACAAAACAAAATACAAAGTTCAAGTGAAAGATCTTTGAAGAACTTAAACACCTGGTGGTAAGAAAAAACCCTAAGCGAGCTGAGTTTAAACTATATTGCATGAAATTAAAGCAAAAATATTGCACATTAATCCAATGGATATAACTAAACCAATTTAAGCAATATTTATTATATTGTTTCGAGAAATCTTCATCAGAAATAAATTCTAAAGTTTCGTGTACGCAATTTTTAATTAATTCGCAAAAACTAAATTAACAATAATTCATTCATAAAGACTTTCGGTAAAATCTACATCATTGATCCAATCATACGCGAGGTTTGCCTGAGGTAGCAAGTCAATAAGATTGCAGCTACGGACAGAGTTTGCCAGCAATCAACCGACTTCTGAATAAAGTATTAATAAATTCGCATCAATGAATGTAACAAATTAAATTTATATCTTTATTGAAATCTATTACAAATAAGTAGTTTTTACAGGTAGTTTCATAAATAGGTTTGTAAATTTGCAGGGTTGATTGATGATCTCAGCGCATCATACTTTTGTCTCATGTAAATATAAAGACTATCTTCGGTCACACGATCTTTGAACTCGAAATGACCTGTATAAATTTTACCATTATTACAATCATACAGGCCGGATGGAGTTTTAAATGTTAGAAAAGTATGATATCCGGTAACAATGTCCCCTTCTTCATACTGATGATATTTGTCGCCATAAGATACCCCATCTTTGCTACGATAACACGTAATGAAGTTTGAATTTACAATTCGTGTATAAAAGAATTGATAGTTCTGACAACTTAGGTAAATTTTCTCAGGTATTGCATACCGATCACTTTGCCTGTGATTTACGTTAAAACAAATCACTTTAGGAACATTGTTCAGAGCTACATTTGCGGCATCTCGTACATAACCATCACATTTGATTCCATGCACCACAGCATGACAATGCAGTTGTTGAGCTTTTATTATCGATTTCAGGTTGTTTAGCGCTTGCTGAAATGTAACATTAATAGGCAAAGTTAGGACTGCGAGTCTGTATTCTGCGTCTGACACTTTTTTGTTACAAGAATCACAGAATGTGGTGCAGGTCAATTGAAGATAGAAATCGTTGATCCATCCTGGATGTTCGCTTGTGAGTTTTGCTAATATTTGGCGATATGCTTTATCTTCCAATCCGCCTGAAGCCATAATGTTGCCATAATCAGAATCACAGAAATCAGCCATTGATTTACATAATTTGGAAATCAGCAAATCATCCAAAACAAGATCATCTTGATTACTAGTGTATGGCGTAAAAACCAAAGGGGCTCTCGACAATCTTTCAGCTTGAGCCCTTACATTGTCAAAACTCAGCCTTCCTTTTACAGATACTTTGTAGTATTTGTTAAAAATTTTATATAATAATTTTGTCCAATGATAGCTGCCATCAACTACCTCTGTTGCATCTGAATCTACATAGTCAGAATTCGTTTTCTGTCTTATCTCGGCGTTGATTCGATGTAAGCGATAAATAAACGGATACAAATGTAAAAAACTAGTCAGTACAGCTATCAAATGGCATGATCCGCGAATATTAGGAAAACCTAATATGTAAGGAGGCTAAAGAAAAAGAAATTTAAGTTAACCAAGAAATCAAGTAAGACGAACTGAATAAACATACCAAAATGAATTCTGGATGGGTTTCCATCAATTTTGTGTATAAAGCATAAGCACAATTATTTTTGGCTCGTTTTTTTTTATTATCCTCTCCGAATGCAATTAGAGTTTTGTCGAATGGCTTGAAAGTCATAACAAAAAGCCAACTAGTTGCACTTCCCTGACTCTTGGCACATTGTCTTTCAGTGAAATTACTTTTCCACTGTGGATGCAATTCAAGTACATTTATTTTGAACTGATGATATGAACTTGCAGGTACATTTCTGTTGAAATTCATTGTATAAATAAAGTTATAAATTTATGTTAGATAACTGATAACTGAAAGAAAGCTTGTCGATGTTCGATTAATCGGTAAACTTCCGCACAAGTGCAACGCTTTTCACAATTTCATCATCTTTATAAGTATTAATTTTTTTCTTTTTTTCATTGAAGCGAAGTGAGTCAAATTCTTTATTATTTTTTTGACATATATTGGATTATTTGATACATTGTATTCATTGTTATTCTTTGGATAAAAAGGATTAAAATTGCTTGATGGCTTAATCTGAAATGAAATTATTGTGCTATTGAAAAATGTTTCACTCCATAGTTTACAGGTGAGTTATTGCATATGAGCTGGAAGTAGCTCAGTGGTTCAAGGCTAGGTTAGGTAGGTTAGGTTTGCTTAGGTTGTGAAACTGAAGGGTTTGGGTCGAGGCTTATCCCCTTCATTGTTTTTTTATTTTTTTAATGTAAATTAATTTGCACATTTTTTATGCAGAATGAAACAATTTTAGATGGAGCGAATCAAAATTCACACGGAAAACGGAAATATTGAATATTTGTCAATATGCTATGCTGGCTGTCCCAGCGATGCTTGATATCAATTTCAATCCCATACATTTGATTAAGATTAGCATTACCCTCGATACATGATTAAACTATTCAATTTAATTTTCAGTTTAGAATTAATCAACATTTCATATTTAGTTGATAATTTGCCTCTTAATAAATACTTTTAACTGGAAAAAGACTGAGAAAATTGAATAAAACGCAATCAAACCGCCTCAGGTTGTTCTCGTGTGCGAGAACAACCTGAGGCGGAGAATCATTTAAAATTATCACAATTTTGACAGATCCAAATACAGTTCTCTATTGAATTGAATCTTTTTTCTGCTTTAATAACATTTTAATAACATTAAATCATCATGATTCACTTGTCAATGATAAATTCATGTCAATGACATGATTTATCATTAACTCTAACCTCTAGCAATAAATATCAAATCCGCTAGATGGTACTCCTTTCGTTAACTTTCGTCAACTTTTAAAACAATTTTGTTCCTAATTTCATCATTCTGGTTAACAACATCAGACGTAAATCTTCTGATATTTTTAGTTCTTGTTCTTATTGTTTTTATTTTCATTTTATGTTATCATTTCATTTTGTATAATTAATTTTATTTAATAAGTAACAAGATGTCAGATGGAGAAGTAAGAAGCGTATAAAGATTATAAAAATAATATACTAATCACTTTACCTGATTTTTCAGAATGATGGCGTATTTGCTTCTCTTTGTGATAACGATGACGAACATGTGAATGTCTTGTCTCAGAGGGTAAGTTAACTTACTAGTCGTTATTAACGCTCAACATTAAAGCTCTTTTTTTATTCAAGGTTTCGGCAGCTACTTCACCGCAGTCTCCGGAGGTTCTGGGCAGCTCTCAAGCTAGAAAACGGATAAAAACATCAGACGTAAGTCTTCTTATATTTTGAGTTCTTGTTTTTACTGTTCTTACTTGTGTTACATTAATTTTAATTGATAAGTTACAAGATGTCAGATGTAGAAGTAAAAAGAGTATAAAGATTATACTATACTAATCCACTTCACGTGACTTTTTTCAGAATGATTGCGTACTTGCTGCTCTTTGTGATAACGATGACGAACATGTGAATGTCTTGTCTCAGAGGGTAAGTTAACTTACTAGTCGTTATTAACGCTCAACATTAAAGCTCTTTTTTTATTCAAGGTTTCGGCAGCTACTTCACCGCAGTCTCCGGAGGTTCTGGGCAGCTCTCAAGCTAGAAAACGGATAAAAACATCAGACGTAAGTCTTCTTATATTTTGAGTTCTTGTTTTTACTGTTCTTACTTGTGTTACATTAATTTTAATTGATAAGTTACAAGATGTCAGATGTAGAAGTAAAAAGAGTATAAGGATTATACTATACTAATCCACTTCACGTGACTTTTTTCAGAATGATTGCGTACTTGCTGCTCTTTGTGATAACGATGACGAACATGTGAATGTCTTGTCTCAGAGGGTAAGTTAACTTAATAGTCGTTATTAACGCTCAACATTAAAGCTCTTTTTTTATTCAAGGTTTTGCCAGCTACTTCACCGCAGTCTCCGAAGGTTCTGTACAGCTCTAAAGCTTGTAAGCGGAAAAGTACACAATCAGATGCATCGACGTCCACCAAAAAACGCTGCTATGCGTTATCAAAAGACGATTGCGACTACATTGCAGCTCGAGTGGCAGAAGAAGTATGCGAGCGGCTTCGTGGTGAATACAAGCGGATACTGGAGGCGCAATTGGAAAATTTGCAAAATTAACATGCCCATTTCGCCTGGCAGCAGCTCAACTTTGTTTTTTATATAAAAAAACTATAAAAATTACTAACTTGTTTAAATAAAGACTTGATTCTTAAATTGTTTGTAGCAACTTATTGACCCTAAGAATACATTGAATTTTGCTCTCAGACCTTAGTCACCGCTCTTTGAACTTATCGCGTGTTTGATCATCAAAAATTTTATATTATTTCTTTGGCTGAATTTCGGGTTTGCACAGCTTTGTCTCAATTGTGCACAAGATTTGCAACGTTGTTGTTTTCTATTAATAGATGGAGACTCACTCAGGCACTAATTCTTTCTGAGCACGCGCAAACTGAAAGATAAGCGTAAATTTTGTGCAAGGATTGTGCAGACCATTTTAATTATTATTCTTCATCAACCAAAAGTTATATTATTGAGTGACATTATTTTGATATTGATATTATTTTAAGTTTGTAAAGTTGATGATTGTTAAGATCCAATATTGTTAGGTCGAACTCGATCACTGCATCAACATAATTACTTCATTTTAACATTTAACTACGTGAAATAACTAACTTCGCTGATGGCTTTTGTTTGTTATTTTAGGACTGATGGTGGTCCTGACTCTGGTGCAGTACGCACCTCAGTAACAAAAGCTGATAATGTGGATGTTGTTGACGGGACTGTCCTGGACCCAAAATTGCACCCTAGAATTAAACTTAAATCTGGGAGTGACAGTTCGTGGCGTCGACTAGGTCAGACGCAAGATTGGCCTCTTTATCTTATTGGTGTTGGTGAGTAAATAAATTTTCTGAATTTAGCTATATTTTTAACTCTTTTTCTAAATTAGACATCTATGTTTTAAATTTTCAGGTTCAAAAGTGAAAATGGTTAAATTAGGCAAAAAACCTGGGCTTTTAAAAGATACAAAAGATAAATTCTTCACCTGTGAAGACGTAACAAAGTTTTTTACACCGCAAACTTCGACTGAAAGACCTGCCTCACAAAAGGGACGACCTGCAAAAAGAAAGCATGGTGTGTCAGCAGAATCGAAACGTATTGAGGCACCTGAAGATGGGGACACGCAGTCAACCAACCGAACTTCTGTAAACAGCGATTCTGAAGAAGAAGAGGTTTCTGAGAACCCTCAACCCTCTGGATCTGGTACACAACGCCGAGCCTCAGATAATGATTCAGCTGTCATTGATCATGGTGGTGAAACTCTTCCCTTCATTGATCCCGAATATGCGTGGATGGAACCATCCAATGTTCAACCGGAGACTTCGTTGTGGCGTCTTTTGTGGCTCTATGGAATGAAATTTTTTTCTGGTTTAGATTTTTCAAATCTACATTCAGAGTTAGTTGATGATTACACGTAGGTTATCTCTTCATCCACATAATATATGTTTCTAACCGATGTTTCTTTTTTTCAGAACTGACTTGCGAAGGTTAATGAACCTCGAAACTTACTCGATGGCAGTAAAAGATGCTGATAATAAAGATGGTGAAGATATGGTGAAGCCAAGTTACACAATTGTAAATGATTATCAAATCATCACTCCGGATGGTAAAATTTGGATCCAACACGATCTGAGAAAATTGATCAACGAAAACCATTTGCGACAAGACCCTAACAAGGCAACATATTCGTTATGTGATTCCTCATTATGCAAAGGTTGCAAAATCAAAAAAAGCTCCATTTCGACTAATACAGCCATTCGCCACATATTCATCCTGATGGGAGTTAATCACTATTGCGTTTTCTGTGGTAGAGTTTTTCAAGGCAAGACAAGTGTCCGACATCATGCATCAACCTGTATTTACGTTGAAAGAGCCGGAAAAGAGCATCCTCAAGCATGTCACGCTTATAAACCTATGATGAAAAGAGTTGCAAGAATCGCAAAAATCAAAATCTCAGCATTGAAGGACTCGCAATTTGGCAAAAGATTTGTTGATTGGCTCACAATTCTAATTGAAAATATCAAAAAAGATGGACTTCTTAACGATTACACTTTAGAAAGTGCCATGGAAGAAATTAAGAAGAATCCAGACCAAATACTGATTGATTTCTACCGAAAAATAGATATATTAGTAAACGTTGAAAAAAAGTACTCAATTCAATCGTAAGTAATCCGCAATTTTCTTTATCTATTTTTGTATTTACACAGATTTTAATTTAAAGTAACTTTTTCTATTTCAGCTCAGATAACTATTATAAAATTTTTTATCAAACCCTGGATAATTCAATCAGCAGTGACCGAACGAAGTCGCCAATGATACAAATCTTGGAAGTGGGCGCGAAGCAATCCGTCTCAATACATAGGCTTTTGCGAATCAAGGACGCAGCCATTACTGGTGAAGCAGATACTTGTGCATATTCAGGCTGCCGATGCAAAGGAAAATACGTCAACACCGATCATCAAGCTCTCTTTCGGCATATTTTAACTGAAAATTTCATTTTACACTGTGTAGGGTGTAGCACCGGATTCAGAGCTCTACAAGCATACGACAGCCACTTGCAACCAAGTTGTTTCATCCTGCGTAAAACAGAAGAAGAAAAAGAAACACTTTGGTAGAACCAATGCCAATTCAAATTTATTATCATTTCTATTTGATCTTTATTATTTAATCTATCTTGCTACTTAAATATTTAATTTTTGACATTTAAAATTTAATATTATATCATAATAAATTGATACAGGAAAATTAACAATACAGCCGAATTTCGATCTTTCAGTATAAGTATTGCAGCACTGTGCAGTCTTTGTGCAAACCCCAAATTCAGCCGAATTGCAATCTTTTAGTATAAGTATTGCAGCACTGAGCAGAGCTTGTGCATTAATGTGAATAAAACTATGAGTGGAAATCCTTAGGTATGATTATTCTTGTTTGAAAACAAAGATTATTTAGATTGAAATAAATTTAAAGATAGCGAATTCTTGATCAAAAACTTTATTCAAAAGAAGTGAATGACTTTACTTATTTTTATTTTTATTTAGTTTGACAGCGAGTGCATTTGCCGCAGTCTGTAACTCTTTTTATAAGAGTTTCAATGGGTTTTATTTTAGCTTTCTCCCACTTTCCATTTACCTGCGGTTCTAATTTTTTACGATCATCGCATGTTGGCGGGATTTGCGTCTTGTCTGGCCTGTATTTCGGGTCGCAATGCCGATGACAGGCACTATTCGTGACAAATGGAACTTTACAGTATGGACATAAATATCGGGTCACATCTTGATTTAGATGTTCACAAAAAAAATCAGTCACAATTGGGATTTTGGAATCTCTTTTTTTAAATTTCAAAACTTGTTCCTCTCCACTATCGCAGTTGGACAAAAGCTCATAATGTTTTTTGATTTTAATTTTATAAAGTTGTTTTCCATTTACTACAGTTCTGTATTCAACATCAATCGGGTAGGCAAAGTTGTCACTGATATAATAGTCCTATTGAGAAATAAGAAGAAATGTTACAACAAGATATCAATCACAATGCAAGTTACAATTAATAGACAAGAGAAAGTACTTTGTTGGTAACAAAGATTTGCCCCAGACCATTAGGTTGATAACATTAAAATCGAGCCTAGCGTCATCTAGTGGCGTTGCCAATGTTAATTTGAGCTCACATAGAAATAACATTGACGATCCGAATGCTTTCAATATGAATCTGGTTAAAACATATTGATTTAAATTAATCGCATTTAATGAATAGAGGCTCCATCTGAAGCCTACTTTAAATAAGATTTTTTATCATTTTTATCGCTCTCTGCCTATTAATCGCACATTCCTACATTTTTTAGTTTTTTTCATTCACGTTTATTATAAAAACTAACTGATAAGAGATAAAACCAAATGATATAATACCCTCATCCCCTTTGGGTCTGGGGCAAAAATAAGAAAATGAAAATTCAAAATCACTATAGAAAAAAAGCCTAAACAAGTTTGTCAAAAATTTATATGTGGATTAAACAACAAGTGAATTCAACTTACTTTATTGGGGTCCATATTTGAACTTGTTCGAACTCGAATTAAATTAGAAATTCTGGAATTAAACAATAACAATTAGATCACAAATAATAATAACAACAAATTAATGATGAGAATGTTATTATGGAGTGGCTACTTCTTCATGTCGATATATCGCTTCTTGATCAATATATCGGAGTCTGCACAAGTACTAATTGTAAGTAGCCACAATACTTCCTGCGGTGGATGAGATTGCAACAATTAACTTTCGTTGAGAAAGGTAAATTTTCGACTAGATTGTGTTATCAACTTAATTAAAACCGATTAATTTTTCTTGAACTTTTCTTAATGTATCATTTGTCTTGTAAATTTTCATTTTCATTTTTCTGACTGCACAAATGAAGCACACAAATATTAAGATTGTGCAAACCAAAGTTAAAGATAGTTTTCTAAAAAAAGGTAAATAAAAGCAAAATTTTGTTAAATAAATTACTTTATAAGTGTAAGTTTAATTTAATTTGGAACAAGAATCGGTTCCAATTTTGAATTTCTCCAGACACCGAAACGATCTGGATATTCAACAAATCTTCTTTCTCTGCAATTTGGTGGTCTAATCTTGCCCTTGTGAATTTGTGGGTTCATGTGGCGAAGAACTGTCCATTTGTTTCCGTTTTTGCATGTGAAGGGGCAGTATGGGCACTTATAAATTTTGTTGCCTCGGCGTGATTTCTTAAATTGTTCTACTTTACTCAGTTGATGTGGGTTATGCAGAACAAGGATCAACTTTTCACATGATGACAATATATTGTCCTTGATTTTCAAAATATCTGCCTGCTAATTAAGAATAAGAAGAAAGAAAAATGATGAAGAAGAATTAGAAAAGCTCGGAATGAAAATAATCATTACTTACCTTACTATATTTTATTGTATTGCTTATCTCGAAGCCACTAGCTAATAACGCTGCGAATTGACATAGATAGGCTCCACAATCGTAGCCATTGCTTTGTTGCGGAATATCCTGCCTGTTTATTGCTGACCATTCGTATTGTGAAAACCTCGTCGAGAAAAACCTATGTATGTCCATAAGAGCTTCAGGATCGTCTTTCGCTATGGAATCATAATATGTAATTGATTTGTTGATAATATTTACGCAAATTAATGCCCAGTGGCGAGATGATGATAAAAAAATAGGGAAAAAGATTAATTGGTACTGATGGATATCGATGGGGAGTTGTTGTCCTAGGGGAAAGTTGTTTTGTTTCATTTTGGTGTAAAAAAAGGTAATAGCTGAATAGGTTTTATAAAAAGTTTGAGACTTTTGAATTACACGGAGAAAAGCATCAATTACATTATCATTGAAATATTGATCTGGTTTTCGAAATTCTTTATCTTTCTCTTTTAAAATTATATCATCTACCACAATATCACGTCTTGCTCTTTCCTCTATCCACTCTGCAACTCGTATGGCAGTTGACATATTACAAATTCTGAATTTTGAATTTTGAACTTTGACACAAAAAATTTGAAAACACTATTTTGCTGTAGCTTGGCATTTATGTTGCAGTGCTTCTGAGCGTGCGCAATTAGAAATAGTTAACTTTCAAGTCGAAAAAGCCGGGACAATTTTTCTATTCTATGTTGTTTTAATTATTTATCATTGTGATTAAGGTTTTAATAATTTGTTCTTAGCTGTCTTTACAGTACGCAATTTTAAAAATATCTTTCATTTTACTGTTGAAATGACTCAGAGAAATAACAAAGAGGTAAGTTATTTCATCATCTATTTTCTGAATTGTTACTCATGATTATGATCTGTATTTCAGTTTTCTTCTCCAAATCTTGAAATTGGTGCCGAGGTTGTTGTCGATACAGTTCAACCGCCAGCTAAATCACCGGCTCAGCTAGAGACTGTAAGTAATTTGCTTTAGTAATGCATAATAATAATCATAATGTTTCTTTGATTTTTCTTTGATTTTTCTTTGATTTTTTTAGCCAACGATCGAGATATGTGAAAGTGAACTCAATGCGTTTTTTCCTTGCAAATTAGACCATGGCGCTGTTATTGACGGAGAATTATTTGCCTGCGTTGATTATTTGCCGTATTTAGAGGATCCAAAATTTCTGAAATTAAGTGCGATGAATACAGAATCGTATCCCTTTCAAGAAGCGGAACCTGATGTACCAACTGGAAGTGAATTGCGTGGTGAAGCACCAAAGAAAGGAAAACAAATCTGGTACTGTCCGTATTGTTATACACCTTCGTTAAGTGGAAAAGCGCAAATTGTGCGACACATGAACGCCAGGAAAACTGTCATTGGTGAAAAAATAAAATTGACCGATCCAGCCTGTAGAGTAAGAAGAAAATGCGAACCACAAGTAGCAGGTGTATGGGAAGCAGCTAAATTGGTAAAAGAAATTAAAAATTTTCTTGCATAAAGACATTTTAACATTAGCTAACTTTTAAATTCAAAAATTTTAAGCAATTTCAAGATTCTCTTAGAATCTCAATGAATTTTAAATGAAATTTCGAAAGATTACAGCAGTTTAATAAAATACTTTACAAACATTTCATTGTTTTCTATGTTTCTGCTTTCTTATTATGATCTAAACGCGATAAATATATAACAAAAGAAATACATTTAAGTGTATTAGTTGTTTTTGTAGTCACATAGAAACTAAAATATGTTCAGCATAATTGTGCACAACATGAGCAAACCCACTTTTCAGCCGAACGCAACACATTAACACAAATTGCGTGTTGTTATGCAGGATCTGTGCAAACCTAACAAATCAATGTAGGAACATGTTGAGATGAGCTTTTACTGTTTCTGAAATTTAATTTTCCTAATCGCCACTTAGTAACTTGTCAATGTAGGATGAATTGCACGATCTTTACGGTTCCAAATCCCTAGGGTATACATAGGATTATGTTGAGATGAGCTTTTACTGTTGCTAGGATTACAGATTTAGTTTGCATAAGACACTGATTTGAGATACAAATCAGTGCTAAGCAGCCAGATAAGGTTAAGCTGGAAGTAACTCAGTGGCTAAAGCAAATCATAGCTAACTGAGTACTCCCAACAACTGTAGTATCATCTAATGATAAACCCATGTATTCCCTATCTGGTAGCTATATGGCTTAATCGTAACTTCAATCTAAAATCAAGACATTTGCGAACGAAATCGTACTAATTAAGTGACAAATTAAGGTTAGGCATCTTAAGCTGGAAGTAACTCAGTGGCTAAAGCAAATCATAGCTAACTGAGTACTCCCAACAACTGTAGCTATCATCTAATGATAAACCCATGTATTCCCTATCTGGTAGCTATATGGCATAACAGCTAAAATCTTATTGACTTGCTACCTCAGGCAAACCTCGCGTATGAGAACATACTGAGGTAGAGGGCTTAATCGTAACTTCAATCTAAAATCAAGACATTTGCGAACGAAATCGTACTAATTAAGTGACAAATTAAGGTTAGGCATCTTAAGCTGGAAGTAACTCAGTGGCTAAAGCAAATCTTGGCTAACTTAGTACTCCCAACAACTGTAGCTATCATCTAATGATAAACCCATGTATTCCCTATCTGGTAGCTATATGGCTTAATCGTAACTTCAATCTAAAATCAAGACATTTGCGAACGAAATCGCAATAATTAAGTGACAAATTAAGGTTAGGCATCTTAAGCTGGAAGTAACTCAGTGGCTAAAGCAAATCATAGCTAACTGAGTACTCCCAACAACTGTAGCTATCATCTAATGATAAACCCATGTATTCCCTATCTGGTAGCTATATGGCATAACAGCTAAAATCTTATTGACTTAGGCAAACCTCGCGTATGAGAACATACTGAGGTAGAGGGCTTAATCGTAACTTCAATATAAAACAAGACATTTGCGAACGAAATCGCACTAATTAAGTGACAAAATGAGGTTTTCCTGCGACTTTTGCTGATATAAATCAGTCAGTTCAATGCTGTACTAAATCATCAGTTTCTTATTAGCTAAGGATAAGGCTGCAGATTAACATCGGATATGATGAATTCAACATTCTTTATTAAAAAAGCAATATAAATATAAATAGAAAAATAAATATTATTAAGAGTGAAACTGGCTACGTTCATGAATTTTCATCTTCAGCGTTTGATTCATCTTCATCATCATCGTGTGCAATTCGAATACGAATTTCTTTAAGAGGTCTTTTCGACTTCCACCACTTGCCATCTGACGTTTGTGAATCTAGCTGACGCCGAGCTGCACAACGTGGTGGGCAAAGCACTAGCTCTCCGTTTTTGTTTCTTCTGTTTTGAGCGTTCAGATGATAATTCATACGTCGTTTCTCCGACGCTGTCACAGTGTAGTTACATCCACGGTAAGGGCATTGATATCGTATTTCGCTGAAAAAAAACAAAATGTTGAATTAGTTCGCACTTATACTTCTAGGCAAGAATTGTTGTATTAATACTTACAAATGATTTTGTTCTTTATCTTCTTTTTGCTCAAGATGTTTGTCATCGTCTGACTGTTTTTGCACGAATGTTCCAATTGAATCAGCAGCATCATGTCGTGTGTCTTCATTGAGCTGAAGAAATTCATTGTCAACTTCTTGTTTAGCAATAGAAACTTCTGCAGCTTCATGTTCTCGTTCGGGCTGTTTGTCTTCGCGCTGTGAAGATTGGTTTTCATTTTCTTCTTGCTTGCCTTCTACGACGGATTCCACAGCGATCTCAGAAGATGGATACTTGTTTCTTGCTTCCAAAGTTCGTCTAAGCTGCAGATATTTCACAGTTATTTCATCTTGCGGATTAGCTCTGCGTTTGAATGATTTTTTGAAAGCTTGTCGTGTACCATCATGTTCTTTTGTTGTTCCAAAAAAATCTGCGATTTTTGAAGCATCATGATTTCGGGCTGGCTGGTCTTTGCGTTGTTGAGGTTGGCTTCTATTTTTGTCTTTTGCAGCGAGTGGACTAAAATTATAAGGTCTTTCCATAGAGTCTTCTAATGTAATCAGGTCATTCTTTGCTCGAAGTTTCAGTCCAGCTCTGAAATTTTAAATAGAAAAGTTTATATTAGATAGATTCTTGTTTTTTGAATATTATTATCACTCACTTTACACGCTCCTCTTTAACAATTTCAAATTCTTTGCGTTTTTGCTGCAAATCCAACCTGAAATTATAAATGATAACATATTAAAGAAAAAATTCATCAAATTTCGTAATTTTCACTTACTTCTTTCGCTTTCGCTGTTCGTCCTCGTATTCAGCACGTTTGCGTTTCACCAGTGCTCGAACTGAATCGTTTTGAAAACTAAAATCGAAATTGCAAAAATATTAAAAATCAATTAAAGACATTTTAATTGCTTGAAATACTTACGTATCTTCAGGTTTGTAATTTGTTATGACATCAGCTTCTTGAATACTTTTGTCAAGCAAAGATTTTCTTTGCTTTTCTCTCATTTCTCTTATGTGGCTCTGCAATAAAATTAAATTTAAAGAAGATTAAAATCTGAGAAAACTAGAATCCAGAAAAGACTTACCATGTTGAAGTTGTCCTGTAAAAGGATGTCATATTTTGGTAATCCCGTAAGATAATGATAAACAACCAGTGATGCGTTGTTACATATTAAAGGGCCACAACTGTCTGAGTCTTTCTGTTGTGGACAGTTCATGTGATTGATGTACTTAAATTCAACATCAGGGTAACAATGATTTATGATTAATTCGAAATCATGCAAAATCTCCGGATTTGCATGCGCTTTGGAATCATAATAATTGACAGTTTTGTTTTTTATGTCAAGGACAACTAATGCCCAATGATCCACTTTATGCACCGGAAAAATCATTAAATCATGAGCAGAGATTGGTGATGGCCATTCTACTTTCGAAACTACTTTTTTTGGAACTTCATTCACTTTTTTTCCTCGACCCCTTCGACTCTTTCTACGACCCTTTCTAGGTTGACTTTTAGGTTTTTCCAGGGCTTCTTCTTTAGGTCCAAAACGCACATAAAAAAAAGTGTCCGCACAATAAACTTTACCATTTGTAGTCTTTTGAAGCAGACGAAAATATGGATTAATTATTTCGTCTGAGTACCAATAGTTGTCCGATGTCAGGTCTGTGATAACCTCTATCGAAATGTGATATTCGTCGATTTTTATTAAACCAGACATCACGCACTTGTTAAATACTCTAACGATTCAGAATAAGAATAAAAATTATTAAAATTAATAGATTAAAATTAGCACAAAATATAACTGTTTTTTAGACTGTAACTATTGCATGCAGCCTCAACCTAGACTCATGCTTGAGATTGATAGGAGGCTTCGATGTATCGAAAAGTATTGTTGTGACTGTTGGTATCCTATTTTACTTTAACTTCATCCTTTAATATTCTTAATTAAAATTAAAAAATTCAAATCCTTGATTCATTTTTGACTTAATCAACAATTGTTTATAAAAATATTCAGTTTGTGTTAATAAATTTCTTCATCAAGATGAATTCGCAAAAGAATGCCTCACCTATTTATCATGTACGGTATTTTTCTACAATTGATGGACCACAAAACAAAAAAACAAAATATTTAATTACAACTATTGATGATATTCAGCTTTACGACAATGTTCAACCCTGTAAATTCGCAAGAATTGTAGTGAGAGGGCATAATTGGCCTGTCAAGCAA
The DNA here is from genome assembly GCA_028476895.1 of Tetranychus truncatus. NCBI lineage: Eukaryota > Metazoa > Arthropoda > Arachnida > Trombidiformes > Tetranychidae > Tetranychus > Tetranychus truncatus. The sequence continues at coordinate 19,834,893 of CM052060.1, forward strand.
AGAAACCCTATCCAATACTGGCCTCATTATTTATTCGATATAAGTAAGTACTTTCTCATCTTCTCAAACTTACTATTGTTCTAACGCTCTATTTTTTCCTTCAGATAAAGATAAGAAAAAGTTGATGAAAAAATATATGCCAGTGCATCTACAAAAATTATGCTACACTTGTGATGACATTACTAAAGAACCTGATGTGCTGGAATACAACGCGAAATTCCCATTGTTATTACCGGCCGATATGTCAATCCCTCTCATAGATCGAACATTGGGTACTTCAACTTTCCTCGATGCAGTAGTTGACGCGTTTCCAGATCAACAACCAAGTATTTTGAAAAGTAAAACATCTACAACTCGAGCTGAATCTTCCGGCAGCACAAATAATACGACCCTGATCGCGAATTCCACAACTATTCCGAATGCCACAAAAGCGCGTGATGAAGTTTTTGAGTCGATTTCACCGATACGAAAATCGCCTGCTTCATCTGATTCAAATTTATCGAGTCCGTCTCAATCTGATTCAGATTTACCGAGCTCAGCTGCTGGAGATGATGAAAACGATGATGAAAACGAGGATGAAAACGATGAGACTTTGCCTGATTGGCTACTTAAGCCTGCTGATTTCCCCAAAAAAAATGATATTTGGCAGTTGCTTTTTGATTTTAGCATGAAATATTTACAAACTTTCAAAATTGAAAAAGGATATTCAATTTTGAAAAAAAACAACAACTATGACTACACGTAAGTATTGATTTGTAAACGAATAAGTAAGTACAATCAAAAATTTGTAATTCACTATTCTTTTTTCGTTTCAGCGAGGACATAAGTGTTCTTATAAATTTGGATTCTCACACCTTGAGCAACACCAAAATCTGCGTTAGTGACGACTATCAAATGATTACGCCTGAAGGATGGACGCTAAACGCACAAGAATTGAAAGAACTAGTTTCACCTTTAATTGAAATCAATGCGCAAAAACAAATTATTTGTAAAGCACCTGTTTGTGCAGGTAAATGCGGCTTCGAGATCCCACACAGTGACATGACAGGGCGTCGACATATAATAGACACTGTTCTTAGAATCACGTTTCATTGTGTACGGTGTGGTGGTGTATTCAAAGGAAAAACTTCATTGCAAGATCACGCAAAAAATTGTACTTACACGTCAAGAGTTTCCCTTGAAAACGTTGCCACCCGTGAAAAATACCAACCATTTGCTGATTTAGTGAAAGTGAAAAAACCCAAAACCGAGCACCCCAACCCAATTCCAATCATTGCAAAAATGGAAGAAAAGTTTATTGACTTTTTGCGACTCGCCTTTCATCAATTACGACGTTCCGAACTGATTTCCATCACTCGTTTTTCCGAGTTTCGAAAGCACATCAAAGCAAATCTTGATTATAATTTCTTCGTGTTTTTCCGAGACATGATTGCCCCTGCAGCTTACGGCGGGAATTTGTATCGTCTTGAAGAGTAAGTATATTTTACTCTGAATTATCATTATTTATTTAAAAATTATTTTATTTTTTTTTTGCAGCACTGGCTTTTACTATGGAATCTTTCTGTGCAACAAATTGCAAAAAATCAACGATGATCCCCGAAAATCAGTTAGGTTCAGAATCCTATCAAAAAACGACTGTAAATACACATCAATTCATACTTTGACGACCATGAGAGCTGACATTCTGAAAAGTGGATCGAAAACTTGCTGCATCGACGGCTGTGTGTGTAAAAACACTTTCAAAGCTAACGAAACTACAACCCTTGTTGGCCATATCCTGGAAAAGAATTATTTAATTGTATGTGAAGGATGCCATCTAGGAATCTCCGATTGGATATACTTCATGCAACATTTTACTGAAGAATGTTTCATTCAACGGCCAGTAAGAAAGGATAATGCTTAAGCTGCATAACTCATTTACTCAATCTTTTTCTAATTATACTTTGATTAACCCAGCTATTCAATTTAAAAATCATTTTTTAATAGTTTTCAATGAACCTCAACCCCGTTACCGATGTAATTTTGAAATCAAATATAAACCGTAAATCATTGTATGAACTCATTTATTCAATATGCACTAAATACAAAAATAAAATGGCAGCATCTTATATTTGGATAAATAATTTGTAACTCAGTGGCTAAAGCAAATCATCTAATGATAAACCCATGTATTCCCTATCTGGTAGCTATACGGCATAACAGCTAAAATCTTATTGACTTGCTACCTCAGGCAAACCTCGCGTATGAGAACATACTGAGATGTAGGGCTTAAGCGTGACTTCATCATAAAATCAAGACATTTGCGAACGAAATCGCACTAATTAAGTGACAAATTAAGGTTAGGCATCTTAAGCTGGAAGTAACTCAGTGGCTAAAGCAAATCATAGCTAACTTAGTACTCCCAACAACTGTAGTATCATCTAATGATAAACCCATGTATTCCCTATCTGGTAGCTATATGGCTTAATCGTAACTTCATCATAAAATCAAGACATTTGCGAACGAAATCGCACTAATTAATTGACAAAATGAGGTTGTCCTGAGACTTTTGCTGATATAAATCAGTCAGTTCAATGCTGTACTAGTCAGTGCTGATCATTAGCTAAGGATACTGAACATACTGAAGTAGATAATTTCGTATTATGTATCCATCCTCTGGACAATCCGACTTCACCCAATGTTTACAATTTCTTTTGAATTCTGTTGGATCAGAAGACACTGAAGTAGGACGCACAATAAGCATAGGAATGATTTAGGAAAGAGCTATTTACTCAGCGGACTTTTGGTGTGTCCATGAGACTTCACCAACAAAATTTATTTTCTAATAATTATTTGACTTTTCATTGATATTTCGTTACATCACAATTTAAACTGAATTTATGAGCGGTTTAATACATAGTATATAAATATTTCTTTCAGCAATGAATTTCATATCAAACTCATAGAAAATGTTTAATATTGAGCTGTAGAGCATTCCTACGAAGACAAATTTCTTCATTTCACTTTTTAATGCCAAGTCAAAAGACATAACTCCGCGAGTGATAAGGTCTGCCATATTCCATTCTCGAATTGACACCTATTAACCAGTGAAAGTGAAATGAGTACGAACGAAATTACTTTAATTCATGGAGACTTACCTCATCTATCCGAAGATATTTCGTGACTGTTTGCGAGACGAAAATTATTTGTCCATTTGTTTTAGTGATGATGATGAACTGGTTAGAAAGACAGTCACAAATAAAATTATTCAAATCGAAGCCTGTTGGAATCAATTTGCAAACTTCCATCCCACGAAAATTAGATTCCACTAATTCCACGATTAGTGACCTAATACTCAACACTGAATACACTTTTCGAAAGTTTTTTTTTGTCTGAAAAGGATTACAATTGCTTTATGACTTCATGTGAGATAAATATTTCAAGTAAAGTTGCTAAACGTGGGAAATTTTTTTCTGCTGATGTTTCGGAACTGCTTGTAATATAACTATTGAATCAGAAGCCTATTTATGGTATGCTTGTATACAAGTTCATTTAATATCTGTGCAAGCTAAATTGATCATGAATTTTGAATCACAAATTAGCTAACTAGACTCAGTGACTCAACTTCATCGCGAACTCAAACGAGAATAAACTGAGGTAAAGAACATATGAAATTTACTTGTAACTTTATTAATATTGTTCATCACAATTTGCCGTTGAACTTGGATGATGAAACTAGTCTACTGGATAACTAGAAGACCATAAAAATACATTGACTTTTGTTGGGACCGTTCCAGCAACACGCCAAAATTCCAAAGAGTAGTAAGCCCCATCCTTTATTACCCCACATTCGATTAAATTATCTAATCTAGGGTGACACGCATCAGTGCTTACAAATGCAATCAAAGTTTGATGTGAAGGGTTGTCGTCTGGATGGATACATATTTTGAAAGTATGAATATCAGCTCTGGTTATTCCTGCTAAAGATGTAACTTGATCCAGAAATAGGCATTTCGCGTGATGGTCATCGTTTGTCTGTATGAATATTTCCTGATAGATACCGTTCCTGTCTCGTACTTTGATGGTAGCTAAAATTTTCAAAAAAAGTTAATCAACAGTTAATAATGAGATTAAACTGAATATTTGACAGAATCTTACCTTGAGGAGCACGAAGTGCATTTGTTGGCATCGTGAATTTCGAAAGGATGGAATAAAACGATACAAAAAGAAGACAACGTGAAAATAATCGAAAACAACAAGTTTAACAGCTGTCACAATGTAACGTAGCGCCATAAATATTTACATGACTGAGGTCAACTTGGAGGAAGGAGCGAAACTTGAATATGAAATGGTTATTGATGTCAAACTTCATTCACAAAAATTTTTTCATTTGCCTAAAAATGTACACTTTTAACTTGACGAGGGAACATACCCAAGTATGAAATCGATTTAGATTTTATTGGTTTCTTCTGTATGCTAATTCAGTTTCTTTTTCAACATCTTAAAATTTAAAAAATGAACTTACAAATCCTCATAGAAAAGCATACAGTTAATTTTCAGTTTAGAATTAATCAACATTTCATGTTTTATTGATAATTTGCCTCTTAATAAATACTTTTAACTTGAAAAAGACTGAGAAAATTGAATAAAACGCTATCAAACAGTATTTGTGTTTCGTCTGTTTCGATTGACACTCAACCTCAGGCTATTCTCAGGCCTGAGGATGACCTGAGGTTGAGAATCATGTGAAATGGTTACAAATTTTCTGCGTTTAAAGTAATATTCTATTGAAATTAAATCTTTAATCTATTTTAATAACATGAAATAATGATGATTTACACATTTAAATAAATTTAATTGAGTTGTGTTGAATTTTGTATTAAAATTTTTTTTGAAAATCTATCTTCTACATAGTAAGATACATATTCCTATGCAAGTATTCAATGTATATATGATTAAACTATTCAATTTAATTTTCAGTTTAGAATTAATCAACAATTTGTATTTAATTGATGGATTTCAAGTTAATTAATACTTTTAACTTGAAAAAGACTGAGAAAATTGAATAAAACGCTATCAAACAGTATTTGTGTTTCGTCTGTTTCGATTGACACTCAACCTCAGGCTATTCTCAGGCCTGAGGATGACCTGAGGTTGAGAATCATGTGAAATGGTTACAAATTTTCTGCGTTTAAAGTAATATTCTATTGAAATTAAATCTTTAATCTATTTTAATAACATGAAATAATGATGATTTACACATTTAAATAAATTTAATTGAGTTGTGTTGAATTTTGTATTAAAATTTTTTTTGAAAATCTATCTTCTACATAGTAAGATACATATTCCTATGCAAGTATTCAATGTATATATGATTAAACTATTCAATTTAATTTTCAGTTTAGAATTAATCAACAATTTGTATTTAATTGATGGATTTCAAGTTAATTAATACTTTTAACTTGAAAAAGACTGAGAAAATTGAATAAAACGCTATCAAACAGTATTTGTGTTTCGTCTGTTTCGATTGACACTCAACCTCAGGCTATTCTCAGGCCTGAGGATGACCTGAGGTTGAGAATCATGTGAAATGGTTACAAATTTTCTGCGTTTAAAGTAATATTCTATTGAAATTAAATCTTTAATCTATTTTAATAACATGAAATAATGATGATTTACACATTTAAATAAATTTAATTGAGTTGTGTTGAATTTTTTATTAAAATTTTTTTTGAAAATCTATCTTCTACATAGTAAGATACATATTCCTATGCAAGTATTCAATGTATATATGATTAAACTATTCAATTTAATTTTCAGTTTAGAATTAATCAACAATTTGTATTTAATTGATGGATTTCAAGTTAATTAATACTTTTAACTTGAAAAAGACTGAGAAAATTGAATAAAACGCTATCAAACAGTATTTGTGTTTCGTCTGTTTCGATTGACACTCAACCTCAGGCTATTCTCAGGCCTGAGGATGACCTGAGGTTGAGAATCATGTGAAATGGTTACAAATTTTCTGCGTTTAAAGTAATATTCTATTGAAATTAAATCTTTAATCTATTTTAATAACATGAAATAATGATGATTTACACATTTAAATAAATTTAATTGAGTTGTGTTGAATTTTGTATTAAAATTTTTTTTGAAAATCTATCTTCTACATAGTAAGATACATATTCCTATGCAAGTATTCAATGTATATATGATTAAACTATTCAATTTAATTTTCAGTTTAGAATTAATCAACAATTTGTATTTAATTGATGGATTTCAAGTTAATTAATACTTTTAACTTGAAAAAGACTGAGAAAATTGAATAAAACGCTATCAAACAGTATTTGTGTTTCGTCTGTTTCGATTGACACTCAACCTCAGGCTATTCTCAGGCCTGAGGATGACCTGAGGTTGAGAATCATGTGAAATGGTTACAAATTTTCTGCGTTTAAAGTAATATTCTATTGAAATTAAATCTTTAATCTATTTTAATAACATGAAATAATGATGATTTACACATTTAAATAAATTTAATTGAGTTGTGTTGAATTTTGTATTAAAATTTTTTTTGAAAATCTATCTTCTACATAGTAAGATACATATTCCTATGCAAGTATTCAATGTATATATGATTAAACTATTCAATTTAATTTTCAGTTTAGAATTAATCAACAATTTGTATTTAATTGATGGATTTCAAGTTAATTAATACTTTTAACTTGAAAAAGACTGAGAAAATTGAATAAAACGCTATCAAACAGTATTTGTGTTTCGTCTGTTTCGATTGACACTCAACCTCAGGCTATTCTCAGGCCTGAGGATGACCTGAGGTTGAGAATCATGTGAAATGGTTACAAATTTTCTGCGTTTAAAGTAATATTCTATTGAAATTAAATCTTTAATCTATTTTAATAACATGAAATAATGATGATTTACACATTTAAATAAATTTAATTGAGTTGTGTTGAATTTTGTATTAAAATTTTTTTTGAAAATCTATCTTCTACATAGTAAGATACATATTCCTATGCAAGTATTCAATGTATATATGATTAAACTATTCAATTTAATTTTCAGTTTAGAATTAATCAACAATTTGTATTTAATTGATGGATTTCAAGTTAATTAATACTTTTAACTTGAAAAAGACTGAGAAAATTGAATAAAACGCTATCAAACAGTATTTGTGTTTCGTCTGTTTCGATTGACACTCAACCTCAGGCTATTCTCAGGCCTGAGGATGACCTGAGGTTGAGAATCATGTGAAATGGTTACAAATTTTCTGCGTTTAAAGTAATATTCTATTGAAATTAAATCTTTAATCTATTTTAATAACATGAAATAATGATGATTTACACATTTAAATAAATTTAATTGAGTTGTGTTGAATTTTGTATTAAAATTTTTTTTGAAAATCTATCTTCTACATAGTAAGATACATATTCCTATGCAAGTATTCAATGTATATATGATTAAACTATTCAATTTAATTTTCAGTTTAGAATTAATCAACAATTTGTATTTAATTGATGGATTTCAAGTTAATTAATACTTTTAACTTGAAAAAGACTGAGAAAATTGAATAAAACGCTATCAAACAGTATTTGTGTTTCGTCTGTTTCGATTGACACTCAACCTCAGGCTATTCTCAGGCCTGAGGATGACCTGAGGTTGAGAATCATGTGAAATGGTTACAAATTTTCTGCGTTTAAAGTAATATTCTATTGAAATTAAATCTTTAATCTATTTTAATAACATGAAATAATGATGATTTACACATTTAAATAAATTTAATTGAGTTGTGTTGAATTTTGTATTAAAATTTTTTTTGAAAATCTATCTTCTACATAGTAAGATACATATTCCTATGCAAGTATTCAATGTATATATGATTAAACTATTCAATTTAATTTTCAGTTTAGAATTAATCAACAATTTGTATTTAATTGATGGATTTCAAGTTAATTAATACTTTTAACTTGAAAAAGACTGAGAAAATTGAATAAAACGCTATCAAACAGTATTTGTGTTTCGTCTGTTTCGATTGACACTCAACCTCAGGCTATTCTCAGGCCTGAGGATGACCTGAGGTTGAGAATCATGTGAAATGGTTACAAATTTTCTGCGTTTAAAGTAATATTCTATTGAAATTAAATCTTTAATCTATTTTAATAACATGAAATAATGATGATTTACACATTTAAATAAATTTAATTGAGTTGTGTTGAATTTTGTATTAAAATTTTTTTTGAAAATCTATCTTCTACATAGTAAGATACATATTCCTATGCAAGTATTCAATGTATATATGATTAAACTATTCAATTTAATTTTCAGTTTAGAATTAATCAACAATTTGTATTTAATTGATGGATTTCAAGTTAATTAATACTTTTAACTTGAAAAAGACTGAGAAAATTGAATAAAACGCTATCAAACAGTATTTGTGTTTCGTCTGTTTCGATTGACACTCAACCTCAGGCTATTCTCAGGCCTGAGGATGACCTGAGGTTGAGAATCATGTGAAATGGTTACAAATTTTCTGCGTTTAAAGTAATATTCTATTGAAATTAAATCTTTAATCTATTTTAATAACATGAAATAATGATGATTTACACATTTAAATAAATTTAATTGAGTTGTGTTGAATTTTGTATTAAAATTTTTTTTGAAAATCTATCTTCTACATAGTAAGATACATATTCCTATGCAAGTATTCAATGTATATATGATTAAACTATTCAATTTAATTTTCAGTTTAGAATTAATCAACAATTTGTATTTAATTGATGGATTTCAAGTTAATTAATACTTTTAACTTGAAAAAGACTGAGAAAATTGAATAAAACGCTATCAAACAGTATTTGTGTTTCGTCTGTTTCGATTGACACTCAACCTCAGGCTATTCTCAGGCCTGAGGATGACCTGAGGTTGAGAATCATGTGAAATGGTTACAAATTTTCTGCGTTTAAAGTAATATTCTATTGAAATTAAATCTTTAATCTATTTTAATAACATGAAATAATGATGATTTACACATTTAAATAAATTTAATTGAGTTGTGTTGAATTTTGTATTAAAATTTTTTTTGAAAATCTATCTTCTACATAGTAAGATACATATTCCTATGCAAGTATTCAATGTATATATGATTAAACTATTCAATTTAATTTTCAGTTTAGAATTAATCAACAATTTGTATTTAATTGATGGATTTCAAGTTAATTAATACTTTTAACTTGAAAAAGACTGAGAAAATTGAATAAAACGCTATCAAACAGTATTTGTGTTTCGTCTGTTTCGATTGACACTCAACCTCAGGCTATTCTCAGGCCTGAGGATGACCTGAGGTTGAGAATCATGTGAAATGGTTACAAATTTTCTGCGTTTAAAGTAATATTCTATTGAAATTAAATCTTTAATCTATTTTAATAACATGAAATAATGATGATTTACACATTTAAATAAATTTAATTGAGTTGTGTTGAATTTTCTATTAAAATTTTTTTTGAAAATCTATCTTCTACATAGTAAGATACATATTCCTATGCAAGTATTCAATGTATATATGATTAAACTATTCAATTTAATTTTCAGTTTAGAATTAATCAACAATTTGTATTTAATTGATCGATTTCAAGTTAATTAATACTTTTAACTTGAAAAAGACTGAGAAAATTGAATAAAACGCTATCAAACAGTATTTGTGTTTCGTCTGTTTCGATTGACACTCAACCTCAGGCTATTCTCAGGCCTGAGGATGACCTGAGGTTGAGAATCATGTGAAATGGTTACAAATTTTCTGCGTTTAAAGTAATATTCTATTCTATAAGGATTCAAATAAGGTCATAAAAAATTGAATTTGATCTTTAATTGTATAATTAATTTTGTAATATATAATCGAATATACTCAAATATTATCGAAATACATGTAGAAACAGTTATTGTTACATTTTGGTAATCCATACCGATGATAGATAGCGTTTAAATACGCGTCGAATTTTTTTCGATGCCGGCGGTAAAATTCTGGATCTGAATGTCGATCTATGATGTCGTCAACCCGATTAATTGCCTGCGATTAAGAATAAATCAGATAAGGATAGTTAAACGTTATTATTTGTTAAACTTATTGATACTTACCACTGCATATGGATGTTGTTTACATTTACAAACCGAGGAAATTTTTTTTTTTTGGATTTATGATGAATTTTTGGGACATGATTGAAGGAAACTCTCCTACCCATGGTGAAAACTTTTCTTGCCATTAAGAAATTGATGTTGATGAAATTGAAACTGAAACTGAAAAGAACAACAAAAAAGAGTCAAGATTGAAAGCTGATTGATGGTGAAAATACGCTAGCCACTCGTAACTATGGGCAACGCTTTTTCTACAGCGCAAAATTCTATTTAGTTTAGTATCCTCACGAATTCTTTCATTTCAAGTTTTCAATATTTTAATGCCGTTTTTTTTAATTGTTTTAAATGACTGAGTTTTGTTTTTCGAACCACAACCTGTACAAAAAACATGATCTACTTTGGGATACGCTAGCCTACATTGCCCGCTCATATTCCGATGTTAAGTGCGTTGTTTGTCTTCAGGAAATTTCACAAATCGACAGCAGGCAGTTTGCACGCGGATTATCTGGCAAACTAGACAGACTCGCAAAGTTATCACCAGATAAAAGAGGAATTGGAAGAAAAGCTTGGAAATGCGAGAAAGTGGCAAACCTACTCACCTGCTTCAAGAGATCTGATTTTCCTGGCTTCATTGAAAAAGTTGAAGTTGGACGTGAGGACTTTTTTGTTGCTGTGACTAAATGCGAGGATAAAACCATTGGCGTAATTAATTGCCACCAGACAAATTATGGTCACGACGACATGCAACTCTATTTAGTAACACTTTTTGCTTCAGTCATGCGGCTGCAATCAGGTGGTGCCGATGCCAAAGGACGTGTTTGGGACGCAGTTGATGGCATACTTCTAGCTGGCGATCTCAATTTAAAAAATATATATTATGGAAAAACTATCGACATGTCAGGACCACCAAAAGACCCTAAAAACAAATTACAACTTCAGTTATGTTATTTATTTTTACTCAGCGAACTGCGGCCAGTTGAGTGGAAAGATTCTTCTCGTGGCTACGAAATAGACTATTTATGTACGAGTAAAAATTTCAAGTATCTATATGAAGTCGAGATGAAAATTCCTAGTGATGAATCAAAGCGCTCAGATCATAAACCTTATGGCGCGGTTTATTCTTTGGATGAGCCTCTCGAACCATGCAGCACCGCAATAGATACAATAAACGAAACTTGGGAGAATTTGACATTACATTTGACTCATCAAATAAATGCTGGCAAGCAAGTCGTGAAAACAGTCACAAAACACCTAAAAAGCTTACCACATAATCAATGATAATTTTGTTACTTTAGTTATTGAAAATTTATGGAAGTATTAAACTATTTACTTAAGTACATTCGACTTATGTTTTATGATCTGAAGATTCGGGCTAACCTCGAACTTCGAAAAATCGGTGTATTTTGTACCTGAATGTCTTGCTTTTATGTTATCTAAGCCCTCAATATTTTCTAATTTGCGAGGTTCAGAGGTAGATATTTGACGATATGAGATTGAAACCAGATACATGGGTTTATCATTAGATGATACTACAGTTGTTGGGAGTACTAAGTTAGCTATGATTTGCTTTAGCCACTGAGTTACTTCCAGCTTAAGATGCCTAACCTTAATTTGTCACTTAATTATTGGGATTTCGTTCGCAAATGTCTTGATTTTAGATTGAAGTTACGATTAAGCCATATAGCTACCAGATAGGGAATACATGGGTTTATCATTAGATGATACTACAGTTGTTGGGAGTACTAAGTTAGCTATGATTTGCTTTAGCCACTGAGTTACTTCCAGCTTAAGATGCCTAACCTTAATTTGTCACTTAATTAGTGCGATTTCGTTCGCAAATGTCTTGATTTTATGATGGAGTCACGCTTAAGCCCTACATCTCAGCATGTTCTCATACGCGAGGTTTGCCTGAGGTAGCAAGTCAATAAGATTTTAGCTGTTATGCCATATAGCTACCAGATAGGGAATACATGGGTTTATCATTAGATGATAGCTACAGTTGTTGGGAGTACTAAGTTAGCTATGCTTTGCTTTAGCCACTGAGTTACTTCCAGCTTAAGATGCCTAACCTTAATTTGTCACTTAATTATTGGGATTTCGTTCGCAAATGTCTTGATTTTAAATTGAAGTTACGATTAAGCCATATAGCTACCAGATAGGGAATACATGGGTTTATCATTAGATGATAGCTACAGTTGTTGGGAGTACTAAGTTAGCTATGATTTGCTTTAGCCACTGAGTTACTTCCAGCTTAAGATGCCTAACCTTAATTTGTCACTTAATTATTGGGATTTCGTTCGCAAATGTCTTGATTTTAAATTGAAGTTACGATTAAGCCATATAGCTACCAGATAGGGAATACATGGGTTTATCATTAGATGATAGCTACAGTTGTTGGGAGTACTAAGTTAGCTATGATTTGCTTTAGCCACTGAGTTACTTCCAGCTTAAGATGCCTAACCTTAATTTGTCACTTAATTAGTGCGATTTCGTTCGCAAATGTCTTGATTTTATGATGGAGTCACTCTCAAGCCCTTCATCTCAGCATGTTCTCATACGCGAGGTTTGCCTGAGGTAGCAAGTCAATAAGATTTTAGCTGTTATGCCATATAGCTACCAGATAGGGAATACATTTGAGAAAAAATACTCAATTGAATAATTTGCAGGAAATATAATTTGAAATGATTGGCATTCAAAAAGTACATTTGTTTGAATTGAATTTTATTAATTTTTAAAATAATCACCTAAGTTTGTGATTTGTTAAAAGTTTTTGTAGTGGGAAAAGTGATTTTTTTTAAAACAATGTGATGAAAATTTGGGGAAATTCATAAAAACATGAAATATTAACAAAAGATATTAAGATTCAAAATGATGTATTCGCTCAGGAGCTAACGAGGCCTTTGGCCATTTGCCATTCTTTTTAGGTTCAGCCTCTCTTCTTGCAGCGCAAGATGGATCGTAGGTCTTATTTTTTTCTTTTCGCTCATTGATGTGTCTAGAAACGACATATTTTTGCCCCATTTTAAACACATGGAAACAATATGGGCAAGCATAAATCCGGCTACCTCTTTTTGTAATGTTTCCCTGCCGAATTCCTTCACCTATTGGTGTTGCTTCCTCAGGTGACTTCAGGATTGGACAAGATTTATTCACCTTTAAAAGTTCAGGTCTTTCATAATATTCCTCGTATTCAACGTGGCTGAACATAAAATCACCGATTGCTGATTGATGATCTATTACGCACGGGAAAAAAGCTTTCATCTTTCCTCGACATAATATTTCAATTTTTTCAAGCTCATCTTGAACACTTCCAGATTCAGAACTCTCGTTAACTGTAGGAGTCGATTGCTCTGAAAGCGATGATTCCTGAGATGGTGCAGCAGGGGACTGGAAAGACAAATCAATAAAATTGTTTTAAGACATGAATACTAAATATTACAATCATTAAAAATGGTACGTTAACATAAATAGAGACTTACATTTTGCTTATCTGTGTCTGAAACGTCGTTATCAGAATTTTGAACGTTAGAAAAATCTGCGATTACATTAAGCGGTGTAGAGGACTGGTAAGAAAAGAAATGAAGAAATAAATCAGATTGTCAAAAGACATCAATATTATATAATATAAAACTAATCGAAAGATAAAAAACACATGCATAAAGACTTACATTTTTCGGTCTCTGGGATTTTCTTGCGTTTTTCCTGGCTTTTTTTGGCTTTTTTTTGGCCTAATTTTTTGTCGCATTTTCGCTGGAGAAGGTGGAGGAGAGCTTGGTAACTAGTTAGGTAAATTAGTTGAATAAAAAATGAAAATCATAAATAAGAGTTATCATGGAAAAAAAATACTCACAAATTCACGTGTAGCCAATCTTACATAAAAGTCGCCGTATGAAACTGTGATAGTTTGATCTTTTTGTTTTACCATCTGATGAATAAAAGGTCTGATGAATAAAAGGTCTGATGAATAAAAGGTCTGATGAATAAAAGGTCTGAGCAAAAAAATTAATGATAATTAAAATTTGCATTAAAACTTTACATTATTCTTTATTTAAATCACCCAATGACATAATACAAAAATGTAATGCCATCTAGCGGCTTTTAAACTTTAGAATAGAATAACTTTCATTATCATCGTTTATCATTCGTCGAGTTTTTTTTCATCTCGTTATTAATCTTACATTGATTGTTAATTACTGTTACTCATCTTAAACAAAACCAGCAGATCTAATGTCACAGGTAAGTTAAGACATTTTATTTCAGTCATTTTAGATATTTACATATTTCTATCTATATTTATTTGCAGCCTGACTTTTTGCTGTCCGATGAATTTGAATACCCTATAAAGGTATTACATAAAGCCTATTTTGATGGAAAGCCGATGTATAAAATCAAAGTTCTGCCACATTATGAATTTTCCAGCAATATTCGTATAGAAAATGAACAAGCTATCGAAGTCAGACCACGAAAAGACGACGTTCCAACAGTGTTAGAATTTTTACAAGAAACTCCAACAAGAATTAGATGGCAATGCCCTTATTGTTTCGATTATTTTAATGGAAAACAATCAGTCGACCGACATTGTAATAGCCGGAAAAATGCCAAAGGTGCCTGGGTAGCTCCAACTTGTGATATAAGGCAACGTGAAGAAAAAAAACAAGGCAATGTATGGGAACCGGCGAAGCGGAAACCTGTCAAGGTAAAGTTCGTTTTTTGTGACGACAGCTGTCAATCTTGTTGCAAAATCCCAAAAAAAACTACCAAAAAATGATAACAAAATTCATAATATCATATAAAATGTGTTAACATACGAATTAATATCAATAAGAATAAAATACCAATAATTATTATTGAATGAAAAATTTGTATAATTTATGTTAAAAAAATAAAGCATTTATGCTTGATACGCTTTTGTCTTGTTTTTATGATTTAGTGCTTTAGTTTCAACCTAAAAGCAAAGAAGCATAGAAACCATTTAATTTCTCCATATAAATTCTGCAGCATTCTGTCGATGCAAGCTTTTCGTCCTGCTTATACATTATTTCCTATCTGGTAGCATTTTGATACAACACCCTGCAATCTTTTTGTCTAGCAAACTCAAAACAACCTCAGCCTGAGAACACATTGATGTTGAAAGTTAACAACAATCATTGCATGATTTGCTATCTGGTTGCGATTTGGTGCTTCGCTTAATTGCATCAATACCTCAGATGGCTTTTATATTTTATTTAGTTTATTATCAATCTTATTTCACGCATTTTCACCTAATAGATCGAAAAAAAGATAGTTTAGAGAGGCTTTAATGAAAAGATAGTTTATATTGACTTAAAAGTTGTTAATTTTTACAATTTTTACTTTTGTTAGGTGTAAAATTGATTCAAGATGATTCGGGACTTCTGTTTGTCTAAGACATTGGCAAAGTAAATTTATCATTGTGCTAGACTTGTGCAAGCATGTGTATTACTTTAAGACAGTAGCAAAGTAAATTCATCATTGTGCTAGACTTGTGCAAGCATGTGTATTACTCTTAGACAGTAGCAAAGTAAATTTATCATTATGCTAGACTTGTGCAACATATGTATTACTCTAAGACAGAAGCAAAGTAAATTCATCATTGTGCTAGACTTGTGCAAGCATGTGTATTACTCTAAGACAGAAGCAAAGTAAATTCATCATTGTGCTAGACTTGTGCGCTGATGTAAATTACTCTAAGACAGTAGCAAAGTTTATGCATCATCATGCTAGACTTGTGCAAGCATGTGTATTAAGTTTTAAATCAATGTTTAACATTACAAAAAGTTATTAAATCTTTAATTCATGTTTAAAAACATTTTAAGTAATTATTTCATTGATAAAAAGCTTAACAAATGACTTTACCATGTAAAACTTTATTTGCACAATGTTGACACAGTCTTGCAAAATATGTGCAGTTAAGTTGCAGGAAATTCAATCGCTCAGAATTCAATTACAAACAGATTTTTTATTTATATTAGGCCTTTAATGATTTGGATTAGCATCTAAAATATCTTTCAAGGTTATAAAATTTAACATAAATTAGCTTTTCTATTCATTTAACAATTTTTATAAAATCATTGATTTTGCTCATTTTGACCATAAGCTTCAATCATAGTATTATAATAGAGTAGACTTATTTTTTTGCTCAATTTTGAGATACTTATTAATAAACTTGTACATAATTGATTAATTTTACAGATAATAACATTTAATTATGTTTGACAATAGATAGTGACTAATTATCACATTAAATTACGTTTGAAGCTCATTAAATTAAATCTATTATTTGCAAACACAAAGTAGTCAAAATGGTGACAAGGTTTTCTAGATGAATCCGATTTGACAATTTAGGAGCTAATCTGATTAACCATTCATTTCTACGCTCATGTTTAGGAAATTAAAAGAGCGAACATTGCGCATTTGAAGAATGCCAACAAGATTTTATCATTATCGGAGCGTACCTCTCAAGGTCAAAGGTCGAATTCCCGGAAAATGACCTCTGATGGTTTGAAAGTCTTTTCAGCAAATCTACACAAATTTCTGAAAGAATATGGTCAAGTAATTTCAAGTCTTCCAGTTAAGCGGTTTAGGAGGTATAGTCGTTGACAGAAATCAAAGACGATTTCAAGCTGAGCCAATATCTTCACTTTGTTTCACAACGCTCCGATAATTACGTGAAGTCTCTTGTTATATTGCTCTTTGTTTTTACCTAGATCAAGCAAAATTTTCATTGGCCGGATACACTCCAAGCAGCAAGGAGGAGGAGGAAAGCAGACATCAATAAAGTAACCGCTTAAAACAGCAGTCGGTACATTACTGTTATTCCAATGGACATTTTACCGACTTAGCTGAGAACTGGAAGAGTAAAGAGTAAGATCAGTTCTCGTATGTAACCTCAACCCGAGATATAATCACTGAGTGATACTCTTCATTATTATTTCCCTAAAGTAAAATGCAGCTGAAATTGAGCTATCCAATAACTAAAAATCCAAATGAAAAGATTGAAAATAATTGAATGGAATCCAAACTAAAAACCCTTTTCAAGGGAAGACCATTGCAATGATTCTCATTGTTCGACATATCATTGTAAACTGAATCGCAGTTTGGTTTAATTCAATGTTGTGAGATCGCAACGAATGCTATCAAAAAAGACGCCAATCAAATGGTAACTACAAATTTGTCTGAGCAAAAACGAATCGAGTTTAGTCAATTCCCAGCCACATAGATGGCAATGTTAAATTTGCAGCACTATTTTCATTCGATTGCATTCTTCAGTTTTGATGAGAAAATCGACGCAGAATCCGTTGTGATAGCATTGCGAGTGAGAAGATATTTCATCCAAATGAAAATGTTGTTCAAGTTACTTTATTCATTCATTATTAGCTCAATAACTTTCAACCGAGTATCACCATCAACTTTATACTCATCTTTTATTCCCGTTGTTTATCCTAATAAAAGTTTCTTGTTGGACAAAAATGTTTAATAACTAATCAACAAATCTAGGACTTTTACTCGCAATAAACTTAAACACCAAAATTGATTGCAACTTTGAATTGTGAACAAACTGATTGCTCGACCCAAAGTGACACTACAACTTTCAAATATTATGTGTACAAAATTAACGTCAGTTGGATTAGCAAGACAACTCAGCAACTGTGTTGACCATCTTCCAGTTGGACCACCATGATAGACTCAGTTATTCACCAAGCAAAGGTAAGATATAACTCGACCAGAAAACAGTCAACTCTAAATTGAAATTTAACATCATTTAAATAAGCCAACATTATCCTCTCAACTCAAACATATGCCTTTAAACAAATTAAGGCTCCTTCAAGCCTAAAGATTGCTGTTGACAACTGCATGCGTCTTGATCATTTCACTGTTGAACACAAATCCTAATAAATAATTTAACAATTTGAATTGATCTAATTAAGATTTTTGTACGATGAAAGGTTGAGTTACTTTCTTACAAGACTAGAAGCTGGAAGCGTTCAACGAGAATCAACCTTCAAATTGAATCATTGCTTTGCCTGAGGTTACATTCTGATGAACCATTCTCTCACTGGGAGTGAAAATTATCTCAATGAAAACCTTGATAAGACTGATAACCTTTTCCTTTGGCTCATACATATAAACATATAATCTGAAAGAAAAGCTCAAGTCTGTCAAATATGCCATACAACAGCAGATAAAGTAAAAAGCAAAAGGCGAAAATGCTTACCTTTCAATTTCTTGTCAACTCTTTTATCAATCAAACAGAGAATCATATTAAACTCTTTTCAATCAAGTAATGTTGATTCATCTTATTTTTCCCTTCCCTGTACTTAATCAATTTTGTGAGCAATTTAATTTACCTTTCGCTCTCTCTCTCTCTCTCTCTCTCTCTTTGTTGGTCTAATTTAATAAAGAAGCTCAACCTTCATCATGTATTACTTAGTCCAAATAGCATTCAGAAAAGCCAGCAACTCTTTATACCTATTCTTGTCAGCTCAAGTCTAACCTTGTTCCTTATCTGATTATTAATTTATCTTATTTTCTTTTCTCTATTCAGGTTCATCACAATCATCATGCTACCCTCACCAATTACCATTGTGATCTTGATATTTATTTTCACTCAACCCTTGGATGTTAAGTGTTTGTGTCCAATGAGATGTACTTGTTTGGAGGAAAAGTTGTCCGTCAATTGTAAAGAATCATCTCTGGATGTTGTCCCAATCACACTGAATCCCGGGATTCGTGAACTTTTCCTCTCCAACAACCTGATTAAAAGCATCTCATCATCATTTAGTTTTTACACTCACCTCTCAATCCTCGACCTTTCATCAAACCAAATCTCTTCATTGCACAAGAAAAATTTTCAACACCAACGTAACCTTCAACTATTGATCCTGTCTGGTAACCGATTAACCCATCTAACCAATGAATCCTTCACTGGCCTCGACTCCTTACGATCCCTTAACTTGGCTGAAAACTCACTGACAACCCTAACAAGCCGTACCTTTACCGGACTAAGTAAATTGGAGAAGCTAGACTTGTCTCGCAACACAATCAATGAAATTTCCGATGAAGCCTTTTACGGTTTAAACTCGTTGAAGTGGCTCAGTTTACGGTCAAACCAGTTGACTAGTGTTCCCTCAATAGCTCTCTACTTGGTTCCCAGCCTGTCTCTACTAGACTTGGGCCACAACAGCCTAACCTCACTGGTTGACAATGGGTTTGCCTCACTAGCCAGACTCACCGATTTACGTCTTGATCTTTGCTCCATTTCCTCGATAGCAAGCTCATTTGCTCATGGAATGGTCAACCTAAAACGATTACATCTCGACGGTAATGAACTGGAAACTGTTGAGAGCAACTTTTTCAATGATATAACCTCATTAGAGGAACTATTTATCGGTGCAAACAAGTATACAACAATTAAAGATTACACTTTTCATTCACTTGGAAACAGCCTTATATCCCTTGATATAAGAAATGCAAGGGAATTGATTAACTTCCATCCAAATGCTTTACACGGATTAACCAAATTGACTCGATTAACAATTGAATATTGTCCTAAACTGACTTCATTACCAAGTCAACTACTCAAAGATTCACAAGGTTCAATGAGAGAATTGCGCCTTCGAAGCAATGGATTAACAAGTTTACCCAATTCGTTGTTAACTCATTGGACACAATTAACCGTCTTTGATGTTCGTGATAATCATTGGAATTGTAATTGTTCAATTTTATGGCTTTGGAAGTATTTAAGGAAAGTTAATGGCAATTCCTTTACCAACCGAAATACCAATAACAATAACAATTTATCAAGTTTACCAACAGAGTCAATTACTTTTAGTGATTTAATTTGCTTCTCACCTCAATCCTTGTCAGGTAAACGATTAACCTCATTGTCACCCGATGATGATATTGATTGTTCAAACTCAAACTCAACTTCAACCTTGATTGTTGTCTCTTTAATTGTTGGCCTTATAATGATAATTACAATTGCATTGATGGTTCTTTGGTGTCGAACTCGTCTTCCCCTAATCTTACTGAGACACAAAAAGTTTACCAATAATTTGACAGAAGAGTTTGTCTATGAAAAAGGACGCTTCATTGAGAACCAAGTCATGTTTCCACCCTCATCTTCACCCTATCATCCTCACCCTCTTCACCATCAACCTCACCTTGAACAGCATCGACACCAGTCCGATCAGTTCAACACTTCACATCGCCATCCAAACTATCATTCAACCTCACCCTATCATCCATCTTCCAGTCTAATCATTATACAATCACCAGTTAAAATGGGTCCCATAAGTCAAGTGTAAAGGTGTATTAATTTGTTAAATGTATTATATGTAAAACTTGACCAACTCGACATTCATCTTTAATCGCTCATCCTTCATCCTTTCAAATCTTTTTTTTTACACACCAACTGATTGGCACTTTTTGTATTTTGTATTTAAACCCGTCAATTGGTAGCAATCAGAGTCACTCATAAAGTCAACCATTTAACTCATTTGGTAAGCGCGCGATCTTGAACAAACTTTGACTTTTCTCATCTCTTGGTTTGCCATAAAAGGAAAACTTTACTTTGCCATTTTTTGTTATCTTTTCAAATTAAATGATCACTTTTAACCGACAATCGGTTAAAGTTGATTTTCAATTCAATTAGATAGAAGACCAAAAAGGGATGAAAAGTATTATTCAAAGATTATTCAAATCTGTCTATGCAATGATTGATACCAACAAGGGAAAAGTGGAAATATTGATATTTATTTTCAAATGCAAACCAAAACTTCAATTGAACCATATTAGCTAACGATATAAATCTTTGGCCTTTTCCATATTAATTGTTCCAATTCCATTCTTAGGTCAGTTCTATGTTTATTCCATTTTCTTTTCGATTTTTTCTTTAAGATTTTCATTTCAACAAATCCCTTTTTTTTTTATCAAACTCATTGTTGAGCTTTCAATTTCATTTACCTCTGAATAAAAATGCCTTTACCCGAATTCATTTTCAAATTTATCGATGAATTTTCCAACAAATTCTGTGGAATAAACAAACAGAACAAGTTCTTGGAGTTGGGAATTTCAAGTGCAATTGATATGGAAAAGTTCTAGACTTGTGAGAGATTACTCGACACTTGGCAAGGTTGACTGAAGAACAGAATTAAATTTCTGTAAATAGACAATTAGCGAAGATTATCGTTCAAAGTAACGCAAAAGGCATGCTAATATTTGGCAACTAAAAGCATGCAAAAGAAAAAATGGAAAATCATCGAAATTATTCTGATCTCAGCCAACTTGTATCATGTAAAGAAACAATCAGCAAAATTGAATTTCAATTTTTATCACAACTGTAATAATGTATAAACTTGTAATGTAAAAAAGCGAAATTAAAAGAAGTGAAAAACTTGCAACAAAAAATATTTTCCAATTCATTCATCACACTAAACTAATTATACAAAGGTTCAATGATAATAGGAAAGCAAATGATAACTCGACTTATCCCTTTGGGTTTCACGTTATTACAACTATTATTATGGTTATAATTTGGGTTGTCAATTGAACTGGAAAGGTTTGGTTAGAGAAACAAGATTATATACATTATCAGGGAAAAGGGATAAATGATGAAAAGCCATGGAATAAGAAGCAATGGAAACAACATTTCCGGTCATCCGTGAATCTTTCATCTTCCAACATCAAAGGTATTAACATTATTAAAGTAAAATATCTGACTGTCCAACTGATCAAGAGCTCATTATTAAATCAGAAAATGAGTTGTAAGGAAGAGAGATATTTTTGGCTTCTTTTTCATTCTTTTTTTTCATTTTCTTTTCATTTTTTCATCTTCTAATCATTATTGTTGCCATTGAATATTAAACGACTCAATATTTTATGCAATTTAGTTACAGATGAAAAGATTTTTTTTTTGTTGGCAAAATTCAATTTTTTATCATCACTTTTCGTCATTTAGTTGTGTGTACAATTTTACCTCCCTTATCAGTTGATATCCATTTGTTAACCAACTCCACCCAAAACCTGAGTAAAGTTCAAGGTTTCGGTTCCTATTTGTGTTCACTTTTTCCTGTTCATTCAGTTCTCAGGTAATTTTCAAAAGCAAACTCTGCATTTCAATTCAGTTGCTGATTCAGTATAGAGATCTTATCATGAAAACTTTGTCTGCTAATCAACATTTGATCAAGATTACGAGTCTCAACATTTTTCATTTGCCTTTTATTCAATTTGAGGTGGAAAGCTTTTCGCATTTGCAAAATTCATGCATTTAGAGTTAAAATTGATTTACTTTTTGTGACAAAAGCGATTAACTGTTGACTGATTTGATCAAGTAATAATAAAAGTTGACAATTTAATCGGTTCTGGTTAATAACAAGTTAAAGTGAAGATGTTCAAATGTCACTTTTGATCAGAAAATTAAAGTTTAAAATTTTATTGGCAAAAGCGTATCAAGATGAACCTGATTCAATAAGTGAACCAGGTTTACCTCAAGTTGATCAACAATAAACAAGATTGATTCGATCAAAATAAATGAAATTATTGCATAAAACAAGTGGCGAGTATGAAAGCGATTATTGTTATAATTAGATTTCAATTGTATCATGAGAAAAGTTGTATTTTTCAGCTCGATTTCAGTGTTAGTCTGGCTCTTTTAGATATTCAATTGCTCGAGATAGCTCATCAAATCATTTAAATGCAAAGAGTTAGTCACTTGCAAGTATACAGAGTTGATAGAAAAGATGGGAAAATTGAAAATTGACTTCATTTTCAGATTCATCATCAATTTGACAAGTTAAAAGGAACAGTTTGATTCTAAATTGTAACTTGCCATTCTCATAATCACTTAATAATGTTCACCATTTTTACGCTTTTTTGCCTAAATGATGATGCTAATGCTGATGGTGCTGTGCCTGATGATGAGCAGCAAAAAAAAGTCACACTCATCTCTTTTTCATCTTCTTAACAACACTTACGTCCTCCCATTATGTCAACTTTTACTTCATCATTGTTTCTTGTTCATCTTTATCCTTCCAAAACACATCTTATTACATTTCTCATTCTCATCCTTAATCATCTCTCCTCATCATTCCCTTGAATCTCTTCATCTCCATTACCATCATCTCTATCCTTCCCAGCTTCCCCTCCCAAGCTTCCACTCCCAGCCTCATTCTCATATAAATTGGCTTCCCTTTAAATGCTTAGTTGGCCTCTTTTAATTTCTTGTATTTACAAGATCACTTAGCACTTTTAGTCTCTATTAAGGATTCCAACCTCCCACCACCTCCTTCCCAGTCAATCCCAGTCAGTTTGTGCTTCCGCTTTTATCGAAAAGTAAAAGTATTGAATAGCATCGAGAAAAGTCTCATTTCCTCTTCTTTTCTCATCATCCTTATCATCATCCATTTTCCTCATCTTCATCCTTATCCTTTATCCATCTTTTACACACCTTTATTACTCTTCGATATCCTGATGATACAAGACAAACCATTGAGCGAAAGTGAACCGAGTGATGCATTCACACTAGCATTAACTTCGTCTATTAAACATGCCTTTCAAATGTAGTCAATGGTGATATTGAATTGAATTTAAAATGTTTAACAAAAAACTCCCAGTAAACTGATCATTCCCAGTGTCAGCTAAAGCCATTCAATCATTTCAATATCTTCATCTTGTGTCACTCTTTGTCATCCAGCTTTTTTTCGTACATTACAATCTTTGTACACAAAAAGACGGGGTAAAAGGCAATGAAATGAAATCACAATACAAACAAATTTAAAAAATGATTCAAAGTTTACACAATGCCAATCCAAATAAGTATTATTTTGTACAAGCAAGAAAAAAAAACAAAGTCCACAACATGAATCAATTTGACAGTACAAAATGCAATCTTTAAATGATCAAGATAACCGCCCAGAAAAGCTCATCACGATACTAACATCATCATGAGCAACATTATTTCCATCCAAATGCCTAATCTAGACTCCCATTGGGACACACTATTTACATTTCAAAGTTGATGCTCCAGAGACGCAAATGGTCTACAGGGTCGACCAATAATTGGATCAGTAAATAATCAATCATTTGACATCATTTAAAATACAATTTAAGAAACAATCATGAAGCTACAATCGATATAATAACAAAATACTCCCAATCAATTGTTGAAATTGGCAAATTGCAAGATTATCTAAACTCGATTTTACCAAAATTTTTTATTCTTTTCATTTCAACATTCAATGGGAATGAAGTTTTTTCAGGAAAAATTTAATTTCCATAAATCTTATGAAATTTATTGTTTGAATTGTTTCAACTCTCATGACTGATAATGGCCATGTTTAATTTAACCATTAATGTGATGAAGCAATTAAAAGTTCAATTTTCACTGTTTTACGAGTGAAAATTTACATAATTAAATATCAATACAGTGAACATTTGAAGGCAAGATTTACCTTTTAATGCTTTGTAAATGTAAAAATACTTTTGTTATGCAGATTAACTTCACTTTTTTTTCATCTGCTTTTTTCTTCTTCGGGTTGGAGATGAAGATGAAGGAAGATGAAATGAAAAAATGATTTCATTCAAAGTAACATGAAGATGAAAATTGATTTTCATTTTGGAGTGAAAAAATTTCCTTCCCTTGTATGTAAAGGTGAGAAAAGGTTTAATGTGAAAGTTGAAGATGAAGATGAAACTAAGTGAAATATAATACCAAATATCTCGTCATTTTTACCTTTAATTCATTCACTTGAATGTTGAAAACTTGTTTGCTTCATACAAGTTCAAGATGAACAGGATGAGTGAAAAGGTAAAGAATCAAATTGAAAAGCATTTGGATTGTCGATATTGAAAAAAAATGTTGATTCTTCTTCGTTCCTTTGTACATAAATGCATTTATATTTTTTCATGTTACAATGAAAAATGATTCAGCTGTTGGAATGGGAAAGGATGCCATTTCAGATGATAAGTAGAAAAGAAGAAAAAAAACCAATATAAAATCAAACATTTGACACATTTTTCAAAGACTCACCTGGGAGGTCAAAAGGTCTTTCATCAGAAAATATTCATTTTAACAAAAGTCGATAATCGTTTAATAAAGCAACTGGGAGTGCAAATGGGAAAATGGTGCAATGTTCGAGATAAAATTATAAGTTCGTCAGAACTCTTAACAGAATTCAGAAATGTTGATTGAAAAGTTACTGATTTGCAATAAAGGCTTGATGAGTCCATCTTAATTGAGAAAATATTTAATGGCCATTTGCAAGAATTGCAATGGAATGCTGTTTTGTCGAATTGGGTGAATCAGAGAAAACTTTTTTCTTTTGCTTTCCATTCAGACTGACTAAAGTTTCTTATTAAGTGTAGCTTTACAGCAAACCACTAAATGCATTAGTAATGATAATTGGAAATTTTTGCCAATTGAAAAATAATGAGCCAACAAAATGCTTATGGTGAAACGAGGAGCCTTGTGCGTGTGAGAATCGAGTGGAACTGTCAATTGAAAAGAATAAAAATATCTGTATTGATCGATGTGATTAGAGGGTTGAATTGATTGTCATTTCTACTTTGATAACTGTTAATAAGCTCCATCCCTGCAGGGAGTTTTTCGAGAGATGTGATCACTAAGAAATGCTGTGAATCGTTGAATTTATTTTAGAGGAAAAAAGTGTTTTAATGATCAGTAAAAGTATAAATTGATGAAAGATTGTTCAGCAAAAATGAAAAAGCAACAATTATCATGACTCGTGATACTAGAAAAGTGACCTTGAATAGCCTGAAATGCAACTCGATTTCACTGAATTTCATTCAATCCACAAAAAAATTAGCTTTTGACAAATGGTTCGCACTTGAACCGAACATTTGCCCAGTATTCTTCAAAGCTTCAAATTCTGCATGCAATCGAAAAATGCCTATTAGACTCTGCAGGGAACTTGCATTCTGCTTTTAACTCTTCAATAATTAGGCGCGATTCTTGAACCGCAAATTGGCTCAAAATACCAACCTTGAATGCAGTCTATATCAAGATAAAAGAGCGAAAATCTTTACAAAAGTTTCACTTTCATCAAACCTGAGCAAAGAAACTCTAATCTCAAATTGATTGAAGCATTTGACAAAATGCCAAAGACGCTCAGAATCGACTGAAGATTGTTCCAACATTTCTGGCATCATGATCCAAAGGAAAAAAGAGTTTCTCTCAAATGCAAATTACATGATTCATTTTTAGATGAAAACTTTTCCATCTGATAACATTTAATATCATGTTTCATTACATTATCAAGTTTAAGGCGATTCTGATTGTAGCAAAAATATAATTATTACAATGATACGATTGAAATAATTGATAACTTTTCAGGGAAGGAAAAGAAAATGTTGATGAAAAAGAAATTACGAAATGATTATTATAAATCATTATTATCAACTTCTCTATTCATCATGTAATCATTATCAATTATTCAATGGAATATTAATATTGAAGATGAACCGATGATACAAGGAATACAATGCAATATTAATGTGCGACTTTCCATTTTAATAATTAGACTTGTTAATCAATGTAAGTAAAAAACTCTTTTTGCGCTTGTTGAGTTTATCAATGAATCAAATGTTATCAATTTAATCAGCTTTTCAAAAGTAATTGACTTTTCATTGAACTTTGATTTCACCAGAAGACATTTTTTTTTCTGAAAGATTTAACCTTTTTTGAGAAAGTTTCTCTGAAAGTTTGAAAAGATTTTCTTTTACATGGAAAGTTGACAAAAAATGTTTAATCAGATTACTTTAATTATATGCAATTATGCGATGCCAAAAAAATTGTCTCAAAGAGAAGGGATTGATTATCAATGGGAATTATGGTGATCAAAGCTCAATATAATCTCATCATCAATCAAACGATAAAAGTTGAATGAAAGGTGAAAGACTGAATTGACCAACAACATGGTTGCATCAACAACACCTTTATCATTTCAATTCAAGCTCATTTCCAGTCTTTTTTTGCTTTTCTCTTGGTATTCCTTTGTCGACTTTTTTTTTACTTCTGTTTCGCTTGCTTTACCAACTTGATTATAAAATATAATTAGCTTTCAATTTTAATCACAATGTGACGGAAGGTTGAAAAGGAGAATTGAAATTGTTGGCAATCAAATTCAAAGTGATTGTCAACCTTTGTTGTCGACTCTATTGTTGACAGATTGCAAGTCAATTCATCATTTCTTTATTGTCATTGATTCCATTTTTGCACTCACCAAAATTGACTTTGCATTTTATTAAATGTATCAATATATGTTCATAAATGCATTGTTAACAAGCCAAAATGCGCATATTTCAAATCACTTTTGCACAAAGTCGAGGAAATTCAGAATTTATATTCGA
Organism: Tetranychus truncatus; assembly: GCA_028476895.1. Taxonomy (NCBI): domain Eukaryota; kingdom Metazoa; phylum Arthropoda; class Arachnida; order Trombidiformes; family Tetranychidae; genus Tetranychus; species Tetranychus truncatus. Next base: position 19,862,397 of record CM052060.1, read on the forward strand.
TTATCAACCGACTTAGAAACTTTTTAAAGATATAAATAACTTAAGCTGAAATATTACTTCAAAAAGATTGCACCACACGAAATAACTTGCATTATCCATATTGATTTTAATATCGTTGTTACCTTGAAAAAGCAATGAAAGCGTTCATGGTGACCATTCCAACCTTTATGTTTGATGTATGGCTATTCACTCAAGAGCATTTCTGGTTTACATTGTGGATCCATGCATCTAAGAACAGCTTTAGTGATGAAAATTATTACTCAACCAGGTGTGCTACATTGGATGAACCACAAAAATGTAGGGAAATAAGTTCGATCATTATGGAGATGACATTGAGGCTGGCTTTTGGGTTAACGCTGACTGATGAAACTTTTGGCTCTCTGGTTTCGAATCAGGCATTGAATGATCAAAAATGTACTTTAAAAATGGAATACGATTCCAAGTTTGCCAGGAGCTGCAGGGATCATTAGGTTTATCCATGCAGATGCCTTGAACTGGTGGCACAGTCAAAGCGAATGAGTGTAATTACAATTACAAACACATCGCCTATTATGAGAGGAGGAAGTTAGCGACCAGACGATGGTAATTGCAGAACAAAATAAATACTCTTGTACGGAGTTACGATGTTTGATTGCCCTCTTCTAAGACTGCAAAAGGAGCCAGTACGGTTAGCGGCAGCAAGCCGTAACCATGTGCATTCCTATTGATGAATGGTTGTTCAAATTCTGGTTTGTCTACGATATCATTTTCCATCATAATAGACTATCGAAAAAATAAGAAAATGCAATAATTTATTAACGTTAACAAATTGAGTTGTTATTGCTCTTGTACTGCATATTGTTTAGTCTTGTTTTGAGCACATTTGTTCATCTAAATCATTAGTTTACTCTTTGCTTGAAGTTTAACAAGAGGGCAAATTTTTTTTCGCCTTTTCTTTTCATTCTGTACTGCCGTCAATTACAATGTTTCATTGGAATCTTGCGAGTTTGTTTGCTTGATTATGTCTCTTTCATCAAAGATAAACTCTGACTGGAAGCAAACAGATTTGTGCCGATGATGATGATGGATTGTGAACCTTTTTTTTTCATTCAACGATATTAATAGTTGTATGGGATGAAAGATTGGTGATAACTACATTTTCATCCATCCATTGAGCAAAGGAAAAGAGAAATGATTTATTTGATTGCAGTGAAAATGGATTTGTTTTCATTTCTTTTCTCATTCCTTAACATCAATCAAAGACTCTTGTGACTGGTAAACATTTAAACAAACCTTTAAACATTTTCTCATTACAATCCTTGTTTGCTGTTTTACCAAAACAATAAAACAATTATCAACCTTTTTCCTCGCGTTTGGTCCCAAACACAAGAAGCAAAATTACCATTTCATTCAAACAGTGACACTCAAAGAGAGCAAAAGCATTCAACTTTGCCAGTCAATATTCATGTCATGTCATATTTTGTTTTCACTCTTATTAGATATTACATTTACCCTGTTAAAGTTGTTTACCTGTAAAGCAATAGAGTCAATAAACAATGTTAAAATTTTACTCTTGCTGTTTCCCTGAGAGTCGCCTTTCGATTCATTGAAGTAGAAATGCTTTTCAACACCATTTCATTTCTGGGTTTCTTTTTCATTTTCACCTTGATCGTCACTTGATTAAATTGAGAATTGTTGAAAGGAAACAATAAAACGTTGCCAAAATGATATAAAGATGAAATAGTTTCGAGTGAAAGAGTAAAGGCAAAAAGATAAACACTTGAAATGGATGGAAATTCATATTCAATGAACAGTTCATTGAAAAGTTTATTTCATTTTCCTCAATTGTCTTTTCCCTTTGTGATAATCTTGAATCGTGAATCAACTGACCATTTGCCAATCTATCCTGGTCAAGGTAAACAATTGGACCAATGCTTGGTGAAGCCTTGCAAGAAGAAGAAGTAAACAAACAACAATTTTCAAGTAAAATTGTTGTTGATGCAAAACAATATCAAACCACATCAATGCTATTGAAAAGGTTTACTGAAACAAGCAAAAAGAAGAAAAAAGTTTTTACTTTGTGTTTTTTTTTCTAGTTGAAATGATGAGTACGTGAGTTGAACCAATAAGATGAACAAGTGAAAGACAAGCAAAAAGGATAATAACAAAAAGATGAAGATCTTTTCTCATCATTTTTCCCCGTTCATTGTCTCACCTTTAATGCAACAGAAAAAAAAACGAAAGACAATATTCAATCTGATATTGGCTCTGATTGGTAATACAAAGACGATGAGAGACAGAAACAAAAAAGTGTACCAAAAACTTGGAGACAAGAAAATTATTTTGATATCAAAAGATATATCAAATGATTTCAGTTTCAATTTCATCTTCTTCTTCTTTTCCTCACCGTTCTTTCTTGCTCATCTTTCCTCTGCAAATTGTGAAAGCTTCAATGGTTACAAGGGAATTGACAGAATCATGAGAAATGAAAAGACACCAAAACACCAAAACCTTGAAAGAATCGAATACATTTTCTTTCTCATTCTCTCTGCTTTACGATTTATTGAACCATAAATAGTCTCTTCGTGTCTATCTAATCGAGATTCACTCTCTTTGCCTTTCAGCCTTTTACCCAACATCCTAATTCAATACTAACTTGTTGTATAAGATGAAATTTAATTTGCCGCAAATATGCTTCTCATCTTACCCAAAGCCCTAATGGATTCACTCGTTTACAGTAAAACGACTTCATTTACTGTTTACATTTTTTTCATCTTTATTTATAATCTTCATCTTCATCTATTTTACTCATCTTTTGGCGCACCAAAGAAGAGAGCCCAAAACATGTTACCAAAATGTACAATTGCACATAACTGTTCATGGTAAAGTCACAATTTTCTCTCCACATTTTCTCAACCTTTTTTTATTATCAATTTTTGGACAAATTTCTCTTCTTATCCAAAATTCATTTTCAAATGATATCGATTTTCAACTTTTTTGCTTCTTGATTATTCATGTTTATTTATCATTATTTAATCGATAATGAACCATTTACTGTTATTTGGTTAATAGCTATTTATACATGGAATGACGATTTTTTCACTTTTTTTAATTCGCCAAATGTAAATGTTAATTATTTGTTTAATGATTTAATGTTTGTTGCTACTTCATTTGATGGTGAAAAAAAAGTAAATTTCAAAGACAGCAAAGAAGAAAAATTTGTAAGCTCTAAATTGATTTTCAGTCTCATTTCAATTGAATTTCTTCTTTTTACTGCAGACTGTTTTCCAAGCCTCGCAATCAAAGCATTTCAAACAGCCTTTTTCCACTTCCATGGAAACAAATATTCTGAAAGAATGTTGCAAATATTTCAAAATGAATTTCCAACTGAAAATTGCAACTGAAATCTCAACACGATTCAGTATTATCAATAAGTTTTTGATAAGGAAAAAAACAATAATTCTCGAGAAGAGAATTTCATTTTTGGGTGCAAAAAAATATTCAAATTTTGAAACTTGTGCATTTGGAATTTGGAGAGAAAAAAATTTTCGTTTTCAATATCAATTTTTACTTTAAAGGTGAAAATTTGGAAATTGGTTCAACTCTCAATTTGGGAAATCTTTTGATGAGATTGTCAGATAATTTTTGCTGAATCATGAATCAATCATGGTTGCGTGTAAATTCCAATTGTATCAATATCAACATTGAGCTGCAGCTTTGATTGGGCTTTGAAAAGAGTTTAAATAAGACAGAAAAACTCATTTCATTTGATATTTATTTTCTTTCATCATTGTTCGTTGGAAACACGCAAAGTCACTTTGATTTCAATTCAATGCAATTTCAACAGTAAAGTCATCTTCAAATCAGTCAATAAAGGATAAGCCATGAAACACGACATTTCAAAGAACTATTTTCAGTTTATTTCCCTTCTAATGGGCAGAATTTTCTTGAGATTTTTTTTCTTTCTAATAGCAAAATTGGATGGGTAAAGCTTTCAAAAAACTGTTAACCCTTGATGTATGCAAATTTATTTTTGTGCTCAACTAAAACAAAAAGTACAACAATGAAAATATGATTTGTCTTTTTTCTTATTTACTTGGATCACAATTTAACCAATATGTTGAGATAAATAATTATAGAAATGGTTTTACTGAATATCAAATTAGCTTGTGTTGAGTCGAGAAAGTGTTTTCATGATAGATATTTTCCTTTGAACAAAACTGATGTCTTTTTGCATTTGCATTTGACATTTTATCCTTCTTTTTCTTCTCATCTTCATGTAAAATACAACAAGCATCTCTCTTTTTTTTACATGGTTACACTTATTTATCATATTCAATGAGGTAAGCAGAAATTTTGATAAACAAAAGGAAACAAAGTGTACAACAAGAAAGAGAAAAGGCAATCAAAATTGGTGCCACTAATTTGCTATGCTGTTCCAAAATTCAAATGTCAGATTAATCAAGAACCAATCATTGATGAAATGCAAAATTCAAGGTTCATCTATTGAAAAGTGCATCGATTCATTGATTGATTCTGGGAGTAAGGTGAAGGCAGTTTACGGAAAACTCGATTATTTGCTGGTGAGATCAGTGATCGACTGACATTAACCAAATCAAAAATGAAAAAGGCTTAGAAAAAGCTGTTTCAAGTTTAACTTTAGTCAAAGGACAAAAGTGTCGAAATCGGAAAAATTCGCAATATCGGGTCTTGATTATCAAATATCAAACATCATTTAGAGGTCGAATAACTTGATGACCTTGAAAGGACTTTGAGCAAACCAAATGGTTCTTCAGTCTGGCAAAGCTTCTGTTTCAGCTCAGGTAGCAACCGAGTTGTGACCCGAACATGTAGTTTAAATTAAAGCTCTCAGTATAATCGAAAATCGTTGGCATAAAATATTAGAATTATTCAGTTTTATTTACCTCTCTTCTTGGATCTACATAACTAATATGCCAACTAGATTAACTCATCATTCAACTGTCCGTAAACATTGCAATCCTTTTTATCAATTCAAGTCAAGTTTTCCGTCAAAATGTTTGATGAATATCTGTGAATGAAGGTGAAAAGGCAAGCCATAGCAAAAAGTTTCAACAAAATCTTTAAACTAAATCTTTCCTCTTAATTTAACAGTTATCTTATTAAACGGACTTATCAACTAGCTCATATCAAATTCCCTTGACAATACAAGAAGAAAAATAATATTTTCTTCCGGCAACAATTCTAATCACGTTTACTGTCTAAATCTGCAAAATCTTATTCCACTCTTTTTCTGGTTCCCTTCAACTTTTCCTCAACATTTTCTCATGATATTACGCTCAGTATTACGCTTTCTCTCCTCTTCTCAACTGAACAACAATTTTGGTGAAAAGTAAAACAAGGCCAATCCCTGTAAGAATCTTGAAACAATCTTGATTCCTGTTTGCTCATCACCAACCTTCATGTTGATGTTCAACTTGATGAGTTTAAATTTCCTCGCCTAATTGACTCTAATCATATGGTACAATGGAATCAATTTTTGTTTTCTTTAACAATCACTTTTCAATAAATTAACTTTCAACTCTTTCCCTTCATTGATAAACTGATGATCATCTTGATAAGGCATCATCAACTATGTTACCTTTATCAACTATTTGTTTTCCTTCTCAACACCAAAAATTCATTACAAACGATTAACTGTTTAACAATTAGCTTTAATGTTAACAATTTGTTTACTTTTTTGCCTTCAACTTTTACTAAAAACTGTTCATCAAGCAAAATGATTCAATTTTGATTCTCAAGTTGAAACAATCGATTAAAGGTTAATAGTAAAACCTTGTTCCTTGTAGCACATTATAATCTGAAAGTTAAAATGAATTTTCCATTGGAATTTATTCTTGCTTCATTTTTCTTTTGTTGCCAGCTTTACTCTCGAGTTCAACATTATTGCAACCAATTTTAATCTTTGCAAAGCTAAGCCGACCTTTAACAGTCTCGAGTTAATGTGCGCTCTAATAGCTGATACTGCAACTTGTACAGAAATTAAAGCTTTGAATTTTCGTCTTTTGTCCATTTTCCAGGATTAGATGTTCAATTTCACCACTTTAAAGTAAATTTGCGATTTAATTTTAATCTTTTATTTGTTTTAGATTTTGCAACTTTCACCAAAGTTCAATCAAGTTTTTTCATGATACAGAAAGATTTCTACAAAGAAAAATCCAAAGAGCGAAAATGTAACTGAATCTCGAAATTTTAAAACTCGATCAAAGTTGGTATAGATTTTGCAATGAAGGATCCTTTGCATCGTAAGCCACGCAAGAATGGAGCAAGAATCAGCAGTAATCATATCAATTTGTAGTTTTAGTGTGCAGAGATAGCAAATAATCGTTTCAAATCCAGAGCGTTGTTGTGACTGAACGTGAACGGTTCACAAATTTCATCAAAGGTGACTTTTTTGAATAAATCAAGTCCACTAAAGTCTTAGGTGAACATGATTCTTTCTTCTTCATTTGTGAAATGTGTCGACTCAATAATGGAAAAAGTACGGATGAAATCCAAAACTTAAGATAATCTTATTTTTAGTACAGAATGCTAACAGAAAATGTGTGAAAGTTGGATCATTGAAGTGCACAGAAGTCGAAAATTGCTGTCCACTCGTTCAATTTGTGCGATAGAATTTGTTGCAAAGTCGATTTTCATTCTCCGTTAGAAAGAAATGTTCGAATTTTTATTTCAAATTCGGTTAGAATTTTCTTTAAAAGCTAAATTAATCATGATAAATCATAACGAAAACGAACGAATGTTCACTCACAAATTAAAGTTTTTTCATCTCTCGTCATTATCAGTTTAATCGTAGTGCTTTTGAGAAAAATGAATCAGTAGGCGAATATTTCCAATGAATAATTTAGCTCGATTCGGCGAACATGCAAAATCTTTATGAGAAAGTAACTTATTCCCTCCATCCCTCGAGTTTAGCACATTTATCTCAACATTTTAAAATGAATTCATTCTAATGTCCCAATATTCATGTTGACGTTAACAGCAAAAAAAGGTGAAACTTTATCATTTTGTCTGTTAAAATTGATAAAACCATAAAGGTGCAAATCATGAGAGTAAAAAAGTGTGTTATTAAGAATTCTTTGAATTCTTCCATGAAGGCAAATATCTTTCAACTTTTTCGATCTTTTACTCTACCAGTTCATGGTTCATGAAATGGTGAAGCGTAAAGAGTGAAGAAGAGAGAAAAAAAATGATCCAGCAAAACTGTTGAGATGATAAAGAGTTGAACTGATAAAAATATTAATCTTCGTAAAGCCAAAAGATGAACCATCGAGATGACAGAGGGCAAATTGTACAAACAATTCAATCTTTCGCTTCATCAGGTTCCATGATATATTTTGACATTTTTCATTATAGATGGGCAAATCATTGACATTCCAGCAATCAAATTGAATCGTAGCCACCAACCAAAAAGAGATAAAGGTCAACACAATCAACAGATTAGTTGAAAGCAAAAATTGAGTAGAAGGTTGAAACAAGCAAATCCCTAATCACGACAACAAAATGGACCAACAATTCGTTGAACATGCAAAAAGATTCTGCAAATAAAAATGTCGACAACATGGTAAGGAAAAAGATTTACAGTCATTTCTACTTGTACAATGTATCAATGTTATTATTCATGTGCAAGTGCAATTATGATGATAAGACACTTTGAGTTTGTTTTACCCAATAAATGGTCAAATCTAATAAAGCATCTTGAAAATTTGATGTGATAAAGATTTGTTGTTGCCTCTTATATCGATAATATTACACATTATCAGTTGTGCACACAGAGAAATCTGGATTCCAAGCTTGAATCAGAATATTAGATAACATCGAGTTTTATTAACAGGAAAAAATTGAAGGTAAACACATTTACCAAGAATTGGTATAATGTGTGTTTGCTGTATGTACTTGCTTATTATTATTATACATATTATTATTGTATATAAAAGATTAGGTTCATTGCGTTAGAATGAAAGATGCCATAAGTCATCATAGTTCAGCCGCTAGCAATTTTTTTGCTTAGCTTTTAGATCCTCAGTTTTGTTATTTTTCTTCTTCTTTTTATTCCTTTTCTTGGTGTTCTTTTTTTCTCCTTGGTTCACAGTGGAAGCAACGATGAAGCAAGATGAAGATAAAGGATGATGATGATTATGATGGGGATGATGATGTTAGGTGATGAGAGGAAAAGTTTTTTTTTTTCATCTTTGCTTGCCACAAAGAGAATCACACCTAGAAAGATTCTAATGAAATGAATATTGGCCCAGTTAATCTTACCAGGATTTATACGAATTAATCTGGGATCAAAATGAGATAACAATTCTTCTTTGATGAGTTTGTAATTTTGCTTTCTCTTTGCTTCTCGATCTCTTTCTCTCTTTCGTTTAACCTCTTTCTGGTTCACAGATGAAGCTGGTGATTAAGTTTTTTTTTTCATCCTTTTGGCTGGATATCAAAGGCAACCTCATAATTACATTATAATTATCCAGTTAGCAAGTTATTGCTTATTTACTTTTGCCGTGAATCAACATAATTTTTAACGAAGAGAGTTGCCTGTGATTATGGTAAGGTGAAATTTCGAAGTCAAATCCTCGAAAAGTTTCCATGGAACTTGTAAAGTCCATGAATATAAAAAACGTATTCTCTAAGTGTTATCCAGAAGAAGGCATTTATTCAACCCATTTATCGTTCCTACCTAATTCGTCTGTCCAATAGAGTGCTTTGCCGATGAGAAAATTTTGAAATCCGAATTATATTTAAATATGTCTTTGATAGTTACATTTGGTACGCCATGTACTTGCAGCGCAACGTATGCAGCGTCGACACATTCAAAAATCGGTGGAAATGTAGGGGTTCTATCAGTTACAAATTGAAATTGTCTTCATCTTCAGAAATTTTGGTGCAAGAAAAGCATCCTCCTTGAGCATGTTATCATTTTGAGAGTCGATCGTTATTTGTTCACTAAATGTAGCTCTAAACCTGCGGCTTTTAGAGAGATTGGGCTTTGGATATTCGTTAATATGTAAATTAATATTCAAAACTTTTTCCCCCTTTATTTGAAAAGAAATGGTTTTGAGATTTGAAGAACCATTTCTCTGATGTTTCAACGTCATTCAAGGTCTTTCGTTTATGTCACCCTCAAACGGCTTGTGAAGGTTATGCCGAATATGGCTAAAAACGCTTCGTGAACGTTATCTGCATATCAGTTGCTTTTGATACAATGCAGAGATGAACTTATAGTGATGATTTTCAGAAGTCGTTTATAGAAAACTTCAGAAAAATTGTTCAATTCTTAAAACCATACTGTTCAAATATAAATAACCTAGCATTCTTGGTTGTGCAGAAATTGAATAAAGCGTGAAGTGAATGAGGCTGAATAGCCCTGTACATTTATTGCCATAGAAAAATAATGAAATGCAGATGGCGATTGAAAAACCGCACATTTAGGAAAATATTTTTAACGTTTCATGATGCTTTTTAAGGGGCTGAACATTATGTAATTGTTCGGATGTGACCATCATAGGGTAAAAAAGAAACGCCATGGCTTTGAATATTTATTTGCATCAAAGCCCAACATCTCAAAAAAGCCACAGGTTTAGATGCATAGTCCCATTGGAATCAGCATAAAAATTATTAGCTGCAAAGTTGCGTCTGGCTTGGTCATCATGGGGCTCAAGCGCTTTGTTTAATAACTTCCCTTAACTTGTTCAAATTTTGATCAGATTTTTAAAGAGGCTTACTCTGCTCAACATAAGCTTTCGATTGATATATGGTTTATTGCATTCAGAATCTTATGCCGAAAATCCAGCCTCTTTTTTCTTGTACTGCATTTTTGAGCGAAAAATCCAAATCTATTTTTACAATTATTAATCATCGACATTTTTCATCGTTTGCCTGACATCCAAGTTTGACCTTTAAACGAACTTTTATCAGACAAAACTTCAAAATTAGATCTTGTTCTTAATCAGACTAATCAGAACTTCTAACAGGAAAACTTTGACAAACAAATCAAGTCTCAAAATAAGCATGTCTTAAATTGTATTAAATAAATTATGATTTCCTCGACATTTCTTCATTTACAGTACAAAAGATGCTGCCTTTCAAAGGATACTCTGAGCTTGTATCTAAAGTATTGCAAAGAATCATTGGAGACCATTGGTGACTTCAGGTTTAGGCAAGTTCAAAATTTCAAGGCTTCTTTTTTCATTAACAAAAGTTGATTTAGACTTTTGACATTTATACTCGACAGCAAGAATTAATCTTGTAACTGCTACTCATAGACTAATGATGGCCTTATTATGGTTGTCTGTGTTTGATTGGTGTCCGTTACCAGGTTTACCTAGTCTAATTTCATTGTTTACTCTAACCCTTAACTGGTACATTTCAAGGCTCCTTACTCAAGTAGATCATGCTCAAGGCAATTATACTTATTAAGTTGAAGCTCGAGGGGTGAGAAAAGGTTTCAACTGAAACTAGAGTTGTTATGAATTTTCCATGAACAACACTAATATTTCTCCATTCCAACTCATCCCTTTGTTGGAAATAATAATGATGATGATGATACAAGGATTCCCTGAGGGAGTAAGAGGATTGGTTGCTCATCTGATTTCAACCTTTTCCTTTCATTTGCCTACTTTTATTCAATAATAAGTAGAGCCTGGGCTAAAAGAAAAGGCCAACTGTTTTTAGACTCAATTTTTATCAATGTTTCTCTTTTCCTTTTGTTATACTCATAATCATCCGGGCAAAATTAAATTGTAAGATGAAACTGTTAATTATGTTTCCCTTTTCACTTGCAAACACAGTCACCCAGTACAACTTGAAATTAGCTCTTTCAGTTGATTCTTTTTTCCCCTTCTCATCATCCTTCCTTTTTTGATGGATTAAGACGCAAAAATGAACCAATATTAGTGTTGATTATGAGCTTGATCAGATGATTTTGATAACTTCATTTCATCAATCAACCAACTCAACCCCATAATGAGATTTCATTGTTATAGTTAATAAGCGAAACCAAAAGGTTTTCGCGATTCAACCAATTTCTTGATGCAATCAAAATCAACGTGAAATGTGATTAAATGAACAAGTGACTATCGCCAATCAAAATTCATTGACTTGACTTGAACATGGAAAAGTAAAATTAAACCAATTGGTTACAGCTTTAATAATTCAAATGGAAAAAAACTTTATCTGGTTCAAGAGAAACGAGAATTTGCTACAAAATTTCAATATTTAATCTTGAACTTAACATTGAAAAAGTTCTTTTTTTCAAGTAAAATCTGAAAATAAACTTACAAAATGAAAATGCTTATTAAATGAACCTTTTTTTTGCTTCTCTTTTTGTTTGGGAAAAGAAGAGATGAAATGAAATAACATTTATTCAAGTGAAACAATTTATCCTGTTCATCCTTTTAACTTGATTATATGATACATTATGTTCAACTATTATCATTAATATTATCATTATCCAACGTTATTGTGTTGATTAAGTCAAGCATCTTGAACATTCTGTTTCTGTTGGGAGGAAAAAAAACTTAAATTGAACAGAAAGACAGAAAAAGGGAAAGTTTTTGAACAAATTTTATTCAGATTCTGACAAATTCTTTAATTATATTCATATTCATATTCACAAGCCTTACGGCAAACAAAAGAAGTGCAAACAGGAAAACCAACAAAAATTGAAATGAATGCCAAGTTGATAAGAACAAGTTTTTCAATTATCTTTTCCGATCCTTGAATTTACTTGTTAATCAGAAGAGAGTTCAATAAACTTAGTCATTTGCAAATTTAAACCTCAGAGTAAGTGAGGTTTTAGCATAATAAAAACGATAAACAATGAATGTCGAGATAAGCACAATTAAATAAATGAAACCAAAATCAGATAAATTACAAAACATAAGATTCTGAGCCATTTTTATTATATGATCTGGAACAAGGAAATGTTTTAGCATCTCAAAACCTTTATAAACAATTCAATCAAATAAGCATATGCAAAGCCTTTGCAGTGAAACTTTTTAAACAGACGTGAATCTTTGGAGTCGCCACTTGGAAAAATGATCTTGCTTTTTCTGCACATTTTGAATGATCTCGATTGCAGATAGCAAGATAATTTGCAGCTAGTCTCTTGCATACAGCAGAAATTGTTTTATGAATAGTGGTTGATGGTGACACATTGGCTGGCAAAGTTTCAGTGGTTCTCTGAAAACATGAGGACTGCGGATAAATTGGATAAAGTCATTGGGATTGAGGTTCAAGGAATGACTGCAGAAGGAACGGACGTAAAATCTTTGAATTCGAATGGTGATTCACGGTCTAGGCATTAAATTGGACTTGTATTAACGGGGATCACATGAAATTTGATAACATTGCTAGGTAGTTTTACTTTGTTAATCAATTAAAATACTGCTAACTTGAATTTATCGTCGATATATCATAGTTTAATTTGCTAGTGATCCTTCCGACTGTTCTTTATATGAATGCGGTAAGCAACTAAGGTCTCATGAAATCAAATTAGGTGCAGTCCATTGAATTGGTAGAAGAGTTAGGAATAAAGAAAATATAATAAATCATGGAAATCGTTGCCGAAAACCGACCAAACTGACAAATCACAGATTTGCTCGTTCCAAAAAACTCCTGAAACTTGAAATAGTTCACAAAGAGAACTGACCTCAAAATTCGACCTTTCCCTACACAACGCCTCCATATAAAGCTTGGAAACGGGTTAATGCGCTCAAATCAACTCTGCGCTGATTTAATTTAATGCCGGTCATACCTCACGTGAGCGTAGCAAGCGAAGACTTACTAAGCTAGGAATTTCGGAACTCACTTTTTTGTATTTTTTCGGACGAGTGAGGAGAGTATTATTACCGGAGATTATTTGCACTGAATCCGATTTTTGGCCTTAAAGTCATTTGAAGACCGTTAAAACTTTTCGAGGTCTTTTGTTACTCTTGCAAAGATTCATCATTATAACAATGATAGATACGTATTCAAACACGAAAAAAGTTATCTGAAAATAAAAACATGAGAAATGAGACCACTAATGCTTCAATTTTAGTGATCGTCAGACCTAGAAGTTGAAGAGTTGAAACCTTTTGATTGAAGTAAATTGTATTGGGATGGCCGTAAATAGCAGTAAAGATTTCGCTTAGGTTCCGCATTTTCTGCAATAAGTTCATTTCCAAGCCAACCTAGTCACATCTTATTGGAGTGTGGATATCAATCGAAAGCAAAATTCAAACAAAATTTCATTAAAAGAAAATAATTTAGAGTTTTAACGATATTTTCCTTTGATATCAACTTTGATGGTTTTTCAAAACATGCACAAGAAGTAATGACTTGCAATATATTGAGTTCATTTTTTCATGCTTTCCTCACTGAATAGAGTCAGGGAAGGAAAGAAAAAAAATGAACCAAAAAAGGCAAAAAAATTTCATGGTAAACAGGCAGAGAAAAGTGTTCTATGATAATTGTTTTCCTCTTCTCTATTCATGTGTAATAATAAGTCGAGTCAAGCTTAAAATAGCTGATAACAAGGGTAATAATGATGACATAATAGTTGTGATAATAGTAATAATAATAATTCTGGTCATAGAAATATTAGAATTTTCATTCTTGAATTGTTATCGATAAAATGTTTATACAAATTATTATTTTCTTGTTTTATTTTACACTTAGAAATGTTAACACAATAATAATGATAATAATGGGCTTATATAATTTTTGCATTGACACAAATCCCTATTAATGATAATTTTCACTCCCAGTCTTGGAGTGAGCAAATAACGTATAAATATTATTCCAATGAAAAACACGCAACCTTTTCCACTCCACCTTTTCACCAGCATTATTCAAGTTTTACTATCGATTATTGTTTATCAATTTCAGACTTATTTTGGAAGTTTCACCAATTCACAACTCAATGACTGTCAATAGATGAACCTATTTGTTAGCATTTTTCTCACTCTCACTTCAGAACATAAACTTTTTTTTGCCAAATTTACTTATCTTCTCTATGAATAATCTGTTATAACCTAATCTGACAGGGAATTGTGTTGATAAAGCACTGGGAATGATATAATGGACTTGGAGTAAGAAATGCTTTATAATAAAATATTATCATGAAGAATCTTTTTCTCCTTTTCTATCGAGTCTATTGAGAAAAATGAAAATGAAGAAATGATCATGATGATGATAAAGACTGTTCCTTGGATTGATAACAATGGACACAATAGATTACTCCAAGTTGAACTAGGAATTCGCCCTTTCATCTTCTACCCAATTTCCCTTCATTGTGTAACGAAAAGAGATATTCTTTTTTATCCTTTTTCCTTCCCAATCTTGTGCCTTTTTTTGCAAATGATTCAGGTAATGTTTAGATGCTTATGATATAGTTAATGATATTTACTGCAACACTGGGATGGACAATGGCTAATGATCATTTGATAATTGTCGTCATCAGTCATGAGTCAATGTTGTTGTGCCAACTTTTTATGGTAAATATTAGTTTGTGTCAGAAAAGAAACTCGATAAATTGAGTTATTTTTAGCTTCAATATTTAAATTTAAACTTCTCCTTCCAACAATTAATCATTTTCCATGTTGTAAACTGCCAATTTCATTTGCATTCAAGAATTTTAAAACTGGAAAATGGAAAGAAAAGAGAAAAGTTATTGCCACAGAATTGATTGCAAGTGAAAAAATTGCAATTTAATGGACACTTTTTTTTGCAACGGTCATCATGGAATAAGATGAAGAAGGAAAACAATTCTGTCTCCAGTCAATTCAATTGTTTACACATAATGTAATCTCATGTTCAAGTCATGACCAGCATCTAGGTTAACATGATATTTACATCGATTTGGTTCACAATTGATTGAAAGTAAAGTGAGAAGTAAAATCCAAGTAAAGAAGGAAAAAGCAACGAAAGAAAAAATTTGTTTTCTTTATTGTTTTTATATCTTTCAGTCTTTCCTCACAAGTTGAAACGTTTTTACTCCAAGTTGTTATACATTTTTATGGATATGTTAATAAACTGGAAGGACAAGTACAGGCAGTTTGAAGAAACAACAAGAAATGTCATCAACTTACTCGACTCGAAAGGAAAAGTGATTCAAAGAGAAAACTCGAGTCAATTTGACTCAGCGTCTTGGAGATGAACTTAGTGTAATCAAATGATATCATGCACATTATCATTACCATTTGAGATGCGAGTTTAAACACAAGTTGGAAGCTCATTTAAAGGTGAAAAACAATTTCGCCCAAATAAAAAGCTTGATAACATTTTCCGCCTTTTCTCGTCTTTACATTTTCTTATTGCAATACAAAGTTTTGTTTTGCCGAAAGTGAAACAAAGAGTTATCATGAATTTTCATTCAACATCATAATTCATTCAAGAACGTGAAATGAATATTTCATTAAATTACAGTTGTTTGGGAAACGAGTTAAAGTGATGAAAAAAAAAATGTCCGTCAATGTTGGAAAGGAAAGGGTTGGAAATGTTGCAAAAAGAATTTCAGTTTTCGAAAGAGAGAAAAAATTGAAATTCAAAACTCGAAATTCTGTAAATGATATTTTCTCATCAAATGAGTTGAATGGATTGATTTGCAAGTGATAAAGAGAAGGGAAGAAAATGAACAAAAAAAGAAATGAAATTGAACCATTTTGCAGTGAAAACAATTGTAATGATTGAATGTTCAAGAAAAGGATTGAGAAAATCGGAAATGTCGAGATAATTTGATTAAATGATAAAAACTGTGAATTACTTTTGAGAATGTTGGAGGAGAGCAAAAAATGGCGATGAAAAGAAGAGGAAAAATTAGAGGAAAAAGGAAGAAGCTAATGTTATAACATGTTGAGAAAAGGCTCTTGATAAGTTCAATTATAATCATCATCATTGTTAATCATGAACACTTTTTTGCTTCCTTCGACTCTGCCATTGATCCTGTAAAACTTTTCATAACCTTTATTTCCTTCATATTCAGATAAGTATTAATAATAAAATTACAATTGTTCATTTGGTCGTTAGTTTTGCCTCTCTTAGTCTCTTCTCTTCCAACCAACTCAACTGATAACAAAATGATGATAATGATGATCATGGAAAAGGGAATGAATAGAACATGAACATTTTCTCTATTCTTTTTCTTTACATTTTAACATATCAACCTCAGGCTTCCCTGTTATAATTATCATTATTAATACTTTTTTTTCCTCCTTCTTTCAACAATTAGAATCACTGATTGTTTGTTTCACTTTTTTTTTATTTTTTCCCAGCATTCTATCATCTTCAAGACAAATAAATTTTGTTTTTCTTTTGCCCCTTTTTTTATCTTCATTGTTTAATCTATTATGAATTTTATGTGCTCAGTAATGAGGATAATTATGATGATGTTGATGGTAGGCTTAATTAGTGGCTCATCTTTTGCTCGTTTAACGCTTTGATTGAGAGGCTGAATAAGTGTTTATCTTTGGCTTTGTTTTCATTCCAGTCTCTCTTTTAGGGCTCAAAATTGTTTAAAAACTGATTAAGATGTGATTTTAATTGAATTTCACATTGTGTTTACAAACCCTTTTTGTATTTCAGATCAATTTTTATGTAAATATTGACTTAGTAAATTTGGAAAATCAAAAAGTTTAGTAAAACAAGAGTCTATAAAGTTGATGAAATCCATAAAGAACGTGTTGGGAGACCAAATTTATTTTATATTTAGAGTGATATTTACGGTATTTTTTCATTGTATGTGCTGTTGCAGTAACTGTCAAGCTATTATTCGAGCTGGAAAGTTGATGAAATATTCCGCACTCTAGATTGGCAGATTCAAGAGAGAAAAGTATAAACCAAGCTGTCCATTGTATATAGCGTTTTTTCATTTTACGTTTGTTTGCAATCATAGCTTTCGAACGGCTGGTGCTACACACCTCAAACTTGAACCATGGGCTTCCGCGACTTGAAGAACCATAAGTAGAAGCACTCAAGGTTATTCAAGGTCATTTTATTATTTGACCTCTAATTGACTTTGGAAGGTCATTTCCCGAAAGTAAGATCAATTGGTGTTTGTTAAGAGTTCATACCTCTTGTGATATGGAAACTAACTGAATTATTCATTCTTTAAATTAACGATGTGAAACGCTCTTTACATTTGGTCAGAGTAGTCTTATAGTTTTATTCTTAGACATGGTTTTACCAGGACAGTCCACCTCTGTGACAAACGAACTGTCCGTTCTGAGCCAAGTGAATAATATCGTCTTACGGTATTAGTTGTCATACAGCACTCAACTGATGATATCAATGATATCATACTGCACTCAACTATCATTTCCTACCCCCTAACTAACTTGTCTGCTCTAACCTAAAAAAGTTGTCCGTTCTAGGACAACTCCATTATCCGATGTGCCTGAGATTCTGAATCGATGAAAACTATATAAGGCAGTAACAATCAAATGAGCAATCAAAAATGGAATTACTCTCGAACAGTGAAGTTGCAAGGATCTTAATGTTAATAATTATAATCCTTGTGACTATTCGAGGACCAGAAGGCTCGAGTCGAGCGTGTGTTGGCCCAAAATAGTCGGCTCCAAACGCGAGTCCGTGAGCTGAGGGCTGAGGTAGCGAAGGTCCACACTGAAATGGCCGAAAAGAACCAGTTCATTACTTACATTGATTTGCGCGGCGAACGCGCCTTTGGTATCCCTTCTGAAGAGTTTCAGGAGCGGGTCGAGTCGCGAGCTAGCGAACTTGAGTTGCGAGATGCCAACCGTTGCCTCTAATTTTGTATTATAAATTAATTTTTATTTTTCATTTTTTCATTAAAATGTCGATTCAAAAAAATTCAAATTAGACCTTCCTCAATTCGAGATCAAATAATGAAATGACCTTGAATAACCTCGAGGACATGGTTCAAGTCTGCGGTGTAAACAGGAGTGAATGCAAACAGGTGTAAAATGAAAATATGCCCGGTATATATCTTGAACGCTGATTTCATGCTTGCATCAGATTGTTGGATTACACATTTAACTGATTCAAAAAGAAATTAGCTTTACATGCTAAACAACTGTTGAATGTAAAACTAATGATTTCGAATTTCAGATTGGCACAGTCCAAGTGTACAACATTAGCAACTTATTTATCCTCATTTTCATCCCATGATAATTGAAACAATGTTTAACAAATTGATCAACAATTGTCAACTGGGAGGCAACAATCACTCCCAGTCAATGTTTAAATCTCAATAATTGCTCGATTTCGCTGCTCAAACTGCAGATCAATTATTGGGCAATTTAAACATTAGTCTAATCTTTATTTTCCCTTTGCTATTTGAGCATGAAAAGAGCAGAGAGTAAAGCGAGACAAAAAAACAGATCAATCAGTTTCACCAAACCAGTGACTTGAATATTAACAAGTTTTCCTTGCTATTCTCATGTTTTCTAATCATTTCTCATCTTTCCTTTTTCATCCCATTTTACATTTATCTTCCTTTACTTTTTTCCTTTTCCATTTTTAAATGTATGCAAATCTATTTCCACCTTCACATCTTCAATATCACAACAAAATGAGTGCGTCAAAATGTATCATCAAAAGAAAATTGAACAAGAAAAAAAAAACTTTTCCTTCTAAGCTGATAATCCAAAAAAGTAATAGAATCCAGGCAGTTATAATATGTTTCCCAACAAATGAATTTTCATGAAACATCATTGAACAGAAGTAAAAAGATATTGAAAATTATCACAAATGTAACCATTTCATTGTCAAATGATTAGTTGGAAAATGGTATAAATGTGTGAATAAAGAACAAGAATTTGCTAAGAAAAGCAATTGCAAGCCTTTCATTATCAAATATTGTTGAACTATCGATTGCTGACAACATATTTGTATAGCAAATATAATAAAGTAGAGAAGAAGAAAAAGATTGCCAAAAAATATCTCATTTTGTTAGCAATTTTGTCAAAAGGATCAACTTATTGCTCTCATTTGCCAATCGATTATCAACAAATTTTTTTTGCTCTTCGCTCCCTTTACTAGCATCTTGCATCTTCATCAACTTGGTAACATCTTATTCAACATTTTCCCTTCATTCTGTTGACCTTTCCCTCTGATAATCATTTTGGATTCTCAACTGCGACAGATTGTTGCGATAACTTGCAACACTCTCAAGGTGTTCAACTTGTTTAACTTGTATATTACGACCATTGTATACATACTTGATTGTCCTTGCTACAAGTTTATCCCCAAGGAACCATTTATCTTTCAAAATGCCATGTTCAATGATGATAGAGAAACGGGCAAAAAAGAAGAAAGAAAATGACTTTTTCATTTGACTTTTGCATTTTTTTCCTCTTCTCTTCCCTTTCTCTCTCCACCATTCACTCACCTTTGCGATGCTCAAGTTAATCAAGTTAATTAAAGGATCGCAAAGTTCAATCATTATTAAAGCTCAACTTTGACAGCAAACCGCTGTGATTAATTGATTAAAGCGTTTATTAACATTCAGGCTGACAATCAATAACTTACTCTTGAGTAAAGCAAAACTTTGAATATTTATTTTTCAAAATCGTGAAACAACAAAAAGAAACTCGAAAAATCTGTATGGAACGTCCTTCTACCAAATCAAGACTTACGAACTTTTCATTTGCTCGAATGCGGCATTTGCAGCTAAAGACACTTTTTTCAAACTTGCTTAACATTGGAATTTGCAGCGACCTTAAAAGCTCATCAATTTTTTCATAACTCGAAATGCAACTTTCATCTGAGCCAATATTTTACAGTTGATTGAACAAGTTGTGAAAGAATTTCTGCTTTGGAAAGTTTCAAAGAACAAAATTCAAATTTTCTTGCAATTTCTCAATTTAATCATTGAATTACGGCTATTTCATCATCCAATTGTTCTTGGTGACGAGCAAAGTGACTGAAATTGAGCCGAAATTTTTTTATATGTCAAGATTGTGATGCTCGTTTTGATGAGTTTGGATGAAGTTTAATGTTGATGCAATTGAAGATTGGAAGAAAGGAAATAAAAAAAGTTTTCAAGTCGCTTTTCAATTATTATTATCATTATTTTATGGTCATGTTCATACAATATTTAGACCTAATGATTATCACTTTCAAGACAAGTCTAAGCTCATTTGAAGGATAAACTTTTCTCATCTTTCCACCCAAAACTCACCATTGTTGACCAGTTTAATATAAAGGGAAAAAAGAGAAAAGTTGAAAACATTTTGTTTGGTTTTTTTCTCTTCTCCTAAAAGCATTTGATGAATGAGGGAAACCTTCAAGTGTTGCTCTTCTGTGCACACAGAAAAGAAGCTGAAAACTGAGCTTTTTTCAAGTGTAATGATGATCATCAGTTAAAATGTAATAATGAACAATTGAAGGTATAATAATGCTTGATAATGATAATAGTTGGATGCCTTTTTTATTGTTCATTAATGGCATTTTAAAGTGGCCAAAGAATGACAATTTTCAGTCTACTTGAGTCAAAGCCATTACTATTTATAGACAGAAACTGATTAGAAGGGAATTCGGTAAAATCTTGATTTCCACTGGAATCAGTATTGAAGCTTGTCATGGAGAGAAAAAAACTTTGAAATTGAATCTCAAGTTGAGCAAGAAATTTGAATCGGAAAAGGAATAAAATGTTGCAAGAAAATGATTATTTATAATCAAAACTTATCGATTGTAAAAAGATATTTAATTGTTCCTTTCTTTGTTTTCCTCTTGAAATATAATAGTTTTATATTTATTCATCATTTTTTGCTTCTTGCTTAGCAAAGATTTTTATTCAGGTCAATTTATTTCCATCATCAATTGCTTCTTTTTTGCCTTTGTTTACCTCATTCTTGTTGTTCATTTTCATGATAATTTTATTGTTCTTGCTGATGATGATGTTGATGGTAAAACTATTGATTATCATTTTCTTTTGATTTTTTTTCTCGGCGATTGAATTGAGAAGGAAATGTTTAATAGTGAATGGAGGAAAAGAAAATTTAGTTTCAAAGTTTGAAATGAGTTTATTTCCAATGAAACCCTTCTGACGATAAATAGATAAATTCCATGAGAATTACGGTTGACTTGTTAAACGGTTGACAGAATAGATGATCATTTATCATCAAGATGAAAATTGTTTCAAGGTACAGAATGAAAGAAAAGATAGAAAACCTTTTTCTTTGCCCAACATGAAATGGATTCATCAGTCAATCCAACTAATCAAACATCAATAGAGTTTACAATTTTATCGTAAAATTCCTTCAACTTTAACCAACTCATTTCGATGTTCATTTGTTATTTTGCATTATTGTCACAATCAACTTCAGCAACAATCGACAAGTTTCAAGACTAAATTTTGGGTCCAATAACCATTTTAAACAATATCAGCAGAAATTCATTCTCAGTGCTTTCATGATCATTTGCAGAATTTCCTTTTTTTTTCTTTGCTTTTATCTTATAATCATTCAAATCTATTTGAACAATTTTTTTCTGTTGATTTCATCTTTGAGCCTTTCAAGGCTTTTCAAAGACAATTTGCACAGTCAATGTTCACCCAAAAGCCTGTCATTTGTAACAAGCTTACATTTTTTAATCAGCATCAAGTATCTCACAAAATGGATTCCCAGCTTTACACTTTTCAAACCATAATCATCATCCAAACCATTAAACCTTGTTTCATTGACTCGACTAATATACTTGGTAAAAAAAGAGTGCGAAAGAAGGCAACTTTTTGGACGCAAAAAGGCAATCACAAGGGATCAAATTAGGATAAAAAGATAGACTGATAGATATTAATATCAAGTTTAATAAGAGCAATAATATAAGATATCTTTCAATGTCATCATTTTTACTTCTTTGCATTACTCCAAGACTTTGTGCGCTTTCAAAGGGCAATGTTGATTTTACGTTAAGGATCAAGTTATCAAAATGATTTCCAGCTCAATGTGATCCAACCTTTTGTTATTACATTTATTGTTCAAATGGATATTATTCAGGACAATTGCGGGAAGGGAGAAAAGGAAAGAGAAGGCGAATGATAAAAGTTTAAGCGAAAAGCGGATATAAGATAACAGGGAGTGAAGGGGGTTGGAATGAGGCTGAATAAGAATCGACTGGGAGGGTTTATAAGATTGTGTTGAAGGATAATCAGAAGGGAGAAAATGTTTGCTCAGAATAATCAGACGAATGGAAAGAAAATGTTGATGACGATGATGATGATGAAGAAAGTTATTTACAGGGAGGCGGGAAAAGACGGAATGAATGGCAACTAATAAAGAGAAATGTTGAGATGAAAGAGAATGATATTGATGGAATCATAAAAGGCTATTTAAAGACTATCATCAGTCTTATCGAATACAGAATGCTAAGCTTTGTTGAGTTGACTCAAAGCATAATCCAGAAGCGATCAAGAAAAGGTTCAATTTTATGTTTTTTTTGTTCCTATTTTTCCCTTTCTCAATTTTCCCTGCAACAGAATCCTGATTGGAACCCAAAATTTTACAGAATCATTCTATCAGGTTATTCCATTGACTGGGAGTTGAAAGTTGCTTAATATTCGGGCAAACCTGAAATGAATAAATGAAAATGTCGCAAATTACCTTCAATTATGGATCCATTTCTTTACCTTGAGGGTCTTCAAGTTGAAAGGCAAAGAAGAAGAAGTAATGTTCAAAGCCTTTGATTTCAACCTTTTCAGTTTCAACTTTTTTTTCTCATCGAAATAAGCATTTTCATCATGAAAAAGAGAAAAAAAACTTGTAAGGTTACAATGTTAACCCAAAATTGTAGTAAATTGAAGAGAAAAGATGAAAAGTTGAAAAAGTTCTGCAATCGATTTCACTATTATTATCTGAGATGGAAAAAAAACTTTTCACTCCCAGTAACATTTTATTTGGTTAAACTCCTGTTTATCAATAATAATGTTGATAATACCAATATACTTTTTTATATTTTTAGAGATAAACTTTTTTTCTCCTTTACCAATAAAAAAGTTTCTTCTCATCAAACCTTTATTATTGCCATTATACGTTTGATAATGAGCACATTGCCTAAGGATTTTTTACTCCCTGCAAGTGCGTTTTGCCAGAGCATGCAAAGTAACCTTGTTGTATCAGCAACCTGTCATCATAATGGATCATAACTGTTCACTGATGACTGCATTTCAATATATCAACCTTATTAATGGAAGAAATGAGAAAAACAAGAAAATTTCGATATTTTTCCATTTCCATTCAACATGAAGATAATTAGAAATAATTATTATCAGAACAGGAATTAGAGTAAAAACAAGATTCATCTCATTTAACCGGAAGCATCTAGACTATTGAACCATATCAGATGATATTAGAGGTTAACATTGTTATCATTGTTATTATTATCATTATCATCTTTGCATTGTTATCATATTCATGGAATGATATTTTTTCAACTTTTTCTATTCTTGCAATTCTTTTGTGAATTTTGTCGAAATTTGCTCGTTAACTGGTTATCATTTTGATTATCATGATTGTGTTCAGAAAAATGGTTCTTTTGTTGAACATGAAATGTTACCTTTTGTTTAACTTTGCTCAATATGTTGAGTTTAATTTTGTATTCATTGCCAATCCATTAGCATTCATGAATAGAATGACTTTTCCATTCAATTCCCTGATTGTCTAATTAATTGGCAAGTTCAATTGGTAACCGAATAATTTCATTTCATTTTTTCGTCAATGTTTTTTGTTCTCTTTTCAATAAAGTACGAGTTTCAGTATGAATTTTTTATTTCGATTGATTTTCGGTAAAAAAAAGTGCTAATGTTTTGATGACAAAAATATATTATTTCAATTTTGAAAAATTTTCATTTCTTGTTGGACTGAAAATGGATTCAAAATTGAATCAAATGTTGGGTGAAAAAAGTTTCTGGGAAGAAAAGGATTATTCAATAAAATAAGTTTTTGCCTTTTACATTAAAATGCATAATGATTGAGATAATTAAGGGTTATGGTGATGATGAATGAAAAATTACAAAAAAATTCTTTGCTTTTGTTCATTGAAAGATGAAGGAGAGGAAAGAAAGCAAAAGTTTTCACTGGTTTCATTGAAATGGCCCAAGAAGCGTAAAGTAAAAAAATTAATGACGAAACGAGTGAATAAACCATGACTTTAGATTGATGATAAGATGAGTGGTGTTGATGATAATGATGATTTGAAAAAAAGGAAAGAGTAAGAAGGAAAAGGAAGAGATCATTTGTATGAATTTTTCCAAACTTCGGCAAATGTGATTGCTGAATGGAAGCGGTAAAAGATTGATAAAGGCAAAGTTATCCGAACAATGAGTGCCCAAGTAGAGAAACCATAGATTCGCAGTTGAACGGGAGATGCTTCGACCTTCTGCATTTCAAAGGTATAAATGATCCAAAGGGTGAGATTAGCAATCAGCAAAAAGGTTATCAATTGTCTTCCAGGCTGCTTTAAGTTACTTCGTTTGCGGCATACAACGTCAGAGATAAAGAGCGATTGAAGGGTCACCTGAAATGGAAAGGTAAAGGTAAAAGTTTGATTAGAAAATTGAAAAAACTTTACATTATTCAAATGTATGATTTCGATGACCAGTCGCTGTGACCAGCGATGACCAATGGTTTATAATCGATTCTTAATCGATTCAAATATGATTTGTGCATGTCGAACATAACCTAAATCAGAAACACAAGGTGTGCTATTTCGATTTCTACAGAGATCGATTTCTCACATTTCAATCGATTTCTTTTTCACAATAGAAATAGATCGATTTTTCATTTTAAAAACTCAATTTGTATTATTCGGTGATAATCATTCAATTTTTGAATGCGCGAAATCGATTAAATCGATCTTTAAATCGGATCGACATATCAATAGAAAAAAATTGACTAAATTTATGAAACAAGATTATAAGACTCGAATGACTTATTTGAACTATATTTGGATTTGGATTTTTTTATCGATAGTAATTAGTCAGAATCTAATCTAACCTAACTTAACCTAACCAGTCATTAAAAGACTCAATGAAACGGCCATAAGGAGAAGACGAAAAAATAAATCTGATTAGCGCGCAAAAATCGGAAGAAGAAAATAGATTTGAATCGATTTTCGCAATTTTCGACTAGCAGATATTTCTTAGAATCGAGAAAGTCTTGATTGGTTAAAATAATTGTTGTGGTGATGAAAATGAAGATGAAGGAAATTCATTAACCAATTAAGTAACTAGCAAGCAATTGAAAATATGAATAACTTGAACAAGTCAAGTGTTACTTGAAGTACTTGCACTTTTTGAAAATTGCACAGTTCTTTGACTATCCGATGGAATCACTTTTCCATCAACATTTCAACTGTTTGAGGCAATTAAAGTAATGTTTTTGATGAAGGCAAAAAAAACATTGAAAGCACTGAATCTAAATGTTGTGATAATCAATTTAACTTTTTACATTAAACTCTGGCATTCTCTTTGATTCTCTAATTTTTCCAATTGTGTGCAAATTATTTACTGATTTTTCATGAACCAAATCCATGGAAATGTCAATCTCAATTAAACTCAACTTGAGATTGCCTATTTTCCCACCTTTCCAAATTTCAACCTTTCAAATTGATTAACTTTTTCGTTCAACTCTTTTGGTGTAAATTAAAAGTCTCAAGTTAAATTAACATTTACTACGTTTTTGCCTGCATCTTCATCTTCATCATCATGACTCTCATCAACAAGCGAAAGAGAAAAAAAAGTAAGGTGAAAAGGTATTTACACTTGAATCGCAAGTGAATCTGATTTGCATTGACGGTTTCCTCTGTTGACTGAATCAAGGCAATCAAAGTAAACTTATTAAAAAAACCAAAGTAAAACGAGTTTAGCTTTTTTTCATCATCATTCACATTTGCATCTTCATCAAATTGAATTGATTAGAGCCCGAATCAAGTAAATTGAAAGAGTCGACTGAATAATGCTAATAAAAATAGCAGTTTATCATGATAGTTGAATGTCGAAATTGTTATTCCAGAAAAAGGTGTTGAAAGGTGAAATTTGGAAAAAAAAACTTCTAATCAATTTTTCTCTTGAACTTGGCAAACCTTTTAATTGAAGTCATTGATGACGCCTAAAAAGACATTCCCTGTTGATTCAAATTGATATTAAAATAATTGAAATAAACATTTAATCTCGACTCCACCTTTTGCTTTTTATCAACTTAACTTTTGCCTCTTCATTCCAAGTCTCATAAGTCCATTGTGAGAACATCATGAATCTATAGTTTGGAATCTATTTTGAATCTCATTCAAAGTCGATATTCTGGTAAACACCCAATATTCAATTTCAATCAATTGGATTCTGTGTTTTCTCTCTCTCTCTCTCTCTTCATTTTCTTCTTTTGCATCTCAAAATTGATGATGATTGAGAGTTGAGATGTGAAGATGAAATGAGATAGAAAACAATGTTATTGCAAGTTAATTGGACAACAACTAAGATTTTGTTCGCAACAATATTCTGATTCCTGGTAATTGATTTTCATGTGTAACTGAAAGGTTATACTTATAATGGTATTGAGTTAACTTGGATAATACAAAATGACGTAAAAAGCAATTTACTTTGCATTCAAAGAGGAAAGGTAAATGCATCAGGCTTTGCTTTCTGTGTATGCAAAATAAACAAGAAAAACACATTTTTTTTCTTCTTCTTCTTCTCTTCTTTGCATTTTTGGCCAC
The DNA here is from genome assembly GCA_028476895.1 of Tetranychus truncatus. NCBI lineage: Eukaryota > Metazoa > Arthropoda > Arachnida > Trombidiformes > Tetranychidae > Tetranychus > Tetranychus truncatus. The sequence continues at coordinate 19,889,085 of CM052060.1, forward strand.
ATTTCATGGAAACCTGATGAGAAAAAGGAAACTTGTCCAAGGTGGAGAAAAATATTGAGTCGAAAATGGGTGAAATGAGAGAGAAAAAAGTGATTGAAAAGAAAAGTGAAAAGGTCAAAGTGATTGAGAATAATGGAGTTTCTCTGAATACTTTTTTTTTGTACATGTAAAGTAGTTTTAATGGTGAATGGAACAAAAAAGTTTGATCAAAAAAAAAAATGTTCATCAAGTGAGCCATAATTTCGAATTGAACATTTAATTTCAATGATTCGACATGATTCCAGGTTTACTTGCTCATGAAACTAGCCTCGAGAGGTTTGCTTTTAATGAGCAATCTTGCAATGATCTAAATGAACTTTTGGCTTCAATCTTTGCTTCAGTCTTTACGCTTTGCCTTTTCAAATGATATCATAATGATAATAGATTTACACATTAAGAAGTAGAAGATTAAGAGGCAGAGGAAAGATGGTGAAGCCCAGAAAACCGGAAACATTTAGGAATTACATGTTATTAGAAGAGGGGAAAATGGATAAAATACTTGCTCATGGAATGAGCACATTTCCTTTTCAATGTTGAGTTTCTTTGCCTTTTTGCCTTATCCTTTTCACACAGACACATGTGCTCTAAACCCTAATCTAGTCCAGTCTAATGTTGATCAAAATCTTTACTCTTATTCATGCTCTTACGTTTGGTTAAGAAACTCTCAAGGCGTTCATTTGAAAATCAAATGTAACGTTTGACCGCACAATGACCAATTAATGTCTCAAGAATAACAATTTACCATAGAGATTTATATTGTACTGTAAATTGCTTTTACACTTTCCCTTTACACCAAAACTGAATCTAATGTTTTCGCTCTTAACCGACTTTCAACTTTCCGTTCCTCAATTATTGCACATTAAAGTTTTCTTGCTTTCAAAAATAAATAATAAAATGAAAATCTTTTAACTAAAATTTTCACTTCTAATGGGTACTTTATGAGAATCGTAAAAGTTACGTTACTGAAAGGCGTAATCATTGAGTATCTAAGGAATAGTGAGTTCCGATTGTCACAATATTTTGCAAGATTTTAGTGAAAAATGAATGCCGTTGAAACAAATCGAGTTATTCAATTAGAGTAGAATCATGTCGATCAACTTTCAAAGTTTGGTGAAAAAGAAATCAAAGTTAAGAATCGAAACGCGGAAATCGATTCGACATGGAAAGAAAAATTGATTTCAGTTCAGAAAAATGATTAGATTTTTGACCTGATTAGTTTTGAACAACAAAATTAGAATTTAAAATTCAAAATTTCGCATGAAATTTCTTTAAGAAAAAAACTTGACACTTCAGTAATTTAAGCACATTGGAAGATGAAAGAATAGCAAATGTTAAATGCAAAGTTGCTGATTTGGCTAAATCTTGATTTTACAGTAATTTTGTTTTCGAACCTTAGACTGCTAGTTGACTTTTGAGACTAAAAGTCGCAGTGTGTGCATTTTGTTAAACTTACTTGAAGTATTGTCAATGTGCTTGTAATTAAGACGGCAAAATGTTGTAATGAGGATAAATCCATTGCTCCTGCAATTACCCCAAACAGTGAGTAAACATACAACCCAAAGGCTGCCACTCGTAGCAGTAAGTCACGTAAACCACCATCAGCAGTTTCATGGACACCTAATCAAAGTTAATGAAACAAAAAAGTGAACAAAATGTTGAGCAAAAGTTGAAATTGATTTCATGTTGAAAGGAAAAGAATTTTATTGCAATTTTTCGCTAATCAACTGATTATTTGGTGTATTGTTGATTTATAAATGTCAATGCATTATTTTTGGAAACTTGAATGTTGGCAGACTTTTGGACGATAAAAAAAAGTTAAGTGAAGAGAAATGCATTTGAGTCCAACTATTATTTGTTGACTTCATTTTATGCTCTTGTAAAGAGTATCTTGAAGTTAATACAACAAGGCTACTTGGCTTTCATCAGCCATAAGGAAGGAACCATAAGAATTGTCTTGAAATTCAGGTTAACCTTTCTTTTCAATGTTATTAAGGTTTTAAAAGCAGGGAAAACAAAAACAGTTAAATAAGAAGAGGTTAGCTTAAGGTCTGAAAACTCGGGTCTAGTATTAGATTTGAGTCTTAATAGGTTAAAGAAAATGATTCAAGAATAGCTAAGGTCATCTTCACAAATGACCAGTTTTACCCTTTCAATTTCAATGTTTATCCTTCTCAGGGTTACAGTTGATTGGAGATGATGAAAATGGTAGCAACAAAAGTAAATGGACTCGATGGAAACATGAGAATAATCAACTTAGAAAAGAGATTTTTCTTCTCAAACAATTGTTCCAACACTAAACAAGAAGCAAGAACAAGTGAAAACTAGTTTCTACTTCTGCATTTGTCAACTTCATGTAAGTCGGATGAATAAATGTTAGAAGAGAGAGAGAAGAAAAAGTTTCTTCTTACCTGGTTGAAATCGAAGTTTACGAATTTTGAAATAAGCCAAAATTATGGCCAAACTACTGAGTATTAGTAAAGTTGAATGTGAAATGTCACTTATAAGAGTAGCCAATAGGTTGTAAGTTGGATGATGAACCAATACAAAGAAGATTATCAATGAAGTTATTGAAACAACGAGGAACAAAAATCCACAAAATAAGCCTAAAAAATGGAAAGAAAATTAAAGAATAAGTTTAATGAGGTTCAAGACGAATGTCAAAGTCGTACCTTTACTCGATCCAAGGCAGCTGTAGAGTGAATGAGAAACCAGTGCAGAAGACTCTCGACTCGAGGTTGACAGATTGTCAATGTTGACCCCAGTTCCAGGAGAAGAGGGAAGTGAACACGGATCATTGAGACTCTTTGAATTTCGTCCAATGTTCGACCACATGACATAAAGGAATGCAGCACCAATAAGACTATATTCAACTATGAAAGGATACAGGTAAGGTGAGGTGTCGGCCAGAATGCTGCCCATGATTTGCTCTTTTTGACACGGATTGGAAGTGTTCATCTCGTTGAAAGCCAGGGTTGCATTGGTTCGGTTAAAGGGTCGCATTTCGGTTCTCAAAGGAAGAATCAGTTCCTCCAAGAATGAGTGCGATGTCGTTGCCTTCAATTCCTTGAAACGAGAGAAAAGCAAAAAAATTCTCATCAAATTTCCATTCAAATTCAAGATGGTTTATCGTGTTAATCTCTTTTGGTTATCACCATTCTTACCTGAAGAGTTTCCTTTCCCAGGGTTCGAATCCAAACACAAATATTGGTTCCAACCAAATGCATTAATCCAATTCGTGCAATCAACTTGAACTTATTAATCATCAATCGTGAATAGGTAAAGATGAAGTACATTTGAGCAAAGGTAAATGTCGCTTGAAGAACTGGATTCACGCCTGAAATGGAATTTGCAGATTGGAAAATTAATATTTGATAGAAAAAAAATTGAAAACGAATAAGGTTATCTTCAAGAATTCATTTCAATGTTTTCCAAATTCAACTTGAAGAATCATCGACTTTGCAGACAAATTGTTTGAGAAGCAAATCTTTAATTTTCAAGTAATCTTCAAGGTAATTGGCGATGATAAATTTATACACTTTTTTTTGATTCCATTTTCACTCCCTGCAAGTTTGGATAAATTTTCATGTAAACAAGAAAAAAGTGAAAATGAAAGGCAAGAAAAGAAGACGGTTAACCATGATTAAATTTAATTATCATTCAGGTAACAATAAATGTTGAAAGAAAAAAAAAGTTGTTTCTTTCCTCAGCTCTAGTCAAAATGCTCATAAATCAAATGAATAATTCATATCTCAGTCAACCCTAATCTTTCCCTGTCTTCCATATCATCTCAACACTCATTTTTTTTCTCTCCACTTTTTACAGTTCTTCACCCAGTGAACAGTTGAGTTGATTCTCGGTGAAATATGGTGATGAACACAAACAAAAGAAGAGGAAGAAGAAAAAAAAAACTTTCACCAATCTTCATTCGCATTTCAATATGACAACATTCAGCATCTTTACAGACCTCGTCTTGGACCCAATGCTTCACCAATCTTTTCCTCCTCTTATGGTTAACAATCAATTGTCCAGTCACATGAATATTACATGAAGGGTGAGGTTCAACTTGCTTTGTCTTTCTTCCCTCAGCAAACAACAAATTTTGTGACTCAAAAAATGAAGACGAGGAAGCAAATGGAATGCTTAAAGCACTGACCTTCAACAAAAATGTTAACATAAATTTTGATGTAAAGAGTTGAGTGTAATTAACAAACTTTCCCTCTTGCTCTTGCTCGATCATTAATCGACATTTGACTTTTGATGAACAGCTACTATCGGTTTTGCGACATCAACTATTCTCGCTGTTCATTCCAAGACTTTTACATTCCTATTCAACATCAAAGTTTCAAGTATTGTAAGGCTTCTAGTTTTTCCAGGTTTGCTTTGTTCAAAGTCAATCATTGCTTGAAACAAAAACTGGAAAATGAACTGATTCTAAAGATCGATTTTTCTTTACATTTTTGATGAAAAAGTTCTGCAAAGAGACTTTTCTTATTCTCTTCTGAGTGGACATTTGGAGATGGCTAGTTGGCCTAAACTAATCAAAGTGAAATTCAATGAAGTGCAATGGTTTAAAGTTGGCCTTTGGGTTGAAATTTTCCTCTTCAAATGAGATTGATTTTCAACCTGAAAAGTCAACTTTGATGTAAGGTGTTGGCCAAGTGGCAGTCACTCTTAACAGTTTTTTCATTTAAAGGCTGAAGTTTCAATGATTATTTCCCCTGAGAAATAATTGTTCAATGTACAGGTGTGAGAGTGAATGAAAAATCAGGTTAAATCTAATAGGAAGGTAAAAAAGAAAAGGAAAGGAGGCGAAAAAAAGGTAACAAAATGAGTAGACATTTATTGACAGGAAAACATGTTAACCTTTGTTTCAACGAGCACACAGTCAATGGTAAACTTTTAAGGCGAAAAGAAAAATTTAGAGAAAACTTTTTTTCCTCTCTCTCTCTCTCTTCCCAATTTAAATCGAAATCAAAGGTGAAAAAGGTTTCATTAAAGGTGAACAGAAACAGACGTTACAGATGGATCGGGATAGACAGACTGCAGGATAAATACAGATGAACATGGAAAGAGACAGGGAAGGTAAAAATTCCCAAAGGTAAATGTAACTTCATTTTCACGAGGAGAAGAAGAAAAAAAACGAAAAGTCAAAATTACATGAAGTCAAAGTCACGATAGAAAATGAAATGTCCAAAAAAGCTCGAGTAAAGTTGAACACATCATGATTGGATTATAATGAGGTTGACCCTCTCCAGTCCATAAATGTTACTCAAGGGAGTTTCAACAATATTAAATGTTCAATGGTAAAACAGGCGAGAGACAAAAATGGACGCATAAATGGTCATTTTGTTTCAGACAAAAGTCAATCTCGGAGTGAACTTGCTATTTTATGCATTTTAATTCAAAGTGAAACTTGTTTCATCTTTTTCCATTTTCTGGATTCTCTGTAAATTACAATGATAATCATGGAGTAAATATTTTCCAAGCAACTCTTGATTGTTGTTTAAGGCTTTTCATTTCAACTTTTGTACTTTTCCTTCTTGTCGAGCATTTCTTTACCCTTTCCTTTTGCTTTTATGGTTTCAAGCCTCTCAAGAGGTTATTCAATTTTTTTTGTTTTCTTCTCTTGTTTTTTTTCACATGCAAAAGTTATTGATAGATATATTTATATTTGTTGCATTCCAATTGAAAACAATAATTTTCAATGCAAAACAAATGTCAATTTTAAACTCATTTTTAACCTTTCCTCTGACAACCTAAGATTCAAGTCTTTTTCTCTGTTCAAACTTCAATGGAACAATAACCTGAGGATATTTTTTTTTACTGACTTCATCTCGTAATATTTTGATTTGAAAAGTTGGCCAAAGTTGATGTAAGTTGTCAGAATTGGCAGGAGAAAAAAAAGGTTTATTCTCATGTTGGGTTTGGTTAAATTCAAGTTGGGCTTGTTCAATTGTTGTGTGTGATGAGCTGTTGAAGTAATTTTTACCAAAACACAAAAAATGAACTTTTTTCTTTTTCTTCATTTCATGGTTGATTCTGATGAGATTATTCAAACAAAGATTTTTTTGGAAGGTAAAACAGAGATTAAAGATCGTTCAAAGTAGCACATGAATCCCAAGAAAATGTCTCAGAATAATGTCTAGAAAAGAATTAGAAAATGACGATAAATGAAAGTTTGAGTTTTTGTCTTGAAAACTGAAGTCGGTCGAAAAATCTGTCATTTCTTCGAAATTCGATGAAAATGGCAACTTTTTCGAAAAATTATCTTCTCAATTGCAAGCCACACTGAATGCCGATACTTTATTGGTTCCGATGTGCCAATGTGCTCATCACATCTATCTGAAATGTTCAGAGTTCTTTGGTAATTTGAATCGGTAATGTTTGCAATCGAAAAGCTGGAATATTCGAATAATTTGTCATCCTGAAAATCTGGATTCTACTCGAATCATGCATTTTGCTGTTGATGTCTAATCAAATGGTAATCAATTTTCTGGATAAACTCTGATTTGTGGAAATGCTTTAACACATTCAATAATCATTGGCTTCCTAATTTCATCTTTATATTGAAAGATGGAATAAACTTTTGTATGAAAACTTTTTGACATCTTAATTGGCAACAATTACGGTTAAATTGAATTTGCATCTTTTTACGACCTGTAAAACTAGAGTTTTATCATGACTAATGATAGGAATGATTTTTTTCCCTTCATCCTCAAGAGAATGAAATGGCAAGAAAAAGAGTGATGAAGATGAAAATAAACTTTGCCGTTCTCTTGCCTTTTCTCCCTTTGCCAATATCAAGTTCATGTTGACTGGGAAAAAGATTATTGGACATGGAATACAACATGACAAGTTGATTAACAATGTCACCAATCAACTGCATAATGAGGTTAATATTGATTAATCAAACTTCTTTTCCTCTCTTTTCTGGCTAATATTGAATGCATAATTTGCTAATTTTAAACGAACCTCGAGAAACTCGAGTTTTTCTAGAATCTGAAGAAAATTATTTACATTTAAAACTGTTCAACCTACAAATTAGTCTAATATTATCACGAGTTTATCAATCTGATCAAGTTAATTGAATGAGAAAAAAAACTCTTTGATTCAAATGATGCAAACTTGTTGAACTATCATGAGAATTGAGCATTTGGCGGGAGAAGAAAAAAAATGAATAACACTGAGCATTCCAATTGAATTATTCAATTTACTTGGATTAATCTTTTCTGGGTTGACTTAGTTTCTTCTTTATTGTAAAGGATTTCAATTTGTTTCAATTGCGACTGATTAAAAACTCGAAACTTGAAAAAAAGCGAATTAAAGATAAGTTGAACTCCCAGCTGGGAGTTTTTGTGTTCGTTCAACTTCGCCAAGTTAATCAAGAGTTGGTAAAGGGAAGAGACCATGAGCTTTGATAGACTTGATGGAAGGATGGAAAAAGGAAATTTTTTCCTTTTTTTTTTGCTTCGCCTTTCAAAATTCTCTGATAATCTTTCATGATATAAAGTGAGAAAAGAGGAAAAATGGAGAAAAATGTTTCAACAAAATGTTGATAACTTTTCATCGTTTGTGAATTGATAAGATTGAAGTAAGCAGACAATTTATTGGTGAAGTGAAAGGGAAAAGGAGAGAAAAGATTTCTTCAGGATAACTTTGAATCTTTCATGGTAAATGTATATTTTCATCTTACCAAAGATATTAATCATTAAAAATAATAGTGAAAATGAAAGGAAGAAGAAAGAAGTAAATTCAATCTTTTAAGTTTGTTTGGCCTTTCTTTTTTTATTGTTGCAATAATAAAAATGAAAGACAAAAGAGTTGAAATGAAACGCAAAAAGGTAATAAATCTTATTCATTTGGATGAACAATTTATCTTGCAATTTGTTTCTCTCCCTTTGCCATCTTTAAAGATATGAATTAAATGAATAGTAAAGGATAACAATGTAATGATGAAAAGGAAACAAAAGGGTTAACTCTTTAATCAGTGGTGATGATTGAATGAAGATAGTTTCTCAGACAGTTGCCAAGCTAATTACTGAATCATGCACCAATCATGATGATTCACAATTGGAATGTTTGGATAAACTGAGAAATTATGAAAAATGGAAATTTTTATCAACATTAAAAATCTGTTGCTGTGTTTCAAAGTAGGCGCTAAGATTACGTCGCGCTTAGCAACCGGGTTGCTAAACCTTTACTTTTGGTACTTTTGGCTTGTTCATTGTGTTTCCTCAATTTTTTTGCTTGATCTCCTCAACTTTACATTTCCTTTCTTTTTTTTTGTTTAGCCTTCGTTTTTTGTTGACCATACGTGGACAGTCGGACATGATTGGTGTAATGTATTTGTTAATTCAAAGTCAGTACTTTCCTTGTGGTTCGGAATCAGTTTACTCGTATTTAGTGATCTAACCTCGACGGTTTAGTATTGGTTTAAAATCAAATCAACATGACTTGATGTGCTTTGTGGTTTGGTGAGTGATATAATGTAACCAGAAAAGTACTCATTGAATGATCGATTGGCTAAAGCGTCATTAAGATGAAACTTGATGTTGCTTGGGCAGTTTGTTATAAAAATTACTTCAACTTTAAATTTCAAAATTTCTCATTGTTTCTCAACAGGAAAATGTTTCAACTTCGGACGTCTGTTTCTTAGCAATGGTTATTTTACTTCAACTCTGAGATACAATGTTGGGTCGGCTAATCTTCGCATTCCTGTTGGTGGCTGAAATGCGAGTATAAGCTGAGTGTGCTTTTTAACCATCGATCTTTCAACGAGTTCAACCTCTGTTAAGAAATTGGATTTTGGTCTTGAAACAACTAATCTTGGTTTGAAATTTTCCGGGTTTTGTTTTTCTTCGCTCATGCAACTAACTATTAGTTGGCACTCGAACTTGATATCTAAAATTTCATTTTAAACTGAAAATCAACTTGAAGGAACATAAAGAAAAAAGATGAACAAGAATTGATGAAAAATACAAAAACATATTTGGTTCAACTTTGAGATCAATTTAGTTTGATGTTTGGAAAGGAGGAAAAAGTAAAAGGATTAGGACGAGTTAAAGGAAAGAGAAAAGCTTATTCTCTCGATTCACCGTTTTCATGGTAAAGTCATGGTAGATTGAACTTTTGCCTTCAATCATTCAAACATTGGATTCTAGATGTTGATACCTTGGATTGATCAGGGAGTGAAAAGACTGAAGTTTTGAAGCGAAAGAAAAATTTGCTCAATATCTTCTCTCTTCACGTTCAACTTGTATTTTTATTTTTAGGTTTTTTTTCATCATTTTCTCTCTTCTCCTTTTCATCACTTTACCAACGAGAATAACCCAACGAAAAACGTAAAAATAGAGTTTCTTTTCATTTTTGATGTAAGCTTCTAATGCTGTTTCAAAGGATTATCAAGATATCCGTTCAATGAAACATCAATTTTCTTGGTTCAACTTATATATTTAGATAAATCTTGAGAGATTCATTTTTATTATTCACTTTTGTCACAACAATGAATCATTTTCTTTCCTCTCACCATAATCCAATGATGTTAATTGAATAAACCTTTTCTTCCTTCAATTGATTATTAATTATGGCCTCTAGATGATCAACAATTAATACCTATTCACTTTGTCTTCATCAACCTCTCCATGTTGACCAAACAAATGGCAATCCATGAACTCATCCAACAGAATCATCATCATCACCATTTCGCTTCTCTAAATAATTACACCTTGAACAGTGTTGACAAGCAATTTGTCCACAAGTTGATCATCATTTTTCATCATAAATCAATTGTTTCCATCAAATGAGGATAAATGAAGATGAATGGGAATAAGCAATGGAAAAGATCGTAAACAATTTCTGCAATTGATTCGTATTAATCAATTGCAAACTCAACTTGTTTCAAATGGAAACATTTGTTTATCACAGCCGATTCAAGAATCACTTTAATTATCAATTTCCATTTTCTCATTTGATATTATCTTTTGACGCAAAATTTTTTTGTGAAAATGATTTATCATTCTTTCATTCAATCGACTTGATTAAATGCAAAGTCTCTTCAACAATTTAACTTGATTGATTAATATTAAAACATAGTTTAGTAAAGTCATTATTGAATGAAAAGTTGAACCAGAAAAGGTTGAAAGAATTGCATTTTTATCATATTTTCAACTCAATTTTTTGTTCGCTTTCAAAGTTTTCCCTTTTTTGTTTTTCCCTTTTCAACAGATTGACTTTTATTATGTGAATATTATTCAAAATGTTGAAGTGATAACATTATCATTATTAGAATGAAAAAAAACGAGCAAAAAGTTATCAAGAATAAAAATTGCAGGCAATTTCGCTATTCCAAGTTTGATTCATAAGATGAAGGCAAAAAAGGTTAAAGGATAAGTGACATTGTAACATGATGATTATAACTTGGAGGTTATACAAAGGTCGAACTGGTGATGATGATGATAATGATGATTATGATTATGATGATGATGGATGCTATAAGTGTTTGGATGAGAAGGAAAAAGTTGTACGAAAAAAAGGCAACAATTGAAAGTGATTAGAGTAACTGAACTGTGTTTAGTTTAGTGCAAAGTCTTTGGTCTTGTAACTTTCACTTGTAATGTCATCTCAACCATGTAAATCTAGTCAATCAATTTTCAAGGATGGAAAACATGAGAGAAAAAAGACTGAAAAGTGTTTTCATGAGTAAAGTTCATTTTCCAGAGTAAAAAGTTTCGAAAATCAAATTGAATCAAAGCGAGTTTCTCATCAAACAGCAAAATTTAAAAGGTAACAAATTTCATCTCAAGATTTTTATTGACGAAAATGCATTCAAAATTTCACTTTTTACTAAAAGTTGACTCTTCATAGTAAAAATAGTTTTCCTTTTACAGCAATAAAAGCTTCAAATTTTACATTCACTATGAAAATAGTCGCCTGAGGATATCTTGACTCTCGAAATGTTGAACTGTCTCAACGACTATTGGCGAAACAAAGATTGTCTGTTATACGATTTTCAAAGTATCTGAAGTCTAATGGTGGTTGAACAAAACGAAAAAAGACAATGTCCTGCAGATCAAAAGGAGACCTTTCTACATGCAAAATTTCAACCAAAGCATTTGAAATTTACTGTTTTATTCTTTCATGAAAGATCAACATAGTGAACAACATTTCCTGTCAAAGGCGGAGAGTCAATAGATTGCAGTATGATAACTACTTCATTAAGTACATCACCCTAGCAAGCTCTTCGTCAAGCAGGTCATCTACGGATCATTTTATACTTAGGCAAGTAAGCCTAAATTTGTCTTGAACTTAATGTTTGAATAGTCGGTTTGATGTTATCAACCCAAACCTGAAAGCTTTCTCTCCGCTGAATGTTATGGTAAATATTGATTACAGCAACATAGTTTTACCTATGGCTACACTGAGTACTTAACGGTACTGCTAATGTGATTCTTACTTAGAAGCGTCCAGTCATAACCCCATGTCGTGTGACTTCTCGGTCGAGTAGGCACTTGTACCATTTGTCCGAGTCTACGGTTCCTCTCGTACTGAGCAGGATTTCTTTTGCAGCGACAAGTCATCAGTAGGGTAAAACTAACCTGCCTCACTACAGTCCAACTTGATTTTGCAAGTCGAGCAAACGAGTGATTGATTGAAATACATTTACAATCTTAACGGATCAATTACAAGGTTTTTTTGCATGTTTGTTTTGTGTTTATTCATACAAAAAATTGGATAAATTAAGCTTCTTAAAACCCCAAAACTCATTGGTTCGAGTCTAAATTAGGTTCACTTGGATAAATAGCTGGTTGTGCAAGGACAACGCTCAACTAATTTCACGATAATCAGTAAACAGAGAGAAGTAAAAGAAGAAAAAATTAGTTCAAATACAATTACATGATGAATAATGAAAAAAAAGGTTACTTCTAGCTTGTTATTAAACGGGATCAATTTGTTTATTTTGATTGCCTGACAATCATTGTTTAACCCTTAACTGGTTGGTTAAACTTTCAACCTTTAACCAAAATCTTGAAATAAAAGTCTTCTTTTTTTTCTTACTCCAAATGATATTCAATTGTAATCATTGATTAACATTAATACGATCATAATTGGCAATCAATAGACCGTTCAGTAAACATTTTGATTACAATTAACTTATCAGCTTTATTGATGCTCGCTTTGCATATAAACTGTTTTATTATTTCATTTTCATCGACAAGTTTGTCACATCATTTTAATAGACTGAGAATGCTAATTTAACCTTAAGGGTGTAAAGTATCATCAAGTTTCATCAGGTAAGAGTTGAATTGTTTTTCATTTGATTTTGTCTTTTTGCTTCTTGTTCCGACTGTTGATGCTGAGTTGAATACTAATTGACATTGAAAGTCGAGTGTTGCCAAGGTAAAAGGTTAACTGGTTTAAGTAAAGGTAAATGACAATTTATGACAGAAACATATTTAATCATGTTTTTTGTTGCTGTTAAAGTTAATCATAATTCATAGCTGTACCTTGAAATTGAATAATTGAGAGACTTTGATAAAGAGAAAGATTAATTTTGTTGAAGTAAATTCAAATTGAATTAAATTGTCTCAATTTGTCATGAAGTGACTAATCCAGTGAACCTCAAATTAGCTTGTAAAACAACAAAAGGACTTGGAGTTCAGCGAGGCGAGTAAACGGTTCATGATAAACCAATGATTATCTCGAGTGAAGTTCATCCGATGATGACTATTGAAAAAGTGCTTTGCTTATCTGATTTTCAACTGATCAACATTTTTCATCGATTTCCCATTTCGAGCACAATTCAATTAAACATTTCACTGAAAAATTTTGCTGCCTTATTGCCTGGAGTGGACGAGGTTTATCGATGAAATTACGTTATAATAATCATAAGTGATGCAAACGACTAATGTTGAACATTTGCCATTGATTCAGTTTACTTGAACAAAAACAAAACTTGGACATTCGATTTTGCATTTTGAAAAATGATTAAACTTGAAACAACTTGGCTCATGTGAGTACATAATTTAAAGCGATAATTTTACTATTTATGTCCAAGGTTTGTATACACTAAAGTTGCATGTCGATGATTGGGTTATTTTGCATTATTGTAACAAACTGATGAAAGTGGTTCGAAATGTATTTCCAATGATGCAAGGATAATGCATTCAGCAAATTCAGAGGGAACATGTTTTAGATTTTGAACTATTCTTGGATAAGTACTCATTACGACAAGAAATCGATGAACTATCGAAAAGATACAAAACGGAACGAACGCATTGCCGAAACAGCAACACCTTTGATCTGAAAAGCTGGAACAGGTCAAACAATAAAAATCTTTAATTTGAATTCGATTTTCATTGTAAAACTTTCCAATTTCAATATCCATTTTTAAAATGAAATTGTCATTCATAAGAGAGTAAAAAAAAACTTTCTGTTCACTCCTAGACACCTTTTTGTCCCAGACTATTGAGGTTAATTTTTCAATCATTTTGTGCCAACTTTTCATTTGTAAAACAACATTAAATGCAACTTTAATTGATTAAAAGGTGCAACATGATTGGAAGCGAAAAATTGTTAACATTAAACATTGTTGTTTGCCTCATCAAATGGTTGACCGGAAATGAAAGGTTGCCACAAAAGTGACCTTAATGGTGTGAAAGTGGCTTTAAACATTTTCTCTTGTTTTGGTTGATCGACAATTGATTAATCTGTATCAAGTGACTGGAGTTGAGCTTGAAAAAGAAAAAACAAGAGAAAGAAGAAGAAATCTTTTAGCCAAAAGGAAGAGAAGTAAACATTGATGAGAGTGTGGATGATGAAAAAGATGATGACCAAGAAAAATGTTCATGTTTACAAGTAAATATTGACTCAATATTAGGCCAATATGATGGGAAGAAATACGTTGAACGTAACTAAAAATAATGATAACAATGATAATGGTTATAATAAATTCCAATCTCAGCATTTTCCTCATAACTTTTCTGGTCACTTTTGTGCTTTTCTGGAAAATCTTGTTTCTCCTTCCTCACACTACATTTCATCAACATTAGGCTATAACTGACCATTCACTTTGACCAGTTTCCTTTTTCCTTTTCTTCCTCTTATCATCACTTGAATGTTTCTTAACCACACATTCTTTGGTCCATTTCATTCCATCGAGATTCCACTCAAAAGATTTCCAACCTTTCAGAATCATTCTTTTCCATCATCCAACAGACTTTTTTTTCATCTTTGTCTTTTCATGGAAGAGATATTTTGTCTTGAAAACTTTAAACTTCTCGTGTTGACTTTCATTGAGAGCCAAATTGGATTACAATTTTTAACTCAACAACTTGTTTCATCAAATCATTTTGGGTTAATCACAATTGCACCTAATCATGATTAATATTGACCTTATTTGTGGCTCGTTCAACTGAACCTGATTGGAGGCACGAGAAGCACGTTGTAAATGTACAGAGTTTGATTAGTATAATGGTGTTCCTGTTTACCTTGAACCCTTTTATTGTTGTCTACAAAAGGCTGAATAATTAAAGCGAACCTTCAACTTTACTAGCAATTTTATTCTCACTGGAACACAATTACATTAATTGAAATCAATTGATGAATCAAGTGAATAAATAATCAATTATTATTCAACTATTAAAAGGCATTTTTGTCTGATGATGTTGCATGGAGAGAATCAAAAGGCAATTGATTTAGAATTGGAAACAAGAATTGAAAGTTTCTTTTTGTTTACCCGCTAAATTGGATTAATCAGTCCTAATTGAATCAAGATGGTCAAGAGATTTGTTATCATCATTAACTGCCTGCAATTTTCAATATCAAGTTATAACTGTTCAAAATCTTTCTGATAATCTTTCACAATTAAATCAACTTCATCAAATAGTTCATAACTGTACAGAATAAAAATACCTCAATCTGAAGAAACTTGATTACTGAAAGCTGATTAGAGAACTTCAAACTCGACAATTCATTTAGAGTTGAACTTTTTGATAAAATGGAAAAATTGAATCGAAATAACTGAATAGAAATTGAATTTATTCTCGCAAGTTTTCCAAATTTATGTGTGATATCATGATCGGGTGTAAAATGGCTGAAAATTTCAACTCTTCATCACTTTTAGTTCCTAAAAAATCTTATCTTAAATCTTGCTGCAGAGATTAGGTTAGGTAAGGTTAGGTTAGATCTTTTTGTCTAGCCTTTTGCTGTTGACTAATTTGTTACAATAATAATCCAATTTTTAACCTTTGAATCAGTCAAGCTAATCAGCTAAACTTTAGACTCTGACAAAGGTTTTGCTGATTGATGTTTGAACTGAAAATAAACATTTTTTTAAAATAAAATCAACTTTAGTCATCAAAGTTGTCCTTAGTTTTGACTAATGAGGCTGATTCAAGTTCAACTTTGTTTTTACATTAATAATGCAAAATAACCTGAAATGATGCCATTTCGAGTCGGATAAGACTGTGACTTTGAATTGGCTTTTCAAGTGAACAAATGTCGATTTGGATTAAACTTGAAAAGATAACCTTGATTTTGTTGTAGGCAAAATGAAACGTCTTCGTTCACTTACCCAAAAGCACAGAGTAACAAGGTGAAGTGTATGGAATCTCAAAGTAAGATCCAAACTCGAGTCCATTGTAAATCATTGTTCCCAAACCAAAGCCAACTGCACCAATACGCAAGAATATGGATCCATGAGATCTTTCAGTTTCACTGATTTTTTCCTTCTTTTTACCATTCATCTCTTTATTACCTGACCAAACAAAAGAAACAAGTCAGAAAATGAGAACCAAAAATTTTCGACAAAAAAAAAGTTCAATTCTAAAGAAAATATTCGATAAGAAGTAAATGATTGGCGAAAATAGCCATTAACAGAATCGCCAATTGTTCAAGGTTCCATCATGCCGAGTCTGATGAAACTGAATCGCTTTCTTGAACAATGAAAGCAAATAAAAATTTCTCAACACATTAAAAGGTAAAAAATGTTTGCCAGTTGTTCAGATTAATGTACCTTGAAAAATGAGTGACACTGTTGGCTGTTTAAAGAAAAGTGAAGGTAAAAGTTGACGGAAATTGCAATGGCAGTACTTACGATTTTGGTCACCTTTCGGCAAATCGTGAAGCAGGTAAACGTAAACATAGAGAAGAAAGAGAAGACTAACTGCGTACAGGTAAAGGTAGAATCCCTGGGAAGACGAAGAGAAAAGACATTTCAGTTGCAATTCGAAATGTAAATTAGAGAGCAAACGTTACCTCAAAATAGTACAAAGGAATATTTGGTATTCGAATTTCGGCAGTGAAGAAGGTTAAACAGGTTACGACCAAAAGTTGACCATAAATTGAACTGGCCACGATGAAAGCCGCAGTCCTGCGAGAACAAGTTAGATAACAGTTTAGATTAATATCGTTTAGTTGTTGGTCAGATGATGATGATTTTGTGGTTGATGAAGATGATGAAGTTGATGAGGTTGATGAGGTTGATGAAGGTAAAGATCGAGATTGGAAACAATTGAAATAACCAGTCAATAGAGTCATGACTTGAAACTTTAAATTGACTCTTTTTTTTTCTCTTCACAGATTTGGACAATTTGGTGAACCCAAAAAAGGTTGATCAACGTGAAAAGTTGGTCAACATTGATCAATTAAGGTTACCATCATTAAAACAGTTGATAGTGAAAAATAAAATGTTGATTTGATATTCGTTTTTTTGTGTTTTGAATGAAATTAATTCCATACCGCATAATTTGTGACTTTGTTTTGTTTTTTGTTTCACTCGTAATGAGCTCACATGATGAGAAGGATGAGAATGATGAACAATTAAAATGATAAACTTCCGATTGGGTAAAAATAGAGACAAAGAAAGGCTGTCGGTAAAGGTGGCAATTGGTGTAACATTTAAATGATCAACTTTTTTTTCTCTTCTTGTTCAACAATCAATAATCTTGCTTTTGGATTAGTTGGTGATTAGTTGTAGAGTTGGTTTAAAGAGTGAGTATGATGATAATGTAGGAGGAGGAGGAGGGTGAAAAGGATGCTGAAAAAGGATCTTGATGTTGGCTGATGTGTGTCAAGTTGTAAAGACATTTGTTTAAGTTTGCAATTTTTTTCTCTCATTTCTTCTTCTTCTTCTTCATTTTTCTGATTGTGGTTCAATTGAAAGGGTCACAACTATTCAAGAACAATGAAGTTCAATGAGGAGGCTGTTTCAAGGGGTGGTGAGAGGAGGCTGGATGAGACAGGAAAGGGATAAATGAGCTGAGTAAACAATTTACTTTCTAAAATTGGAAGATAAGAAAGAGTGAACACAAAAAGGGTAAAAGCAAACAATGGCGAAACAAATTTTTAAACATTTTTTTCCTAATCTAATATTGGCACAGAAAGTGGAGGAAACAGAGAGAAAGATGGAGAAAAAGAGTTTCTAAATGAGTGACGATGAAAGTGCCAATGAGGTGCTGGTAATGGTGTTAATCTCGAGAGATGACAAAGTGCTTATGAGAGTGTTAGGTGAGGTTCTAGGTTAGGGTCTAATGGCTGTTGAGCACTCGATTAGCCCATTAAAGTTAAGGTTAGATGAGTGAATTGGTTACGAGGTAAAGAATCAGATCAAGTAATATTTTGGGTTTTTTAAAAGTTGAAATGAACGAAATGTCTTTTTACTAGCGATTTAGGCTTGTAACTGATTTGGATAAATGTTATTATTCGAGTAGATTGTCAGTAGTGTAAGTCAGCTAAAACTGTGAAAAAGTGCTTTCAAAGGTTCGGCATTTATTTTGACATTAAGGGGATGAAAATTTTCTGGTTAATTTGGGTTTTAAATTGAAGTCAATTTTTTAGCATTTTGCAATTGTTGAATACTAACTTTGGATTTTTGGGTTGCCATCGATGTTCACAACATGATGAGGATGATGAAAAGATTGTATTTGATGATAAATTTGATGATGAAGATGAAGTTGATGTTGATCTACCATGAAATTGAGCTTTCTCAATTGAATCAAGTGATGGAATTGAATGACGAGTTTGACATAAGCGTAAAGGTTTACAAGCAAATGGAATGCCATTATTATGATTACTATTATTATTATTATTATTATTATTAACATTATTGTTACAATTACTGTAGCTACTGCTAACTGTGCTGATTAACGAAACAATTGATGAACTTCGTCTATTAGAGTCACTTTTAGGTGAAGTTGCAGCCAAAATGGCTTCAGGAATTGTCCGTTTCAATGAACCATTTCCACTGTTCAATGATGATGCTAATTGGCGCATTTTGGCCTGATATTTACCGATCAAATCAACCATTATTAAGACGAGTTAATTGTTACGGTAAATATTGGAAAACAAGAAATTAAAAGCAAAACAAGTTTCTTGAAGCAAACTGTGAAACGAAAGGTGAAAAAGGCGGAAAACAAAACAAGACTGATCACAATGATTAGCCGATAATGATGACAATTACGATGAGTATCAAGATATCAAGGTTAATAGTTGTAAGCAAATTGTCACGTTCATCGTTAACCATTCAATCATAAAAGTTGACTTTAGTCGAAACACACACAAAGTAAAAAAGAAAAACACAGAAAACTTGTAAATCCAAAAATTGGGTGAAAACAGAATTTCCAATTCTCTTTCCGGGTTTCACCAGTTGTTCATCAAACACACACACACACACAGAGAGACTCACAGAATGATGATCAACAAATTAAATACAAAAATCGCAAAATAATTTCAATTGTTGCTTGTTGTTGGTTGGAATAAAAAAAAGGTAAAAGTGAAGTTGCAAGTTGCAAGTTTATTAGACAAAAGCATTAAATCTCACTAACAGCGAAAGTGAGTCGAGTGAGTTTTGAAGGCGAAGAAAACGTTGACGAAGGAAAAGATTTGGGAAAATGTTTTAACCCTTTAAACGACTAATTCAACTCAATTAGCTCAATCAATTAATACAATTGCGACAACCCAAAATCTTCATTGATGCTTGTTTACACACTTTACCTGACTGATCAATAAACTTATTATAATGTTTATTAATAGCAACTTTATTAACATAATTGTATTGATCTTGGAATCAATTGAACCCGAAATGGAGAGGAAAAATATTTTCTTCTTGCGATAACCCGAAGCATTTCATGGTTAAAGGCCTTTTTTACCATCAACGGAAACATTCAATTCTAGGAGTTTATTTTTACATTATTTTGCCATTAATGGAAAGTTGAATTTTAATTATGTTTATTTGCGTCTCATTTATGTTGTTACAATTGATACATTCATTTGGTTTATTTTTTCGCATTTGTCGGTGATTTGCTTTCGATTGTTTTTAATCACCTTTTTGTCTTGCAATGTCAAGGTTAACACTTTTAACCCGTTATTGATTGGTCGGTGATTAAGATGTTTATTGTTAATCGAGTTGCTTTTTTTGGTTCTTGTTGGTGTTTTTTTCTTTCGTTGCGCTTTGTTTTTTCCTTTCTTGTCGTGCTTACTTCGCTTAATGCTCAACAACGGGCCAATTGTTTTTGTCTTGTCGTCTTTGTCTTTACCTCAATTGGTAACATTGTCACCAAGACTAAATATCGTCATTCATCTTTTATTGTTGCAACAAATGTAACATTAGCCTTTGATATTGAGAAGCAGAAAATTATTAAAATTTCATCGACAATTCATTTAGTGCGTAAAAAGTCGACGAAATTTTAAAAAATTTAAACTCTCAAATTCTAATTGGAAGATCTTTAATAGCGAAAATTGTCGCTTCTAATCGAGCTGAGCAGTTGGTCTACCTTGAGATGCTTTTATTTTTCAAAGTGAAAGTCTAAATTGGAAAACGCTCGAAACACTTTTAAACTTTGAAACTTATAAATTGACAAATTTCTTATCAACCGATATCATTTCGAGTTTTGTTGAAAAACTTGAAGTTAGAATAATCGAGTTTTTGTAATCCAATTTTGTGTAAAGCTTGAGGTTCACTCAACTTATTGAGGTTCAAATAGTTTTCATTTTTTGTTGTGATGCTTTTTTCCCTTGGATTTCATAAGCATCTATTTGTAAAGTAAAAATTTTACTAAAAATTTCGTTTTATTGACTCTTCAATAATGTGACCTTTTCATTTTAACGCGAATTTTGCAAGATTCACATCTATGGCCATTTTGCCACAAAAGTCACGAAAAAAACTCGTTCCAACTTGCATGCAACATTTAACGTTTGTTAATTATCAATCATTCTCGAGACAATTTTCGAAAGACATATAAGTTTAGTGCATTTGAAAAGACACAAAAATTGCTGGTGTTTCCCTCGAAACGATCAAAACTACGGACTTTAAAGATGTCGATGAAAACAATCGCAATTTTCTTGCCAAGAAATTCTGTTTATCTATTCAAATATCATTTTTGCATCCAAGCGAACATAAAGTTCACATAAATGGACGTCCATTTTGAAAAGGCTTTTTGCGTTCTAAGGTTACATCTTTTCGAAGCGAACGAAAATTGTTTTAATGTCTTCTTTTCGGAAGCAAAAACTAGATTTGAATTTTTCTCTAAAAGTGGTTTTTCCAAAGTTTTTCTCTGAAGAAATTTTCTCGAAATTATTGCGATTTCTGTACCGTTCGCTTGGACAATCATTGGTTAGTATAATTTTGCCATTTTACAAGTCCAATCATCTAATGGAGCCATTAACTGACTGCCATAAACATTGATCTCTCATTGTTGACAATAATTGTGATTAATGTTGGTAAAGTTGAAAAAACTTGAAATGGTTTAACCAGAAAAAAAAGGAAGAAAACAATCGATTGAATTAACAATTGAAATGAGACTCAATTGTTGTAGATTCATGTTGTTTGCTTGCTGCTAATGATGATCATGATAACCGGAAACATGGAAAAAGGATAAATGTTTTGCTTTTTTTTACTCTCTCTCTCTCACTCTCTCTCTGAATGAGGAGCAAAAAACAATCAGATGAAAGTTGAAAGCTTTTAATAATTATTCCAATGAAGGACAAATTGATGCAGTTTTATTGAACATTTATAGTGATGATCATCATTATCATATAAAGTGAGGATTGGTCAACAAAAAGAAGAGAAAAGTGAAACAAATTGTTTTCATTCTCAACTTGTTGACCATCAATTGGTTCCAAATCGTATCTTGATGGACACATTAGACGTGAACGTGAGTTGATTATCGATCAACAATCCAACTAATCGGTATTCAAGGCAATATCAGGACAATCAACTAAACATGGAAAGAAATGTTCATAAATGGACTTTTGTCAAATTGCACTTTGCAAAATGTTCATCAATTGATTCCAATTAAACAATGGAAACCGAAGTAATTTGCAAAAATTAAAACTAAAAGTTCGACATTTAAGGTTCAAAAGGAAATCTTGGAAAAATTAAATTTCTGGTAAATCTCTGAATTCAATTGAAAAGTGGCTTAATCGTTAATCTGAAGTAGATAATTTGAAGACGAAAAAATGTCCAAATTTGATTGACTTAATCAGAAATGAAATGTTCGGTTAAGTGACTTTTGAAACGTTTGGTTTACCTTGAAAATGATACAAAAAATGTCTTCATTTATTATCTTCATTATAATGGTAAGTTGACACTTTAATTGTTGATACTTTAATAGCAATTAAAGCCGGAAATTGAATAATTTTCGGTTCTTTTTTTCACTCTTAACAATGAGTTTGATTACTAAATTGTTGGAGCTAATCAGAGTAAATGTGTGACAAAACTGGTTTAACTTTGATCTTTACAATTGAAATTATTGATTGATTGGGAATCAAATTAAGAGTACAAATAATTATGATTTAGCAATGTTTTTTTTTGCTGCAACTTCAACTCTTAATCTAATAAGTAAATTAATTTTTGTCAACAAATTGCTTTTCATTGGGATTGACTTGAGATTTTGGGTTCATTTTCGGGTGTCTGGCTTGGGTTAAGGTCTTGGGTTACACACTCGATTGAATCAATTGTTGGAAAATATTGATTTGTAAAGTTGAACAATTAATGTTCATTTTTTTTGGTTTAACCAGAGTTTTCGTGTTTACTTTGGTTTGTTGATGAGTTTTATAAATAATTAAATGTGATTTATTTAATTGTTTGTTCATTTGTTTGTTTGTTTGGTGGAATCAAAAAGGTTAATTAATTTGAGGCCTTAAGCAATTGGAAATTAAATTTAAGGTAAATTTAATTTCGGTTTCGATTTTTTTTTCGCTTCTATTGAAACCTTATTTTTTGTACTCATTGGTTTCTCTTTAATTGATAAACCTTGCAGCTTGTTGATCATCATCGGGACAGATTTGATTGAGAGTAACAATGAGTTACAATTAAGACAAATTAGTACAATTGTGGTTGAATGGTGAAATGTACGGAATAGTGAAAACTCTCGAGGTTATCAATCAATAGCTTTTTACTTTTTTTTTGTAAACACAATTTAAAGTTGATTTTCGCGATTCTCACCATTTATTAATTAACTGGAGGACACTGATCAATAGAAGAATCATTATTATAATTAACGTTTATGTTGTAAGATTCACTATTTGTATAACCCTTTTCTATCTCTCGCTTTCTCTCTTCAACAAATTGATCAACATTAGGTTGCTGCTTTTGTTCAATTAATTGTTAATTTCAAGGTTTCATCTCAGCATTTTGGGTTCACTTTGTAATTTACATTAAACAAGGTTATCATCAGGTATTCAGTTCATTATTGGATATTCAAAAACACTTTCAATTTTTACATGTCAACGTGATTTGTGTGCACCAATTATTTGTTTATTTGTTACTCCAATCAAATCAGCAATTGCAATCAAAGTGAGAAACTTCATTTTGTTAGAGTTGATTGAAGGATTATTCAGATTTGTCTAATAAAAAAACCATCAGGAATACATTGACGCTGTCAACAGGCAATCAGTTGGGTAAATTAATTCATGGTGATTATGCTTGAGGCTGGTTTACAAATTCAAACACTTTAAGCAATCTGGATCAATTGAGTTCACAATGGGTTAACCATTTGTCAAAGAGGCGTTGGTGAAAACACTGGCGTTGGGTTTAACACCAAAGGATGGTTGAGGCTATTTCGGAATTTCCAAGATTAATTTCAATCGACGTTTTGTAATTTGTAAATATTGAAATGTCCAGCAAGGTTAAGACTTGATGCGAGTAAAAAGTTGGAATGGAAAGACTATGAAATAAACTAGAAAGATCATCATGATCATCAGCATTGTTGCTATATCACGTAACACTTGGGATGAATTTTATTGCTTGTTACCTGGATGTAAAGTTATAAGGTAATAATAGCTGCAACTAATGGTAATAACGATAATAATAATAAACTGATGAGTTTATTAATTCTGCAATCGTTTAGAGGATAAAAACATTTTTGTTGATGATATATTAGTTTTAGTTTTGTTTAGTCTCTTTTTTAGTTCCTGTTTTTACCAACTTCTGGCTTAGACTAGACATTGTTGGCCATTCAAGTGTTTAATATTATCAATAAAACTGGAAACGTGTTCACCTCTTAATAACGAAACGTTCAGGGAATTCAAATTTAACCATTGGATAAAAAAGTGTATGGTTGAGTTGGAGGAAAACAATAATCAAGAATAGTTTGTTGCCAAAACTTTCGTTGAGATTAGACAATATCATTTCATCTGGTAAATATCATCACAGCTGAGCGAAAGAAAACTTTTCTGTTTTAGTAATGGCTTTGAAGATAGCAGGCTACAGCAGAAACCAATTCAGTTGAGGATAATGACGATTTGAGGCACTTTTTTCATGATATCCCATGGCCATTGGGGATGAGGGAAAGGCTTGTTGAAGATTGGAGGAGGAACCAGATGAGAGTAGAGAGTCAGATAAATGAGAGGAGTGTAGAAAGAGTTGAATTCATTAAAGAATCTTGATGTCGTTGATGATTTCCAATGAAGTTTGAGAGCAAAGGTCCAAAAGTGTTATTACTTGAATAATCTTGCAAAATGAGACTTGAGATGATCATTTATGACAGGCTATTATAATTCCAAATTATTTTGATCATATTCTTATTGATAGCCAATTTGTTCTGATGAATTGGTCGATTGTCTGGAAATGAGTAACACAGTCAGCCACTCTATTTGTTGTGATTAACATCTGAAGTTAAACAGGAAAGATGAGATGATACCATAATTGTAAGATTCATTTTCATTGAAGATTGGATTACATTTGGTTATTGTTTGATGAAAATCTGAAAATATTTCTTATTCCTCTGCCAGCATGTCTACAAAAGAGTTTGTATCATTCCGAGTGAAATATATTTAAATTTAAAAATAATGATGGCACAAAAGAAAAGAAATTGTTTTTGAGCTAAAACTAATCACCGATATTCGAATTTCTTGGTAAATAAATAATATCAGGAATGTACGAAGAGCAGCAAAGGGTGATGATATATGCTGTGAATAGTAAAGCAATTGTTTTTCATGAGGGAAAACCAAGTGATCTCTGTGTATGTGTACATATAGAGTTTCAAGAGTAGGAAATAATTTTCATGGTAAACTTTGGTGTTTTGGAAACTCAATTGAGTAAATATTTGCCATTCCTATTGAAATAATACCATCTCGGATCCAAGAAGAAGAGAATGAAAGATGCAAAGAGTCTTGGTTTCTATCTTTTCAGTCTTAAACTGTCTTTTGTTTCTTGAAGAACACCAAAGAAATCCTCTTCTTTAACAGATGAATCAATGTCAACAGGATTCATCATTAGCAGAGTCATTAGTTAACACCAAGAACTAACATTTTCAGCAAATTAACATCATTAATAAAATAGTCAATCAAATTTATAAAAATAGACCTCGAATCACAATAAAAAAATATCCACTTTTGGGTTGTTGACCAATATTTGATAATCCTTTAAAACATTAACCGTTAAAATGTCATTTACTCTACTTTCCAATAGATGACGCTTGAATAAACCCGGCAACAAAGAGTCAACATTTTTAAAATTAATTTATTAACAAGTCATTATTATTTATTAAGCCGGTTGATTATCAAAACCTTGATTAAAATTGAAGGTGAAACAAATCCTTGGTTCATTTGGCCTAACATTTTTAGTAAGTAGAAGAAAATACAGTGAAAATATTACCTTGTAAATTGTTAACCTTGTTGCTACTGTTTTTCCGGTTAAAATAGCATAAACTCACCGGGAAAAGTGAAAAAACTTACATTTGTCTGCAAGGTTGTGAATCAGGCAAATCCCTTTTTATTATTGAATTAACTAATTTAATTTACATACTCTAACTACTCATTTGGAGCAAAAATTAATTTTAAAAGTTTCTCTTTACTTGAGAAATTATGTGTTTCCTACTAAACTGGTTGGTTGATGTGTTATTTACAGAGTGCCATTGCCCATGTTAAAAGTGCCATCATAAAATGGCCAGGTTAGTATCTTTTTTATATACATTTTTATTTATATACAATATTGAATCAATTGTTATTAATTCTATTGAATTGTCAGTTTTTTTTCTTATAAGAAAGGTAATCGATTTACTTGCATCTCAATGCTCTTTTCAGGTTGATCAATTGAAACTCAAAAGGCTTTTCCAAGTAGCCAGTGAAAAAAGGAGAGATTCAACAAAAGGACGCTGAAAAAAGAAGGAAAAAGATTGAATGTTTTCTCATTTTTTAACTTCCCCCATTATTATTATTCTGATCAAAGCTTGAATAAGACGAAATCAAATTATCAAGACTTGAACAAGAAAAAAGGATGAGGAAAAAAGGAAGAATAAGCAAAGGAAATCAACAAAGGAAAAAGAGGAGGCAAAAAAAAGGTTGACCAGTTTGGAGAGGAAAGAAGTGATTTTGATCGTAAAACAAGTCAAAGTTAAGACAAAATGTTTCAATATCAGATTCACTAAACAAACTGGAACATTTAATACTATTATTATCGTCATCATCATTACACAATTTATGCATAAATGGTGTCTCTTGGGGCTATTCATTGAGAACTCTTTTGAATCAATAACAAGTCATCTTTAAAAGTCAATTACTCTGGCTTTTGGAGGAACCATGAAAGACTGGGAGAGAAGAGAATAAAAAAGCTACAAATTTCTTCATAAAAGTCTATTTTCATATTAACAGATGATAATAGTCATTCCTGTATTGTTACCATTTGTAACATATGAAAATAGCAAGGATGCCTCAATTTATTTTGAATATTTGATTCGAACCTAAATGTATTATCTTGTAGAGAAGCTAAAAAAGAGTAAAGAAGATGAAAAATGCATTTAAACTGTTATTAGAATCATTGATTTTTATTTCCATTTCAAAGGTCATCAGAGATTATTCAGAACATTCTGAGTCTCCTGAATTGGATAAAGTCAGTGAACAGTTTATTTGAACCTCAAAAAGTGAAATCTTTTTTATATTTTCTGGAAAGTTTGTCATTTTGTTCATCACTTTGACTTGTTTTTACTTTATTTGGGTAATTTTTACAATCAATCATATCTGATTGAGTTGGTTCAAGGAATCTCATCAAATATGTTACAAAAATCTTGATTGATTGTATTGAATAATATCAAAAAAAACTGACTATGAATATTCACTGTTTGTTTATTTACTTTTTCTGCTCTAGGAAAGAATCATTTTTGCTCAAATCCCTCATAAATCATGGAATCATATATTTAAAGGATATTCAATTGTAATTACCATTTGAACTATTTTGGATGTAACTGATTGCTGGTCAAACCCACCCTCTCACCATTGGAAATACAAAGATGCTCTTTGATGGAATTGTTCAATGATGTCAAGAGAAGGAAGATAAAATCTGATTGGAATCTGGATTTAATGATATAATAAGACATCGTAATTATGTTGGACTGGCAGTTTTTTTTTCACAGACCCAATCTTTAGATGTTTCTGTAAATTGAAATGTTTTCACATCTTTACTGGTATCTCAATGGATCCACTAACAAAACCAAGTTGGTTGATTTGTTGAAACAAGAATTAACTGATGGTTTATCAACTTTGTTGATTGTAACTGTGAAAGGATTTATTGATTAGCTAATATAGTTGGGTTCACGGAAAAAGAGATAAAATAACCTGAACAAAAGCAGCAAGAAAAAAGTGTAAACATGATCAATGGTAAGATGAGAAGATGAAAGTGATGAGGATGAAAAATCGGGTTAAAAAGAGTGAAGTTGGATAAATGGGTTTTGCTGCTTTCTTGATATTGTGATATTTGGTTAGGAAGATTTAGTAGATAAATGGAGGAGAAGAAAGAAAGATGAAGATAAACATGAAAAGAAATAGATAAACATGACAAAAGTTGAGCAAGTGAAAGAGAAATATGATGATGAAAATGAAGAGGAACCATTTTTGTTGAGGAAAGATAGATACACATAAATCTTTACTGGAAATTGCCAATTGACAATAATTAATCTATTAGAGCAAATTGTATGATTAAATAATGATTTGTTGAAATGTTGCCGTTGCTCAGTTTTTTACACTGGAAACCATTGTAAACACTTTAAAATATTGAAAGCAAACAACTGAAATGATGATGTAAAGCTTCATCATTTCAGTTGATTAAATGATTAATGAGACTTGATCATTGTGGTGTAAATGGTTGAATCAAATATAAAAAAAAATCTTTTCAGTTGAATGAATGTTAATACCAAAGAGGCAATAGAAAGTGAATGAAGTAAACAGTGATTCAACTCTTATCCATTCACTATAATCAAATGGTATTGTTGTAGGCAATGTTAACAACGGTAATTACTATAACAACTAAAGATTTGGATTAACAGTTGTGATTGTGGATACAACAAACTGGACACTTTATGCCGTTTCAAATGTTTGTTTTCAAGGGTTTTTCAAATAATTACAGTAATTGCTATGTAAAATGAGGAGAAAGTTGATAAATTGATTGTCCGTTACTGAATTGAATGTGTTAAGAGTCCATCTTTTTTTTGTTTGGTTCCCATAGACTGTTAGTATCTAAGGTCAAATGTTTATGTGATTTTTGGGTTTTTGTGTTTTATTTTTGGTACTTGGAAGAGCAAAGGTTGAACCGGTTTTTGGTTGTTATTTAAAACTATGTTTTCAATCTTTGGGTTTAACCTTGTTTGTATCTTTGTGTACTTCAGCCTCTGTGTTGCGGCCTTTTCGGGTCACCACATTTTCAAGGCAACCCAGAAAGTCACTAGTATTAAGGTTAACTTGAGAAACCCAAAAATTGTCTTATTTTGTAGTTCAATGGTTTACACATTTACAGAAATAAAAATGTTTCACTCTTTTAACTGTCAACCTTTTACTTTACTGGTTCATTATCAAGTTACTCTTGGTCAATTGATTAATCATAATTAAGTTGCATTTTTACCCTTTTTTGCCTGGTTGTGGCCTTAGATTTAATTTAATTTAGACCTTTGATTTAGAATTGGTAATGAAAGGAAAAGTTAATTAAAGATATTTTTGTGCACAACTTTTGTTCCCTTGGTTTAATCATGGTTAATCAATTGAACAATAATAAGAAAGTAAACTTGTCAGAGTAATTTAATTAACTCAATAGATAACAATGAGAATGGAAGAAAAGATTGTATTGAAAGTGATGAGAATCCTTAATAAGTTGATAATAATCTACACATATTAAGTCAGAAAATCGTTTTTTTACGCAAAAAATTGTGGCCAAACTAAAAGGCTTCTAACCGAAGCACCAGGTTTACCTAAGTCATTTGTTGTACAGAAACAGTAAATAAATGCATTTTCTGGTTGAACATCAAAAATTGCACCAGAAAAGTGATTTTGGTTAAAGTATCTGGTACAGAAGTCGATTGAAGAGAAAACAGTTTGAGTTTATTAATCGAAATGGATGGCAAAAAATTAACTCTAATAATCAAGTTAACACGATTAACCATCATTTATATTAATGTTGGTTGATATCAAGATTTGGCAAATTGTGAAGTAAATTTAAAGTCAACTGTTTCAAATAGGAAACATCATTAATCCATAATCAAGTGGCAGCAGTTTCAACTGTTAGAGATTTTGTTTGTCTCTTTGATTTCCAATCATCAAGTGAATGTTATATGATTATATATGTTAGATGATTCTGATTGTTACTTACCATGCATAAGAAGGTTTCTTTCTGTATTGAGTCATTGTCTTTGTATCAGCGGATCCACATCGATCACTGTTAAGCATGGCAACCTCAGTAGATGAAATGGTTGTTTCTTGATCACCTGAATTTGAATTTCTTTCTTGGCACGAAATTTCCAAAACTGTTTCACCAACACAAGATGTAAACATCTTTTCCCACATAGTTCCTGGAAGATAACCCAATTCTGGCTGAGCAACTGTCAACTGACTGTTACTCAAAGGATTGTTGTTATTGTTGTTGTTAACTGGCTCTTCTGGTTCAGCTTCTGTTGAACAGTCAACAGTCAAACCAAGGGTTTGATGATCGGTTAAAGGATCACACGAAGTCACTTTGACGCTTATCTGTACAAATTAACCAAAGAAACAAAGCAACAACAAACACATTAAACCTGCAACACAAATCAATAAATATGACCCAACTAGCAGCACATGAATGTTGGTCAAAAGATTAAAAGAAGCAAAAATTGCAGGTTAAAAATAAAAGCACAAAATTGGCGAAAAACATAAACAAGGAAACAAAATTTCACCGTAAAAATGGTTGTCAAATGGATTTGATTCAAGCAAACAGGATTCAAATTGGATGAGCTATCGATAATTAGATGTTAAAGTTAATGATGATACCGATGATGTTGATCCTGTGGATGGTTAAACTCACAGCATGAAGAGAGCCAGTGAGAAAGTCTAAAATTGATGTTAACCGTGATTAGTAAATGGTAAAATAAAAAGAGAAGATGAAATCTTGTTTCTATGGCATTTACATTGACCAGAGTCCGTTTTAACCGCGTTTCTTGCCTTTTGCCTT
This sequence comes from Tetranychus truncatus, assembly GCA_028476895.1. Taxonomy (NCBI): domain Eukaryota; kingdom Metazoa; phylum Arthropoda; class Arachnida; order Trombidiformes; family Tetranychidae; genus Tetranychus; species Tetranychus truncatus. The sequence continues at coordinate 19,919,026 of CM052060.1, forward strand.
TTGCCTTTCATAATCACATCCCCTTAACCACTCCCAAGAAGATACAACGGACTGGAAAAGAAAAGGAAAAGAAAGAGAAAAATTTTTAGGCCTAGAAGCTTTTAAAAATTTACTCTCTTCTTTTCAACGGCCATTTCTCTTTCGCATTCCCTTTTTTTTCTCTCTCTCTCTCTTCCCTGTCTATTGCCTTTTTGGGTTTCACTTTGGGATGATAAAAGATAGAGAAGATGAAAGAAGAGTGGAGGAGTGAGAGACAAAGAGAGTAAAGTAAAGGCAAAGTTGAGATGAAAAATGGAAGAAACAAGAAACTCAAAAGAGGATTGAAAGATGCTGATGATGGCGATGATGATGATAAGGCTAATAATGAAAAGCGCAAAAAATTGATCTTGATGTCAATTAAGCGTTTTTGATTATAAAGGCATTTCTTGGTTTGACTAGTTTTGCATCGCCAATCAGCCCAAGGCAGTGAATATCTTTGCCTTTATTACAAAGAGCTGATCTTAAGTTATCAATTTAAAGTCCATCATCTTGATCCTCATCCAAGACAACCTTGTAACAAGATAAATTAGAGAAGGTGAAAAGCAATTTTCAACTTTTCTATTGACCTTATTTTCAGGTAACTTTGAACAACTTGTTCTCACTGCTTCTGTAACAGTAACCTAAAGATTGTTACATCAATAACAATTTGCCTTTTCACTTAATTGTTCAAACAATATTTTTTCTGGTTTAGCCTTTTCTCCATTAAATATTGTCCAATTTGTTTGGTTACAATTTAGATGCAATTTCAATGATATAATTCAATTTTATATTTAACGTTCAATGTTTAATCAGTTTGACCATTTTACTGGAAAAATACTTTTGGCTCAGTTTCAGTGTAAACAGAAAATTTGTGTTTACTTTTTCACTTTCAATGTTTACTGTAACTTGATTACAATTAAGTCGATATTGAAATATTGAAAGAAAACATTGGAAACATTGATCGATGGTTTCACTATCAAATTACTGGTTAATTGTTTAATTGGTAATGGCTGGCTCTAAAGACGTTTAGTATTGTTTTACAAATGATTGCATTTGGAAGCTTCATTTAGACATAATTTTGGGTGTAAACATGATGTTTGTCATCAAATTTCATCGAGTGATGAAGATGCATGGAAATCAAGATTGGAAAAGGTTACAAATGTATCAAAACTGATGATGGAATCGTTTCTCTTTTACTTTTACTCAATGGGCAACAGAATCAATTTAAGCTTGAAAAATGCCATTTTCAGCGGATTCCTGGCCAACATATATCACTGGAAATTTGATAGATTTTTCATAATCGCTGTATAATCAACTTGCAATAAACTAAATCATCTTTTGCCAGATTTTCATTTTCTTTTAATAGCTTTTCCATCATCAATTGGATTCGCTAAATCATTGATTTCATGTTCATTTCATCTGTAACTTTCAATCATCTTTCATAATTTTAATAATCAATAAAAGAGTAAACCTTTTACTTTCAGCAACATTTGAATGAGTTGCAAGGAAATTCAATTTTTAAGCTTTTCTGTTTCATTTTTTTTCGATCAAATTAATTTTGGATAATTTTTGTATGTTAATTTGATCAGTCTAATTGTCTTTTTATTAATTATGCTCATCATTAGTTGCTTTCAATGTTGTACAAGAGGTTTGTTTGTTCAAGATTTGCTTTATTCTTCAATGATTGTGTTAATTAGATTAACTAAATTTCATCTGAATTTAGATTAAATTTTGTCTGTGGTTAAGCTGATTAAATAAGCCAGGTAAGAATAAATTGAAACAAATTAAGCTTAAGTGAAAGAGTTTACGGTTAATCCCGTATTTCACTTTGTTTTTCAATTATATGTTTTGCCCTGCATTGCTCTGTATTTTGCTTGTTCATTATTAATCTGTTAATCAGTTTACAATTGTGCATTTCAAATCAACTTATTAAGTATTAAAATGTTATTACAAATGGTTGGGAAGATTATATTCAAGTCAGGGTAATAATAATACTTTGATGACAACAAAATGTTAACTTGGAAACCAAGATTGCTTTTTGTCCGATGTTGAACAGCCACTTTGGTTAAAACGTTGACAAATGTTAAAGTTTGTTCAGCGAAATTGCCTTGTAATATTGAGAAGATTCATGATATTATCAATGGACATTTGAGGGAAATAGAAAGATTTTAGAAATTTTAGGAAAAGATTTAAGTAAATGGGTTTGAAAAATCAATTGCGAATATAAGTAAACAATTTATTGGTAAATTTTTCTGGTAAATACCTTTTTGAACAATTATTTGAATGGAACCAGATGGAATGGAACATTAAACACTATTTTAATGAAATCAGTTTTTATTGAGTTGAGTCTCGACATTGAGTGTTGTTTCAATAAGTCAATGTGTGTTAGGACAAAAGTGGAATACCGAAATAATTGAATCGAGAGAAGCTCTGAACTGCTAACAATTCAGCATTTAATCTCTTATCCCTTTTCATGTTCTGTGTATTTACTTGTATTTAAGACGAATTCCGAACTTCAAATCATGGCATCGAATAGTTGATTCAAATGCTTCTTGGTCAGTTAGTGTATCAACAGTATCAATAGTAAGATCTTCCATTTGGTTTGTGTTGCCATTTAATTGGGTTTACAAGAAACCAGAAAGAAGAGCGAGCAAAATAAAACATTACTTTTAAAAATTGACAAAAACGGGTGAAAATGAATTCCTTTAAAATTTAGACTCTGCAGGGTTGTAAGAACCAGAAACCCAAATTCTTGAGTGCTTTTGAAAAATTTCCAGGATCGACAGTTTTCGAGAAAATCAAGTCAAAAGTTGAAACTTCGATCGCCTATTATTCAATTACGGGACTAGATTTTTGCATGAAACTCATGCAACTGATGTAACTTTTGATGATCAATCAGAAAATGTATCCATTTTGAGAAATCAAACTTTCCATTTTATGTAAAACAGATCAGCTCGAGTTTTAGTTAAATCGATCGCTTCTTGTGACTGTTATAGTTAGAGATCTGAAACTTATTATTTGACCAGAAAAATTACTGGCACACATCATGGATTGAATATTATCTTTAATACATCAACAGTTCTCTTGATTTCGGCCATTTACCTAAAAACTTTAACCCTCGATATTCCGAGAATGGCATCATATAAAATCGTCATTCTTTTTTAAATTTAATCCTTTACTAATTAATAATGTAATTTAACTTAATAACTTCCAATGAGCGCGTTTGGAATATGAATATTGGGTTGTGAATGTACGAAGAACAACTTATGCAACAAACTAAACTCATATTAACCCACATCTTGGTAAATAAACCAATTTTCTGGTTAAACTTGCAACTAAGATGCAAAAAGCACTGTAAAAAGCTCATTGAACATTTCAGTAAAAAGTTGAAACTTCACGGGTTTGTAGGGACATGGAAACTGTATTCATTGGTACTGTTAAATAGACCATCCGAGTAATAGTTTCTTAGAAAATCAAGGTCAAAGTTTAAACTTCGATCGCCTTTCATCCAACTATGGAAGCAGATTTTCTTGTAAAACTCATTTAACTAATTTAAATTTTGATGACCAACCATTAAATGGCCTTATTTAGAGAAATAACATTTTTTCTTGTTGTTAAACAGATCAAGTTCGATTTTCAAATAAACCGGCTGCATTCTGTGACCGTAAGAGTTTGAGAGTTGAAACCTAGCATGACTCGATGAAAATTATTGGCAGACATTAATGACTGACTACTTACTGCAATCAAGCAACAGTTCTCTTAATTTTGGGTATTGACCTAAAAAATTTAAGCCACAATATTTCGAGAATGGTAGCTTATAAAATCATCATTATTTCATCAAACATTAGATTTTCATTCAGTGAATATCCAATTTGAAACATCCAGCAAATAAAGTTGTAAGAAGGTATTACTTTGTCGTAAGAGTTGAGACTTGATTTATAGCTATTAATAAATAAATGATTTTTCAAACACAAACCTCATGTGCTAGAAGAATACGAATAACTGAATGAAAGAGCTTGGATGCTATTCGATGTTAATATTATATCATATCTCATGATAAAATCTATTGTTTAGTGAAAGAATGACGACTGTATGTGATGCCATTCTCGGAATATCGAGGGTTAAAGTTTTTAGGTAAATGGCCGAAATCAAGAGAACTGTTGATGTATTAAAGATAATATTCAATCCATGATGTGTGCCAGTAATTTTTCTGGTCAAATAATAAGTTTCAGATCTCTAACTATAACAGTCACAAGAAGCGATCGATTTAACTAAAACTCGAGCTGATCTGTTTTACATAAAATGGAAAGTTTGATTTCTCAAAATGGATACATTTTCTGATTGATCATCAAAAGTTACATCAGTTGCATGAGTTTCATGCAAAAATCTAGTCCCGTAATTGAATAATAGGCGATCGAAGTTTCAACTTTGACCTTGATTTTCTAAGAAACTATTACTCGGATGGTCTATTTAACAGTACCAATGAATACAGTTTCCATGTCCCTACAAACCCGTGAAGTTTCAACTTTTTACTGAAATGTTCAATGAGCTTTTTACAGTGCTTTTTGCATCTTAGTTGCAAGTTTAACCAGAAAATTGGTTTATTTACCAAGATGTGGGTTAATATGAGTTTAGTTTGTTGCATAAGTTGTTCTTCGTACATTCACAACCCAATATTCATATTCCAAACGCGCTCATTGGAAGTTATTAAGTTAAATTACATTATTAATTAGTAAAGGATTAAATTTAAAAAAGAATGACGATTTTATATGATGCCATTCTCGGAATATCGAGGGTTAAAGTTTTTAGGTAAATGGCCGAAATCAAGAGAACTGTTGATGTATTAAAGATAATATTCAATCCATGATGTGTGCCAGTAATTTTTCTGGTCAAATAATAAGTTTCAGATCTCTAACTATAACAGTCACAAGAAGCGATCGATTTAACTAAAACTCGAGCTGATCTGTTTTACATAAAATGGAAAGTTTGATTTCTCAAAATGGATACATTTTCTGATTGATCATCAAAAGTTACATCAGTTGCATGAGTTTCATGCAAAAATCTAGTCCCGTAATTGAATAATAGGCGATCGAAGTTTCAACTTTTGACTTGATTTTCTCGAAAACTGTCGATCCTGGAAATTTTTCAAAAGCACTCAAGAATTTGGGTTTCTGGTCCTTACAACCCTGCAAAGTCTAAATTTTAAAGGAATTCATTTTTACCCGTTTTTTTCCGTTTGCGTCAATTTGTTGTGTCTTTTACTAACAAACTTGTTACAAGCAGAAAACTGTTATTATGTTGCTTTTTGTTGAAGTAAAAGTCAAGTAATACTTTTGATTGTAGTTTGATGCAGTTTAATTTCAGTGAATGTAAAGCGATCAAATTAACAGGATGATTGTCAAAAATGGAATCTATGATGAATAAATCACAGCGATTAAGAGGAAATAGAATGTCAAAATGATTAAATGAAGTTTCTCTCAATTCTTACAATTGACCATACATTTTATAATGGTATTTTCCGTTGTTAACAATCTTAATAAACAACATTTAGATTGTAAAATTGGTGAACTTCACCTCAACATTTACCAAAATTAATAAATGGATCAACTTAAAGTTTCTTTTGGACTAATCTTATTGTTTCATCTTTCAAAGTGCTGTGTATTTCCTCGTGATGAAGATGAATTCCGAACTACATGTCAACTGATTGAATCACGTCACTTCATTTGCGAGAAACATAAAGTTGTCACTGAAGATGGTTACATATTGACTTTACATCGAATCGTTCACCCAAATGCTTCATCAGCTCATCTTGAACCCGTTCTTCTCGGTCATGGATTAGGTGCTTCATCATCGTGTTGGATATTTGCTGCTCCAGGAGGCGATGCTAAACCAATTGGGACTCAATCATTTAAAGGAACCGAAGAAAACAATTTAGGTTTTGTTTTAGCCAACCAAGGATGGGACACTTGGTTTGCAAATTTCCGTGGAACCAGATATTCACAGAAACACGTTAAGCTTAATAATGGTCCAGGTAACCTAAATTGTCATTCCTTCAAAATTAATGCTAAAGAATTAATTGAAATGTCTTTATAAGGTAAATATTGGCGTTTCTCATTTGATGAGATGATTAAATACGATACACCGGCATTCATCCATTTCATTTTAAATAAAACTGGACGTGGTGAGTATCAAAAATAGTGTTTAACTGTTATTTCAAATTATCACTGTTATTGGCGTAGTAACAATTTTCTTGGATATTTCAGCTACTTTGGCTTATATTGGTCATTCCCAAGGAACAACAATCATGACAGGATTTTTATCCACACACCCTGGATATGCCAAAGTTATTAAACCTTATATTGCTTTGGCTCCTGTTGCTTATGTTGAAAATACTTCATCGGCTATTAGACTTCTTGCCGACATTCCTAATGCAGTTTCTTTGTTGTCTCTTTATGATGGACCAGTTGATAAAGATCATGCATTGCTCAAGTTTATCTCTTCATTGGTTTGTAATCCATTGGATGCCCTTTGTTCTGGATTTTTCTTGTTATTTGGTGGAATTAATCCAGATTCTGCAAATGGACGAGTCTATGTTTATATCAGACAACTTGATACAGTTTCTTCTCAAGATTTGGCCCATTACGGTCAAAACATTGCTGATAGAAATTTTGAATTCTACAATCCTAATCCAGTTAGAATTCTTTCAGTAGTTGATTTGATTAGTATATTGACTCCAATATCAATGACAAGTTTAAAACCAAAAGTGGCAGCTTATCCGTTAGAGGATATTATTTCATTGGATATTCATCTGATTGGTTCATGTAACGACTATTTAGCTGTACCTGAGGATATTGATAGACTAGTCAGAAAATTAAAAGGTGAGTTTATTGGATGAAATTTAGGCTTCTTCTGAAATTTGATTGTTACATTATGGCTTTCTTCCAGTTAAACCAAAGCTACATTGTTATTTGAAAGATCTACTCTGGAATCATTTTGATTTTTTAGTGGCTTGTGATTTATGGAAATTGAATGGTTTAGTTATCGATATTTTAGAAAGTTATCGGACTGGTCGTTGGAATAGTAGCCTTGGATATTCGAGTAAAGAGGAAGAAATTGAATCACTTTGTCGGTCCTCTTGTCCTGCAACAAACACATTGACCACTATCTTTGGATCAAATACTCCAAGAATTGTTGATGGATTGAATGATGTTATTGGTGGTCTTGGATCGAGTGTTTTACGCTCTGCAAATCTAAAAACATTAGCATCGGCAATAGCACCAGCTCTGGCAATCTTCTAGATCAATCATTGGTTAGCTACTTGATTTATGGTGTTTTCAGGAGTTATTATTATACAAAGTCAACTGGATTTAATCTCATTGGCATGTTATTTAACTTTGATCATATTTACGTACTTATCAATTTTTTCATACATTTATATAAATTTGAGAAATTTCAATTGTAAATCAAAGTTAGAATTGTATTTTAATATGAGATGATATCAAATTTACAAAATTGTCAAGTTTTTCTTTTGGATAATTCAATTTGAATCTCTTTGAGTTAGCACCTTGATAATAAATTAAATAGGCTAACGCTGAGAGTTTGATTCACGTACTTTATTAAGATTCAAGTAAATTTGTTTACTTTGTATTCAGAATAGTCAATTTAGTTTGTACATCAACTTAACCATGAACAATATAACAATTAATTGCAGGTTGACTAAAATTAAATTAGTTAAGGACAACTTTTAGATACAAGAAGAGTTGGAGTTCAAAGATTTACATGGTGATGAATGTTTTGTATTTAATCATTTATTTACTAGCTTTACTCCTTTTAGCACCAGTTTTTCCACCACTTTTAAATCCACTTTTGAATGCACCTTTGCTTCTACCTTTACCTTTGCCCTTACTTTTAGCTTCTCGTTTTTTAGCTATTTTATCTTTTTTGAGTCGCCCATCCACCAATTTATAACGACCTTTTAATCCAGCAGGCCTTTTGTTGATTTTGCCCTTTTTCGCTACAACATAAGTCAATTCCTTTTTCTTTTCTCCTTTAAGAGCTTTCTTGTATAAGCTGAAAGACAAAAAGAAAAAAATTACGTTAATTTTGTTTAATAAAATCAAGAACTATATAAAACTTACTTTCTAATGGTTGCCATTTTTTCTCGTTCGCTCATATCTGAAGCATCAGTTAATGCCTCGGCCTTTTTGCGAGCTCGTTCCAATTTTCTCGCTGCGCGTTTACGTTTTCTGGCATTAGCTTCGGCTACTTTCTTGATTGGTCTAGCATTAATTTCTTTCAACTTTTTCTTAAATTCATTAACTGTCGATGCAGGAACAGGCAATGGTTTGTAGAAAAATATATCTTCGTCTTTTTTAAACCAAGAAGGAAGAGCCTCGTGGTCAGAATGCATATAACGGTTCCAAGCTTGATCAGTAATCTCTCTTCTCATTTTAGCTGATTGAATTAAAACAGATCCTAAAGCCAATTCTTCTGGATTTAATCTAACATTAGATTTACATCTTTCGCTAAGAGTTGGCGTTTTATCAACTTTATCAAGTAAGTCATCATCGCTTACATCGTCATCTAAATCAGTTTTACCATTGGCATCTGTGTCGAACCGAACTTTTTTGGAAGCTGGGCCACTGGAAGAAGATGATTTTCGGGATTCTTTGGGTTTAGTTATGTCTTTTTTCGACGTTTTTTTCTCTTTTTCTTTTAACAGCGCCTTTTTTTCTTTCTTTTCTTTTCTCAGTTGTGAAGCATTCAGAGCCATCGCTGCCAAATCATCTTCATCGTCAAATTCATCGTCATTGAAAACACCTCTTTCTAGAAAAATCCTATCTTTTAAATTTTTCGGCCTATCATCGAGATCAACAAGAAGTCCACCTCCTGTCTCTTCATCGTCCTCAGCATCTTCTTCCTCTTGGTCAACATTTTCATCAATTTGTTCGAGTTCATCGATGTTTGATTTGTTGTCTTCTTCATCGCTAACAACTTCGTCCGGATTTTTGTTCACATCTTCAAAATCATAGTCATCTTTCGCATGACGATCGAAATAAACTTTTTTCAATTTGGGATCATATGGTTCCTCGTCTTCAGATTCAACAGTATTGGGTAAATGTTCATCAAGAATATCGAGATCAACATTCTGGAATCTTTCAAGCTCAGATCGATTTTTCAAATGTCTCAATGTAAATAATTCCATGTCATCTTCTTCATGAAGCTCATTTTCGTTTTGAATCATTCCCAGATTCATTCTGGCATTCAACTTTCTTCTTTCCTTAAGAATCTTTTTCTTTTTTCTTTTCAATTCGTTTAGTTCTTCATCGTCCTCATCTTCCAACTCTTCTTCTGGTATTACTTTAACTTCTTCCAGTTCTTTCCCTTCTCCTTTTTCTTTCGGGTAGAGCTCAGCTCTGATTTTTCGCCTCCACGCGATCAGTTGCCTGCGAAATTATTAAAATAAAAAACATTAGTAAAAAATAAAGAAATAAAAATTCAAAAACTTACAGAATTTCTTTTCGTCCAAGAACTTTCAAGTCTTTTATCAACTCCTTTATTTCATCTGTAGTTGATGGATGATTTTCAATAGCTTCAGTATCTAAAACCATCTATAAGCAAAAAAGTAGAATGGAATAAAAAACACATTATTAAAATAAAATGATAAGTTTTAAAGATTCAAACAATTACCTCATTGGAATCGCTTAAAAGTTCGATGTGATTGGTTTTGGAGATGAATTCAGAAGCATTTAATTTGTGATACAAAGTATCTCCTTCTTTATATCCTTCAGCTTTAGCTTTCTTCTGTTTAGATACAGGTTTTAATAATTCTGCTTTCTTTTTCTTCTCATCATTTTGATCTGGAATTTCTTCAAATAAAAATCCTGGGTCGAAAAATTTTGGATCAATTTTATCAGGTGCAAGATATTTTTCACAAACAACGAAAATCTCAGCGGACTCATGACGAGAAGCTTGTGGTTTAGTAGCGTGAACTTTTCTGAATAATTTTCCTAATAACCACATGAGTGCATTGTAATCTCTGGATCGAAAAACTTTGGTAATAAACCATCCACCTTTCATCAAAAACTCAGTTGCTAATTGAACCGCACTTAGAGTTAAACGTATTTGAGCGAATGCATCATGGGTCCAACTTTTACCAACATTTGGAGCACCATCGTTTAAAATGACATCAGCTTTCCAAGTTTTCAATTCTTTTTTGATTAAAGAGCGACACTGTGGTGTAGTTATATCACAAGCAAATGTTAAACAATTTGGAATTGGTTTTATTGGAACCAAATCAATACCAATAATAACGCTGGAAACAGGCATAAACTTTTGAGCAACTTGAAGCCATCCGCCGGGTGCAGAACAAAGGTCAATTAAAACCTTTGAACTTTGTAAGAATTCAAATTTTCTGTTCAACTGAATCAATTTAAATGCAGCTCTTGATCGGTAACCTGAAAAACAAAAACAAAAATTAGCAAAATGTAAATAAAATAAGAAATAAAACTTACCAGTTTCCTTTGCTAACTGGTAGAATCTATCTTTACGCTGCTTCCCGACTTTAGCTTTACCCATTTTGACACAAGCTAATTAAGAAATTACGAGGTAATTAACTAACAATTAACAAAAAATAGTATCTAAACAAATCTGTTTAAATGAAGACCACGTTTTAAAAAACAATGCTCTTTGTGAACATGTGATACTAGTATGCCTGTGTAAGCGTTAGATGGCGCTGAGTTAATGCTTTTGTTGGCTTCATTAAAGTGTAAGGGAGAATCAGCAGATGGCAGATAACCAACTGAAATCTGATTTCAAATTTCTACTGTTGCTGCAATGGAAATTATTTTTCTAATAAACTTGGCTCAATTGTTTTTGTGTAAATAATTGATTTTAAATAATAACATCAATTAATTTCTATTTTGTTAACTACTTATAATTGACCAACAGTATGAAATCATTCAAGGAAGATGAAAACGAGCAGACAAGGTAAGGCAAATAAATATTTTCTTTCATCTTTCTATTCTTTACTTTTTGTCCCTTACTTTTCATTCTTTCCTCCTTTTTCTCATAGATGTGAAAAATGTGCAACAGAGGAAGTTGCAGCTACCTCATATACCCGTGAATTAGAGAAACTTTTAATTGAATCAGAAAAGCAAATTAAAGATTTAAGGGAAAATCTGTCTGGATTGAAATTGGAAAATCGGTATTTGTCAGCCCAGTTGACAGAATTAAGACAAAAGATCAGTCCTACTCCTGCATCTCTAACTAGACTTAATGAAGATAATGAATCAACTCTGATAAAATTAAATGACGGGCGTGGAAATTTAGGTGTGCACATATTGCCTTGTGAGGATGCCACTGGTGGACTGGTTATTCAAAACATATTACCAGGAGGCCGAGTTGATAAGAATGGTGGAATAACTGTTGGTGATAAAATAGTTGCAGTTAATGATAAAAGTTTACTCAATTTAACATTTGCTCAAGCAGAAAGTATACTTAGAGAAGCCTCTCAACTTGATGATATGACATTAAGAATTGTGAAATGTTCTGTTGACTCTGGATTAGAACAGTACACCAATACCATTAGTCGACTTGGATCCAGAAAACTGGGACGAAGATATCATGTTAGATTGATTAAAGGAGCTGACGGATTAGGCTTCACCGTTGCAACGAAAGATAATCCTGCTGGAGACCCATCTATTTATGTTAAATCAATTCTTCCTAAAGGTGCAGCTTTAAAAGATGGAGCATTAAAGTCAGGAGATAGGATTCTCCAAATCAATGGGATTGATATTTTAAGAAAAACACTTCCAGATGTTGTATCTATTATAAAACATATTGAAGTCGGAAGTAGTGTTGATTTAATTATTGCTCGCCAAGAGCAAGATATTTCACCGAATCTATCCTTAGCCCGTCCATTACCTGGTGACAAAGCTGGGGAAATAACCAACGGTCATCAAAGTGAAGTTTTTACTTTTGATATACCTTCAAATGACACAAGTTCTGCTGGCCTTGGAATAAGTGTTAAGTATCTCAAGTCCAGTAATTGTGGTGTGTTTGTACATATATTAATGCATGGTGGAGCTGCTTTTAAAGACGGTCGTCTCAAAGTTGATGATCAAATTATAAGTGTTAATGGAATACCTCTTCTGGGTCTATCAAATGATGATGCATTTGACTTGATGCAGAAATCATTTTCACTTGGTGGTCTCAATTCAATAAGGGTCACAATAGCTCGAAAAATCCGATCACCCGAAAGTGAAAAATCTTCTGAGCCTACAGATGCAGATGTTGATGTTAGTGATAATGTTGAAACAAAACAGGATCTATCTACCAGCAGCTACAACTCTTGCGATAATACTGTTATTCACTTTGATGATCATCAACCTGTTTCAAATCGTTTACATGGTCGTACGCCATCAATCCATGAAAGATTAATTTCAAATAGTGGAGATATATCTATAAATGAAGATGCCAATGTTACTGTTGATCCGATATTAGCAAGCAGCTACAAATCCTGTGATAACACTGTTATTCACAGCCCAAAGCCAATGGTATCTCCAAATGATCAACTTGAAGTCCATTTTAATGATCACCACCCTGTTTCAAATCGTTTACATGGTCGTACACCTTCAGTTCGTGACAGAGTAATGCCAAATAGCGGAGACATGTCTCCAAATAGAAGTGACATATTTATTGAAAATGATACTGGAAATTTTGATTGTGACGAAACAAATCAAACAATACCCAAGTCTATAGAAGACATGGACGATACAGAGGCCAACGTTTTAAAGCATGTAGAAAGTGTAACTTCTATTAATAATGACTCCGAAATTGTTTTTGCACGAGATGGATTTGGTCGTCAAAGTGTTTCTGAAAAACGTTTCTGTGCAAAGGCTAAAGAAGAAAGAGAAAAGGAGCGACAGAAATTGAGAAAAGAGTATGGGCTAACATCTCCTAAAACACCATCTAAAGAACGAAATGCCAATACCCCTTCAAAACCAGCAAGAGGAGAGCGAAGTGCATCTAAAAATCTTCCTCTTTTTTCTCCTAAATGCTGCTGGAGCTGCCAATCTCCAGGGTCTTGTCCTTATCATGTTGCACCGTCTACCAATCGTGTTGGTCCTAATTTGGGTCTCAAAAAGTCTTGCTCTTTAGAAAGCCTTCAAACAATGATGCAAGAACTACAAAAAGATCAATTAGATGGTCAAGAGGGCAATCCATTTGCTGGACCTCGGCCTGCAACTCTCAAAGTTTCTAGAATCCGAACAACCAACGAAAGTTTTCGTGTTGCAGTGGACAAATCATATGATGATGGAGCTACAGAAACTCAAAAAGCTATGGAAACTTTAAATGAAGAAGAAAGTGAAAACAATTCGTATATTAATATTATTCAGAAACAACAACACCCACCACATCAACATCATCATCTTCAACAGTCGCAGCTTCAACAACTACAACATTTACAACAAGAACAACTACATCATCAACAACCACAACCTCAATCACAGCAACAACATCAACTTCATCAACAACATCAACATCAACAACAAAAACAACATCAGCTACATCAGCTGTATCAACAACAATCAACTAATAATATACTTCATCACCATGACGTTCGACCTCCTCGCCATCATAATATGGATAAATTTAAACAATCAGAAGCAGCAATATCATCTACAGGCACCAGCTCACAATTCACAAGTAATGATGATGATATTAACTTGATAAAAAATAAAAATTCAGATGCTAAAAAAGGACTATTCAGAACACTTCTTCGCTTGGGAAGTGGTAAAAAGAATAAGTCTAAAACCACTAGAACTGAGGATTCTAATCAAGTGCGCGCTGCTCAAGAAGCCATGCTCGAAAGAGAAAAGGTTCAAGAAGCGTACAACAAACTAAAAGATCAATACCAGCATCAACATCAACAACATCAATATCAACATCAACATCCACACCAACATCCACACCAACATCCGGTACAAACCCAAGTTAAATCTGCGATTGGTTTACCAAATTTACTACTTAACCATTTCTCCCCTGCTTCAAACGTACAATTTAGTCAACAGCAGAACCAACTTGCACCGCACCAGTCACAACAAGCTTACGCAACTCTTCCCACTGTTACTGATCAGCAAATGAAAAACGTTGCAAATCACATACGAACGCCATCGGGTCGCATGAATACAGCTACTTTAGTAGGCTCGACATCAGCAGGCCCAGGCTATGTTGAACGACAATACCAAACATTACAAAGATCTACCTATGGAGCTACTGTGCATCCAACTTATGATACACCTTATGGTGTTGTTAAACGCAATGTTTATTCTGGAAGTTACAGGTCTTCGAACGTCAACAATCGCCAAACAGTCTATTGGGCAAACAGCGGAGCCACCACAACAGATGCGTCCTTCCGTAGACCTCACAAAGTTTACGTTGAAGAATATAGTCGACCTAATGGACCTTTAGATTCATTGTACACTCCACTGTCCTCTTAAGGAATAATACCTCAAATAATTCCCAAGATGGCAGTAAAATCTAAAAGGTTCAACATTGAATCTGCCAAATGAAACAAATATATTTTTCTTATGCGCATCAGTATCAACTTATAACAAACAAGCAAAAAGAAACAAAACTGATCAGAAACTTTTCTATATTTTTTATTGGGGCGAAAGAAAAAATCACAAAGCGATTCCCTTAATTTAACATCTCAAGTCAACCAGTTAAGTTAAACATTGGACGTTATATAATTAACGTTAGCTCACAACTCGTCAAATTATCATCAAAACAAAATTATAAACAACAATCAATCAAGATGAAGTTAAAGTATGTTAAACAATGAGATTTTAATGGAAAACCAAACCAAACAATTTACTTAATTCATCAGTTTAACCAAAATTGTTTCATAGTCTTTGTATATTGTAAAAACAAAACAAATTTACAAACTTGTAAAAACTATAAATAAAAAAAAATATTTCAACTGTGTAAACATGAAAAGTTTGTCATCAATTTTAATCCAGTTACCATTAACTTTGTCCTGTTGGATTGTTTTAGTGAACCACATTTTATCACCATCAACCTACCTTGTATCATCATCATGGGAACAATGGTGGACCTATGAAGGCATTTCAGGTAAGAGGCTAAACCCATTTTAAAGCCAAAAATATTTTAATAAAACCCAACAAATGTAAACCTCAATTCACATCCAACAAAATAACATTAACTGATCCCATGGGCAATTCCGTTACCTCCAAGTAAATACATCTTTACACAATTAATAGACATCTTTCCCTCTACATTACCAATTATGTTAATCAAATGTTGACAAAAGAAGATGAAAATTGTCTAACAAAAAGCCATTAAACTTGGTTAAAGGCACAATTTGAATCATTAGAATCCAAATATAAATATTTCTCAACTTGAAACATTTGATGAAATTATAAAGATTAGTTGCTTTAAAGTTTTAAAAATGGCTTCAAGAAAATTTGTTCAACACTTTTCGCTTCAAAACTTCAATCTAATGATTATGATTTTTGATTATTCAATCTTGAAAAAATGGTTGAAAAATGTACATAACTAAAGATTTCTTATTCAACATTTTCAAATATTAACTGATAACATTTACAGCGAGAAGAAAAAAGTTATTTTCAAAATGAAAACATCTTTTCTTGTTGAACTCTTCCCTGAACCAGTCAAACTGAATTATTTTCATTCCATATCAAGTAATCTATTATCTGGATGGAACAAAAAAAATATAGTAAACTATTATTATCAGTTTATCCTCAATTAACTTCAAGTTATCAGAAATGTTGGGTTAACAGGGAAAGAAGTAAAAGGCAAGTTTAAATAAACAGATAAACACTCAACAAATGAAATTAAAATTCAACCAACCAAACATGAGAATCATCATGACATGTAATCATGTTAACTCTTTAAACATATTTAACACTATCTTTAACCTTATCCTTTGAAGCAACATCGAGATCAGTTGATTGCTGTTCATCAATAAGGACGGCAAAACATTTTAACACATTTGACTTTAAATTTAGTCTAAACAATAAAACATTTGCAATTAACAATTGGTGTTAATAATGAATAAAGGGCAAAGCGCATTTGACTTCATTAGTGGAGCAACATTTGAATAAAGGAAATGCCTGAAATGGTGGAGAATGATGAAAAAGGGAAAACTCTTCTTCTCCATCTTCCTTATTTCATCGTCTTATTCAATATTCAATCGATCAAATTGTGAGTTGACATTTATTATTATCATGAATAGGAAACAAAAGGAAATGATTAACAAACATTGAAAAAAAGCGAAAAGATTTTCTTCTTTTACTTCTCTTCCAGTTATAATCATTATTGTCTTGATTGTCACTTGCAAATGATTAGCAACTCTGTACATGTTAATGACTGTAAACCTGTTCAACTGTTGAACAGCCAAATGGTTGGAACAATTAATTTGGAAATGAAAAGCAAAATGTTTCACATTGAAAATGCCTTTTCCTCTTCAAAACCTCTTCTAACCAAACGATCTAAAGGGTTTTGTCAAAATAACTTGCAATGTTTTGCTTCAATAGTTTCATTTTTACATGAAATGATTTAACCAAATCTTAAACTTAAAGGTGATTGTTGAATACAGACAATTGAAGGATAACAACAGCAAAAAAAGAGGCAAAATTGTGAATAAATAATGTAAAGATGAAGATGAAAATAAAAGCCAAGAGTTTCTTTCCCTTCCAATATTTACAAATGCATTTCCAAAGGAATAAGTGAACACAATTTGATTGGATTTGTCTTCCTTTTCTGTTTCCCTTTCATCATTTTATTATCCTGGAATGATGAAAAAAACGCTGTTATTGAATACAAATTTACAATAATTGTTGAACTTCAAGAGACAAACATTTAAAAATGGTTAACATTGAACGTCTTTTCTGGATCCATTGAAAAATGTCAATTTTTTTTGCAAGAAATTCGATTCGCTTTTCAATTGTTTAATTTTTTCTGTTTTGCTAATCATTTCAAAATTGTATTTCAACTGAACTTGAGAACATTTTGAATTGGCAATTCTGTTTTATTCATGATTATTGACATTGATTGTGAGATTGGTCTAACTGTGAAAGTGATAGTGATTTATTGATGGATAATGAAAGCAATTTTTTCCTCTCTTCTTTCTCTCATACTTGGTCACTGTTGAAGGATATTTGATGCCCACTTGAATGGCTATCTGTGGTTCAATAAACATGGAACTGCAGATTGGATAGAAATAGGATGAACAAGAAATGAAAGGCTGAGCAACTTGAGACTGTGATAAGTGTGGAAATGACCAAGTAAGATGTTAAGGTGAAATGATGATGAAAAGGATAAAAAATTGAAGAGCCAAAAATATGAAGATGATATGAAAAGGGAAGAAGATTTAGAAAGAAAAATGTTTCCCCAAAAAATAAGAAACATTGTCTCTACTGGATCCATTGATTGGACTGGCAGTCAACACAAATTATTATGTCATTTAGGTTGACCTTACGTTTGCTGTTCATCATGATAAATTGGTATCCATTAAATTGTTGGTCGTAGAGGGGAAAAAAGAAGCTCTTTATTGGTTGTTGCTGTTGTTTATGAAAAAAGGGTAAAAGTGAAAAGTAATAAGTTGAAGATGAGAAGAAGGCAAAAAAAATTTTCTGGTTCGTCTCATTATTTGCAGATTTGTCAGCCAATTTATCAGTTTGTTTAAATGTAAAGACGGTTGTTTAACGGTTGAAAAAAAGGTTCAATCATTTAAGCTTGGCCAATGTTTTAAATGAAAGTAATTTAAAGGTTAATTTCAAGGTTTTCATTGGGTAGTCAGTTTTTGCATGATGAGGAAAAGAAGAGTTAATCAATTGAAATGAAGAAATGTTTAAGTTGAAGCTTCTTCAATATAATTGTTTCATCAAATGGCTTCAATGGTTTGACATTATTGAAGAGCTCTTTGTCATCATTGAAACACCCCGCAAGAAAAGTTAACCTTATTTCCATTTTCTTTACTCAACCTTTCATCATGTCCATGTTAATTTTTCTCATTGCAACTTGTCATTCATTCTTGTTATCAATTATGTATAACATCAAAATGATACTCTGGTTTACATGTTAACAGTAGTTTATCAAGACTGGAAAGTGTCTTAAGTGTCTTGTCTTAACC
Organism: Tetranychus truncatus; assembly: GCA_028476895.1. NCBI lineage: Eukaryota > Metazoa > Arthropoda > Arachnida > Trombidiformes > Tetranychidae > Tetranychus > Tetranychus truncatus. The sequence continues at coordinate 19,937,225 of CM052060.1, forward strand.
AAATCTGGTTCAATGTTGCTCAAACTGTCCAATAACAATTACAATTGTTCAATTTTTAAAAGACTCATTGAAAACAAAATCTGATCCAACTCGAATCCAATCTTTATAATATTAGCATTTTTAAACTCATTTGGCTGCAATCGATCATTTTGTTTTCACCGTTTTAAGTCAATCAGTTAACAATAAGCTACATTTTTTAGGATCAAGCTGAAGCTGCTTGGCAAAGCTTGACTCTTCAGTTTGAGTATGAAAGTCTGGTCAATATTGTTGATTGATAAATGATTGTTGATAAAGAAAGGTTGAGAAAGGTAACTCTGATTAAAAGAGTAAATACAAAGCTAGTAAAAAATGCGTCCAGAAAATAAAGTAACATGTAATGAAGGAAAAAAAAAAGACTAATCATCACTTTCCTGATATCGATGAAAGTTCAAGTTATCCTGGAAAAACAAAGAAAAAGGTAAACTCAAACAAGTTGAAAGTCAACAAGCTAAGACAGAAAAAAGACAGGGGAAAAAAGAGGATAACAAGAAATCAGTAAATCTGTACCAAACGAAGTACATTAAAGTATTAAGCTGTAAAGAAATGATTGCCTGTGAAAGAAATGAACGCTTCCCAGTGAAAGATTTGCCTTTTATCCACTTGACATGATTTTTTTTTACATTTTTCATCGTCTCAATCTCTTCTCATCTTAATCATCACTATCATATTGAAGGGTCAACAGAGAAAAACTAAACAAAAAGAATTGAGAGGAAAAAAAAAGTTGATTCTCTCTGTAAATTACCTTGACTTTTATCATCTTTTTCATTCCATCTTGACAATGTTGTCCTGCTTCAAGACCAACTACGATGAAAACATCAACATTGTGATCCATTGAATCCCTTGATAATTTTATCATTCAAAAAGGTTCCAATTCCATTCCTTTAATAACAACTTTACCATATAAATATATTTATCATCATCTTCATCGGAACACTTCTAAATCGCCTTATTTTCAGTCCACAAAATTGAACCAACAATGTAATGATCAACTCCACTGATCTCACCATCAAGACTAAATCAGTTATTAAGGTTTCAACTGTTAATGATTAAAGACTTGAAAGTTTGATCATCATTTTCATCTTTTAAATCACTTCTTCACTACTAATGACAATTAAGATGTTATTTGGAAGAGCAGCAAAAAAAAATTGGAAAATCTTTCATTTATAAGATTTCTACTTCAAGTGTACACTTTAATTGAATTTCAAATCAATTGTGAATTTACTCATCAAAATGGATCAAGTTGACTTGTGAAAGGCCAAGAGTTTCAAGTGCAGTGAATGGCAACTCTTGAATCAACAGTTATAATTACAATCATCTTGTTTTTCCTTCACTTTAACCATTACAATTAAATGATGAACAAGCGTTTAATTAGACAATCATTGGCAACGTTTCTTTAAACCTTAAAAGATGATTTGGGAATCTCGAGAAAGCAAAAAATCATTAACCTTTTCCTTTGCAAACTCACTTAAATCATTAACTTGAAGTAAATTTGAACAGTTGAAGAATTGGTGAAATGTCCAAATCAGTTTGTCACTTGTAAAGAAGTCCAGTTTTTCGGGCGATAAATGCGGTTAACCATGTAATGGTTAATCATAAATGTTGCATTTTCTCCTCTTCTGTAATCCATTTACTCGTTTCTCTGTTTATTATTTCATTAATACCTTTTCATGAAATTGAATGTTGACCAAAAGCTCAACATTGATGACAACAATTTAGCCTTTACTCTCTTCTTTAACGCTTTTTTCCCTTTCAATTCATTTTACTGATTGAGTTTCAAAGCTTAAATAAAAATTGAAATCCAAACTGAACCTTAAATGGATCGTAAACATTTTTTCCCTTTTTCTTCAAGTTATCATGAAAGCAAAAGGAACCGCAAATAAAAAGATTGAAAACATTCAATAAAATGTTTAAAGGAAGGGAAAACTTGAAGATTATCATTATAATCATTTGAAGAAGAAGAAGAAGAAGAAGAAATGTTCAGAATTGTTTCGCCAATTTTATCAATAATTGAACACTGAAAGAGACGAAAACAAGACTTTTTTTTATCGCCAAGTTATCACATTATAATGATGTTGCACAGGCATAAGAGATGTTAGTTTAAAATGAAAGTGATTGGCAAAAAAAACAAATTAAAAGGTAACTTGGAGTAATTTATCTTGCTTTTAAATGGATGTCGAATCTTGTTCATCGTCTTAATCTTTACTTTTGCCTTTTCGCCATCCTTTTCTTGTCTTCAACATTGAAGAATAAAAAATGATCTCAAATCATTGAACATTCAGCTTGAGCTTTGCATCTGATTACTCCAATCACTGGATTCAGTTTAAAGCTACACAAGACAAAGTTTAATGTTAATTTTCTCGATAAAATTAACATTAGATTTTTTTTTCCCTTCTTTTAAAGTTTACTTATCATGAAAGACTCAACTGTTCCTTCCCTGTTCATTGTTTATTCCTGTTGTCCTGAATCAAGAATCCAAAGAGCAACATTGAATGTTGAAACAATTTGTTCCAATCATTTGTTTCTCTGTTGGTTTAACAAGCAAACAGTAAAAAAACCATTATGATTGTACAACCATTTCAAGAATACATTTGTTATTCACTTTTATACTTCAACTTAATATGATAATAAATATTCATATTTATCATATTAATAATGACAACTTTATATCTTTCCAGTTATAAATTCAATTCTGATTTAACCAATTATTTAGAAGCATTTATTGAAATTTGTCAAAATTCAATCTTTTCTCCTCTTCTCTGATCAAAATTTGAATCTTGACCATTCCTGGAGATGCTGTGGAATGAAAACAAAAAGATTGTAACAGATGAACAGAAATGGCAAAGATCGGCACTTGATCAACTTTGATTTGACTCATTTTCTCGAGATGATTATCGTGATTAACATTAATGGTTAAGGTTATTAGTCGATTATTATGATGATACAAATGATCATTTATGAACAGAGGAAACAATTAGGTTGAACCTTGAACAGCATAAGACTGTTAACCGTCCTTTACTTCATCATTAGCTGGCCACTGGGTTTGTCGTTTAACTTTATTGCATTAAAGATGATCAACATGATTACTGATGATCAAGATAATGGTGATAATCTTGCATCGAATAAAAGATTTTCTTCATCAGTATTCTGTGGTCATCTAGAGCGATACTCGAGTTTGCCCTTTTCTTAGTTTACCTTATTACACTTGAAATTACTTGGATAATATTAATGATTAAACATTTGGTTGGTTAGTTGATGGTTCACAAAAAAAGAGAAAAGGTTGAAAGGCGAATCAAATTGAATCGATTTTCAATGTTTTTGGTTTCAATTTAAATTTGCTTTATTTTAAAACTCCAACTGTTGGACAGTTGAACATTAATCAAATGATTTTTTGATACACAAACCAAGGTTTGTTGTTTTAGGCAAATTGCAGTGATTGATGAAATTAAACTTTAGGTAAGATTAGACTGTAATTTATACTATTTACAGTACTTTTTGACAAAGAGCAAGTTAAAAGGATTGAATTGGATGAAAAATTGTTACACACTTTTGGCAAGCAAACAAGGTGAAGATGAGGAAGAAAAAGGGAAACTTTTCCAAGTCAATATTGACTTTTTTTTTCATTCACTTTTCACCATTTTTCAAGTTGATGATTAAGCAAAAGGAGAAACTTTTACCTTTGATAAAGTTTGAGGAAAGTTATGAGTTTGCTTTTATAAACCATTCTAAATGATTAACACAATGGAACAAACTAAATTCATTAGAATCAAGTTCACTTTAAAGAGGAAAATGTCTCATGAAATGTTTCAACCAACTAATGATGTAAAAATGGATTATTATTCATTTTCAAGTTTCTTAAATTTTCCACTTTTTGGAAAATGTGACCTTACCTTTGGAATCAAATTTTGTATTCATTTGCTTTTAAGCGATGCTTTTTATGAAACTGAATAAAATGTTGACAAATGGAGAAAAAAATTTTCGATTTTAAATAAATTCCAAAATTCGTTTGACCGAACATGTTTAAACATGGAATCATTAGATGGATAGAAAAGTAAATAAAGGATCAATTTGTGATTAAAGTTATTTTTGTAGTTCAATTGATTAGTGAAAGTTGATTCCCATGTAAATTGAATTAGAAATTTATTTTTCCATTTTTAATTCATTTCAATAAACTTTTGCCTTTTGATCAACAAGAGACTTTTATATGAGCTTTTTGTTGTTGATTTTTAACCAAATATTGGTGATTGAATAGCGATTTCAATTTGTCTTTTCATTTGATTAATGGAATGATTAATCTGGGAAATTTTGATCAGAATCAATTGTTCTTTATGATTTATCTTTTGTCATACTTTGAAACTCGAGATTCTTACCTGTTGAAGAATCGAAATTTGACAAAGTTGAAGATGAAAAGTGATGAATGATGTTTATTCGTGATTTAATACAAGATTCATCAGTTTAAAGATTGATTGGAGGAAATTTTGACAGATGATATGATTGAACCTTTCTTCATGAAATGAAACTCATTCTGTTTGTTTTTAGTGAAAGGAAAAGGGAAATACTTTTTTTTCTCCATTCTAAATGATGAAATGTGTAAAAAACGAATCACGAAAATTGTTCATTTCATTAATTTCTACGTGAGTAATTCTTTTCACTCTCGTTGTTGTATTCAAGTGATTTATTAATTGCTGGTTATGAATAAAATGAAAGAAATGGTGAAATGAATACTTAAAATGTAACGTTTGAAGAAACCAGAAAATTATTGTTTCACCTTTTCCATTACCAAGTATGCTTGGAATTGCTGATGAAAATGATATTTAAGATGGTAATTGTTGTTAATTGATTGCATGATTCGTTTTTAAAGCAAACATTGAATCCAACCTGCAACATTATCTGTCAGAATTTTGATGCTCTCTGATCATCAGTCTTCATCTGGAAAAATCTTTTTCAATTGATAAACGTTTTCGATTTTTGTCATTAAAAAGTGAAACTAAATTTTGGGAAAAAAAAGATTAAACTGAAAAATAAATTTCCATGATAACTGAGACCAGTAAAGGTCCTTCTTTCTGATGCATGGTACATTTAAATTCTTTGATAAGTTGAAGCAAAAAGAAACTAATTATTAAATAGAATGAAAAAATGTTGAAATGGAAAGGAGGATGTCAAAAATGGCCTGTTCTCAGTATTTTTTCAAACAAATTTTTTCTGGTGCAGAGTTCACTGTTGATTTCAATTTTAATATTTATTTTTTTCTAGCGTGTTTAGTTTACGAGATATAAGCCAAAAACCATGGAAGTCGAAAAAGGCTTTAAAGCATGCTGGTTTTTTGTGCATATGTATAAAAAAATATTTTAAACCTAATGATGTTATCCATGTTACCTAATGGATTGCAATCCTAGTGTGGTTAGAGGTAAGATCAAGGTCATTCTATGATGGTCACAATTGATAAATTTTATGCAGTATTTTGAACATTAAGCTAATAGCAGTTGACGAAAGTATTAGGCTGTTCGGGTCACTTTGAGCCCTTTTCGATTTTTAATAAATCAACAACCCCACAATCAATTTTAGCTTTTTATATCTTAAATTGTTCGCTAGACACTCTAGATTATCTGATTGAAGTGTTTATTCGATTTTCATGATGGATTTCAAACAAAATTTAGTTCAATCATTAAGTAGAGATGAAATGGTCGGTTTTATAAAAGTTTCGTTGCTGATGGACCATTCTGCTGGACTCATTCATCATAATCTCAAAAAATATTGTGGTACAAAGGCTCCAGGCTGTGCAACAGTAAAAAGAATAGTTGCAAAGCTTCGTCAAGGCCAAAGCATTGAAAAAAGCCAAGTTGGAGGCAAAGACAAAAATGTCGATTTGCGTGCTGAAAGGATGGCCTTAATCGAAGAGCGACTCAACGAAACAAGGCATTGGAGTGGGCGTTCTCTTGCGAGCGCAACAGGAGTTCCGTCAACGACTGTTCACGAGCTCCTCAAGGATGAATTCAAGCTGAGGAAGATCCTCTCCAAATGGGTGCCTCGTGAACTAACGGAAAGTCAGCGTCAACTTCGCGTTGTTTCGTGTCGTGCTAACCTAAGATGTCTAACGCAGACCAAAAGCTTACTCTAGCGGACACTGACCATCGACGAAACTTGGGTTAAACTTTATATGCAGCCTGATCGAAGCCAATCACGCCAATGGCTAGCTAGAGACGAGGTAGGAGAACCAGTGCAATCATGGCAATGGATTTCGATGGGATTTGCTTTTTGGCGCCTTTTACCCCCAAAAACTACTGTTGATTCTTCAGTTTATAAAAAATTTTATGAAGAACTTTTGGATTATTGGCTTGGTCAAAGAAGAAGTTCTAGTGTGTGGCTTCTACACGACAACGCCCGACCTCACAAATCACAACTAGTCGAGAGCATTTTAGTAGAAAAGGGTATCACCCTTTGGGAGCACCCCGTTTATTCGCCTAATCTGAGCCTGCTAGACTTCTGTTGTTTTGGCCAATTGAAACGCACGTTAAGAGGAACTCATCACGCTAATTGGGACGAGTTCAAAGAAAGACTTGCAGGTGTTGTTCAAGAGCTCAATGAAGCTGGTTTCATGCGAGGTGTACAAGATTTAAACTCAAGATGGATTTATGGATGGGTTGTATTGAGGGGCAAGGGCAATACTTATAACATGTAAAATTTCATTGAGTTATCTTTTGAATTGTTAAAAATATGAAAAAATAAAAAAGCTCATTTTCACCCAAACATCCTAATAGTAAAATTAGTAAAATTCAACTTCACCTCCACGTGGTCTGAGTGGATAACTTCAAAGAAATTTTTTATAATTTGCTAGATTGTTTGTTGCTTGCTCATTATTAGATATGCAAAGTTAAATGCAAAAAACTCGTGAACTGCTATTATCTTGATGTTCAAAATCAAAGCCTTTTTCGACTTCCATGGTTTTTGGCTTATATCTCGTAAACTAAACACTCTAGAAAAAAGTGAAGTTTATTTTTGAAATCAACAGTAAATTCTGCACAAGAAAAAATTTGTTTGAAAAAATTCTGAGAACTGGCCATTTTGCCTATTCTTTTTGACATCCTCCTTTATTTTAAAGAGAAAATTGAAAGCCAAATAGGCATTTTGTAATGCTTATTCAATGTCGAAGATTTGAAGATTGTTTCAATATTTTTGCTTCGAAACTTGAACTTATCTGTATTATCAGTGACAATGGTTTAAATGTATTCCAATATTCAATAGAAAGCAGAGAAAAAATGTTGAAATGATTAAATTGATGATTCAACGATTAGACTGAGAAAAGGTTTTGTCAACGAAATACAACAAAGAGAAAAGGTGAAAATTTTGATTAGAAATGAAGACAGTTTTGATGAAGAGGAAAATGATGAGGATTGAAGATATACACTTTGAAAGTTTAATTTCCTGTTCTTCAAAAGTGTATATATATCCATGTACTTTGAGAATGGTTTTTTGTCCCTTTTATTCATCGCCTTTTCAGAGGAATGTATTTTTGAAAAGGGAACCATTTCATGAATGGAATGGAGAAAATGATTGCAATTCTGATCATCAGATGAACAGCAAAATGAGCAAATTTAAAAAGAAGAATGAAATTGAAATTATTTAGCAAACAATATCAAGAAACAAGTCAAGTTGAGGTTGAAATTAATGTTGCTCCACTTCAAGGTTTGCTCATCAATTCAAGACATGAACATTTCAATGAGAAAATTTTTCCGTTTTTTAATTGATCTCAAGAAACAGAGAAAAATAGAAATGCAAAAATTTCTTGTTCATGGATAATCTTGAGATTGACTTTGATCGCAACCTTTTTACTCTCATTATCATCATCTGTGATTAACTTAAAAAATCTTTTCTTTCTCTCTTTTCAGGGAGAAAAGCTTTTAATTAATTGTTCAATTGGCAGTATGTGTTCAGTCGATGAGCGAAGAGAGAAAAAAGGTTAATTTTCATTATCATGTTACAGAGTGAAATAGAGTTGATGAATTAATTGCTATTTCAATAAAATTGATTAGCTTTTCTTGTTTACCGAAAATTTTCAACCTTTTCAAGATTTGTTTCATTGGAAGGAAAACTTGAAATTGTATCTTTAAAGTTGCAAATTGTTAGGTGACTTTTTAACCTTACCTTTGACTTGAAAGTTCATTGATTATTTGACTCTCATTTTGCTTCCCTCTTAACCTGACTTTCAAGTGTAAAACAATATCTTAATCTTTCCGTAGCTTTCATCTTAAACTTTCAATGTTATCATAATTGTAACTCCCTGCTCTTGATAATGATAAAATATTCATTAACCAAGTAAATAGGCGTTAGGCTTTCATTTTGTTTCTCATCTTTCATTTCCAGCCTTTTGGTCTTCATCTTTTTTCTCTCTCTCTCTCTTCTCCTTTGATAACTTTGATAACTGCTGCTTTTCCTGATCATATTATAACTATTATTAGTACATATTGTGAATATTAGCCTTTTCATTTATTTGCCATTTTTCTTCATTGTTTCATCTTCTTTCCTCTTCTTCTACTTTTTTTTTCTATCCTTTTCTTTTTTCTTTCCTACCATTTCTGCTCTCTATTGTGTGCGTTCAACTAATTACAGATATGTGATAAAAGTAATAAGATGAGTGTGCTAAGAATATTACAACTTGAGAAGGTTCAACATTAACAGTCAATGGAAACCTTAACATTATTAAAATGGTTATTCTGTGAAAATAATTCTCAATTTGCCTCAATCGATTTCTTTATCTTTTAATATTCGCAAAATGCTTAGCCATTGATTGAAATGTTTCCTTCAACAAGAAAGTTCAAAATTTTATGCGAACGCATTATACCGATAGCTTAGGACGAATTCCGGGTCTAAGACGAAACTATTGCAAAGTCTGATACAGAGATATGCGAAGCATCAACCTCTGCCTCGGAAGAGGCTAAAAATATGTTCCAAAAGAATCTTAACTTCCAAATGCAACAATATTTTAAAAACTATGATAAGAACTTATTTGAAGAACCTTATGATTCCCATTTACAGTAAAACATTCGGATGCTGCGAAAATTTCTCTTAAAAAGTACTTTAGAGTCTGAAAATTTAGTCATTGCTTTTCTTAGACTTTTATGTTTTACGTTGAACAAAAGTTTCAGAATTAAAGTAATTCAATAAACTCACAATGAGTGAGCAAGTTTCTCGCTAAAAAACATTTCCAACATTTTCAATTCAATAAAGGCAGAAAAGGTTGTTTTGATTAGCGAGATGTATTCGCAATTATCATTAAATTAATTAAAATCCTTGTCAAATCAATAATTGCACCAAATTTATGACTAAACATTCAAAATTCTTGATCGGAGTTGCCGAATGCACATGATATTCAACATTTATCATTATGTTGTTGAGTGAAGACTAGAAACGCTCTTCTGATTGTCTCTAACAATCTTTTACCTACAAACCTTTATACACCTACACACCTCACTGTTTCTGTCAAATTTCATTTCAACCTTTCCTCGTTCCTTTAAATTGACACTAAACACTCGATTTTTTTGACAATATGATTAACTATTATCATGGGCATCTTTAATATAAAATAATAAAGTCAATCAACAATCATTGAAACATTAACATTGATATTAACATTAATAGAAAAAAAGAGGAAAAATAATGAAGCCAATTTGAGGTTATCAAATGATGATAAACTGTTGAAAGAAGGGAACCATTGAAGATGGTCAAAAGTGATGACATTATTAGCTTACAGCTTACCAATCCTTTGCCAACCTGTCAAACTATTATCATCACCAGATTTCAATGTCTTTCTCCTTCTCTCTCTCTCTCTCTGTGTGAATACATTATCATCATCATTACAATGCGCGCTCATGGGAACAGCAAAAATGTTTAAGACAATAACAATAAGATGAAAAAGGCAAAGATATTCATTTTGACATACAATTTGATCTTGTCAGGTTATTATCATACATCAACCATAAAAAGCTTTGATATTTATTAGTCTACTGATTAAAGATAATTGGATCGGTAATTGTTCATCAAAATGAATCAATCACAGACCATTGTTGCTTCAAAAAGCAAACTGAAACCTCAACTTTTCTTTTTCTCTTTAGGACCCAATTTTTGGGGAAGACTTAATCCTAAATGGAGCTTATGCAGTAAAGGTAGAAGACAATCGCCCATTGACATTGACCCGGAAGCTTTACTTTTTGATCCTTTTCTTTCACCTCTTCAGTTAATTGGTGACCATGTAAGTTGACCTTTCAACTGATTATCACCTCTCAACCCAAAGACACCAGATCTCATTAATAATGGTTAAACTCGTCAGTTATCATTAGCAACTTGATCAACCTCTAAACCCAATTTTTGGTTTTTTTTTCTGTTGTTCTTGCACTCTTACGATTTTCGTTGACATTCAATTAATTTCCATATTTTCACATTCTTTTCTTGTCTCCAAATTGTTTCCACCGTTTAAACAAACGATTCCGGAAACAGATTTTATCCATTTGACTCTTTAATCCTTTGCTTTATCACTTTTCTTTTTCTGCTCTTCTGCACTATTTATCCTCATCACTTCATTAATTTCCTTCCTTTCCTCTCTTTTCTGCTTTCATTTCATTCTGTTCACCATTTCATTTGCTTTTGTTTTTTTTCTGGACTTTTTCATGATAAGGTAAACGGAAACTTGATCAACACGGGTCGAGGTATAATCTTCAAAGTATCAGGATTAAACAAATCAGAATCCATTGAGTTATCGTCAGCTTCATTATCTGGTTCATCACCTTCCGTTAACTTGGCTAATGGTCCATTAACTTATCGTTACACTTTGAACCATTTTTCACTTCATTATGGTCGTAACATTTCAAAAGGATCAGAGCACACCATTGGTGGTATTCAGTTTCCCGGTGAGATACAGTTTTATGCCTACAATTCAATTCTCTATGATTCATGGGAAGAGGCTTCACTTCGAGCTCACGGAGTTGTTGCTGTTTCCGTCCTTTTACAAATATCTCATGACTCCAAGCAAGCCAATAATCAGTTGAGAAGGATAACTCATGCACTTAAAAATATCACAACTACAGGTAAGGATCGTTTTTTGATCAAATATAATTTCAATTCCATTCAATCAATTTGGATCAATAGAAAAAATTTTAATTGTTTTTAACAAAATTTTACTTGGAATAATAATGAACCCAAATTTATTCATGAAATCGTTACATTCAAAAGCATAAAACTGCATCAATGAATTGAAGTCTAATTTGCTAAAATAAAATATTGAAAATGTTATTACCAATGACGAAAGTTGATTGTTTAAGGAAGGGATGAAAATCACAAAAATTTGACGCAGAAATTAAAGTCTTTTTGAATAATGTGTAATATCTCCAATTTGCTAATTGAAAGATTGAGCATTGAGAATTTCAATTAATATATTAATATGGGAAATCTGTGAAACGTGTAGTGCTGTGTATTATGATTGAGTTAATCCTCAACCGAATAATTTACCAGCGACAGCATCAACTCCACTACCCACAGCTTTTACTCCACTATCGGCCATTTGACCAACCTTTGAAGCTCCACCAGCAAGTAAATCAGCTTTAGCACCAGCAACTTTACCTAAACCACTTGTAAGAGACTCACCAACATTACCGACACCTTTGATTGCATTAGCCTTAAGACCGAAACCCATATCAGCAACTGAAGCTCCAGCTTTAAATCCATTCTCAACAGCACTTCCAACTCCTTTGATACCTTGACCAATAGCACCACCAAGTTTATCACCAAGTAAAGATTGAGCAGCACTTGCAGCCATGTTGGAACCAGAACTAGTCAATTTACCAACTCCACTAATACCAGAACTAACAGCATCACCTAATTTATTCTCTGCCTGAGCAGCCATTGAAGCTCCACTTGAGATGAGGTTACCTGCAGCATCGAGTCCACTTACGATACTTACGAGTCCACTATGAGGCGACATTAACGATCAGATTGGCTGGATTCAAAAAGGATCGACCATGAACATTACTTCGCAAATCAAAGTCGGGTGATTGCTCATTGCAAACTACAGATGATGCGACGAAGATTGAGAAAATGATTGTAACTGGAATTGGTTGCATATTGATGGTTTAGTTACTTTAGATGGAACTTTGTTTTACCCAAATTATTACAATAATCTAATTGATTTGATACTGCAGATAGATCAACTTGATATTAATCAATTCAAAACTTCGAGCATTATATACTTTTTAATTCATGATTCATTTTACGTCAAACTAAAACTATTGTAGATCATGCTCTAACTATTGTATTTATTTTCATTCATAAAAACAATTTATTTGACGATTAATATTAAGTGTTTATGAACGAAAAATTAGTTAGCCAAATTTTCAGAACCATAATCGAACATTGTTAGGAAATAATAAAACAACGAGATTGGCACTATCGCCCGCTAATTGACATTCAAATCAAAGCACAGAATGGATCCTTTAATTGTTATGACAATTTAATGAATAGCAGGTGATCAAACCACCCATCAAAGTTCAGTCTGGTGTAGGCGTCCGCTCGTCTCTGCTAAATCAATGTCTTGTCATTCAATTTGATTACAATACATCATTGGCCATTCATCAATGATATGATATCACCTGCCGTATTAGCCATAGTATAAATTAGTCCATCAAAACTTGTCTGATTATTTAAAAATGAAGATCAATCAAAAGTTGGAATAAAATATTCCATTGTTTTCGATTGACGGTAAAATGAAAAGACGATTTGTGTGAGCAGAAAGAGAATTAAATCGTATATAAATACTCGAAGTCTTAGATTTGATTATTATCAAGTTGATCTATCACCAGTGTCAAACCAATTATATTATTGTGTCAAACAGATTTCCTAAGTAAACCGACAATATGCAACCGGTCCCAGTATCGATCCTCTTCTCTCTCTTCATCGCCTCATCAGTAGTTTGCAATGAACAATCCCCCGAATTGAATTTGCAAAGCAATGTCCATGGTCGGTTCTTCTTCAACCCATTCAAAATGGCTTCAAACGTTGTCTCATCAGTTGCTTCTAACGCTGCTAAAGGTATTGGTGGTGTTGCCAGTAAAGCTGCTGACGCAGAAACCAAGTTAGGTAATGCTGTCAGTTCTGGTATCAATGGAGTAGGTAAATTGGCTAGTGCTGGTTCTAATGGGGCTGCAGGTGCCGTTGAATCTCTTGCTAACATGAAGGGTGGTGCAGTTCGTGCTATTGGTGACATTGCTGCATTCAAAGCTAACATGGCTTCTGGTGCCATTAAAGGAGCTGGTCAAATGGCTGGTTCACTTCTCAGTGGACTTGGTTTAGCTCCTCTTGGTAGTCTTGTCTCTTCTGGAACCAACAAGTTGGGCGATGTTGCATCAAAGATTGGATCAGCAGCTGATAAAAAGTTCGATGCACTTGGTGATCTTGATGTTGCCGGAGGTAAAGCTATTGGTCAGGGTATCAAAGGACTAGGAAGTGCTGTCGAGAATGGATTCAAAGCTGCTGGATCAGTTGCTGACATGGGTTTTGGTCTTAAAGCTAATGCCATTAAAGGAATCGGTGGAGCTGCTGAGTCTCTGGCAAATGGTTTGGGTAAGGCTGCTGGTGCTAAAGGCGATGCACTTGCTGATGGAGCTTCAAAAGCTAGTCAAATGGCCGAAAGTGGAGTAAAAGCAGCTAAAGATGCCGCTGGTAAGGTTGCTGGTGATGTTGCTGGTGAAGTTGATAGTGCTGTTGGTGCTCTTACTGATGGAGCTTCAAAGGCTGGAGAAATGGCAAGTGCTGGAGTTAAAGCCGCTGGTGATGCAGCAGGTGAAGTTGTTGATGATGTAACTGGTACCGTTTCAAGTCTTTCTGGTTAAATCTAACATCTCAATATATTACAGAATGTCTTTCATCGGCCCAATGTTTGAGCATTCAACGTCAATAGAAATGTATTCTTTCACCGTCTAATCATCCAAAAATAAACTAAATTTTAAGACTGCAATTCCCTCATTTCTTTCCTTCTTTTCATTATTTCGACCAGTTTATTAATTATTGATCCATCGTTAAAAAAATGTAATTCACACTTGTTTTGGCCATAAGTTAGAGTCATAGTTGTTAGAGAATGGTAGCTTCTCGATTTTATAAATAAGCGTCTGATTCGTTTCGATATTTCGTCTCCTAATTATAAAAAGAAATTCAGCTTGTTTCCGTTGAAGAAAAGCCATACTACAAAAACTTTTGAGCTCTGTTGAAGCACATTTTTCTGTTTTGAATATGGATTATGAGTAGGTCGTTACAGGATACAGCAGCTAGATGCACCAGCCGAACGATCGTATCTGCCTTAGATTCATAACTTTATTGAGCAGACCTTCTGCTTTTGACCATAAAGCTCTCTGTTGGAAGATGATGACGAGTTACCTGATAGATTGAAATTGACACTTCAGTTGATTCACTTTCATTTAGAAATCAAAAGAAAATTAGTAAAAGACATATATTGCAATATGTATTTACGATCAAAGTGATTTGCCAAACTAAACTCATTATAATATAAATTTAGTTATAGATATCCGAGAGAAGCATTTAATATTAAATATTAATTTATATTTAAAATTCGATATTTAATATATTTTAATAAACTGATAGAAATAATTAAGGGAAAGAAAAAATGAAGAAATTACAGCCTTAAAATTCAGTTTATTTTTGGATGATTAGACGGTGAAAGAATAGATTTTTATTGAAATCAAATGCTGAAACATTGGATTTGTAAATCATCGTAAAAGTTAAAAGTTACAGTTGAGATGTTAAATGATCAAGATCTCTTATTTTTACGTAAAACTAAAACAATGAAATATTTTATTGCAACTAATTTTTTGATTTTTAGCACTAAATAATCAAGCGAGTCCCAATGACCAATTTATTCAAATTGTTAGCATAACAGATACTTTAACTTATGAATGGCTAATAATAAACATTTTAAATGACAAGACATTGATTTAGCACCGATGAGCGGGCACTTAAACTAATCTGATTTATGATGCCTACTCTCATCACCTGCTTTTCATTTAATTGTCATAACAATTGTACAATCCATTTGCTTTTGTGCTTTGATTTGAACGTCAATAAGTAAACAATAGTACCAATCTTGTTTATTCATTATTTCCTAGCAAATACCATGTCTGATTCTTGTTGTTAAAATTTTGTTAACCATTATTTTTTCGTTCATGTTCATATGTAGCGTCAAATCATTTGTTTCTACCTTTGCTGACATATCAAAAAATGAATTAAAATCAATCTAATAAGACAATTTGAATGAGTAGAAAGTGAATTGAATCATATATGAATATTTGAAGTTTTGCGTTTGTCTATTACCTATAGATGATAGTCATGATCATAACAGGATCTCTAGGATTCGAGTCAGACTTTAATTGATATCACAATTTGGAAACAGTCTAGTAATCAAAGAATACTCTTTGCTAGTTATACGGATATAAGTCGTAACTAACCAGACTTTTGAATCAGTATCTGATAAAGACGCTCTTTGCTCATTTAACATCAATCACTGAAATAAAAACATCATACTGATTGTAAATTTATTGCCATATGTATTTAAGGTTGATGGTTCAAGTGATTTTCCAGAACTAATCTCATTGTATTATGATATTTAGTTATTAAATAGTAAATTATAATAGAAATTTCAATAAACTTAACGAAATAATGAAAGGAGTGAAAACAAATGAAAAATATAGCTTTAAATTTAGTTTATTATTGGCTGATTAAACGGTGGGCGCATACCTTTCTATAGAAATTGAATACTGAAACATTGGATTTGTCGCTAATCTTGAAAGAGAAAAGTCACAATTGCGATGTTAGATTTAACCAAAAAGACCTGAAACGGCACCAGTTATTGCACCAACAGCTTTACCAGCAGCATCACCAGCGGCTTTAACTCCATTACTTGCCATTTCTCCAGCCTTTGAAGCTCCACCAGTAAGAGCACCAACAGCACTATCAACTTTACCAGCAACATCACCAGCAACCTTACCAGCGGCATCTTTAGCTGCTTTTACTCCACTTTCGGCCATTTGACTAGCTTTTGAAGCTCCATCAGCAAGTGCATCGCCTTTAGCACCAGCAGCCTTACCCAAACCATTTGCCAGAGACTCAGCAGCTCCACCGATTCCTTTAATGGCATTAGCTTTAAGACCGAAACCCATGTCAGCAACTGATCCAGCAGCTTTGAATCCATTCTGGACAGCACTTCCTAGTCCTTTGATTTTATTACCAATAGCTTTACCTCCGACAACATTAAGATCACCAAGTGCATCGAACTTTTTATCAGCTGCTGATCCAATCTTTGATGCAACATCGCCCAACTTGTTGGTTCCAGAAGAGACAAGACTACCAAGAGGAGCTAAACCAAGTCCACTGAGAAGTGAACCAGCCATTTGACCAGCTCCTTTAATGGCACCAGAAGCCATGTTAGCTTTGAATGCAGCAATGTCACCAATAGCACGAACTGCGTCACCTTTCATGTTAGCAAAAGATTCAACGGCACCTGCAACCACATTAGAACCAGCACTAGCCAATTTACCTACTCCATTGATACCAGAACTGACAGCATTACCTAACTTGGTTTCTGCATCAGCAGCTTGGTTGGCAACACCACCAATACCTTTAGCAGCGTTAGAAGCAACTGATGAGACTACATTGGAAGCCATTTTGAATGGGTTCAAGAAGAGTCGACCATGAACATTGCTTTGCAAATTCAATTCGGGGGATTGTTCATTGCAAACTACTGATGAGGCGATGAAGAGAGAGAAGAGGATAGATACTGGGACTGGTTGCATGTTTGCTGTTTAGTTAGGAACTTTGTTGTACACGATAATCTAATTGATTTGAGACTAGAGGTAAATCGATTGAATGATGATCAAACACAAAATTTCGCGTATTTATATATTCGGTTTAACTCACTTTTTTCTAACACAAATTGTCTTCTTATTTTTACGTCAAATTAAAACAATGGAATATTTTACTCCAACTATTTGATTGATTTTCATTACTAAATTATAAAGCAAGTTCAAATGGACCAATTTATTCAGATGGCTAATATAACAGGTGAGATGCTTTAAATTATGAATGGCCAATGATTTGGTAAGACATTGATTTAGTACTGGTGAGCGGACGCTTGAACCAATCTGAGTTATGATGCCTGCTCTCATCACCTGCTTTTCATTAAATTGTCATAACAATTATACAATCCATTTGGTTTTGAGCTTGCATTTGGATGTCAATGAGCGGGCGATAGTACCAATCTCGTTTGAGTATTTTTTCGTTTATAAACACTTGGTATTAGTCGGTAAATAAATTAAATCAATGAA
This sequence comes from Tetranychus truncatus, assembly GCA_028476895.1. NCBI lineage: Eukaryota > Metazoa > Arthropoda > Arachnida > Trombidiformes > Tetranychidae > Tetranychus > Tetranychus truncatus. Next base: position 19,954,636 of record CM052060.1, read on the forward strand.
AATGAAAATCAATGAAAATCAGTCAAATAGTTAGAATATGACATTTATTGTTTTAATTTGACGGTTTGTGAGTTAAATCGTATATAAATACTTGAAGTTTTGTATTAGATTATCATTCAGTTGATTTAACTCTAGTAAAAATTCAGTTGTATTATTGTGTAAAACAAAGTTTCTAACTAGCAATAAACCTTCAATATGCAACCAATTCCAGTTACAATCATTTTCTCAATCTTCGTCGCATCATCTGTAGTTTGCAATGAGCAATCACCCGACTTTGATTTGCAAAGTAATGTTCATGGTCGATCCTTTTTGAATCCAGCCAATCTGATCGCTAATGTCGCCTCATCTGTTGCCTCATCAGTTGCTTCCAATGCTGTTAACTCAGCAGCTTCTGGTTTAGGTTCACTAGCTACAAGTGGAGCTGATGCAGTATCGAATGGTATTAAAGGCATTGGTGCATTGGAAACAAGTGGACTCGATGCTGCTGGTAACCTCATCTCAAGTGGAGCTTCAATGGCTGCTCAGGCAGAGAATAAATTAGGTGATGCTGTTAGTTCTGGTATTAGTGGAGTTGGTAAATTGACTAGTTCTGGTTCCAACATGGCTGCAACTGCTGCTCAATCTTTACTTGGTGATAAACTTGGTGGTGCTATTGGTCAAGGTATCAAAGGAGTTGGAAGTGCTGTTGAGAATGGATTTAAAGCTGGAGCTTCAGTTGCTGATATGGGTTTCGGTCTTAAGGCTAATGCAATCAAAGGTGTCGGTAATGTTGGTGAGTCTCTTACAAGTGGTTTAGGTAAAGTTGCTGGTGCTAAAGCTGATTTACTTTCTGGTGGAGCTTCAAAGGTTGGTCAAATGGCCGATAGTGGAGTAAAAGCTGTGGGTAGTGGAGTTGGTAAAGTAGCCGGTAAAGTTGCTGGTGATGTTACTGGTAGTGTAGTCGGTGCTGTCGCTGGTAAATTATTCGGTTAAGGATTAACTCAATCGTTATACAGCACTACATGTTGAACAGATTTCCCGTACTAATATATTAATTGAAAAATCCAATGTTAATGTAGGCAATAATTTTTATTCAACAATTAAATAATAGCGATATCATACATTATTGAATAAGACTTTAATTTTGCGTAGTTCTCACTCTTACTTTTAAACTTTTGTAGCTTTTCCTCATTTCATGCTATTCGCTCCTGTATAATTTGAGGGTGAATGAGTTTCGAACAACTCAAATCATCTTCCTAATCTAACTTGTCAATACTTTGAGTGAATCTAAGAATGAATGAATCCATTTGACTGCAAACTTTAAAAACTAAACTCTGGACATTAAATAATCGTTGTGGCTCAATTCACAAAATGCCCTACTTTAATAACTTTGTAAATACCAAATCAAGTTTCAGAAACAGGATAATATATAAAAGAAGAAGGAAAATGTTCTCACATTTCAATTCAATCAGATTTCATGATGCATTACATATCAATGTTGAATATTGTAAGATTTTTGATTTAAAGTCAACTTTCAACTTAATTTCATCTTTATAATGTAACCCAATGTAATGTTATCCATATTTTCAAGTCTATCTGAAAAACTAAGAAAAATATTAACCATTCCATGATTATTTTTGTCATTCGAGGATAATATAAGATATTTTTGAGCATTAAATTGCAATATTATATTCAAAATAATATCATTATTGGTTATAGGCAATGAAAAGCTCAACATAAAGGTAAAGCAAATCTTCTAACGAGCAATCATTTTAAAGTTTAAATTAACCAAAATAGGAAACTTCAAGTTGAATCCAAACGACTAAGAAAAGTTGAATTTGATTAATTCTTGGATTAAACTCATCATCTAATTACAATTGAATAAAAGACATTTCTTCTTCTTCTTCTTCTTCTTCTTTTTCTTCTTCTTTATTCCCATTGTTATTAATAAACTGAAATGTCACAGGAAGTTCTCAGAAGATGGAATCTTTGTCAATCAAAGAGATTATGCCTGAAGCCATGAGAAGACAATATCTAACCTATGACGGTTCACTGACTGAACCAGGTTGTTATGAAACAGTCCAATGGATAATATTGAACAAACCAATTTACATGACAAGTCACCTTTTCCATTCCCTGCGAATGTCTTCCTCAACCGATGAACCCAGCCACGGAGCTGACAACTATCGTCCCATCCAACGGCTCAATTCACGGCCAATAAGAACCAACATTAACTTTGAAACTTCATACCAAATCTCATTAGAGGTAAAACTTCCCTTCAAGCAAATTGATTAATCTATGAAAACAATCATTTCCCTGGCAATAATAAAACTGCCTTAGTTTTTCATTTTAAACTCATGATGATCCAAGTGCACCCAAAACTGAAATTGATAACAATAATGACAAAGTTCAGGCAATAAAGACAATAGCAAGTTCAACCCATGAAAAGTTAATGATGATAAAGATTGTCATAATGTTATACTTTGTTTCATTACCAAATAAGATGAAGGATGGAAGAGAGGGGAGAAAAAAGATTGAAGAAAATGATTTTCTCATTGTTTATGTTCAATGGTTTTGAGGTCAACTTGTCCAACCATTTAGAAATTTTTCAATTAAAAACATTCTTTGGCTATTTCATGTTCAATAATCCATGTCATGACAGAATGCCGTTGGTTGATTGCCACAAGAGTTACCAGAGCAAGTTCAGTGTTAAAAGCCTCTGATCGCACAATTTTGCGAAAAACCTTTAAACTGGACTTTTCGAAAATATCTTTTTTTTCTTCTGAAACTTGTCCATTCATTTATTCATTAACCTTTTCCCTCTATTCAGGAACACGATGAGAGGTTGACTGAAAAATTTGATGGACCCGAGTATGTAACTGAATTTGGTAAAAAAATGGATCAAAATGTGACATCTAAAAGGAAAGGTTCATGTTCCATGAAAAGATCTGTCACCTACAGAGGTTTGTAATTTTCTTACATTCCACTCATTTATACATCATTTATTTCTTACAAATTGTATGCCATTAGCGGTGTGCCATTTCATGTAAACCATTTACAGTAAAAGCTGTAAACCCAAAAAGAGAGAAAAGACCAGAGAAAAAAAAATCCAGAAAATTTATCAAAAGTAAAAGGCCAAATTGGTACAAGCAATGAAACATTACAATTGCAACTGTAAATATTGTTAAACAATTATCAGCTCAGCTTGTTGAACATATCGAGAAACAATAGGAGATGAGACAAATCTCAAGAGTCAATTTTTGTTGTTGTTGTCACATTTCCTATTTCATTTTACCTGCAATCCTAACCTCATTATTTAATCATTTTGATAAATCATACAATTTTGCCTTTGAGAAAAAGAAAGGAACAAAGATGTTCCAATCTAAATGCGAATTGTAAATGCAAAAAATGTTTAACCAAGCAAAATAAATAGCATCTTGTTTGTTTCTTGTTATAATAATAAATAACTCGTTTCTTGTTATCTTTTTTTTTCTGCAAGTTATTTACTCCTCGTTCAAGCTCATTTAAAAGTCAAATTGTGTTTCAAAGTTTAGCCCTTTTTTCACTATCAATTCTGTGGAATCTGAGGAAAAGAACAAAATGTTGACAAGTTTATTCATTTTAATAGCGCTTTTCTTATGATTATTTCATTGTGACTGACAAGCTTGTTAGTTTAACTGTTACACTTTCCCTTTGGCTTGTTATATACTCTTTAAATGAAACTGCTTCTGAGATTCAATGTTTCTCCATGTAAATTGTTTTATTCATTTTTGGTAATTGAATTTATTCTTTATTCTGTTTTACAGCTAATTCACCGAGAATCATTGAAACTTAGTGATTAAATTATTGGTTAAAGTGATTAGCTTGGAAAACCAAAAAGCAAAGTAACAGTGGAATCAAAGATAACTATTTTTCAATGGACTCTTGGCAATTGTTTTCAAAAGTAGTTTAAATTGTTGCTCAAAATTGTTTCTCAAATTATGGTCAGTTTACTTCGACTATCTTTTTACCCAAATTTCATTCTTCTTTTCATTCATTTCTTCTTCTCTTCCCATCTTTCAGGTTACATGGATTAACTGTCTTGGTTGCACTCAGATAATCGACAATTATAATTGTGATATTTATTCATATAAATCAGTAATTTAGAGTCGCCTTTTTTCACTTCACTTGTAAATTCAATTTTTCATTTGCTACTTTGGTTCAGTTTTACCTTAGAAATTTTGTTCATTTTTCTTCATTGATAACAAAACACTTTTGGTAACAAAAAAACAATAAAATGCTCAATTATACATTCGTTTTTCAATATTTTATTCATTTTATTTTCGACATTATTAAATAATCTTTTGATGTAACAATTATACAAAAATTAAAAGATAAATGAAACAAAATCATCGATGGAAAGCAAACTTGAAATTTTCATCTTTGATCGAAGTGAACATTTTCCTTGCATCAAGATTTCAATTGCAACTTTGATTATATTTTGCTTTTCCTCTGAGATAATAAATCAATTCAGAAGTTAAATTGAAAGAAAAGACAATTTTCATTCTCAATTTCATGTTCAATGTACAATTGAAAAGCTCATGAAGGTAATGAGTGAATCAAATTTTGCCTTTGATTTAAATTTTCTTGATAAATTGGTCGAGTTAAAGTTTTACCATTAAATTGTAGCAACAGTTATAGTTTGACTCTTGAACAGTTGAGAGGACAATCCGATTTATTTGAACATAAAAGGTTAATCTGTGAAATGAGACTGAAATTGTAAACTTGACTTCAGAAGCCTATTGTTTTTGACTGTTTAACCTTAATGTTGATAAGGTTTGTTAAAGTGTTCAAATTGTGATAAATTTGCAGCCATTTTTACAGTGAAATACAATGGGCAAAGGGAAATACAAAAATGTGAAATCCTCAAAGAGTAAAGGGAAAGATTGATGAAGATTGTGAATTTAATTAATTAACAGACAAACAAATTAACTTTGTATGTAAAAATGTAGCAAATGAAAGTAGAAACAAAAAGACTTGGTGAAAGTTTATACCATCAGTTTCATTATCATCATGTAATGACAAAATAATGATAAAATAACATTTTTTTCACTTCTTGCTGTTCACTTAATATGAGAAACAATGAAATGAATAAAAATGTTTGTCCTATTCATTTTGTACGAAAGGCAGTTTTTTTTCTCATCTCCATTCAACTCTTACCTTTACAGGTATTATTAACTTTACATATATAACCTTAAGTTATTCATGACTCTATTCATATTGAACTAATTAAATGTATTTCAATAAGAGTAGCTTGATGATTAATTACAGTTGGAGTAGAAAGGAGTGAAAAAAATGGAAAGAAAAAGAATTAACTTTCATTCATTAACCAATTCTCATTTGCAGCAATCTTTATCATCACATTGTACTTAGGAATCACGTTAAGGTCAAATCACTGTAAAGGTATTAATACAAAATCACAATGAGAGTAAAAGGTTAAATGATTAAAAACAAGTAAATAACTGTGAATATTTTTCCATCCATGTTGAGTTGAAAGCTGTTTATCAAGTAAACTTTAGTGTTGCAGGTATCATCATTACAGGGAAAGGATAATAAAGGCCTTTGAACAATGAAAAGTCTCACATTGACTACCATTAAAACCAATGTAAATATTAGTTTAAAGATGATCCAATTGGAAATTGCCTTTTTTGTTGTTCAGCAGTTTTTTTTTGTTGGCTAAATGTTTATCGTGTCAATAAACATTAAAAAAAAAACAAGCAATTCAAATTGCAAGAGTAACAATTATAGTGTAAACTCTTGACTTGTTGGTGGTTCATTGAATCATTTCAAGTTTGGTGAAATATTACGCTGAATATATCAATAACTTTGAGCGAATAAATATTGATAATAACAATGGAAGGAGTGTGAGAATGGAAATGTCTTGGAGTATAAAAAAACAGGTAACACATTTGAATTTCAAATATGTTTGGTGAGAGATAATATGTTGATGATTCAAGATATTCAATTTTGCTGCCTTTTCCATATCGATACCAAAATCAGATGCTTCTGTTGGGCCTTTAATAAGCGATCAACTGACCACATCAACCAAAAGTCAAGAGGCGAATGGATTGTAAATTATGGCAGCAACACTGGTATCAATCATTATTGAAATGTATTCCCAATCAAAGAGCTTGGATCTTGCCAGCGATCCGTATTAGCTTGTGATTGCCATGCAGATGTAAAGGTGTAATGTTATCCAACTAGAAATGGTAGAGAAAAAGAAAAATGAAAGACTCATTGGTAATAAAATGAAATCATAATACAATTGAGGAATCAAGATGAAGATGATGGTGGGAAGGGTAAAGAAAAAGTTAAATTTGATAGAGTTCTGGAACTTTTTTTGCTTCTCCTTCATAATTCGTACCATATTCAAGTTAATAATGTTTTTGCTTCCAACTTTCTGGTATAAGCAGATTCAAATTGTTTAGCTAACAGCATATTATTTATATTGTATACATAATATCAATATAAACATATGTTACAAATTTTAGCTGTTTCACCAGTAAACATCAAAACAGTAGCAGCCAAAAAAATACGGGAGAGGAACCATTATGATGTGAGTATTATGTACTTTTATCATAATCTTTTTTTTGTGTTTTACTTTTATTTTTTTTCTTCCTCCTCCTTCTCCTTCCTCTTGCTTCTCCTCCTCAAGCATTTTTATATCATCGACAATGTTTTTGTTGTTGTTGATGTCTTTTTTTGCTTGCCTTCATCTTGAGCTTAGCTTTTGAACAAGGGCTCTTACTTAATCTACAGGAATCATGATGTTGTTTTCAAGAAGCAAAAATTTAGTATCACTTTTTGATTTTCATCATTCAATTCTGCATAGAAAAATGTTTCAGGATACAGGAGAGAAGACTTTCTTCCTTGTCTTTGCTCGACTCTTTTTTTTCTGATGATGTTGAAGTTTATAATGATTATGATGATGGTGATGGTGACTGCGGTGGTGACAGTGGTGGCAGTTGTGATGATGATGACTTGCAAGATGATGGCAGGAAACAGGAAGCACAGGGTTGAAGGTTATTAGAAATGGGTTGAATCTTGTTAATAACTTTCAAGTTGGCAGATTTAAATTTCTCATGTTAATCACTGGAAATACACTTTTTGCAATCCTTGCTCTGTTATTTGATTTTTTCCTTAAGATCTTTACGAGTATTAGTCATTTCTGCCATTTAACTTTTCCATCTACAAAGCACTTTGTAATCTGATTAAAGAAAAAATCATTATTAGTTGAAAAAGGTAAAAATTTGCATCTTTAATTTACTGAAATCATTATTATTGTTAATGCGGCAGTGTTAAAGGTATGCAAGGTAAATAAGATTGAAAAGCAAAAAAGGATGGTTAAAATGGAAATGGCAAAAGTGAATATTTTCACAATAATGTAAGTTAAATTTTGAATTTACCTTTTGAACATTATTTTTAATCTATCTTAACATTGTTAATATCAGGCTTTGAATCACTAGTTAATATAGAGTATAGAAAAGCACATTTTTCCTGGAAAGGCGTTGGGTTATAAACATTTGAACGTCTGGCACCAAACATCTTGATCTTTTGGTTCTCGTATGATAATGATTGAGAGTTATAGATTACTAGACTGGTCGCATGTATCATGTCAACTTTTTAAACTGTATAAATAGTATCCACAAAATTGGGCCTGAAATTGACCAAGAATGAACAAAATGGTTTTACTAATACAAATCTTCAATATCACTGAATTTAAAATACCGAGAAATTTAGAAACGTAATTGATGATGTTGATATTTTTTTGGTTACCTTTATTTCCTTTTCGGTTGAAATGATCTTCAATCAGTTGTATATAATTGAACCAATGCTGGTAACAGGTTAGGATGAGAAAAGCGTTGATGGCAGTAGTTGTTAAATCAAGCACAAGGCAGTTTTTTTTCACGAAATGGTTTCCAATAAGTTGGTGATAAAAAGTGCAATAAACCAGTTATGCCCGGGAGGCTCGAACTGTTTTATTAAACAATTGGTGAATTTTTTCTGATACAATTTACAATACCGCATTCCAATGATTCAATCAAGAAGAAATTTTTGTCATTTTTTTAGAATCTTTGATATCAATCTTGTATCTATGATTAAAGGATACCGTATCTAATAATAGGATCTCTAGGATTCGAGTCAGACTTTAATTGATATCACAATTTGGAAACAGTCTAGTAATCAAAGAATACTCTTTGCTAGTTATACGGATATAAGTCGTAACTAACCAGACTTTTGAATGAGTATCTGATAAAGACGCTCTTTGCTCATTTAACATCAATCACTGAAATAAGACATCATACTGATTGTAAATTTATTGCCATATGTATTTAAGGTTGATGGTTCAAGTGATTTTCCAGAACTAATCTCATTGTATTATGATATTTAGTTATTAAATAGTAAATTATAATAGAAATTTCAATAAACTTAACGAAATAATGAAAGGAGTGAAAACAAATGAAAAATATAGCTTTAAATTTAGTTTATTATTGGCTGATTAAACGGTGGGCGCATACCTTTCTATAGAAATTAAATACTGAAACATTGGATTTGTCGCTAATCTTGAAAGAGAAAAGTCACAATTGAGATGTTAGATTTAACCGAAAAGACCTGAAACGGCCCCAGTTATTGCACCAACAGCTTTACCAGCAGCATCACCAGCGGCTTTAACTCCATTACTGGCCATTTCTCCAGCCTTTGAAGCTCCACCAGTAAGAGCACCAACAGCACTATCAACTTTACCAGCAACATCACCAGCAACCTTACCAGCGGCATCTTTAGCTGCTTTTACTCCACTTTCGGCCATTTGACTAGCTTTTGAAGCTCCATCAGCAAGTGCATCGCCTTTAGCACCAGCAGCCTTACCCAAACCATTTGCCAGAGACTCAGCAGCTCCACCGATTCCTTTAATGGCATTAGCTTTAAGACCGAAACCCATGTCAGCAACTGATCCAGCAGCTTTGAATCCATTCTCGACAGCACTTCCTAGTCCTTTGATTTTATTACCAATAGCTTTACCTCCGACAACATTAAGATCACCAAGTGCATCGAACTTTTTATCAGCTGCTGATCCAATCTTTGATGCAACATCGCCCAACTTGTTGGTTCCAGAAGAGACAAGACTACCAAGAGGAGCTAAACCAAGTCCACTGAGAAGTGAACCAGCCATTTGACCAGCTCCTTTAATGGCACCAGAAGCCATGTTAGCTTTGAATGCAGCAATGTCACCAATAGCACGAACTGCGTCACCTTTCATGTTAGCAAAAGATTCAACGGCACCTGCAGCCACATTAGAACCAGCACTAGCCAATTTACCAACTCCATTGATACCAGAACTGACAGCATTACCTAACTTGGTTTCTGCGTCAGCAGCTTGGTTGGCAACACCACCAATACCTTTAGCAGCGTTAGAAGCAACTGATGAGACTACATTGGAAGCCATTTTGAATGGGTTCAAGAAGAGTCGACCATGAACATTGCTTTTCAAGTTGAAGTCGGGTGATTGTTCATTGCAAACTACTGATGAGGCGATGAAGAGAGAGAAGAGGATAGATACTGGGACTGGGACTGGTTGCATGTTTGCTGTTTAGTTAGGAACTTTGTTGTACACGATAATCTAATTGATTTAAGACTAGAGGTAAATCGATTGAATGATGATCAAACACAAAATTCCGCGTATTTATATATTCGGTTTAACTCACTTTTTTCTAACACAAATTGTCTTCTTATTTTTACGTCAAATTAAAACAATGGAATATTTTACTCCAACTATTTGATTGATTTTCATTACTAAATTATAAAGCAAGTTCAAATGGACCAATTTATTCAGATGGCTAATATAACAGGTGAGATGCTTTAAATTATGAATGGCCAATGATTTGGTAAGACATTGATTTAGTACTGGTGAGCGGACGCTTGAACCAATCTGAATTATGATGCCTGCTCTCATCACCTGCTTTTCATTAAATTGTCATAACAATTATACAATCCATTTGGTTTTGAGCTTGCATTTGGATGTCAATGAGCGGGCGATAGTACCAATCTCGTTTGAGTATTTTTTCGTTTATAAACACTTGGTATTAGTCGGTAAATAAATTAAATCAATGAAAATGAAAATCAATGAAAATCAGTCAAATAGTTAGAATATGACATTTATTGTTTTAATTTGACGGTTTGTGAGTTAAATCGTATATAAATACTTGAAGTTTTGTATTAGATTATCATTCAGTTGATTTAACTCTAGTAATAATTCAGTTGTATTATTGTGTAAAACAAAGTTCCTAACTAACAATAAACCACCAGTATGCAACCAATTCCAGTTTCAATCCTCTTCTCGCTATTCATCGCTTCATCAGTAGTTTGCAATGAGCAATCACCCGACTTTGATTTGCAAAGTAATGTTCATGGTCGATCCTTTTTGAATCCAGCCAATCTGATCGCTAATGTCGCCTCATCTGTTGCCTCATCAGTTGCTTCCAATGCTGTTAACTCAGCAGCTTCTGGTTTAGGTTCACTAGCTACAAGTGGAGCTGATGCAGTATCGAATGGTATTAAAGGCATTGGTGCATTGGAAACAAGTGGACTCGATGCTGCTGGTAACCTCATCTCAAGTGGAGCTTCAATGGCTGCTCAGGCAGAGAATAAATTAGGTGATGCTGTTAGTTCTGGTATTAGTGGAGTTGGTAAATTGACTAGTTCTGGTTCCAACATGGCTGCAAGTGCTGCTCAATCTTTACTTGGTGATAAACTTGGTGGTGCTATTGGTCAAGGTATCAAAGGAGTTGGAAGTGCTGTTGAGAATGGATTTAAAGCTGGAGCTTCAGTTGCTGATATGGGTTTCGGTCTTAAGGCTAATGCAATCAAAGGTGTCGGTAATGTTGGTGAGTCTCTTACAAGTGGTTTAGGTAAAGTTGCTGGTGCTAAAGCTGATTTACTTGCTGGTGGAGCTTCAAAGGTTGGTCAAATGGCCGATAGTGGAGTAAAAGCTGTGGGTAGTGGAGTTGGTAAAGTAGCCGGTAAAGTTGCTGGTGATGTTACTGGTAGTGTAGTCGGTGCTGTCGCTGGTAAATTATTCGGTTAAAAAGTATTCCAATAAAATATCCTTTAGATTTGCTCTTAAGCCACAGTAAGATCGATCAATGTCAAAACAGTAAACAATATCTTCAAATTTCATCCTATAATTAAATATAAACTAAATCGCACAACTCGACTTTAAAAACAAATCATGTTTATTTTATTCTAATTTTACAACACTCTTTTACCATCTTCGCATCCACTGGCGATATTTAAAATACTTTTCTTTCATCTTTTTTCGCTGATCAAATAGCGTTACTCTACATTATGAATGAATTTTGGTTCAAATTTTTGGTTCTATGGTTGGTTTTTTGACGCTCTCTTTTCCAATACAAATGTATGCATGTTGCATCGCAGCGGTGTTAAAGTTTTTCTTCTTAACTTGAGGTTTATTTGAAATTTAACACTCGAATCAGAATTTCCAATTTAACTAAAATGTGATCATATCTAGCACAGTAAACCACTTGACTGCAAGAACTTATGTGCACTGGAAATTCATTTTAAGCTTTTTGAAAGCGAAATTAGTTGTCACGAAAATAATATAAGATATTTTTGAGCAATAAAACCGCAATGTTCTTCACTTGATTTATTCACAACGTAGCACCCGACTGCTGAACACATGATGGGGATAAAGTATAAGGTATGACTGGTAAAGAATGGAAGTAAAAACTTTGAATTTGCATGGAGATTCACAGTCATGACACATTGTTACCAAATTAGATTTGTTTTGACGGAAATTCAATGGGCTTCAATTAGATAATTTTTAGATTACTTTCACTTTTTTATTCAATTCAAATGGTGCTAAGTTTAAGCTATCGTCGAAACCTCAAAGTTAATTTTGCTGGTGACCATCTCGAACTATGTTTGTGTGAATGCAGTAAGCAAATGAAGGCTCATGAAATCAAATTAGGTGCAGTCTATTGCATCGGTAGAAGAGTTGGAAATCATGGAAACTGTTGCCGAAAACTGGCCAAAATGACGGAGCGCGAATTCGCCCGTTTCAAAAAATTGATGACGGTTGGAATGGTTCACAAAAGAACTGACCTCAAAATTCGACATTTCCCTCATGTCAATAATAGTAAAAAAATTCGGTAAAAAAGCCTGGAAACGGATTCGGTAACTGGATGAACAAGGTCAGCATTCGGTAAGTCAAGATAAAGGTCCGTAAAGTCTATTTTCTGAGCAAAGCCACTTTCCCTGGTTCATTCCCCACGATTAACGATTGATTCCAAATCAACGAACCTTAAAGTCATTAGCGTTTAACCATCATAGTCAGCCAAGTCAAAGTTGATCTAGAAGTTTGAAATTTTATGTAAAGCTTAAAATGCAAAGGGAGAATCTATCAAGAAACTCTCTAAGCTAAATATTGAAAAATAGACTTTATCTTCCAGAAAGATTGAATTTTTATTGGCCAATAGTACAATCGATGTACTCATCGCTTGAGCATTCAGTTTTTGTGCAAAAATTACCTTCATGTTCATTTAATGTACCTCCTATGAGACTCTCCAGTGAAATCAAAACACACAATTTTGCATTGATATTGTTATGATAGCCTCAACGAGGACTCAAGCAGGCTACTTAAGCAGTTTAAAACCTTTATTGTAGACTCTCTGATTGTCACTGTAAACCTCTTAACATAATCCTTTTCGTCAGTAAACTCCTTTTAAAACCCTCACTTTTAATTCTTATGGGCTTATAATTCCACCAAAATCGACAGTTAGAGTACCAGTCCTTGCTCAAGTAATTAACAAGCTAAACAATGAAATCGTTATTTCTTCAAGCCCCAAGTTCACTAAAAACTCAAGATTGAATTCCAGTAGTGATATAAGGTCCTCTTCTGGACCAACTTGTCCCATCTGGACCAACTTTTGGTGCCTCTTCTGGACCAACTTGTCCTCTTCTGGACCAAATTTTTTGCTCATTTTTTTTTAATAACTGTCCTCTTCTGGACCAACTAATGTCCTCTTCTGGACCAAATGCTTAACTTTTCCCTTTCTAAGCCAACTTTTGTCCGCTTCTGGACCAATATATAGTATATAAGACTGAGTTGAACATAATCTTCCTAAAGATGGACCCTGAGACTTATAAGAATATAATCAAGATTTTATTAGTCTTGATAATCATTATTGTTATTTTTTTACGTACTTTCTACCGACCTACAAGTGAATATGTCATTAAACTCGCTTAATTATTCAATAGCTAATATTGTAAGTTTATGGAAGATAAATAGACCAATCAAATTAGAGATTGACAATACTAATAGAAAAAAGAAATTCAATGCTCTAATCATAAGGAAAAAGGTGTATTTCTAGTTCTGTACTACCACGAAGGATCCTTATTTGTCTTGTTAAAGATTCAGCTCATTCAGGTTCTATTAAAGAGAACCCTTTTGATTTTCTCAACTTTAAAACTAACTATATCGCACTATCAGTTGATGGACATACTGTTCCGAGTATACCGTATACTCCAAATTTCGCGGAGAATTTATTTGCCAGGGAATTCATCAATCTTTATCGATGCTTCAATCAAGATGAAGGAGTCCCTCAACTTAATTTATCTAAGGAGTCTTATTTATCAAACTCCACTTTATTTGCATTTGATCTAACGCCTGACGGAAGTATAGGCGCTGAAAATGGAACTTTATCTCTAATTAAAAGAGGAAATATAAGACTCGATATTAAGTTTACTGCTAAACTTGATGTTTCGATAAAATCAATTGTGTTTGCAACTACAAGGATCAACTACCTCGATGGATACTTGCCCCTAGTTCTGTTATAATTAACCTTGATGAAAGTTATAAACCTGGAAGTCATTGGGTGGCCGTCCACTTCGATAAGAATAAAGTAGCTCACTACTTTGATTCTTTCGGAAGGCAACCGCGAGGAAATATACTTACTTTTATTGAAGCTAATTCTGATTACTATATTTATAATCCTATCAAGTATCAAGGCAATTTATCAATTGCTTGCGGATACTTTTGTATTCTTTTTGTACTATCAGTTAATTCTCTGAACTCATTTAACTTTTCCGAAAATGTAAACACGAAAGTAATGAAAAAACATTATTTAACCAATTGAAAAAGTATTTATTATAAATAAAATTTTTTTGAACTTAATTTTGCGATAATTTTTTTACAAAGTGATTGACAAACAGCCATTTTTACAAGATTTTTAAGAACTTAGTACAAAAATATTTATGGTTTTTTATTTTACAATGACCATAAGCTAATGATTCTAGATTATTCAACCAATATCTTTTATCATCCAGTGGCGATAATAAAACTTTTTTCCTTTGGATCATCTGGAGGATATGATGGTCTGATTGAAGTCTTGTGGTATCTCCTCTAATTATATTATGATTGTATAAACAATCAACATAGTCTTGAAAAGTTTTGTTTTTCAACACAGGTCTAGGCACTCCTTTGGCTCTCATCTCCACATCATTTTCAGTCTTTAAAGCATCTAAGGTCTAATGCCGATAAATTCAGAAATTTGTTCACCCCCCATTTCGTCTTTTAAATATCCGATTTTCTTGTTCTGGTTGTTGCAGTAAAGAGCATGATCTTTCGGATAATTCGAAAAATCCATGATGTTTGAAAAAGATTGAAGGTCGTCAAAAATATCTTCGGTTTTGATCTCATAAATCAATGAATCAGTGTCAGTGTAAACTAGGTTTATATTTTCTTGATAATGATGTTTGAATTTATTGTAGTGAATCTCATACATTTTGAGTTTCGCTAGTTCAAGAATACTGAAACCCACGATAATAGGTTTATCCATTTTAACTTCCATTTTCTGCATCCAAAACAGCATTTTGTTTTCACCAAGTATCAGGAACTTTTTACATTGGTCCTTACGGAGATGTCTTTGAGCTTCAACGTCACGAAGAGCAAGTATTATATTGCGATGGTTACGTTTATCTTCTATTGTCTTCCCGTAGATTGAATTTACAAGTAATTTCCAGAAATCTCTCTCGAAATCCGTTTTAGCAGCTTGTCTTTTTGCAGTACAAAACGCAACGTATTCAGCAAGAGTAGTATAAAAATACGATGTTCCAATCGCATAATCAGGGGACTTACGATCACAACAAATGAATCAAAATTAGGGCAATCTTTAAAATGTAAACAAACATATAGCCAATTAATTCAATCAGATAAGGTGAATGTAATTAACCTGAGCCAACTAAATGAAAACAAACATACAATGGCAATTAATTTTTTCAATGTTGGTAATTGAACCCATTGCTTACCAAACAATGAATATTAGCCCTACCATCTCAATTTTGGAGTTCATGTAAAGATAAGATCGACCAGATAAGTGTTATTAATAAATGCATAAGGATGAAAACCATTTTCGCCTAAAAATTAAAAATTTGTGAGCGTATGAATTTAGATGTATTTTTACGTGAAAAGACCGAAACTGAAACTCATTTTTTCCTATGACCTATAGTTTTCGAGAAAATGGCCTTGAAACTAAATCATGAGCAAGAGCTTATTTGACATATTTACTAGAGTATATTTATGCTGAGAAATCCAAATATTGATATATCTATTTTTTTCTATGATCTATGGTTTTCGAGATAATGGCCTTTGAATTTTAACCTTTTGAAAAGCTCATTTGACATATTGCAAATGAATTATTTTAAGCTGAGAAATCCAAATATTATATTTATTTCATTCTATGATCTATGGTTTTCGAGATAATGGCCTTTGAATTTTAACCTTTTGAAAAGCTCATTTGACATATTGCAAATGAATTATTTTAAGCTGAGAAATCCAAATATTATATTCATTTCATTCTATGATCTATGGTTTTCGAGGTGCAGTTCATTCAAGTATTTTATTTGTTTATAAGTGAATGGTTGTGAATTTAAAGAAGCGATACAAAGTTTTAGGTTTTAACAAAGTAAGTAAGTAAATAAGTTTTTGAATAGTCATCTTCACCATCCGATCTATCATTTCTTCTGGCATCCTCAATGAATTTCGCCAAAGTAGGTTCAACTGGACTATCAAGTTATTAATAGCCATGGATTGAGTCCGGATTTGATTGGCGATGGAACGGTTTGCCTCACCCAAGCTATCGAACTGATCCAACATATGTCCAAAGACTTGGCCAATGTCATGATATAGCTAGTCATCAATGTCATTATGCGTGTCAACTGATACGAGCAGACGTTCCATCAATCTGAACAATCTATTCAGATCATTAACCTGAGGAGTTGGTGATGGTGGTGGAGGTGGAGGAGGAGAAGAACCCAAAACAGAAAGACAATTCAAACTTACTTCATTCGCACTGGAAGGTAGCTCAATGTCACTTCCTGATTCTGAGGCCGTGATTGATGACCAAGATGAAGATGAGCAATCCATGGAGGATGAGGATGAGGATGAGGAAGAGGAAGAGTCATCGATATCGATTTCTGTTTCCTCTAAATCCTGGAGAACATGTAAAATTCTTGTAAAAAACTGTTCACAACAATCAAGATCACTTTCACAAGTAATATTTCGGAGGATGATGTCGATGACATCCCATAGCTGGTTAATTATTGATGGGTTGATGTCGGACATGATAAATATAAATGTAAATTTAACTTTGTGCAAATTAAAAAGACCAATACTTTTGACTATGTTTGATTGAATGACTAAGATTGCATAGCTAAGTTTTCTTCGTGACCTTATCGCGTTTTACGATCTAAACCTCATGAGGGTGAACATGAGAATCTTGGGAACAAGGGTCTGGACCTTATCAGATGAGCAAGTTTGGAGCTTCTTGCAGCAATTTGTAAGCTGATTCCACTGTTTTCGCATTGCAAAGCAAATTGAAGCGGATTAGTGGCCTAAGGAAAATTTGTATGTTCAGGTCAGAATCAAATTTGATCCAACAGCATAAACCAATATATTTTCTTGACCAGTATTTCATGCCAAGACCGAATCTACTAAACCGACAGACGATTTCCTTTGATTAAAAAATGTCAAATGTCTGTTATTGACGCATGTTAATTACAAGTAAACTTTCTATTAGTCACAACTACAATTCATCATAAAGGTTAAGCATTGCAAGTATACATTGAAATAGTTTGCCTTTGAAGACAAGTCATGACCGGGTCAGCTCAAAGGTCAAAGGTCAAAGGTCAAGGGCAAGATCAAAATTTCGAAACGCGCGGTTTTTTTCAGATTTATTGCTCTAGTCCATACCATCTTGGGTCAATTCATATGTTACTACGTTTAAATGACAATTTTAAACAAAATAAGATATAATAGCATATGTATTCTATTCGGATGGAGCACTGACCAATACAATGAGTCTGATGATTCGGGTTCGAGTCCTACTTGTGTCCATGACGATTACTAACAAAATTAGACCCCCCAATCATTACCAATCCCATAACACATGGATGACACAACGACTCATGTTCAACGACTGTTTTTTCGTTGGACAAATTGATTTATAAGTACTGTGAAATGAGAATTTCATCATCTTTTTTCAAAGCGAGTCAGTTGACTAGATTTTCTTTTCAATTAGATGAGCGATTAGGTCAATATCACCATTATCACATTCATCTTTATTATTTGTGCACATCTTTACAGTAATTTTTATCACATCATTCATCTTATCATTCTATATATTAATCTGTTTTAATACCTTACATCATCATCTGTGTCATTGACTTAGTTATCATTCATCAACTATTTTGAACTTATAATCTAATCTTGTTTATTATCATTATTTCCAACTTTATCTTCATCTATCACAATCTTCATAATCTAAAATGGTGAGTGTCCAGGAGTCAAACAAGGATTTGATGTATAATGCTAATGATAATGTCAACTCTCCTTCATGCAATCAACCTTCAGATCAGCCTTCAGCTTCATCAGTGCAAAAATTGACTAAAAATCAAAAAGCAAAAATAGCGAAAAGAAAGAGGTTAGAGAAGATGAGAGAAAGTGAGTCAAGTGAGTATAAGATGAAATATCTTGAAAAAAAGGTCATAGTTAGTCAAAGAAGCAATAAAGCTAAGGCAAAGGTTGATCCTTTTTTGCATCAAGGAGTAGTAAACCCAGATAAATATGATGACTATGTAAACAAAGCGAAACATTACGAAAATATTTATAATAGAGCCACGCATGATCACAAAATAAATTTGCAAAGATCAAAAGATTGTTATTATCAGAATAAAAAATCAAAATAAATCTATATTAAAAATTGAATTCAAGATGAAAAACAAATAAAAATTAATTGTGTAAACTACGTTTCTTTCTATCTTTTATTTCAGTCTTTATCCTGTGTTTGCTGCTTGAGGTCTTATCCCGCGCTCGTGAATTTCATTGTTCACGCATGTGACTGTCTTTACAATCCGTGTAGGCAGTTAGAAAGCTTCGACTCAGAGGAAAACATAGAGCCTACGTCACCAGAACGAACATTATCATGCACTTCATCATGCATATCCTCAGATTGGAGTTTGTGTAAGGACTTATCATTATCATCACCTCACTCAAATATACTTACTACACCACAGAATCACGATTATTCAATTGACTTGAATGACAATCAGATGGAGCCTCTCGATCTATCAAGTAAAACAAGTTTACATCAATATCAACATCGACAACCAGAAAATCAATCTGTTAACGTTTTGTTAGCTCAAGAAGAGATGGAACCACTTGATCTATCAAAAAGAGGGACACAAAATCAAGAAAATTCTTCTGCTGCTGTTACTGAGAAGGAAACACAGGATTCAGTCCCTAATCGTAAAAGATCAAGAAGTGAATCTACTGACTATCAATACAAGTGTCCAATGTGTGATTATGTCTTCGAATCTAAATTCGATAAGATGAATCACCGCAGAGAATGCAGACCACCAGTTAAATCCGGATTCCAGCTGATAGCTTCAGGACTGTGTGACACATTGAGTGGTTTTCATTGTACACTTGAGAACATTAAAAGTTTATTGATGCTTCAACAGTTCTTGGGAGATGATTTGAAAAGTTTATTGACAAATCAATCGAATGCTAAATTCTTAATCAAGTTTCAGCTATGTTTACATGTCATCTTCAGTAAACCGGAACAAACTGCAAAATCGTATTTTTGGACTAAATTCCAACCGGTTCTTCAGGCAAATAACTTGGATGAAATTGTCAACAGTTCAATCATATCACTAGAATCATCTATTGATCAATTTACTGAGAGGGCAAGCGGATGGACTTTTGAATCAATTGCTTGTGTTGAATTGAGAATTGCCAAATATAGACCCCACACTGGCTCTTGTTTTAACAATCCCCTGCCTCCTGAATTGGCTAAAAAGACGTGAGTGAATGAAAGAGTATCTTCAATAACAATGAGTAATATGCCTTAGAAACGAAAGGAGCCCGCGTGACGAAACTCTGCTCTTCTTATTTTACAACTTTAAGTTGAATGCAGACAATACTGAAGGTCAAGAGTGATTACTGTGTTATTCTTATCAGATTAAACTGATCAATAGAAAACTCACTGTAAAGGTTAATAACATGGCTTAGGTTAATTCTTATCTGATTAATTTGCTTTAAATGTATGTTTACTTTGATATTGATCTTTTCAAGTATTTCATTAGACCAGGTTAATTGATTTCATATGACTGCTTATGTTTGTTTACATTTATTAACACAGGTATTAATTAGACCAGGTTAATTGATTTCTGATCATTTGTTGTGATAGGAAGTCCTCTGTTATTGCGATTGGAACATCGTATTTTTATACTACTAGCAAGCCAAGCGGACTGTTTAAATTGAACCACTCGATGAACTTTTGTAACTTTCAAACCATGGGCTAAATAAAACTTTAAAGTGCGATAATGGACAACGTAACGCTTTTTTTTATAAAAGTTAGTTGTTAGTTTACTAGATTTAGCTGTTGAAAAATTTCTTTGTTTCAAGTCATTTACCAGCTCAGTTTGATAACCACTATACCACTACAATCATTTAACAGGCAAATATAGAGGTGCAGCTCATCAACAGTGTAATTTGGAGTATAGAGTTCCTAATAAATATCCAGTTGTTTTCCATAATTTGAAAAACTTTGATGGACACATCTATGATATCCAATGTCATTATCGTCAGAAGTACTTATTATCTGTTCAAGTGGAAGAGAACACCATTTGTAATCCGAAATAGATAGTTTTTGAGACATGGCATAACCATAAAGATTATTTACATCTAAATAACTGATGTGATGGATCAAGTGAGAAATATTGAAAAGCCATACTTCTGAAATTTTCGAAGACAGCAGTTAATAGTAAAACATCGACTTTTAAGTAGATATCGTGAAGATCTTTCAAATTTGTGCAATTGAAAGTTGACCAAATGATCATACATTTCAGCAGAAATATTTGAATCAGTCAATGTTGAATGCAATGCTGATATGTCAGGCAAAGAGCTTTCATTGAAAACTTGAAGAAAAGTCAAATATTCATATGGTAAAGCAGCTTTTTTCAGCAATAAGGATGTATCACCAAAACTTGTTTCAAATAATTATTCTTGCTTTCTGTAGAAATATTCGTAGATAAATTATCAAGACTCTAAGACAGAAAAGCAAAACTATCCATGAATTTGAATTTGCCTAGGAAAAAACCAATAAATTTTTCCATATTATGAGGAATTATCGTCACAGAATCAGTAAAGTTAATATCAAGTGCTTTGATGATGCTGTGTCCATCAAAGTTTTTCAAATTATGGAAAACAACTGGATATTTATTAGGAACTCTATACTCCAAATTACACTGTTGATGAGCTGCACCTCTATATTTGCCTGTTAAATGATTGTGGTCTCTAACTCGATCTGCTCCTAATTGTTTGAGACAAATGTGACAATTGATTGCATCATTGAAATCTTTCTCTTCTGCAGCAGATAAATGATGATCATAGATTCTTCGACGCGCAAGTTCCTGATCTAGAAATATCTCCAAACTTTGCAGACTCATCAGGAATTTTTCACCTGCATCCTCTCCCAAATAAAAATCACTATGGATAATTTTACCAAACCAGTCCACGACAACATAACCGTAGCTGCAAGGAACCAAATCAGTCAAGATATGGCTGAAATCATCTCTTTTAACAGACAAAGTTTCCAAAATCTGCATAAATGCAAAAAGGAAACTCAACTTCTTTTCTTAAATTTTTCCTTTTGCAGATGGCTTGAGACAGTGCGGGTTTTTTTGAGGTAAATGGTATCTACAATCCATTTTATGCATTTCAAGCTTTTCTTCAATTCTATATGTCTTGAGGCAATTTTCGCAAATAAATCTACTTCTGCATTTATGTGTGTTTGCGAGACGTGCTAAATCACTTATAAAATAGTAATGTTGACCATAGAAATAGATTCACATGTTTTTCTTTGTGACTTTCAATGGGCAAACTCTTTCGGTCTCGAATGCATAAGTATAAACGTTGACAGAAATACGATTAGTTCTTTAAAATTTCGGAATTTTATTCAATGATACCAGACCACGAACCATCGAAAAGTTGTAATATTTTATGTATTGAGTATAATTGTTGATTCTTCCACAGTGAGTTTCCGATTTATGCAAACCAATCAATACACTATACATAAAACAATCAGTATTGGATTCTGGTGAAATGAGGCATTTTTTGTTGATGAGTTTCGGAGGAAGCTTTAATGAATTACATCCTCCTGCATGGGGGATGTATTTTCCAATCAGCAAATCGATATGGTTGATATTAGATAAAATCCATCCAGATCCTCTTTGAGTGAATGGATCTATTCTATCGTCTAATTCATTCTTAGCTTCCTCTAATGAATGTTCTCTTTCACCGATAATCAAACCTGAGGACATACTTGATGCCAAATTGATTTTACAGGTACGATTCAAAATTTCCTCGTGAAAAATTACCTCCAAGTTGAAATAATATTTAACTGCTTTAAACTCTTTTGCTACTAGATTTATCAAATCTATTGTAGGTTGATTTATCAAAGCAAAAAAAGATGCTAAATCACATTTCTGTGAGTTGATGAATCGATAAAGCAAGTAATATTTTGCCGATGCTTTTGCTAACTTAAAAACTCCAAATACATCAGGAACATTGGCTGGTGCAGTGAGACACATTTTTTGTCCACACAAAGCTTCATGTCTTTCTGCGCAGGCTTTAAAACGTAATTTTTCCCACAGGTCTTACAAGTATATTGACCTTTTTTCTTTTTAGATTGATCTTTTGATTGATTGATGACAGGACTTGGACTTTGATTGAGAGCAGGACGGGAATTTTGATTAACACCAGGGCTAGGAATTTGATCAATTACAGGACCAGGACTTTGATTGATGACAGGACCAGGACTTTGATTGTTGAGTTGATCAATTGTTCCTGGATTACATTGATCAACTACCGTGTCATTGATTTGCTGCTCATTCGATTGATTTGTTGAATGAGGAGCGTACCTTATTACCGAAACATTTTAAGGTGAGACTGATAAATCTAGTGGAGATGATGCTAATGTTAAATCCAAAGGAGCTTCTTCTTCATCCGATGATAGTTCAATGACTTCATCTTCATCAGAAGAAAGCTCAATTATCCCTATATCAGCTTGACGAGGGATTTGTTGTGGAGGGTCAGGAAACAAATTGCTCCTGATCATTGACCGTAAGAATAAACATCTTTGACCACGATTACAATTTGATGAGTTTAAACAAATATCACGACAATCAGGAGTGATTGGTTGATCAATGCGAGGGCGCTTCGCTTGTGGAAAATCAAAAACGTCCATCCTTGTACAACTTAAATCAGTGCAGTTTACCGTACAAATATGACACAAATATGTTGCTAAAGATGATGATAAATATTTACAACACGGACATTCGAACATCTTAAATATGAGAAAAATCGTTAGTTACTATTCAAAAATGAAATAAAGAATCACGAAAAGAAATCGATTGCATAAAAAAGTATTATTGAAATAATTAAACTGATTGAGTACAGTAATTAAATTTTAAAAGTTACAGTAAATTGTATTTTAAGAGTTACAGTAAAGTTAAATCATATTTCAATCCTCCTAGTTTATCAAAATTCTTCCAAATTCTTTTTGCATTATCTGCTTTGGCTTTAACTTTGAGGTATTGCGCAAAATAAGGACCTTTACCATACTCTTTATTTTCCATTGATCGCTGCAACCACCACCGATACTTATTCATGAAATGAACCCATTTGTTCTTCCATTTACGACCGCTACGAATATAAAACAGTAATTTATCTGGATGGTCTTGAGGTAATTCGTTTAGATTTGCCAATCTTTCTTTTCTCCTCCTTTTAGCTGCCTGATTTCTTTTCTGCTTTGCAGTTCATTCCTTATCAACTTCTATTGACTCAGCAAAATGTGGAAGCGGCAGGCCCATTGGTTCAGCTAGATCAACTGGTTTGCTTCTAGGATCTTCAAAAGCAAATGAAGGCAGTGGAAGATTCATTGGCTCATCAATTCTGGGTGTTGAAAATGATCTTGGATCAATCAAATCCTCATCAGCTTCCATTGGAATTTCTTTGGTAGCCTAAAGAAATAGAAAGAAATAACAAGAGATTCTTTTGGTGATTCTTGAGAGGTTAAATGATTAAGAAAAATACTTACATTGGAAGACATCATGAAAATCAGGTTTGTTAATATCTGCTATCAGGAATATAAATATCTGCTGAGGATAGATATTAGAGCAATGTGGAAAGGGAACAGTTCGCTAAACGTTTGATGACCTCATCGATCCAACTCAAAGTTTTGGAATGTATTGACTTGAATAGAGGTCAATAAGTATATTTATACTGAGAATGAGAGATGGAGATGATGGCTCGAAAATTTCATTCTGTTTGTGAGCTCCATGGTTTAATTATTGATCGTGAAAGTTAGATACATGATGTTGCGATAGTATTCAGCATGATATTTACTGAATAGATCATTAAAATTCATTTCAGGAAAGAAAGTAAAGAAAGACTAAAAAGTGGCGCCATCTATTGATTTTTTCTCTGCCTAAGTTTGAGAGACAAAATTTACAGGTCGATAACAATGAAATTCGTTAATTTGATTGTTAGATGATTGCGTAGTTTTTTAATGAATAATAATGTGCATTACCGTTGATTGCACGTAATTACTCATTAAATTTATCCGAAATTGCATGAAAAATGCTATTACTAAATAAATCAGTGAAATTGCCGTGCGTGCTGCCATCTAGTGATTATCTCAATAATATTTCCCGGACAAAAATTTGATACTGAATAATCATCAAATAGATCAAATAGATCAAATAGATGTTAATAGATGTTAATAGGAGTATGAAAAGATTAAATAGGGGCCAAACAAGGTCAATCGTGGTTGAATACGAGTAGAACAAGGTCAAACAATGTCAAATAGGAGTTAGACAAGGTCAAACAATGTTAACTTGGAGTTAGACAAGGTCAAATAATGTCAAATAGGAGTTAGACAAGGTCAAATAATGTCAAATAGGCTTTAGATAAGGTCAAACATTGCCAAAACTGAGTTAGGCAAGGTCAAATAAGGTCAGATTGGCTTTAGACAAGGTCAAATTAAGGTTTATTATGATTGCAATGTTTGAATTTGCCTCATTTTCATGTTTGAAGAATCTTTAAATATTGCTCAATAGATGGTAGCACTAACTTATAATTTTGGCGGTTAACAACTGTCACTTTGGTCAGTTAAGTATTAACATCAAGTGATCCATCATTCGCTATTCCTTTTGTGATTTTCATATAATATTGTGATCAAAAATGGGTGATAACCAACCATCTACATCACCTTCATCTCCATTACCATCACTTTCAACAAACCCCATTGAGCGTTTCTACCAAAGAATGATGACACCTGGTCCATTAGGTGGTAAAGTAAAGGATTTGTTTAGTCTTATGGAAACATATTCATCGTATGATGATAGTGTCAAAGACAAGGTTAAAACTGTTGTAAAATCTGTCCTTTACAATATGTTAAAAAATGGCATTGACCAGAATGGTTATCAAGAAGTTAAAAAGTATAAAAAAGAACTTAAAGATTTAGACAAAAAAGTCAACGATGAAGCAAAAGAAAAAGAAAAGCTATTTAAATAAAATTTAGCCTTAAAAGAAATGTTAGCTGTTATGGATAAATCAGACCTTTCTTTTGCTATTTATGCTCTCAAAGAGCTTAAACGACTCTCAAAAGTTCCATCGGACATATTGGAAGAGAGATGCCGGGGGCTTTAATTTGTTTAAGAAATTTATCACAAAAATTCCATTAAAACTGTTACCTTTCTCTTGAAAATTTAATTTCAATTATCAAAAAATAAAGATCTAATTTGTTGGAAAAAATGTTTCCCACGCTCCCTTACCCCTTAAAAATTAATTAAAAGTTGGTCCAGATGGGACAAGTTGGTCCAGAAGAGGACCTTATATCACTACTAATTCCGCTACTAATATTCTAAATGTTCGTGATAATGAAGGTGAAATGACCGTCTGTAATAATGAAAACTTCAGTTTTTACCTAAAACGGGAGAAAAATTAGGATGCATCAAACAAATATGCCGCCTGAGAGAATCAGCACTCGTGGGCATTGACTCAGATGAAACGCCCGCAATTGAATCTATGAATAATGAAGGAGTGAGTTCAGAAGTTAAAATTTGTGTTTGAGCAAAGGTAACATCTCGATTGGTGCATCTTTAGGCATCGAACAAATTGACAAGCTAAAGGATGTTTCAGAATCTCACATCGATCTTTTTGCATTTGAAGCTAACAAGTTGGGTAAACCTGACTTATGTTGGCACCAAATTGATACGGGTAATAATAGACCCTTCTCTTCACTCCCTTATCATACTCATTCGTTAGCTGAAAGATAAGCAATCTAGAAAGAAATCGAAAGAATGAAAAGTTTAGGTGTGATCATCGAATCGACATCACCTTATGCTTTGCCAGTAATAGTTGTTGGTAAGAAAGACGGTGGAGTCCGCATTTGTGGGGACTTTCGTCGCTTAAATAAAGATACTATTCCGCATAATTATCCCCTGCCATGCATTCAAGATGCCCTAGACTGTGTGAGTGGTTGTTTGTACTTTTCTTTGATTGATCTTAAATCAGACTATTGGCGAATTGAAATTGATACGAAAGATCGTGAGAAGCCTGCCATAATAACCAGAGATGGATTGTTTGAGTTTATTGTAATGCCCTTTGGCTTGCGAAATTCGCCAGCTACCTTTCAACGACTGATGGATGCAGTCCTAAGTGATTTAAATGGATAACATGCATTCCCTACCTAGATGATATTCTGATATTCTCAAAATCTTTTAATGATCATCTCGAGCATTTTGACGTGGTACTGAAAAGATTGACAACAGCAAACTTAATTATTCAACCACCAAAAGTCGCTTTTGCTGTAAATGCAGTAAACTACTTAGGACAAATGCATTGAAAAACAAACAGAGGTTGAAGAAAAACAAGATCAGATAAAATTCGCCAAAAACTTTAACTTCATCTATTGTCCAACAAAAACGATTAGAATATTCAATTTCACTCACACCTGCCCAAAATATGTCTTAAGTATACCTTCTAACATAAGCTTTGAGATTGACAATTATATTTATAGCCCTAATGAAATTAAATTAACCTCTAATTTGAAATTTGTTGAGAATTGGAACTTCCAAGTGAATTTACATTTCAATCCACAAGCTATCGATCCGATTGCAAATGATTTGGATTACACTGAAGGATTCTTGAATAAATTGATCTCAGAAGAAAGAAATACGCGCACAGATACATATGATCAAAACATATGGTTCAGTATTGCAATCCTTTTCTTTTTTGTGCTAACACTAATGATTGATTGTAAATTGATTGATAAAAATTAGAAGAAAATAGAATAAATTCATTCGATTATCAAATAGCAAAAACTATCGATCATCGGATTGGAATTGGTATCAGATATCATGATCAGGATCTGAGATTCAGACTTGAGCAAAAAGTAAACAAAGTGTCAGACCGAGATAGAAACATGATGAAATGACTTGAGAAAATGTATCTAATTGAAATTCTTTATTGATATCAAAAGTTTAGAAAAAGGAGATCAATTTTTAGACGCCTGTATCCATCGTTGATAATCAACTGGAGGTAATCCTTCGCCATTTTTCAGCTCCTTTGCATGACACCTGGCTATGTGTTGTGCCGAATTGGGCCATCGTTTGGCTCCTTGAAAGGAATGATCTTTTGACAAATTGCATACTTTAGATCGGGAGGATTGAATGAAAATGCCTTCCAAAAACCATAATTTGGGTGTAACTCAATGTTTTTGGCAATTGTCAAAAAGTTCCCTCCTAATTGCTTGGCAGTGGAAATCAGGTCTGACAGGCTGGTATCGCGTTGTGTAGTATTCATTGGTTCCTAGGTTTCTTGAACTTTTTGTTTTTAGGGTATAGCCCATCCGCCCAATCAAACCAATACGTTGTAACTCACCAGTTTCTGGGTTGGTTCGATAAATTTGTCGTTCTTCCACAATGTTAGGATGACAATAAGGCATACATGAATATGTATGATCGCCGTTATTCTTAATTGGAGACGTTTTATATAAAAAACACTAAAACGAAAACTACTATTACCTTAATAAGAAACAAGAATTAATAGAATAAATATTGAGATGTTGGACAAAAGTGCGGGAAAAAATTTAAACAAATATGGAGGAAAGGAAAAAGGAAATAAGTACTGTGGCGCCATCTTGAGACAACTGAAACAAAGATGTATTGAATATAAAAGTGCCAAATTTAAATTGAGTTTTGATGATTTTTGGTCTGATTTGGTCCTAATTACCTTTGAATTAAAAGAATGGTTATTTAATGTTGATGGTTGTGAAGAAAACACATTTTTGAGGCGTCCAAAAGGGACTTTAGACCTTTCGTAGAGGGGATGAATGTCAGACCCTGGATTTCGATTACTAAATTTATTGTTAAGCTAAAGAATTAGAAATAAAAATGTGCGTCAGACCCAGACTTTCTTGGAATAAATAAAAATTGGAATTAAACATCGATCTATTTTATGTGAAAGTTAAAGAATTAAGAAGCAAATTTTCCAAGTAAAGAGATTTTATACGGTTAAATCAAACTTATTTTATGATTAAAAGAATTACCTGAGAAAATAAACGTTTCTGAGAAATTTCAACCTAACTCGTAAATTATTAAGAATTAAACAGAAATTGAAAGATTTACATAGTAATAAAGCCTAAAAATAGGTTTAAGGGTCCGTCAGACCCAGTTTTCCCAGATCATAAATTGATATAGTTTAACTATCAAAAAAAGGAAAAAGGTCAAACGACCATCTGGTGACTTAAGGTCACGTACTCTGCTCTCCCAAAAGGGACTATAAAAAGAATCGACGAAGTTTGATCATGACCCAGAAGTTTTAGATTGAAATTGTAACGTTAAAGATTTGTGGATCAGAAAGTAACTCTTCGAGTTTAGTTGGTTAGTTTAATTTACATTGCTTGGTGTTACTCAAGTTTTGTATGTTTTATTTATGTGCTTAACAGCTGTCTATATAATCTTAGACTAAATAAAGAAAATTGAACCACCGACTTCTTTTACTGTTTCCTTTTTAAACATTTAATTCGGTCGTCAGACCCATCCTCATCCTCATCCTCATCAAAAATTACACTGGAACCCGACTCGGTGACAATATTATTCTGTGTCAACCAAGCTATTGATACAGAAAAGCCTTTAGTCATTGGTACAGCCAAAAAACCTAGATGTTCATTTGTTGGATGGCTAGATAATATTGATGTCAATTATTGTTCTCTGCCAAATGCTTGGATGGACTTTAAAACATTTGACAATTGGCTTTCTAATTGGAACCAAAGATTAGAAGAAGAAGGGGAAAAAATATTACTAATTCTAGACAATTTTGCTGGACATAAAGTGGAAACTGAAAAGTACAACATGATTTCGTTCAAATTTCTTCCTCCTCAAACTACAAGTCATATTCAGCTATTAGATGCAGGAATTATTCATTTCTTTAAATCAAAATATCTCACTCTTTTTGTTAACTTTTTAATTTCTAATATTGAACCTGGTCATTTAAATAAAAAAGTCAAAAAAATTAATTTATTCAATGCTTTAAATTGGGTAGATTCAGCTTGGAAAGATGTAACTACTCAAACAATTTACAATTGCTGGTCACACACTGGATTCAGTTACTCTTATGAAGCTGAATCAATTCAAACAAATGATGATCTCTCAAGTGCCCTTAATAACCTTTCTATTAATTGTTGTTCAGTAAATGATTACATTGACCAAGTTACTATGGAAGTAACAAATTATTATGATTTTGATATTAATAAAATTTAATAACATTGAATTTGCTAGTACAATAAGCTATTTCCACTCTTGCCCTCTAAATAAGCTATTTCAAGATAGTCTCATTATCTCAGTCCTTACTGTAATTTATCTTATTGTGCAGAACTCCGTTAGAATTACCCCTCCAGTACCACGTGGAGGTAGAGTTGCTATTTACTAAACTCATTCAACAGGAGTTTTTTCTGCCAATTAAGAGAGGTTTTTTGAGTTTTCTATCGCATGTCAATTTTTGGCAACTGTTAAACATCAGAGGAAAACAGTAAAGCCTATCTACGTTCAGTTTCAGTTGCCTGCCTTCGTAATAGTGTTTCTCGATGTCAAATAAAAATATCAATCAACGATTTTGATTATTTTTTAGAGAAAATCGATTTAATCGTCGATTAAAATATCGTTAGTTAGATCGAAAAATATCGAAAAATATCGTTAAATAACGTAAAGCGTTGTTTTTTAATATCAAGTTAAATGAAATCTTTACTGAGAGATTCTAAAAAGCACAACCTATTGACATTTTTAGGCTTGATTCTGTTTCTTTCATCAGTTATAATGTTGCCTGTTTTTGAAAAAAGTCGTTCACATGGAACAGAAGTAGGTTGGACGGTTAAATATTTCAGGGCCAAATTATGTAATTGAGGCCAATTTGATTTGTTCAGCTTCCAAAACTCTAATGGATCACTTTTCCTTGGTGTTACGTCCGAATCGATATAATGTTTCAAGCCAGAGTGCATGCCTGAAGTTGGATTAGCCATTGAGCGAGCTTTCTTATCGTGAAATTGCCAAATAGATGATTCATTATCATCGTCTGAGACTTCATTGTTTTGGGTCAATGGCACAATATTGAGCTCACTGTTTAAAGAGGAAACCATGAATGCACAATCTGAACACGATGAAAAGCTAATTTTCTTAAATCTTGGATTTAATAATGTGGAATAGGCAAAAAGTTTATTTCTCTCTACTCCCTTGAATCTCCGGTCTAAATTTCCATGTATTCTTTTCAACAAATCGATCGCAACTGTTTCCTTTGGATGCATCTTAGCAATGATGAGTTTAATGCTTGTTAGTAGGGGAATAATACGAGAAATTGTGACATAATCAGAACCAGATATGTCTTTTGTCAGCTCTTCAAAAGGAGCTAATATTATTATAACCTCTTTCAAAATTTCAATCTCAATATCTGATAAATCCAAATCACGTTTGTAGTGTTTAACAAGAACATGAGATATATCTTCATGTAAGTCCACATATCGTTCCAACATGTAATAAGTTGAGTTCCATCGGGTCAGGACATTTTGAATAAACTTTAGTGAATTTTTACCTTGTGACTCTCGTTGTTTGGATAAATCTCTCATCATTGGATCACTTCGCTGAAATACAGTAACAATATCTTTAACATTTGAGATCAATCGTTGTAATGCTGCACAACCTATCCAAACTATCATGAATCACAAGATTAATTTGATGAGCAACACAATGAATATGATCACTTATTTGTTTGGCTGCTTTTGAATAATTAGCTGCTCCATCAGTAGTGAATGAGACTACAATATCTTTTGAGATCTCCCATTCTTCAAGAGTTTTATTGGAAACTTCTTCAAGATTTGTTGCTGTAGAATCAGCATTTAGTTCAGCTGTTTTAATACAAACACTGAAAGGCTTGTATTGATCGATGGAATGTAATGTTAAACCGACATAATAAGTTTGATTCCTGACTTCCTTCCATCCGTCAGCAGTAATAGCAATCCATTTAACATCATGTAAGTAAAGTCTAATTTGGTCACATTTACATGTATATAAATCACGAATAATCTTGGTCATTTTATCTTTTTTAGGAGGCTTATAATTTCTATTGAGTAAATTCACCCAATCAGTAAATCCTTTACCTTCACAAGTTCTGAAGGGCAATGAGTTATAAACTATCCACCAAGCTATTTTTTGATCAATTCTTATAGCTAAGTCACCACCTAGAAAGATAAAGAAAATATGTTATTATCACATTAAAAAAATACACTTAAACAACTTACTTTGAATTGAGTCTAAATCATTAAAAAAGTTATCAATTTTTGGTTGTTTTATACTTTCATCACCTTTGTATAATTCATCATATAATACTGAATGATGTTTCTTTAAATGTTGTCCAAGATTAGTAGTATTTCCACTTGTTTTCACTAGTTTACTACACTGTTGGCATTTAGCCTGTTCTTCACTCTTCTTCTCAAAAAATCTCCAAATCTTGCTTATTTTAGGCATAGTAAAATATAAATACACATAAAAATATATATATAAATAAAGTATGGGCACTAAAGTTTGTCAGTAAATTTTTCAATTTTTCATGGCGACATAATGACTAGACTTACAGACTCCTAGTATGGCTCAAACTAACGGAAATTTTTCAGGCTTTAATTTAATATCAATCTTGATTCATTTTGAGTAAAGTCTTTGTTGTAAATGGTTCTTGATCGCAATAGTCGTCGTGCTTTGATTGTTTATTTTGTTAGTGATCATCCTCAACTATCATTATATGAATGTTCTAAGCGATTGAAAGAACATGGAATTGAGGCTCGTTCAGTCTACAGAGTTGGAGCAAGAGTGAGAAATAATGAAAGTGTTTCTAATTATGCAAATTGTGGACTCAAGGCCATTAAAATGGACGACAAAAAATTACGTCAGTTTAAAAAAGTTGCTGAAGGGTGGACTGGCTCTCAACGCGATTTGGCCTCTAAATTCAAGATATCACATCCATATTGCCGTAAACTTCTAACTAAATTTGGAATAAAAACTTATAAGCGGATAGATGTCCCAAAATCGACACCCGAACAGTTAAGCCGCCAGATGGCGCGACTAAAAAATATGAAAGAAAATTTGGTACCCGTTAACGGTATAATTGACCTTATTGAGGACGACGAAAGTTATTTTTCTTTATCTGGTAAGGGAAACAAACATTTTTTGGCCTCTTGTAAAGAAAATATTCCAATGGAAGTAAAAGTGAAGCTCAGAGCAAAGTTTGAGAGGAGATTGTGTGTTTGGGTCGCAATTTCAAAGCGAGGCCATTCTGAACCATTTTTTGTTCCAGCAAATTGTGCCGTTAACTCAGAAATTTATCGTACTGAGTGCATCGAAAAAAGATTGGTACCATTTATCCAAAAAAACTATTGGAACCATAAATATTTGTTTTGGCCAGATGGCGCTTCTTGTCATTACGCTAAAGAAACAATAGAGGTGCTCGAAAAATTCGAGATAAACTATGTTAAAAAAGATTTGAACCCACCAAATGTTCCACAATTGAGAAGTTGAAAAGTTCTGGGCCCATCTCAAACAAAAAGTTTACTTAGATAATTGGAAAGCTGATAATTTTGTGCAATTAGAGCGACGAATCAAATCTAAGCTATCTGAGTTCGATAGCGAATATTTTGTTAAATTATTCGAAAATGAAAAGAAAAAAATAGCTAAAGCAGCCGAAGAAGGCCCATTATCAGTAATTTTATCAAATAAATAACCAAATTAACCCCATATACTTTGTGAATTCAAATGTTATTTTACTGACAAACTTTAGTGCCCATACCTTATATGTTGGTTTAGTAATACAAAACAGAAAATATTAACTTAAAGTTGACCAGAAGAAACATGAGGTAAATATGTTTTAACGTCTTTTTTGAATTTTTCATTAATCGAAGAAAATATCGATAAAAATCAATAGAGAAATATCGATTAAAATCGTCGATTCGATATAATCGCAGAAATACTACTTCGTAAGCAACGCAAGCTCGACTACGAACTGCTACAGAGATACAGGCTATGCTGATTTCCTTTTGATAGAGGTTTTAAAACCCCTCAAAATGATTTGAGCTTATCCACTGTTCGAGTATCGGGAACTTTGCCCTATATTTTTATTGTCTATCATCACGCTGTACACAATAATATTAAAATTCACTGCTATCAACTTTATTTTTAGTTTAATAGATAATGGATGTAAATTGAATGAACATTTGAATGAATACACATGAAGTTACTCCATCTTTCAGAATGTAGAAACAGTTTTCTTTCTTTATTCTGACTTCTAATTGAGGAGTCCTCAAGCTCACTTCTTGTGATTTTTCAAAACAAATAAAGATGAGAATGTGTGTAAAAGAAAAGAAAGAAAAATTATGAATTATATTCTGTAAATAAAAGAAAACTCAAAAATATAGAAAATGTGAAAACTTTTAGCAATTTTTTGAATGAACCGGTCAAGTTTTGGTCTACGTTTAGTGACATCTATTGATACAATATGAACATCAATTTATTTCAATGAATTTTATTTTATTTCGGTGAAATTTTGTCCAATTGAGTTCTTTGATATTATATTTTATCACCCATTTATAGTTGATTAAAGTTAATTTGGTTTAAAAATTTAACAATGTGGTCATCACTGGTTCAAACATTATCTTCATCTCATGGAATATCTTGGGATGCACTTGAAGACTTTCGTTTTACTTCAGTTACTGATTCGCAAGAAAATGATTATCTCAATTGCTGCAAGTTAATTTTCATCAAATTGGACCAACCTTCTACATTGGTAGAGGGTCATCGTGCACTTTTAGAGGATATCGTTTTGAAGAAAAAAATTAATCTTTTGCCAATAATTTGCAATCAATTGATCAGCTGTGAGGAATCTCATCGTCGAGACGAACTTTGTCATCTTATAAATCAGTTTATTTTCCGTAAAAATCATCTTGTCCAAACATTTCTTCAAATTGTTGAAAAAGGATCTTCATCGTTTGGTTTCTCTAAGTTGGTCGACGATGACATGATTAGATGTATAATCAATGTTCCTTCATATGTTGCTAACAAGATGCAATTAAAGACTCCGCAATCCTTTATACCAGTAAATTATTTTGCAGCATTGTGTTCTATCATCTTTGTTGTTTTTTGTAAAATCCACAAACGTATACAAAAAGAGAAAGATTGTCGAGTTGATTTCTTCTGTAATTTAATTGGAAATATTGCTTCATCTGGCTATAGTGATATTGTTTGGAAGCAATTCACTTCGCTTATATTGAATAATTGTGCAAACGACTTCATCTGGCGGCGGGTTGGTCATAAATTGATAATTTCACAAAGTGATAGAAGTGTTGAAGGAATTATTCGTCATATTTTAATGTTTGCTTCCGATCCAAATCAGGCACAATGGATCTTGAAAGATGCTCCATTGCAATCTGCGAAAATAAATTATTTATTTACTGAAAAATTCATCCTCAGTAACCATTACGAAAATAAATCATTCATAATCAACTTAATTGGATATTTGGCCAATATTTCAACCGATCTTTTCATTAAAACTTTGGACAACTTACTATCAGCTTGGAGCAATGGAAGTGCAGTGAAACATAGATCTTTTGAACAACAATTCTACATCTGTAGTGGTCTTGTAATCTCGGCAAAATATTTGAAACCTAAAGATTTACCTAAGCAAACTATGAATAAATTTCTGAATTGCGTGATACATGCTACTGAAATTTATCTTTCCAGTGTACTACCTGAAATAAGATTCACTGGGCTTTATGTTAGCAAGTTATTTTTATCGATTCTTAAAACGGAAGGACCTCAATTTGAAGTGGAAATTGAAAAGCTTCCAGAAGTTATCACACTTATGGAGCTGTATGGAACTGAACCTCACACGATTGATACTGACAAAACAATGAAAAACGAAGATATTGATATCTCAATGAGCAAATTGAGTACTAAAAGCATTACTGATGACGAAGACGAAGAGGATGACCAAGAAGATGACCTGACGCCTTATGATTTATCAAATGATATTCCAGTTGATAAAACGAAAAAACCGATTTATGTAGTAGACTGTATTTCTGGATTGAGAGATACTGAAAATTATGATTGGAATCAAATTTGTTTGAAGTCGACTATGGAGATCATTGATAAAAATGCATCCATGATTGAAGATTATGCAGAAGATTTCGCTGTCACGTTATTGCATCTTCAAGATACCTTCGAGACACCTGATTTTGTTACCTTAAGACGCGATGCATTAGTCAAATTACTTACAGTTTCACCTATCACTGTAGCCACTTATTTGACTGGACAATTTTATGACAACAACTTGGATATTGAAAGGCGATTATTGATATTAGAAACCCTTGCCATGGCCAGTCAAAAAATTTGTAAATTCAGCTGCAAGGAGGACAGCAAGGTGAATGATGATACTCAGTTAATTACTAAAGTCATACCGAATGATATTGTGATAGCCGAAGCAAAATGGAAAACTGTCGTTGAAGATAGAATCATAAGTAAAACTAAAATAATCTCTAAACCACGGACAACAGCAACTGCTTATGTTAACAAATTTATTCAATTTGCTGGCCATTTCTTCTTCCCGTTGATGAAGCATCACGATAGTCCTAATATTACTTTCAATTTAGTTGGTGAAGATTATTATCTTCTTGGACGATTACTTTATACTCTTGGAATAATTTTAGAATCATCATCACAGGCTCCCATCACTCGAAGAATGGGAAAATCTCTGATTGAATTTTTATGGGCTTTCAGATATCATGTTGAAAGGTATGCCAATTGTTTATTTTTTCAGAATTTATTGACTAACTTCTTCTTTGTCTTGTTTTCTTCCTCACAGTTTTGTTCGTCAGGCTATCATCTTCTGTTTATGTATGATTTTTATTTCAGTCCCCAGAACTTACTTATTGGAATACATGCAAAATGACCTGATTGAATTCAAGAAATGGCTTATTGATGTGACCGAGAAAGACACAGATAAAGATTGTATTGAAAGATCTTTGAATGCGTTATTCTTGTTAAAACAGCTGGTTGATTCAGAGGCATAATAGTGAAAATATTGTGAGGCTTTTGTAAAGATACAAGTTTCGTTAAGTTATTTGTAAATATGTAATTTTATGAGAAATATAACAGATTAAAATATTTTTTCAGAATAAACAAATTATACTATTTGCTAGATTTTATAATTTAGGCGATGGATATTAAACCCTTATTGGAATGATTTAACAAATCTAGATAAACGATTGATGAATACGTAGATGAAGAGTAATAAATTGAGTAACAGGAACAGAATGAGAAAACGGTATTTCAAATAAGCTTTTGAAGTATTCAGTTCATTTAAAATGGCATCAACTTGCTCTTTTGTCTTCTCTATGGTTTCATCATTATCGATAACATAATCGGCTAATCGACACTTTTCACTCAATGGCATTTGGCTAGAAATCCTAAGTCGAGCTTCTTCTGGGCTAAAACTGTTCCGTTTGTTAAGACGTTCGATTTGTTGTTGCTCATTTACATTAACGACGATGATTTTGTGGAAGAGGTTAGTGAATTTAGACACTTCGAAAAGAAGGGGTAGATCAAGAACCACATAATGCTCGAAATGAATGAATGCTGTGAGAATTTGCATGATAATTTCGCGTTGAATGTAAGGGTGAGTGATCCTGTTCAACAATTTGCGTTTTTCTTGGTCTTGGAAAATAATTTTGCCCAATTCATCACGATTAATTGCTCCCTCTTCGGTTAAAATAGATGATCCGAATTCCTTTTTGATTTTTTTCCAGGCTGGAGTTCCTGGCTCAGTAACTTGATGAGCAATCAGATCGGCATCAATAACCTTTACACCTTTCTCAATCAAATAACGAGACACTGTTGATTTACCAGAGGCTATACCGCCAGTTAACCCGATTAGTAACATTGAAAAGTGAAGTTCCACCAAATAAATAAATAAGTGAAAATAGAAAGATTTAACAAATTATTTCACAGATAGTTTAGTTTACTTAATTTCAAAACTGGTTTCATTCGTAAATGAAACAGATGACTTACAGATCTTTGAACTTATGGCGCTAGATACAATATTCAAACAATATGAATCAAGTTATTTATTTACATAATAATTGCAGCTTAAATCCAGAAAATGATGAAATTAATGATAATCAGTTATTAGTAAATCAATATTGTCATAATTTTATTGTAAATACATCATACAATAATGTACTTATTATCACAGAATAAGGTACAGATTTGCTTGCAATATGCGATGCTCCCTTTTAGTTTCAATAATTTTAAAATTTAACAGAATGAAAATACTTATTGTTCAATGTCGAGACTAATTTAATGGGCTGCTAAAGTAGCAATCTGATGAATTTTACGATAAAACAATGAAGTGGAATTGTTTCGCTCATAAGAAATATTTAAAACAAATTTCGATTAGAGCTATTTGATAAAGGATGGGGCTTTTGCTGATTCTGAATGGACAATTGTATGATGAACCACGAAATAATTGTAAATGATTGCAGATGGCTGGCAATAAGATCTACCTATTAATGTAATAAGTTGAAGATTTCATTCTGAATAATGAATTTAAATTTTCAACACGTCAATGGTTGCCAGTAGCAACAAAAAACCACATGATTTTCACGTTTTACTGTAAGTTAAGCCTGTTTGTTTGGAAACCGATTGAAACATTTTTTTGTTGATTGTTACTTTATTATAATTTATCTGATTTATTTTATACTGTGACTACAACTTTCGTGCTTTCAACACGCAAGGATGGAAGCTAAAGTGACCTTAAAAGATGATTTCTTGGCCTGCTTAAATAAAAGAGAGCGAACCATTGAATTGCTTAAGGATCAGATTGCCGGAACATGTTCAACTATCTTGAGTCGCCCGGAAAAGAATCTATCTCGGTTGCGACGGCTGATTTTATTATTGGATGTAAAAGAAGATTCTGAAGCCTTTCGATTAACGTTCATCACTGGACAAAAGCTAGTAGCCTTTTCAATATTGGAGGTTTTCAAAGACTTGATTCCTGGTTATCGAGTTTCGGAAAAAATCAAAGAGGAACAAAACAAGAAGAAGCGCTTTAAGAAAACAACAATAAGTCTTAGGCAATATGAGACGCGTCTCTTGTCAATCTACAAATTGTATCTTGCCCGTTTAAGAAGAATGGCTCAACTTTTAAGAAAACCTAAGAGTCAATCATCATCGTTTTATCGTGATATACTTTCAACGGATCAAGCTAGGGAACGAATTGCTGCTGTCGGTGTTAAATGTCTTTGTGATTTACTTGTTACTCATCCTCATTTCAACTGTCGTAATAACATAATCCAAACATTAGTCCCTTTAATGACTCTATCTAAGCATGAAGCCATCGCTGGCAGAGTATGTATATCTTTTGGAACTCTTTTTCGTCAGGACAAATTGGGAGAAGTATCACTAGATGCTGTCAAAGAGATAGAAAAATTGATCAAAGCATGTGGATTGTTTGTTCGACCTCAAGTCATTGCTGTTTTCTTGGAACTGAAAATCAAAGAAGTTGAGAAGAAAGGACAGGAGAAGAAAGATATGAACCAGGTTAGGAAAGAGCTTGATAAAATGTCCAGGAAAACTAAAAGACGACTGAAAGCTTCTAGAAAATTGGATAATGTTTTGCTCGAAGCAGAAGCTTCTGAAAGTTACAAAAGACGACTTGAATATCACACGAAGATTCTGGATCATGTATTTCTGTCATATTTCAGAATTTTGAAGAGAACTATTTTAGATTTAAGTGATGAAGAAGTGAAAAAAGCAAGATTCAGAGAATTGTTGTCACCAGTTCTTGAAGGATTATCCAAATTTTGCCATTTAATCAACGTTGAATTTTTCGATGATTTAATCAATATTCTGTTCAAGCTGATCAAATCTGATCTCTTGGATGCTGTACAGACTCTCAACAGTTGTCAAACAGTTTTCTCGATACTATCTGAGGAGGGTAGCGCTCTTAACATAGATCATCAACGATTTTATACGCGATTATATCAAATATTGCCTGATATCGATTTGTCAATACCTACAAAAACGATAATAGTTTTGTTGAAGTGTTTGGACACCATGATAATAAAGCGAAGAAAAACAAGTTTCCCTCGAGTTGTGGCCTTTATGAAGCGATGTACATCAGTCTCCTTACAAACAAATGATGCTGCAACATTAGCATTATTATCATTTGTGAGACGAATGTTTATTGAACATCCTCGAGCTGATATTCTCTTAGATTGCGAAAGTGCTGGAACTGGATTATTCATGCCTCATGTGGAAGATCCTGAATATTGTAATGCCCATGCAACTCAACTTTGGGAACTTCAATTGCTCAAAAACCATTGCAATCTCGGAATTTCACAATTTGCTAAACATATTATTAATGGATGTTGTAGTGATGAAGTTCGTTCAGATATCGCGAAAAAACGTCCGCTCGAAGTTTATGAAGATTACGAGGGAAAAGAGTTTAGTTATTTAGATGATGAAAATCATGAAACATGTGAAAATTTATCAAAGAAAGTCAAGTTCCATGGTTTAATATTGAAAAGTACAAGCTTAACAGCTAATGCAATGGAGATGATTGATGATGAAAACACAATGGCAAGCAAATTAACCAATTTTGTTAATTAATGCAAATGTTGTTATTAATATAATGTAATTTATAAATTATTTTTTACGACCACCTCTTTCTTTGAGACCAAGTGTTAAAGTGGCTCCAGAGCCAATATTACAAAAAGCTAAGGTATTTGAATCTTTAATAAAAGTACTTCCGAATTGTAACTTTTGTTTACCCTGTGGAAGGCCAAATTGTTCATGAATTTTTGCTTGAAGTTTGACCGTATAGCTGTACGACGCGGCAGTTAGGTTACGAATGAAGAGACACAAGGTTATATTAAAATCAGCGAAAAAGAGAAAAAAATTAAGCCCCGAAGACTTAGCATATTGTCATTGAAAGCATAAATAGCAATAACAATTTTTGACAGTTTGAACCAAATAAACATGTATTTAGATTTGTAGTCAAGTTCTGCAATACAATTTATTTTTAATTATTGGATAATGAATGAAGTTTTTGCTTGATGATTTGGCATAAAGGAAAAAAAAGCAGCAGATCTTCAGCATATTTTAATTAAGGTGATCCTTAACCGAATAATTTACCAGCGACAGCACCGACTACACTACCAGTAACATCACCAGCAACTTTACCGGCTACTTTACCAACTCCACTACCCACAGCTTTTACTCCACTATCGGCCATTTGACCAACCTTTGAAGCTCCACCAGCAAGTAAATCAGCTTTAGCACCAGCAACTTTACCTAAACCACTTGTAAGAGACTCACCAACATTACCGACACCTTTGATTGCATTAGCCTTAAGACCGAAACCCATATCAGCAACTGAAGCTCCAGCTTTAAATCCATTCTCAACAGCACTTCCAACTCCTTTGATACCTTGACCAATAGCACCACCAAGTTTATCACCAAGTAAAGATTGAGCAGCACTTGCAGCCATGTTGGAACCAGAACTAGTCAATTTACCAACTCCACTAATACCAGAACTAACAGCATCACCTAATTTATTCTCTGCCTGAGCAGCCATTGAAGCTCCACTTGAGATGAGGTTACCAGCAGCATCGAGTCCACTTGTTTCCAATGCACCAATGCCTTTAATACCATTCGATACTGCATCAGCTCCACTTGTAGCTAGTGAACCTAAACCAGAAGCTGCTGAGTTAACAGCATTGGAAGCAACTGATGAGGCAACAGATGAGGCGACATTAGCGATCAGATTGGCTGGATTCAAAAAGGATCGACCATGAACATTACTTTGCAAATCAAAGTCGGGTGATTGCTCATTGCAAACTACTGATGAAGCGATGAATAGCGAGAAGAGGATTGAAACTGGAATTGGCTGCATATTGATGGCTTATTGCTAGTTAGGAACTTTGTTGAATATAATCGATTTGATACTTGAGGTAGCTTAACTTGATGAAACACAAAACTTAAATACGATTTAACTCACAAATTGTCTAATTTTTATGTCAATTAAAACAATAAAATGATTGATTTTTATTCAGAAAACACAAAAAAATTAATTTGGCGATTCGTACTAGGTGTTTATGAACGAAAAAATAATCAACCAAACTTTCAGAGCCATAATTGAACATTGTTTTTGCTAGGAAATAACAATAGGATTGGTGCTATTGCCCGCTCATTGACATTCAAATAAAAGCACAATACCACATTGTAAAATTGTTATGACAATTTAATGCAGGTGATGAGAAGATGTAACATAACTCGTATTGGTGTAAGTGTCCGCTCATCGGTGCTAAATCAATGTCTTGTCATTCAATATTTACAATGCATCATTGGCCAATCATAAGTTGTATCGCCAGTTGTATAAGTCATCTGAATAAGTTGGTCCATTAGAACTTGCTTGATAATTTTATAATGAAAGTCAAGTAAATAGTTGAAATAAAAAGTTTCATTGTTTTAATTTGACGTAAAAAAGAGACAATGTGAGTGAGTAAATAAGTGAGTTAAATAGCATATGAATACTCGAAGTTTTGGATTTGATTATCATCAAGTTAATTTATCTCAAGTATCAAATCGATTATACAATTGAATTCATTGAGTTTGACGGTACTTTTAATTTACATTGCGCAGCAAATTCTCATCGATTTGATAAGATTACAATTTAGCATTACACGCATATTCATCTATCACATCAATAGGAATTAGATACGCAAAGAAAATTTAAAGAATCGTCAAACTAGATGAATTCAACTGTATTTTTGTGCAAAACAAAGTTCGTAATTAAGCCATCAATATGCAACCAATTCAAGTTTCAATTCTTTTCTCTCTCTTCGCTTCATCAGTAGTATGCAATGCACAGTCACCCGAATTCGAAGTACAAAAGAATGTCCATAGCCGATCCTTTTTGAATCCAGTCAATCTGACCGCTAATGTTCCTTCGTCTGTAGTCTCATCAGTTGCTTCTAACGCTGCTAACGGTGGTGTTGCCAACCAAGATGCTGGTGTAGAAACCAAGTTAGGTAATGCTGTTAGTTCTGGTATTAGGGGAGTTGGTAAATTGACTAGTTCTGGTTCCAACATGGCTGCAAGTGCTGCTCAATCTTTACTTGGTGATAAACTTGGTGGTGCTATTGGTCAAGGTATCAAAGGAGTTGGAAGTGCTGTTGAGAATGGATTTAAAGCTGGAGCTTCAGTTGCTGATATGGCCTTCGGTCGTAAGGCAGATTCAATCAAAGGTGTCGGTAATGTTGGTGAACCTCTAGCAAATGGTTTAGGTAAGCCTGCTGGTGCTAAAGGAGATGCACTTTCTGATGGCGCTTCAAAGGCTGGTCAAATTGTCGAATGTGGAAGAAAAGCAAGTAGTTATGCCACTAGTACATTTGTTGGTGATGTTGTTGATACAGTTGATAGTGCTGTTGGTTTTATTACTGATGGAGCTTCAAAGGCTGGAGAAATGGCCAGTAATGGAGTTGAAGTCGCTGTTGATGCAGCAGGTAAAGCTTTTGGTGCTTTAACTGATGCCTTTTCAGGTCTTTTCGGTTAAATCTAATATCTTAACTGTAACTTTTATCTTTAATGATTATTGACAAACCCAATGTTGCAGCATTTAATTTCAATGGAAATGTATTCTTTAAACGTCTAAACATTCAAGCATCAACTAAATTTTAAAAATTGTATTCTTTTCATTTCTTTCCTTCTTCTTCTCTTTCATAATTTGACCAGTTTATCTAATTTGCCATTTTATAACTAAATCGAAGTTCATATTACAATGAGTTTAGTTTTGGAAAATCATTTGGACAAGCAACCTACAGGGATTTTTAGCCGTCCGTTTTCTTTTGGTTATTTCATTATTTTTTGAGTCAAAAATTCACGAAACGAGTTAGAGTATGATGCTTTAACTATTGATACTATCAGCTCTTGAGTTCTGCTGTCAAAAACTTATTGGATTATATCAAATGATGCATTCATTTTGCAAGCAGATTGCATACAAAAGAAAGCTGTTTTGGAGGGCATTCCATCTTATATGTGAGAAAATAACTAATAAATATATTTCAATTTATTCTTAGCAAAATTAGCTAGATGATGATTATGTTTAAGATTACAAAGATTGTGATTGTGGTTGATAAAACAGCGGAGGAGATGGTGATAATGAAGCTGCTGTTGAATTGTGAGTTGATTGAAAGGACCAAGAAACGAAATAACATTGAGATTGATGAGAGGTTAAGAGATCTTCAAGTTGTCCACTTTCCCTTTTCAATTTTTTCAACTGATCTCTTAAATTGGTATTGGCGTTATCCAAATTTTCCTTTGTCTATTTGTAGAAAAGGAAATTCAAAATAGTGAATTAGTGAATGAACTATTTCAATTCGAAGTCGATCGAGAAGGAAAGCTTCGTCTATGAGGTTAGGCTAGACTCATCATGATTCATGACTTTATTCTAGACAATGATGTATTTTGATAACTGAAAAAGGTCAAGGAATTCTGATTAAATCTTATTTCTGGTTGCTGACAAGTTAATAATTTTTTTTGTGTTTTTTTGTTCACTTTCACAAAAACGTGAAGAAAGGCTTTCTTTTATTACCAAGTAACTTACAATTCAACTTACACGTCTAAATGACGAGATAAAGTAGATGGTTCTAGGCAAAAGCTTACCTTATTTAATGCAATGAATTTCAGTTTACGATTTTTCCGACATTTTCTGGCAGCAATTCGATTCCT
This sequence comes from Tetranychus truncatus, assembly GCA_028476895.1. NCBI lineage: Eukaryota > Metazoa > Arthropoda > Arachnida > Trombidiformes > Tetranychidae > Tetranychus > Tetranychus truncatus. The sequence goes on from CM052060.1 coordinate 19,998,616, forward strand.
TTCTCTTCGAGAAATTTTCTTTTCATCGGCTTCGTCAGTCCAGCTTGAGGGACGAGAATCTTGATTTGTAGCTTGGTTCGTTTCGATCTCACCTAAACCCAAAGACCGTCTACGGCTTTGAATGGCAAAGTTGAGTGTTGCTTTGATTAGATCGCGTTTACAGCCACCAATTGATCGTGAAGCATCCAACGAGTCAAGACTTGTTGTAGAAAGTGGTCGATGATAATGACAATCAGATGATGATGAAGAAGTCGATACATAAGATGTGGTTGAGATTGTTTCAGTAGGAATTAAAGTTGGATTATCAGTTTCTAACAACTGGTTGCTGAACGAGCTTAGATTGTAGTGGACATCAAGACTGCTTGAATATTGAGAACTACTGAAGTTATTATTAAAGTTAGGTGATCCGGTGAAAGAAAAATCAGTCAAATTAATATTGTTAAGATTATTTTGATTCTCAAAGTCATCATAGCCATAAATTTCTTGATGGCTGGACAACAGATCAAGGGAAGATGTATAAAGTAGACTGGCAGGGATCAGATCCATGTCAGTTTGGATGCTTGACGAATAATTTGAATCAATCATGACTCAACTAATCGGTTCAACAATTTAATTATAAAATATGAGGACAATCAATCACAAATGACAAAAGACGTTGCTCCAATTTACCACTTTTATTTGGTCAAGTTGAAGATTGAACTGGTTAGATTTTGGTTAACCAATTTTTTCTTGGTTGTGTTTAGCACAAATCAAAATGTGAAGTTAAATGAATAGATGAAAAACAATTGAATCACCGAGATATTAAACTTCAATCAATTGATGGATCTGAATAAATTATTTGATTAATTGATAATCAAATTAATCACAATCAATATTGATAGAGAACAAGTAAAATTGGTTTTATTTTGTCTTTTCTCCTTCCATTGATCAAATGATGTCTCTTAATTAAATAGGTTAAATAATGATCCAATTTAGCTACTTTGATAGTAATTTATTTTTGTCAATTAACCCTCCCACAGCCAAGTACATTATCTTTAATTGGGTGGCAACATATTTAAATTGTAATCACATTTTTATGTTTTGATTCTGCTCTTGAATAAACGATTAAAAATGTTGTGTTATAAGAGTCGACAAAATTAGCCAGCATGATAGATCCGAAATTCCGACCAATCTAGTAAATCATAATAGACAGAGTCGATGAATTATGACTAAGTGCTTATAATGTTATTTTTAAAAAATTTTTTGTTTTTGGGTATTAGTTGACATTTCAGGTTCAAGGCTTGTGATACACAATTGTTTTTGCTCATTATAATGAAGTGATCATTGCAAGTTGATTCAAAATCGATGTTTAAAAGCCTCACTAATCAGTGAAATAGACAGGTTCATCGGATAACAAGAGCAATGTAAAAAAAATGTAAACTTGATAGTATTTATGACATTAAACGATGACCATTGTTGACAAAATACTCCGTATCAGGTTAAGGGGATGATTGAATATTGTATTGACAAACAGTGTTGATTCAATTGGAATGGATACATCAATACAGTGTGTAAAGTATTTCAATTATCAGAATAAGCATTTTTAGGGTAGAATTATCATTTTGGTTGTTTAAGATTCGTATCTTATAAATAACCGATGCTGCATAGACAACTGCAATCGGTAACTTCAAGAATTTCATTAATTTAGATTGCGTGTGAATCCTTGTAACTGCTATTGTTTCTGATTTAGCCATAGCACAATGTAGCATTAGCTTAATAAGTGATTTCACTTGATTTATTGATTTTACAACACGTCCAAAAGAAAACACAGACTTTAGGCTTTTTTAACAAAAAGGCTATTCAGGCGATCTTTTGCTCGTTTAACAAGGTAAAAATTATGACGTTTCTAAGAAATGTTAGCGAGAAGTTAATTGCTTCAGAATGAGCAAGACTTTAACCATTGGAATCAAAATTCAACAGTTATTCTAGAACATTGATAATATCGAAAAATTACCGGTTAAACTTTGAACTTAGTTAACACATCGGTAAAATTCGGTGAAGTCAGCTATTTAATCCAAACTATTAACATCAACATGAATTCACTTTCTCTTTTCGTGTCTTTTCATTTCAAATTTTATCTCCAGCTCAGTTTATTAACCATTATTTATTAATAATTGATCTTTTTGCCGGTTACATTCCAATGGTGTGTCTAAACATTATTATGTCTTTACTATTGGTTTATCATCATTTCAAATTGATGAGTGGTATTAATTCAATTTAAAGCTAATCTAACATTTGTAAATTATCAGTTCACACCATCAATTGTGTGAAAAAAAGACTTTTTGCCTTTTTGAAAAATATATAAATCTGATTCAATAATGATTTAATTCACCAATATGTTGAGTACTTTAGTCCTGCCAAATATTCTAGATTAATCGCAAAAATTAGCAATCGTTGACCATAAATTCAAATTTGAATAATCATTCAAAAATGTCACAAAGTTTACCAAAATTAATAAAAACCAAAAACGCTACATTTATCAGCTGTTGTTCATTTTTAAATGAACAAATTGAACACTTCTGTACCCACCGTTATGTATATGCTTAAATCCAGTGGTTCGTTGAAGGTTTAATATTAATACCAGATTGTATTATTGTAATATATTGTTTTTTAATCATCCATTGTTAAGAGATTAATCGAGCAAAACAACTGATTTTCAATACACATTGTCAGTTGATGTCCAGTTGAAACTCAAAAAGATTCTTATTATGTACCGATTGAAACTTGAATTTTTAAATCAATGAGTATATGTGGCTGACAACCAAATTGTTATTTTATCATTGCTAATATTTTACTAGATATTATTATTTAATAGATTTAATTTTAGATCGGATGAACAGAGATTAATATCATTAAACTACTAAACTAGAATTTTTTAATCAGGTGAATTAATACTGATCAAGGTCTCCATTTCACGTTGCTTATTCCAGCAATGATCATCACTTTTTTTTATTACCTAGTTTTCAGTTTTTTAATTTACTTTTCTGATGATGATTTAAATTTCTGAAACATTGAAATTATTTTGACTTTCCCCCTGTCTTAACGCAATCAAATGAATCTTGGAGCGAGAATAGCGTTTAATGGGCTGCTGGTCACAGATAGCTTGTAATAACATTTTTTATTTTGACTTTATGCAGAAGGGCTTTAGTCCAAAATTGCTTCAGAATTGCAACTATCATAATAATGATTATTTTTCTGGAAGGCTTCGATGACCACAACGAGTTGCAGCAAACTCCTTGGACGTCTGCAATGAGCAATGGGAATAGATTAGCGCCGGAACTCTAAATTATTTAGGATAACTTACCAAATCCGACCACTCGTAGATTCCTTGAGTCCAAGTGGTTTCACCTCTTTCAAACGCTTCATTGTGAGCCTTAATACTTTTCGCTGTTTCTTCAAAAATTGATCTTCGATAATTTTCCTCTTCTTTTGAAGCATAAGATTTATTGTACTTGGCCTATTGAGTAAGGGATCAAAAACATTATTTAACGTTGACAGGATTGTTGAGAAATTGCAAGGAATGTTGCTTTTAAATAATTATCTCAAGAATCTGATTTGTTTATACAACTTTACAGTCAGGTTTTACTCTTTGAAGGTAGTTTGTTTTATTTAAACGAGAATGATTGTAAAAGCTATATCCATGTTAGACAATAAAATCATCTTACCTTGAATTGCTCCCATTCTTGATCCTCAGGAGTGCTTTTAGTGTTGGCCTGAGCTGATTGGGTACCTTCTTGCATATTTTAAGCTAAAAACTGTCAAAGTTTATTATTGGAAAGGAAAGGTGAAAAATTGAATGAAACATGGGTGGATTTGCTTGAAACATTTCAATAAATCATCTTTAGTTCCATCTGTTAGATCAAAGAAGAAATAAATTCTATTGGTTTGAATGGATTAGTTGATAAGTTTCGATCTGTTCAACAGATTTTGTTGATTGAAAATCGTTGAGATAAATTTTATCACTTATATGGCAATTAATGGATTTTCTTGTTACTTATTAGGAAATTTGGAATGGAATCAAAACTCGATTATTTCGATCAGTTAATGGTTAACTGACAATGGAAAGTTAAACCTAAGAAAATTGTAATTGTGTATTGAGCTATCAATATGAATAACTAACATACACTGTGTTTGTTTCACCTCAAACAAAGGGACAGCCATACAATTGCAGTAACCAATGATGGACTTGCTTCCACAAGAATGGTTAAAAAAAATCAAGATATTTTCCTAATTTTCAGTACCTAAGTTCTTTGTAACGTAAATTGTCAACATGCTGCAAGAAATATTGAAATTTATAATCTTAATGATGCTAAGAAACTTCGTTGATAAATTTAACTCGATCATCTCCTTGTTCTACTTTGAAATAAAACTGATTCTCTTCAGCACAAGACATTTTCTATGGATCATCTCGACGTAATTGATCATGCATCCTAACTATGTTTTTTGTGAATTAAAAATAATCTGCGATTTAATTGTCAACCAAGTTTACCGAAGCTACCAACTACCGAATCAGATGCAGTGGCTTAGCTCGAAGAATATACAATTCGGATGTTTAACCTTAACCAAAATAGTGCGTAAATTCATGCCTCATAGAAGATCCTGAATATTGTAATGCCCATGCAACTCAACGTTGAGAACTTCAATTGCTCAAAAACCATTGCAATCTCGGAATTTCACAATTTGCTAAACATATTATTAATGGATGTTGTAGTGATGAAGTTCGTTCAGATATCGCGAAAAAACGTCCGCTCGAAGTTTATGAAGATTACGAGGGAAAAGAGTTTAGTTATTTAGATGATGAAAATCATGAAACATGTGAAAATTTATCAAAGAAAGTCAAGTTCCATGGTTTAATATTGAAAAGTACAAGCTTAACAGCTAATGCAATGGAGATGATTGATGATGAAAACACAATGGCAAGCAAATTAACCAAATTTGTTAATTAATGCAAATGTTGTTATTAATATAATGTAATTTATAAATTATTTTTTACGACCACCTCTTTCTTTGAGACCAAGTGTTAAAGTGGCACCAGAGCCAATATTACAAAAAGCTAAGGTATTTGAATCTTTAATAAAAGTACTTCCAAATTGTAACTTTTGTTTACCCGGCGGAAGGCCAAGTTGTTCATGAATTTTTGCTTTAATCACTGATACCATGTCAGTTAAAGGTAATGTTAGACTAACTGTCTGTCCCTGTAAATTCCATTCAGGTTTATCTGGTACTTCGGGAACTTTGACTTGAAAGGTGACAGGACCATTGAAACGGCGCATAAACTCTTCTTCAGGGACCATGCTATCTTCGCGAGACTTTTTGAATGGCGGTTCATCATCTTGTGAAATACTCATGGAAACAGAATTAGGGTTTAGATCTTCATTAGGAGGCATAGTAGGTATCTGAGTAATTCCATACATTCCCATCATCATTTGAGGAGTTGGTATCATGAATGGAGGTCCGTTGGGTTGAGCACCGGGCGGTAAAACAAACTGTGTAGCTTGTTGAGGAGTCAATACATGGGGTTGCTGTAAACTAGGATGTGAGTGGGGATGAGGTTGGCCTCGAGGCCCACCGGTCAACGGGTTTACTAGATTAACCATAGTTGGCATTTGAGGTGGATTAGGTTGTTGATCCATCTTTTGTTGCTGTTGATGGTGATGGTGGTGATGTCTACCTGACATTGCTTGTGATGTTGGAGGTGGACCTGACATTGCTTGAATCATAGCTGATGATACAGGTGGACCTTGATTAGCTTGTGATGATGATGGTAAGGTTGGTCCGATTCTTTCCTTATCTTCATCAGGAAGAAGTCCTTTGGTACGATGAATTTGTTGAATTTGGTCCTTTATTGAAATATTAGCTCGAGCAGCTCGAGTTGCTGCTTCCATACTAGCAGTGTAACCATCCCAGGTAACTTTCTCTGGCTTCTTTCTCTCCTCTTCACCAATCTTTTTACCGATTGCAGTTTCTTCATCACCAGAACCGAAAATGTCACTACGTCTTTCAGCTAACTCTTTAAGATTCATGTCAATAGCCGATCCAGATGCATAAACTTCTTCTTGTTGCATCTTTTCTTGAAGAGCTCGTTCTCTTTGCTCAACCCATCTTGGATCTAAAAGACCGTAACGCATATGTTCTTGCAGCTTTTCGGCAGGAATTTTCTCCCCAGTAATGGGTGAGACGACCCATGCTTCAGCTGTTTTAGGTGCTGCAGCAACCGGTGCAGCTTGAGTCTTAGCTTTGGGGTTATAATCTTTTCGAATGACAACGTTATCCAATTGAGGAGGTAAAGGTGGCAATGGAGGTGGCATAGATTCTTTTGCCTTTTCGGCTTTTTTGTTTTCATCTAATTCTTCATCAGAATCAACATCCATTTCCACCGCTTCTTGTCCTTGCTCTTCAATTCGTTGCTGCAACAGAAGTCGCGAACCAACACTTTCTGGTGTTGTAGGAGGAGGGAAAAGACCTTGCTCGTGTAATTGATAATCGACCGTTTCTACTATCACAAAATCATGCCAATCGATCTGGGCATACTGAATCCTTTCTCTTTCGGCTTCTTCTTGTTCTCTTCTTTTCTCGGCCTCTTGTATCTTGGCCCATTCTTGCCTATACCTTACTTTGGCCAATATGGAGCTTGGCGATGCAATTTCTTTTTGCAAATCAGGGACTAAGTTTTTTGCTGGCATGAGAATTTTAGTGTATTGTTCTATAAGTTGAGTAAAATAACCAAACATTCCATGTTGTGGTCGTAAGAAGTCAAATTGGAAATTCCTCTGTTCCCTATTCATTAAGTTAGTGAGAAAGGATCTTCCATGAACTGCAACAAATTGAGCAGTTAATTTGACAATATCTAAATCTAATGCTGAAATGGAAGGAGGTTCAGCAGAAAATTCAAAATCGGGCGGCGGATCTTTAGGAACAAAAGCAGTTTCAGCAAACAGCTCTAGTTGTTTATTTATCCTATTTTGTTGAGGTTGAATTGACCGATTTTGAGCCGGTTGGAATGAATTAGAAACAGTACTAGGTGGAGCTGATATTTCACTGCCTTTCGAACCTTCTTTAAATTCTTTGACTTTATGTTGATAATAAGCATGATAAGGGTCACCAGCTTTGAGAAAATTAAATTTCGGGTTATTTTGTTCATTTTGCTGAATTCTTGTTTCAAACTCAGGACCATTACGAGCAACAAAACTAGCAGTCTTGTCAACAATGTCTATAAACAAAAAGTAAATTGGAAATGTATTAAAAAATCGAAAGTAATATTGATTAATTGGGTAAAAAATTTTCAACCAAGGAAACTGAACAGATGAGAGCGCAAAATAAAAGAGGAACAAAATACTTACTTCTCAACTCCGGCGGAGGATAAATGATACCAATGGTTTCTCCAGACATTATGTACAATTTTTGTACAAAAAAAATAATCAAACAAATCTAATTAATTGGGACACAAATTGAAGTAAATAATTAAAATAAACACTAAACCGAGTCCATTAGAAATTTGGTGAACACACACATTATCGTCTATTTTCCGAGCAAAAACTTGGCTATTCTCACTAAAAACCAGATTTTTTTGGTTAAAAACCAAATCACTATTAAATCAATATTTAATCGACTAATTTCATTGTAATCTATCAATACTGATGAATAAAAGCCCTAATTAGAGTATATTTTGCAAAAAGTGAAAAAATCAACTTGACTTTCACCAAAATCACAGATTACAATCGATAAAGCCTTTTCAACCGAAAAGCCCAATTACTTTTACCCATGAGAAATGACTAATTAACTAAGGTAACACTAATGATTTGACAAGAAAGAATTAATAAAATTAATTTTAATGGCCAGCGTCAAGCTATCAACATTCATTATAAATTAAAACTATTAATAGAGCGATGAATATCAAACAATAAAAAATATCTTACACCAGATTTGAAACAATCAATTCATTCAAATGAAGCCTTTTTTATCAAATCAGATTAAATGATGATCAACAGGAGAGAAGATGAGAAAATAAAGAAATTATTGTGGCTCCATGAAAGCAATTAATTGGGTAATTACTGAACTGTTCATTAAATGAAATCCATTTTCAGTAAACGATTCAATATTTTATAGCTACTCTGAAATAGTTTGTATTTCCCTCGCTTGTTATCTTTCTCTCCTCTTGCCTAACAAAACTGGCGTTTCCTATTGAGAGTGAGAAAGACAGTGACTGTTCAACAGTTGAGCTTAAACTTTATTTATTTTACCTTAGATGAAGAGACAGAAAGATACTAAAATGTGAAAATTTTGTTTTGATTGTTGATTTAATTTTTTTTTGTTATCAAAATGATTAATCCAATTGAAATGTTTAACCTTCCTCCATTGATTTTTATATCGTTATAACGTTCTATTTTTCTAATTGGAACCATATATTAAAAGTTGAACATATTTTTTTTATATATACATATTACTACTTCTTACAACTACAACTCCATCAAGTTCTCTTGTCTCTACCTTTTTCTTTCTCATCCTCATCATCATTCTTTTGCTTCGTTACTTTATTATTATAATCATTTACTACTATTTTTTGCCTCTATCTGTGCTTTCCTTTTCTGTTTATTGGTTAATTTTTTGATTTTGTTTTTCCTTCATCTCTCCACAATTTTTCAATGTAAATGTGTAAAGCGTGTCTTTGGTATTCTTAAACTACTACTCAAGAAAACTGATAAGAGTAAAGTGGATTGGACCAGGGAGACATCAACAGATTATATTTTGAATTAAAAGCAAGTCAAAAGAGTGAGAGGCAAAGGGAACTTACCAAGAAAAGTTACCGTAAAGTGAAATCAAAATGGATACTGTAATTGATGAAAACAGGAGAATACGGCTACAAGAACTTGAGGATTGTTTACTTAACATTAGATCTGAGCTTAATGTTGACGGATTATTGGTAAGAGATTGAAAAATAATCAAGAATTGAGAGAGCAGAAAGAAGAAGAAAAAATCTTGCCTATTTTAGCATTTTTTTCTTTTTGTTTTTATATCATCTTGTTTTCTTGTCTTGCAATGTTTTTTTTTCCTTCCTAGTTTATTATTTCTAATTCTTTTACATTTTTCATTTATTAGGATTGTGTCCAAGCAGTTGTCACTGACTGTGACCAACCTGCACTTCGTAGGCTCAAAAATATAGAAGGTTTTCTTTCAAGATGTAAGTTTTACCTGCTATTTGCTCATTATTGCTTTCTTGCTGGTCAACTTTGGCGAGTAACTCAACCACATGATATGACGATGCATATATGATGATCATTTTACTTTCATAAATAAATGTAGATAATAATATCTTGCTATAATATAATAGTAACAGGGTACTTAATATTAACTAGACAAACAGCTCTCGATGTCAAAAATTTGATCATCAATGTCATCATCGCCATAAGTGACTATGGAGAAAAACTTTAAACGACCTATGATTTAATACACTACAATACATTAATACATTTTCTTTATTTATTTTTTAGATGAAAAAGCCTCAGGTAGAATTGAAAATTGTCGAATGAAACCTGATGATTATTCTGTGATAAAAACTATTGGTAGAGGTGCCTTTGGAGAGGTACAATTAGTTCGCCATAAAGCCACCAAAAAAGTTTACGCCATGAAGCTACTTAGCAAATTTGAAATGATCAAACGATGGGACTCTGTTTTCTTCTGGGAAGAAAGGTTCATCATGGCTCATGCTAATTCAGACTGGATAGTAAAGGTTAGCATTGACTTTTAAAGAGGAAAAAGTCTTCAAAAATAGTGTTAAATCAAGAGCTAGAAAGGAGAAAAATCGTAAAATTCCATTTCTCTAGTTTTTAACTAGTTTTGAACATTTCGTTTAACATTTTTCTTTTGTGAGGGAACATAACGAACGTTTTGTGCTTACCTCCTAACTTGGCTTATCCGGAATTTCGTTTCCTTTTGAAAGCCCCTATTATTGTTTCCTTGTTTTATATCACCTTCATCCTCTTCATTCAGATTCATTCCTGTGTTCCATTATTATTACATGCACACATATTGTTATCATATGATGTACTTGTAAACCTTTCATTTTTTTTCTGTGATTTTTCCCCTTCAATGTCTCATTTTAACTTTTATCTCTTTCTCCTTCTTCCCATATAGTTACATTACGCTTTCCAGGATAGCAAATATCTGTATATGGTGATGGATTATATGCCTGGAGGAGATTTAGTTACCCTTATGAGCAATTATGACATACCAGAAAAGTGGGCAAAATTCTATTGTGCTGAAGTTGTCCTAGCCGTAGATGCCATCCACTCTATGGGATTTGTTCATCGAGATATCAAACCTGATAACATGTTACTTGACAAATATGGTCACCTTAAATTAGCCGATTTCGGTGCTTGTATGAGAATGGATGAAGATGGCTTGGTCCGTGGAGACTCGGCCGTAGGAACACCAGATTATATTTCACCTGAAGTCTTAGAATCTCAAGGAGGTGGCCGTTGTTATGGTCGTGAATGTGATTGGTGGTCAGTCGGTGTTTTCTTGTATGAAATTCTCATTGGTGATACGCCTTTTTACGCTGACTCTTTGGTTGGTACTTATGGTAAAATTATGGACCACAAAAATTCGCTTAGTTTTCCTGAAGATTTTGAAATTTCTAAAGAAGCCAAACATTTAATTTGTTCATTTTTGGAAGATCGTGAAAAACGTTTAGGCCGTGATGGTGTTGATGCCATTAAAAGACATCCTTTTTTTGCAAATGACACTTGGACTTTTGACAATATACGTGAATGTGAGTTATCATTATTTTCACTTTTAAAGCCAAACTCTGAAAGTGACATTATCTCAATCATATTTTGATAACTTTTCTATTTTTGATTATTTAATTTGTTCTTTTCATTTTTTTCTCCTAATTTTAGGTGTTCCTCCCGTCGTTCCCGAATTGATAAGTGACGATGATACCAGTCATTTTGACGAATTTGAAAGCAATGAACAACCAGCCCAAAATTTTCCCGCATCAAAAGCTTTCGCTGGCAACCACTTGCCTTTCGTTGGTTTCACATATTCTAGTGATTATCAAGTTTTATCTAATAGATCTTCGAAGATGAGCAATGATTTGGTAAGCTCTGACATATCATTATCTTTCTTTTCTCTTGTCTATTATTTTTATTTCTCTCTTACACGATTCATCTCTTTTGTTTTAAAGTTAGTTAATGATGAAGCTGAATCTTTCATTAGTATTTCTTTTTTATATTTCCTTAATTATAATAATAATAGCTAACTATTATAAATTATATCGTCATTTTTTTATCCTCACCTTGACAGGTTCATAATGATGGTAACAAGACGATTGAAGTTTTACAAGACGAACTTAAGAAGACCCGAAACAGAAACGAAGAAATAGAAAAGGCTTATCGGTATGTAAATCTATTGTTTTTTAATCAAAACAAATATCTTTTTATTCATCACCTATTGACTTAAAAAGGGTTTGCATTTTTCGTTAGATAGTAAAATTAACTAGTTGATTGATTCTACCTTATATGGAAATTTGTGCATCAGTTCGTTAAACCAGATTCAGATAGGGACAAAAAACCTTTTCTATTGGCAACATGAACCGAAATGTCAACTTGTGTTTTCCAATTTGTTTGACAAAAGCGCCTAATCAGTTTATATTAGATTACTCATTATTAATGAAATTGGCTCATCTTTTTATCACTATTTAATTGTGTACAGCAATAATCTTATTTTTATGTTTATTACTCTAGAATCTGCGTCTCTCAAGCTTAAGTTTATAAATTTAAATTTATATATTTGATTAGTTTTTACATTTCTTTTACCAGCGTTCAGATAAAATGTTGATTTAGTGGTCATTTGATGTTATTATTTCCTTCGCTCATCCAAGAGTATAAATTGGCAATATCTTAATAATGACCAGTATTTCTTGTAGAGAGTGAGAGCAAGAGAAAGATAAAAAGAAAGGAGAGAAAGAAATGCCTCATCCTTGAAATTCAAGTTCAAGAATCATGATGAACAGGTGAAGTCTGAATAATTTTCAGCGACATTTTAGCTATGCTTACTTCATCTTCAAGCTCATCTTCAAGCTAAAAGACAACATAAACTATAACTGCAGCTACACCAACAACAAAAAAAATAGTAAGCAAAAGAAATGCCCACAAGAAGGGAGAGAAACTGTGAGAGAATGAGTTTTTTAAAACAGAAAACACCAGTTGCTTCAACCTCCTTCTTCTTGTGTCCAGTTTTTTTTATCATTTTCATTTCACTCTCTTTTCGTCCATCTTAGTTCCACATACTTTACATTTATGATCTTTTTTTTCATCTCTTCTGTCAAGATGAAAGCTGCTATTGATCATGATAAGCTGATGATTATTATTACGATTGTTTTTATAACTTGAGTTAAATTTTTGTGGACACGCTTTCCATCATATCTTCCATTCTTTTTGCCTGATCTTACCTGATTTTTTCCTCCATCTGCTAACGGTTCCTATTATTCTGAGCCTCTCTTTCTCCATCATCATCTTTTAATTGTGCGATAAAAGCTTAAGGGGAGAATGAGCAAGAAGTAGCATCACCAATAAAAACAACAAGAAGAGAGATGATAATAGATGAAGAAAGATGAAGATTCAGGGTGGAGAGAGGTAATTTAGAGAAAGAGAAGGGAGGGTAAAAGAAGAGTAAACAAGATTGAGAGAAGTGAGTGGAGTGAGCTGGTTGCTGGTGGGAAAATGCGAACAGTAGGGATTAGATGGGGTAATCAGGGAGCAGCTCTCAAAATCTAAACTTGTTTTCTTTGTGACTCTCTCTTCTTTCTATTTTTTTCACTCTCTTAAATGTTTTATTCTGATTTACGGAACTCATGCAATATTCACGCAACTTTAGTCACAGGAATTTGCTTAATCTTCACTGGTATTTTTTCCGTCTCTTGATTTCTTTTCCTCTTGATTAGGGGGCGAATAAAAGGTTGAAAAGGATACCTGAAAAGTTGAGAATCTGTAAATTGGTCATGATTCATATTTTTCCATTTTCATTTTTTTTGTCATTCCATCATAATCTTCAAATGTAAAAACAATAGTCAACAGACATTTCTTGGACTTTTCAAATTCTAACCTTTTCGTTAAAAAAAATTTTGTTTCACCATTGAGGACACTTCATTACTCTTTTTTGTACCTATTGCATGTTGATTTCAATTTATGTCTTTCAGTTTGATTTATGTATTTACGCTAATTGAATATGGTAATTACCAGAGAGCGAAGCTTCTTTCCTTAACTCTTTTTCACACACTTTCAATTGTCGATTACAGTAAATATAGATTCTTCATAATAATTTCTTAGATGATGGGAAGCTCATTTTTTTCTTCTCAACTGTAAAAATGTATTCCGATCTGGTTTTAGTGCTGGTAATATTATAAATATTACCCTGTTTCGCATTTTCTGTGTAACTTATTTCATGATTTGTGAATTTTCTTTTTCTATTATTTCCTCGACTTTTCTTTTCCTTCAACTTGTTATGCTTTACTGCTTATTATTTTAAGCCTTTATCTTTCCTTTTCAGTTGCCTTTTCAAGGTGCATTTCAGTTTGATTTTGTAAAATTTCATGCATTTACTTGTTCGGGTAATCATTGAAAATTATTTGAGAAATGGCACCAATTCTGATTGACATATACATTTAATTTAATCTGCTTTTTCTCATGAACAAACTTGAATTGGTTTTATTAACGATTCTCTTAAATTTTCTTTACTTTCTTTCCCAATATTTGCAGAGTCACATTAGCCCAATTGGATAACCTAAGTCAACAAAGTGAAAATATAAACTCTTTACGAAGCGAAAAATTGGACTTGGAAAAGAGTTTGGCGGTTATTAGACATGATCTTAAAGAGGTACGCAAGAAAGTGTTAATATTTTAACTAAATTGCCAGAAAATAATCATTCTCTTCTGGTTGCTAAATTCATTGACAACTAGTTGCTTGTTATCCTTTATTTTATCAACTCTTTGTTTATCATTGATTTTTTGCTTTTTTTTCTTCCTCCTATTTTTATAGACACAACGACGTTTAGATCATGAAATAGAGTCAAAAAGAAAAGTTGAGAACAAAAATAACGATTTATGGACCAAATTAGAACAAGAACAAAATTTACGATCAAAACTTAACCAAACTGTTCAAAACTCGAATGAAAAGATTGTTAATTTAGAGAAACAAATTTCTATTCTAACCGATAAATATAAAAATGAAACGGAAAGTGTTTGTAAATTGAAAAAGGCTCAGGCCGATTTGACGCTTTCCTGTTCAAATAAGGATCAATTTATTGAACAGCTGAGAGAAGACGTTAATAATTTACAAACATCTATTTCTAATCATATTCAAGAAATTACTTCACTCAAAGGTCAACTTGAAACTGCATGGCTACAAGCCGATTCAATATCTAAAGAGCTTGAAGGTTTGTTTTTTGTTGCATTTTTTTTTTATTATTATTTTACTGTTAGCCAATTACCAATCAATCAATTTTGCATTGTTTTCAAGTGACTGTTGAAAAGCTCTAGTCGTGATCATCCCCTAAATAACTTTGTTTTCATTTTACAGTTCGTACACAATCCTACCAGAATGAGTTGGAACAGTTGAAACAAAAGGAAGCTTTGTCAAGAATGGATAATCAAAAATTGACTGAAAAAACTGCTAGTTTAGAAAAGGTGATTTTTGTTTTTCGATAACAACAAGTTCAATATTTACGAGGCGTGACTTTATCTTGACTATTAATGAACAATTTTTGTTTAATCAACTTATCACAGGAACATTCAATGCTAAAACTGGAGCTTAAAAATCTTCAATGTAAATTGTCACAGAAAAATCAATCTCTATGTATAGAAAATTCAAATTCAACAAATAATGACAACTTTGAATCTTATCAATGTGAGTATTTCGGTACAATTTTCCCTGGTATATGAAAAGGTTAAATTTAACTAATTTCAATTTTTCGTAATTTTCTTTTTGCAGCTTTACAATCAAAACTTAACGAAGAAAAAGGCCTACGTCAAAAAGCTGACTCTGTGATCCAGGAAAAAGAAAGACAATTATCAATGTTAAACGTTGAACATCGCCAATTAAATCAACATTTCCAAAAACTTCAAGGAGAATATAGACAGGAGATTGAGAAAGTTCGTGCATTGAAGGCTCAGTTAGAGGATGAATCAATCAAAAGGACAAGCGTTCAAAATGAAGTTCGAGAAGCAGTAGAGGAATTAAACAAATATAAACAACGAGAGCAACAATTGTTGAAAGAATTGAATGATTACAAAGATATTAAATCAACGCTTGAAGATGATATCGCCAAGATGGAATCTCACCGAGCCGAGATTAATATTCAAATGAAAGACATTCAAACACAATTGGATGATCAGCAACACTTTACATCACTGTATAAGACTCAAGTTAAACATTTGAAAGATGAGTTGGAGGAAAAGCAGAAGTTCATATTAGATTATATGGAAGAAAAGTACGTTTTTCTGTTGATTAATATTTCTATTGGAGATTTGAAATCAAAAGAAACTGGAAAATTTGGTTTTAACTATCGATAGCAGAATGAAAATGAAATGAAAGAATGGATTCAAGCTTTCTAGGGTGAAAGATCAAATAGTCAAGGCCTTGATTAGTGGATAATTACTTACAGATTGAATTACTCAATGAAAATGGATATTGTGGTTAGCATAAAGATGACAATATCTCATTGGAAATATCAGATTTTACCTAAAAAAAGTTTCTTGAAATCTTAAGCAAATCTCTTCCTAAGCGTCGTCTGGATAGCAATTAAGCTAACATATTCTTTTCCTTTTTTCAACTTTCTAATTATGATCATGTTTTGTTACCAAAAAACCAGGAGCAGTTTAACGGGAAAAATGGACAAACTTAATGGATTGATTGCTAATTTGGAAAAGGAAAAGGCTGTTCGAGATCTTGAAATGCAAGAACTTGAAAGGCGTCTCAAGGCAGATATTATTAGTAAAGAATCTGAACTGAATAAGACAAAGGAAAAAGAGAGCGAACTTAACAAGAAAATAGAATCTCTGGAGCAGGAACAAGAAAATCTTAATGCCAAGATTCATCAAATGCAACAAGGTATGTGTAACAATTTATATTTATATATAAATGTTTTGTTTATTTTTATTGCAATCAAAATTATTCATTATTTAAGGAACATCACTTGTGATAAAATAATGTTCATCTGTAAAACCTTCAAGATCATGATGATTATTTTTGCCTCTTCTCAGGATAATTATAATTTACCACTTTGAAAGGATGTTTTATAATATTTTTATATCCTGTGATAATGTTCAGTTCACTTTTGAAATTCAATTTTTATTCAACTCTTTGATGTTTCACTAGCATATGATACAATCTTTTTTTCCTCTTAATTGCTTTATTCCATGCACTTGTTCCTTCTCACCTAAGTTTAAAATTATAGTAAATCTATTGAAACGTTTTTCTTACTTTCACTTATTTACCAAAATCTATTTAACTTCAATAATAACAATGAAAAATTCCATTCTTTTTTTTCTCTTCTCAAAATTATGAAAACTTCCGTTTCTGATTTTTTACCTTTAATTCAATCAAAAAGCTAATGTTAAAGGTTAAACTAATAGTCAATAAAACTTACATTCCAATTAAAGGTCAGATGTTTTACAATTTTCATCGAAAGTAAAGTTGGAAATCATTTTGCTATTCGTAGTCAGTTGAACCTTACATCAATTGTCCCAGTTCTGGTTAACTTTTCTGGACAATCTATCATTATCAATCGAGAGAATATAATTCCTTTTCATTATTTTCTTCAGTTTATCTTTCACTTGCAAACTTTATTGTCATCTTTTCTTTTCTTCGTATTTTTTTTCATTAAACTTTTACTGGCCACCTTTTGAATGTATTCCGGTTTACAGGTTACCTTTAACACAATCGGAAGCATTATTTTTTTCACTCCAAACACAAGAAAATGAAAAATGAATTGAAATTGAGCTAAAAAATTATGATGAACGATAATCTAATCTGATTTCTTTTCTTTCTCTTCTATCTGACACCAAGTAGAAATCAACAATATGAAGAACCATAACACCAATCAAGAGGAATTGGCACTCCTCCAGAAACAGTTGAAACGGGAGCGAGATCTCAAGACTCAGGTAATAAAGGAAGATTAACAAAAAAGAGAGTAAAAAAGAAACAAACAGCACTCTAAAGCATGATTAGTGATCAAATTTTTCTTTTATTCATCATTATTCATGCAATTGTCTGAAAACTGAACCATTTTTCCTCTCAAAATTTAATTTTTTTATGCGTCTATCAACTTATAATGATTACATTATCTCATCTTTTGTTTTATTCGGTACAAAACTAACAAACTTATCTTTTTTCTTCGTTTCAGGCTGTCCATAAACTTGAAGAAATTATGACACGCAAAGATATTGCGAATATTGGTGGAAAGAAGAACAAATCAAGCTCAACTGAACTCAGAAAGAAGGAGAAGGAATGTAGAAAGCTTCAACAAGATCTGACTCAAGTACGAACATTGAACCTTTCTCGATTGATTTACCCTTGTAAAACATTGCCAATTGATAATAATTCAATAGTTTTCATTTATTTTTGCTCAAAAAATTGCAACCAAAGAAACAATTAGCAAAAAATTCGAAAGCAAACATTCAACTGTTATTGGGTTTACGCCACTTCTCCAATTCAGAGTTGATGGAAACTCTAGTTTTCAATTTACTAATGTCTTGAAATTTAGATTCACACATAATAATCTATTATTTGAGTAAATTTTATTAATCGTCATTTTTCATTTTTGATTCAAGGAGAGAGAAAAGTACAATCAAATGGTTGCCCGTTTCCAGAAAGAAATATCCGAGCTTCAAGCTTCACTCCATGAGGAAAACCAAGCAAAGATTAAGTTACAAATGGAAGTTGACTCTAAAGATTCTGAAATTGAAAATCTTAGGATGCAAATCTGTCATAGAGAATCAATTACAACCATTGATCTCCATTCAAGTCAATTATCTTTGGTTAATAATGATTCAGAGGATGTGGAAAATATGCGTCTTCAAGGATGGCTTTCTATACCAAATAAGCAAAACATTAAAAGATATGGTTGGAGGAAGCAATATGTTGTAGTATCGAGTCGTAAAATTATATTTTATAACAGTGAAGCAGATAAAGCCAAAGCTGATCCAGCTCTAATATTGGATTTAAGGTTAATAGTTAATTCTGGAATTAATTTTATCTTAAATCGATCATTAAGACATTTTAACCAATAATTGATTTTCTTTCTTTAGTAAATTATTTCACGTTCGACCTGTTACCCAAGGTGATGTCATCCGTGCTGATGCAAAAGAAATCCCTAGAATATTTCAGGTAATGACTAATTAAATCTTGTGTTTACAGAATTTTCGTTAATTTTTGAATTTTTCTTCTATTCAGCTCTTATACGCTGGGGAAGGTGAAAGCAGGAAACCAACTGACTCAACTCCACCGGAACTTCAAAAAGAGGTAACAATCCTTTACAATGATCCAGAGGGTTCAAACAGCAGGAAGTTTTATTACATTTGCAACATTTTCACTCAGATATCTGATTGATGCAACTTTTGTCTCAACTTTGCAGCGAAAAATTCATAACTGTACAATTTAATGTACATCTATTTTACACGTTGATGAGTTTTTATCTGTGTACTTCTGCCATTCAAATCTCAGGACTTTGACAAGGAAAGAATATTCTCAGTGGTATTTCATGAACATGTGAATGAACTTGTCATTTCACAAGGTTATAGGCTGTTTATTGACACTTAGAAACCAACTTAGCCCGAGTCAAACTCGTCAATTTGTAAAAAAATGAACATCTCATCAAATTGTATTCATTATCACGTCTCACTTTCTTTTACTACATTTGTAGTCTCCTCATTAGGGTTAATTATTTACTTATGCTAATGTCAATCATTATTCAATATAATCATTACTTCATGTTGATGCACAATGGTTGGCCCAGAAAAAACAAAAAAAAACTAAACCTTTATCATTTTAATCAATTTTTATTCCTAATTATTTCAATATTAATTTTCGTTTCTTTCTTTTATTCGTTTCTCTACCATTTAGCTGCCACAGTCAGGAGTGGAGCAGCACAAAGGACATGATTTTATTCCCATCAGTTATCACATGCCTACAACTTGTGAAGTTTGTCCAAAGCCACTTTGGCATATGTTCAAACCTCCATTAGCATTGGAATGTCGACGTACGTACATGCTTCATGAATGCTTGTCAGACAATTTAATGATGAAGAGGAATAAGAATTTAAAAAGATGTTTCGTATAAAGACCCTTTCTCTCACTTAATTGCATTTTGATATCCATTAACTTATATCGTTTATTTTACTTTCCAATAGGATGCCGAGTCAAAGTTCATCGGGAACACATAACAGAGGAAAAAATTGCCCCATGTAAAGTAAATTATGATCCCAACAGCGCCAAAGAACTTTTATTGTTGGCCGGAACAATAGAGGAACAACAGTATTGGGTTTCCAAATTGAGGAAAAAGATTGAAAAAGGTGGCTACGCAGCGAAATGAATCGTACTTAAAAAAAACGCGCAAAGACAAACTTAAACCCAGCGTTGCAATGAGAAAAGAGTAAAGAAATATTCTGGCCTGGAAATTACATCTTTTTTTCGTACAATAATATGACTTACAGGGATACGTCCATTGGTTTATTGATAAAATATTAAATATAAATATTTAAATATTTACATATACATATTTATACATATTATATATTTTTATCTCTCTGCTGCTATTGGCCAAAACTGTTATCGTGCTCTTTTGCCTTCTCTGTTTCACCAAACTAAATGAATGCCAACATCATCACAATCAACTTCAACATCAACCTTTACTCTCTGCCATTCTGTTGCTGATCACAAAAATAATCCCGTCAAGATGAACCTTACTCTTTCTCTCAACCTTCTTTCTCTATCTTTGCCTGCGTTTCCACCTTTTCATCCATTCCATCATCTTAAAGTTTCTTCACACCCGTTCTTGCCTCTCTTCCAAATACAAATTGACTCGATATAACCAAGCGGGCCGAAGAATGGCCAATATTTCTCATCGTACCTGTTTGCCTGATATATATCTGCATTACTCTTTGCCTTATAAACACAGATTGTGGCCTTACTCAAAATTGATAAAAGCATCATCTTAGTTATTCAAAATATTTCCTCTTTTTATACGTTTTCCTCATCATTTTCATCATTGCCATTCATCTTCATTGCCGTCATCGACACTGAACAAAATTTACCTGGAAAAGCCGTTAAAATGAAAGAAACCAAGTCTTCTTAAAATTTGTATTCTGATCACTTTGTAAAGAGAGTTAAAAAAACTATTGTTAATGTTATAGGAATCAATCAGAATTTAATCTAATTCTAACTTTGTAAATATATTTTTTGATGATGAACAGCAAAAAATGCGAGAACACCAACAACATGGAACAAGCAAACCCAAAAGTTACGAAAAAAACGCAAGCAAAAGGACATTGAATAATGTACATAAAATAATTCTGTTTTTTTTCATTCAATATTTATACATGCAAAAGAAGAAGAGAAATGATTACAATTTAGTTTCTCTGTCAATATAAATATGCTTTTCCATTTGATTAAACAAATGTTTACCAATTTTATTTCTTTAAACAAATCGAATAAGCCATTTGAAGTAAAACAAAAACAACAATTTACCAGTAAATATAATAGTTTACAGAAAAGTCAAGTCAAAATTTGCCAGGCAAATGAAAAGCCTTAATTTTCGATTAGCAATTAAAGGCTAAATTTGAGTAATTTACGAAAATTCAAAATGTTTATAAAAATAAAACAAAAACAAAACATTGAAAAAGGACAGAACAAAGTAAAAGAAATTTTCACTGAGATCAATTTTCTCTGTTCCTTGACCAATTTATACCGATGGACTGAAACAATGAGACATTAAATAGGTTTAAATGATGAAATCAAGATGTTATCCAAAGAGATGAAAGATGAAAATGATGAATGAGGAAAAGTCAAATGAAAATGATTGAGAAAAGTTGAAGACAATCACAACCTTTAACCAATATCAATGCAATTTGGATGAACCGACGGAATACAAGAATAGATGAAAATAAGGAAAAGTAAAAGAAAAGTAATGATAAAGATGAAGACAGGATGATGAAGATGGTAAAGATGATGAAAGAGAAGATTTTGAAGAGGAAAATAAATGAAGATGAAGGACTCGAGTTTGGCTGGATTTCATCTCATAACTCATTGAGTAACCCTAGGCTGGGAAAGTTAATGGAGCAAATCCGTTGTCACCGAAACCTTTCATCAGAAAAAAAAACCAAAACAAAACTCCCAGACGAAGAAAATGAAGAGAGCAGAAAAGAAAGAAGAGAATATTTCTCCATTTGAATTGAATTGGAAGAAGACGAAGAAGAAGATTAGAAGATAGAGTTTCATTATGAAGATAAAAGAAGAAGCAGAAAAGAAGAAAATTCAGCAGCATGACACGGAATTGATTTTTGAGTTGTTTGTAGGCATTTCAACCTTACTTTTCCAGAGACAATTCTTAATACTCTTTCTCATTATCACCAAATCTTCTTCTCTTCCTCTCTTCAAGTACTCATTATGTAATAAATGATCTGTGGTTCTGTTGTCTTGTTGAACACATTTAACGATTGTAACTATAAAATGATAACAATTAGAAGCAACAATAACAATTCCCTTTTTTCCCTTTTCTTCTCCTTCATTTCACTATTTCATTTGAATCTACTTTTTTCTCGTTTTACTCAGCTTTTCACTCTACACTTTTAATAGTCAGAGCATCCTTGGCGTACCATTTAAGATAATTTATATTAAAATATTGCGATATTTTTCAACTGTTTTGTCTCTGTTTCTTGAAACATTATTGTTTTATTATCGGTGTTTTATTGTTATCCACTGTGATAACTGATAACAATGGCAATAACAATTTTTCGTCTTTTGTTTTCATTGAACCAGGAAAAATGTTAAATGCTCCTTTAATACATGAAAAGATTGTTATCCAGATGATATTAATACATGGATAGTAAGAAGGAAAAAAAATGTTGAGATTATTTATAGTTGCTTTGGTGTTTTCAATTTGAGTTGCTTTATAATCGCTTTTTTTACTCCCTATTGCCTCTTGTTTGCTGTTGTTTTGACGATCATGATTATGATTCAGTTATTCCTTGTATTTCATGAGAGAGAGAAAAAAAGAGTTGAAAGGAAAATGATGATGTTAAATATAAAAGAGAAGATGATTGAAGATAAATGTTTGATCATCATAAAGCAATCACGCGTAAAAGGATAATCTTTTGCCTTTTCTCTGCCCAAATCAATAGATATTTATTTATATTAAAAAGGACAACATTGAAAGAAATGAGGCAAAATATTGATAACTTTTAGTTGAAACTTTCTTTTCCTTTCAATTGGAATTGAATAGTAATTTGAGAGAAACAAAAAAATTCTGTTCACCCAATGAGAATCGCAAGCCAGATGAAGGTAAAGTTTAAAGAAGAAAATGTTTGGCAAAAGATTCGATGGAACCTGATTTAATCCTGAAAGGTTAAAAGATTAATTAACTAATCTGTTATGGTGTTTAAAGGAAAACAATAAGTGCTGAAATATTCTGTAAAAAGGAGAAAACTCGGCTTCGACTGGGAGTGAGGTTAACAGGGATTGACTAGAGTCTAGACAAGCTATCAGAATTGGGTCCAGATAAGCAATTAGGAGTGTAAAGAGGAAAAGCCAGGAATGAAAGGAAACAGAACAGAAAGAAAGGAGAAAAATATTCATTCTCTTTTCGATTGAATAAAATTTTGAATAAATGTTGATTCGCTTTGGAAATGCGCTCAAGTAAACATTTCCATTGAGCAACTCAGACAAGAAAGTAAACGATCTTCAACTGGCCATATCTTCAACTCTCTCCGTCTCTATCCTTTTCTCACTCATCTCACTTTTCTCTCATCATGTCATCATGATCGCTTTCAATTTTACCTCATGAAAAGCATTTCAACCGTCAGTCAAGTCACAACTTTTCCCGAACCAAACTTTTCTTTATCACAGTCCATTGCCCTGTTTAACCCTTTTACTTTACCCTTGTAATTGAGCGACTAAGGAAAATCCCAGTTCAGTCTTGGAACGAATCATTAATCTAATTTTCTCCACTTTCATCAAGTGCCCAACACAAAAACATCTAAAGTGGATAAGCTCAACAATAATCTGTTCAACAAAAGCGTAATGTTTATCAGTGAAACAATTAAATAGAAAGTGTTTTCTCTCTCTCTCTCTCTTTCGAAGATTAAATTCGTCATATCAACACATAATGTCTCACCTTCATGTTACCAACCAGAAACATAAACAACACTAAAAAATTGTGATTCAAGTTTTGGGAGAATAAAAAAAAAGTCAAAATTGTAGAAAAAATTTTGACCTTTGATTTGAGAAAATTTGCAAATTCGACAATATTATTTACTCCCAGGCAAACTCGCAGCTTATCAATTATTGTGATTACATTCATTTGCTCTTCTTGAAAGCCATTTTCATGACTAACATCAAAGGAAAAGTTGAAGTTTAATCGTCAATTTATTCGCATTTTATTGATTCACATTACCAATATTATTATTGTTATTATTCTTGACAAGTTCTCACTATTCTTCCATTCATTCCCTGTCTATTATTCTGTCTCTCCATTTTCCTCTCTTCTCCTTCCCTGTGTTTGTATAATGCTGGCTGTTGATTGTTAAGGGAAACAAATAATAATAATAATAAATGTTGACCTTATACAAAATTTATTTTGCACAAACCTTTAACCAAATTGAGCAAATTATTTTTTTGTGAAAACACGAAAATGTTTACCTTCTTTTAATAATGTGCAATTTAACAAATTTGTAATCAAACCCTTGCAATCATTTAACTTGTTCATCTGTATCATCATCCATCTTCACCAGATTCCCTTGAATAAACACTTTTGTAAAACCAGGAAAAGTTTCGGTTAATTTTCGGTGGAACATGTTCAACACTGAAAACAAATAACTAACAGTGATTTTACTCTAAGTGTTAATCATCATCTACCTCACCTTCATCTTTGGCCTTTTGTTCAAGGAATACACTTTTCTCAAGACTTTCAATGGTGATTAGGTTACATTAAATATTGTTCACTTCTTGTGACTCTCCATG
Organism: Tetranychus truncatus; assembly: GCA_028476895.1. Taxonomy (NCBI): domain Eukaryota; kingdom Metazoa; phylum Arthropoda; class Arachnida; order Trombidiformes; family Tetranychidae; genus Tetranychus; species Tetranychus truncatus. The sequence goes on from CM052060.1 coordinate 20,022,882, forward strand.
TGATTAGCATGTCCAACCATTGGCTCATTTAACGATAACCTTTTCTTTTTCAATGTTTCCCTTGATCCATCAAACTTAATCCGTTCACTTTTCCATCACTTTACACATCAACATTTTCATTTTCCTGTCTTTCACTTTTTACTTGCTCATCTCTTTCCCGGTTAATACTTTCAATCCTTTCTCTCACCAGTCTTTAAGCCTTAACTCTAAGTCAACAAATCCACCTTCAATCTCACCCACAATGCAACCTTCAATCTTTTCCTCTCAATCTTCATCTTTGTCATCTTTTCACCATTCCTCATTGCAACCTTTAACCATTATCTTTACTATTGCCAGCCTTTCATTCCCATGTGTGCTGGAAAAAGAAAGAAGAAACGAGTTTGGAACATTTTTTATCGTCGAAAGAGAGAAAAAAAGTTGTTCTAAAAATTGATTTTCTCTTATTTCTATTCAAAGGTTATTCCAATGATAATCATTGTTGAATACAAGTTGAACAATGAAAATCGTTAGTGATAATGAAACTCTAATCATATTGCAATTAACATGCGAAGGTGAAAATAATTCGAGAAGGAAACTTGAGCTTGATTGATAAAGGAAACCTTGAAATTATTTCTTAAGTAATGTAAAGAGGAAAGTTGGATAACCACGAATTTGCTTTTCCCAATTTCTTTTAGTTTTAAACATTTCCTTTTCAAGTCAAATTTGAATTTTAATCCAATTTTTCGACTTTCTTTTCTTTCAGGTTTTGGCCAAAACTTCGTATTCTAATTTATCGTCATCTTCAACTCTCTTGAAAGCTCACACATTGACAACTACTCGTCGCGGGTTCAACTCTTATCAAGAAACTGCGTAATGTTAAGATGCCGGGGGGACGAAGAGGGCTCGTCGCACCTCAGAATACATTCCTCGAGAATATTATTCGGAGATATAATTCACTTCGTAAGTAGATCAGTTTCCTCTCTTCGATTGGCTTACTTTCTTCTATTCATAAGCTTTTATTATTTCCATCAAAAGTCAACCGAAACTGGATACTTTTGTGCATTTCCCAGCAACGAAACACACAAATAAAAGTCTTTTCATATAAAATGTAAAAAAGTTGCAAAGTATTAAAAGATATGAAAAGGAAAAAATAAATGGAACAAGAAAATGAATAATTTTCCAAATGAATACTAACAAATGTTGGAACAAGTTTAATTCAAATAACAACCATAATCATAATGGAAATAATAGTAAATGAAAACTCTTAAGTTGCTTCTTCTTTTTCATGAGTTTTATTTTCCCGTAAATTCTGTGATGAAAAGAGTTTACATTTATCCAGCAAAAGACAGAAACCAAGGTACACCCAGACTTGAAAATAAATGAATACTTGTTCAATATAAATAACAAGGGAAAGGAGAAAAAAAAATGGAGATGAAAAAAGTGGTTGACATTTCGATTTTCAGCTCTTCTCATTCCATCATGTTTTGTTTTCTACTTTTCAGCATTTTACTTTTTTTTCCATATCATTTGTTTATTGATATCCATTGGGATTGAAACTCACGACTTTTCGTGTTGCTTAATACATATGAATATGAAAATGTGTTTAACCAATAAAAGATGAAACTCGAGTTTATGAGCAAATCCACAATATTACCAAGTCTAATGTTCAGTCAAATTTACTTTTTCATCTTTTAATTAACTTTTCTTATATCATGAAATTCGGCAAGAACTTTAGTCAAACCTTGCAACTGGAACGATCTTGACGTTCAGCTCTGCATTGAACTCCATTGTATGTCTCATGCAGTAGTTGGTTACCAGTCGACTCCAGCAAAATATTGATGTTAATCTCGATCATTAACCACTAGATCGCTAGATCTATATTTATGATAGAAAAACTCGAAAAAAAGAAAATCTGTCTCAGAGCTATCATGGTTAACATTCTGTAAATCGATATTCAATTTTTTCTACATCAATTGGATGAGCAATAAATTTACTTTTGAAATTTTCTCCTCATCGGGTTATTCTGACAATACTGAAAAATTAGTCATTTAATTCATTGAACATTATTCTCGACTCTTCTCAACGGATCCAATTATTCAGCCAATTTTCCACTTTCTGGATGAAATTCATTACGATCGGTCAATTTCATCAATTCAAACTTACCTTGACCTGGGAAAGATGGAGTCGAAGCTAAATTAAATTTCGACACAAAGAAGGTCAAGGAAAGGGAAATTTTCCGATGAAATGAAAGAAATGAACTTGAAATGCTCAAGTTTCATCAATTTGGTTATGAGTTTACGTAACAACTCCGAGCTACTCCTGTAAATAATAGTTAAGAAACAAGGAAATAAAACAACTTGAATTTTCGTTTGTTTAGATTTGCCATTTTAGATGGAAAAATTTTCAGTGTAAAAATTTTTAAACTTTGAAGAGGCAAATAAATGTTACTCGAATTGTGAGCATCTTTGAACCACTTATAGTAATGATTTTTATTTATGAGAATAGAAGATGGAAAAAGGTGAAAAAAAGTTTTTTTATTTTTTCTTCTTTAGTCTCTTCATTCAATGAAAAGAAAAAAGTAAATTTGAAATTCATTCAAATTGAAAATAAGTTGAGCTGATTAAAGAAGATGAAAGTTGATGAAAAAAGATGATCTAAAGTCCATCAAAATTATCAACTCAAGTCTTTTTCATCATGAAAATTCATTCCTTCCATCAACATGAAACACAAAAGTAATTGAATCGATAAGAGATGTTGAGCAACTGTCAAGATCAAGGCAAAATCATCAGCATTCGAGTTGCGATCAAAGGCGAACTTTCGTTTCTCATCTTCACCAATCTTGGGCAAGTCACGAGATTGAGCGAGTTTTGAACGCAGAGAAACTAGAAAATGTTCAGAGGAAAATTCAGAAATTTCCAGATCTAATACTTCGAATTGAAGAAATGTCTTTGAAATTCCATTTCACCCAATTATTCCAAAACTTCGAGAAAACTCCGAACAAATTGAGAAATTATAAGAATATATTCAGTTCTCATTGTTCAAGAACATTTTGGTTCGAATGGGACCAGAACAGCGAAAGTTTATCTTTTGAAGTTTCGCTTCGAATACAATTTTTCGGTCAAAACTTTCGATTCCTTCAATTGGTATTATGTGATGTTGCTGCTGAATTTTGTTTCAAATAATTTTTAATTTGAATCATTTCTCTTTAGAAACTTTTCCTTCTTGTTGAAGCTGTTCGAGTGATCAGAATTTCTGATGAACATGATCAATGAATAGAAAGGGATAAATGACCAAGATTGGAAAAGGCATTAATAAAAGAACGAATAAAAGTTTCAACTTTACCTGGAATTTTACCTTTTTTTCCATTTTCTCCTCCATCATTTTTCCTTTTCAGCTTAAAACCTTTATCTGTATTTGAAGAGCAAATAAGCTGATGCATTGAAATGGTTATAGCATTTGGCATGAATAAATTGTTGCGCTCAACTGAAATTATTCAGAATATTTAGAAGGCAAGAAAAGGGGAAAAAAAGTGAAATGAAAGACTAAAGATGAACACCAAATGAATTCGCAAATAGAAGGCCCAACTTGTGATATAAATTTTAATCTGAATATCTGTTTATTCCAACTTTCATTGCAATTTCTAATCTCTTCAACTGTTCATCATCCTTTTCACAAAACTCGAGTAAACTCTAAATCGATTGATTTTCATCATCAATTTCAAATTTTGCTTTCCCATGAAAAGCCAAGAAGAAGCAAGAAAAAAAAAGATGAAGCAAAGCATAAACGGGAATCAAACAAATCATCAATTGACTGGAAGAAGAAAAGTTGAAACGAATCAACATTTCCCTTGTCTGATTCTTTCGTTGAGATGATTCTTCTTCTCATTCAGCCATCAATGTGATTCCGTCAAGAATCAGAGATTCATTGCATTCAGAAATTGCAATTTGAAAGGTTAATACAAATTCATCATTATTATATCTTGTATGATGGCAAGACAAGGAAAAGGCTAAAATAAGGTAAAAATGAATCTAATGAAGATGTTGATGGAAAATGTTGAATCATTTTCCCCAACAATTTAAATAGCTTTGAATCTGAAAGGCGACAAAGCCTGAAGCCAAGGAGAGAAAAAGTAAACTCAGTTGCCTATTGAGCGTCTAAGTAACCTTTCAACAGCATATGTCAATGAACAAGTGAGAACTGAAAATGTCGAGATTGAAAGAAAAGAAAATTTTGTTCTACTTTTGACAGCGAAAAGTTTGCTTTTAGCGATAAACTATCCATCAATTCATCAATAACAGAAATGATAATGATAGCAATATTGATATCTTCATGTAAGATGAATACATCTTTATAATAAATATTAAGGTAGAGATAAATATTAGATTGAGATTGCTTTTCTTTCAGTTTTTTTTTGGCTTTAATGCATTCTTTTATTCCTTCTTACCTGGTCAGATGTAAGATGATGATCAAGAGGAAGCAAGATAATGATGATGACTTTGGTGAAATGAGGAAAAAAAACTGATGATAATCAGAACAATTTCATTTTTTCTCTCTTTTCATTTTCTTCTTGCTCTTTTTTCTTTCCTCATTTTCTTTGGGTAAATAATACAAGCCACAAAATTTACTCTTGTTCGGTTTATATTCACCGAATATAATAAGGTATGATGAGTAGAGGAAGGATGAATTGAAATGAATCTCAGGCTGGAAATACCTGCAAGCTAATATTTCTACCTTTTTCCTTCTTTCTTTTCCTTCTTTCTCTCGATTCTTTCACATGTTCAACATTTTTTCCCTTTTCCTTTTTTTCTCGATATTAGGTGATATTGTTATCCACTGTTGGGTTGAGTCTTGGTTCAATCAACATTTTGGTTAAATAATAATGAAATTGAGGTTAACCTTAATGGTTATGATAGAGGTTCATTGTTATCATGCAACCATTCAAAAAAGTTACCAATCAATATTGAGAAAACTTTTGGAAAATTCACAATTTTCTTTTTTTAAGAAAAACATTTTCTAAAATACATTCGTTTTTGGGTAAAATTTTATTCGATTTACACTTTTACTTTTCCAATCGCCCTCGCAATTGAATCAATTTTCATCAAATTCCCTTATTTTTGTTTGTGCTTCTTTCAAACTCTCTTCAGTTCGAATGCAATTTAGTCACAAACGATCTTTAGAAATTTTCAGATATTCGACAATTTGGAAATCTTAAATTGTCTTGAATGATTGAAATTATTTACTTTCATTTTATTAATAACAAAGTTTTTAGTAAAAAAACTTTTCTACTTTTCATTTCCTTCAAATGTAAATTGTCATTCAAAACTCGACATTTTCAGAGCATTTGGTTCGCCAAGTGACATTCAAAAGACAATGAATAATCAAGATTTAGCTCATAAATTTGAACGAAACTCGATTCTAGAAAAGCCCGGGTTTTATAGAAAATCAAGTTCTGAACCGAATGTTTTAAAGTTGAATACATTCCGTGTTTTCAATCTTCTGTATATTAATGCAAAGATAACTTTCGACTGCTTAAAATCTTTCAAGTTACGAAACCCTCATGACTTTTTTATGAACCTGGATTGCTTTACTTCGTCACTAGATTTTCCCTGAAATGTTCAATTTCCAAATCCCTATTCTAAAATCGATTGCAAACACTTGGCTGTGCCTTAATTGTATCTGGATCGCGAACAATCAAAACTGTTCTAACCCTTGAAAACTCAATTTATCTCAATTGAAGTTAACGAAAGAAAATCAGCAAAAGTTAACATTTGTTTATTTGAGGTTGATTAAAACAAATTATTTGAATCGTAAATTGCCTTTCGCAAAGTCAAAGATCATCTGAACATTTTCACTTCAGCAATTCATCATTTTCATGTCATTAATCATTATTTTGCTAAATCAATTAACTTTGTCTTCAACACAATCAAAGAGAAGCTAAAAAACGAGGCCAAAGTATAAAATTGAATTATTACATTAGTTGAAGGAAGGGGAGAAAAAGTTAAAGTTAATTTACTTCTTTTACCAAACTAATTAAATTGCATTGCTTTTCATTTGCGGAAGAGTTGAGTTTAATTGTTGATAGTTTACAATTTGATTAGTTTGGGTTGGTAAAGAGTTAAAAGCAAAACCAAAAGAAGAACCAGAAAAGTAAAGAGAAGAGTAAAAAGTAACATTTTCTCATGGAAATTGAAACAAAATCATTCTTGGTTCCACCTGAGTTTCAGACGACAATTGAAGATAATTGACTGAAACATGTAAAGAGAAAAGAAAAAGGAAAAGAAAAATTGAATTTCCATGATAAATGTTTCGCATTAATTAAGTGTCGAGATTTACATTTGATGACAGCAAGTGCCATTCAAAGTGCAACATTGAACATTGCTTCAAACATTTGGTTGCAAGTGATGAAAAACAAAAGAAACAAAAGACGAAACAAAAACTTGAAACTCGATTCGAAACTGAAATTGGCTAAAAGGTAAAGAAGAAAAATGACGAAAAATGAAACTTTAACTTATTGATATTATACGATTGTATTACATTTAGTTAACAGTCACTTTTGATAAACACAACTCGAAATTGTTATTACATATATTAATATACAATTCATTCTTGTTCACAGCAATTGACTTTTCTTGTAATATTATTCAACCTTTACTTTTGTTAGCAACTTTTCTCCTCTTCTCTCAGGATTCTTCATTTTTTCACCATTTTTAAATTTCTTTCACTTTTATTCACTTCTCTTTTTTTCTTCTCGACTTTCTTCCATTTCGTTCCATTCTTTACTTCCTTTTCAAGTTATCGTTATTGATTATAATAGTTATATTATCATGGAAAAGTCACAGGAAAAATGTTGCCCTTTTCTGTTTCTCATTTTCTACTGAATTTTTCTTCTCTCAAAATTTCTTGTTCACTTTGATAAATTTTGTTGGCCCATTCTCTTCGTTCAATTGACTTTGGAGGAAAAAAGATGCTGAAAAGATGATAATCATGAGAAACGAATAAATAAACTTGAATTTTTTCCTCTCTTTTCACTGGGAGTGAAAATTTTCATTTTTGCTCTCTTCACTTCATTAGACTGCCTTTTATTATCATTTCAAGAGATTTGAAAGGAAAAAGAGAAAAATCAAGTTTTCCAATAAATTTCGTTGAAATCGTTTCTTTGCTTTCATGGAGCAAATTTTTCTTTCTTTTTTTCTGATCAAATTTTTTGTCATTCAACGAAGAGTCAATCAGATGAAAAAGAATTGTATTTCAATTGATGAAAAATATTTAATCTGTAATGAGTTTACCATGTTCATGTTGAAGAATGGAAAATTGAAATTGTTCGACTTGCTGTTTGAAGTTGTTCATTTTGATTAAAATGCTCATCTTGGAAATGCAATTTTTCTGAGGGAAAAAATTATTCTTTCATTTGGTTTACTCTTCGAGTCCCAAACAAGCAACGGAAAATGTTTACCTGAGTTTGTTTTTCTCTTGGCAATAAATGATTGATTGACTTGCAGAGTGAAACAGAAAAGGTAGAACGAGCAAGTGGCAAAAATTTATTTTCCCCTGCTAATATTTCTACCATCATGAAACTGAGTAAAGTGTCACGTGAGTTTCGTTTTATTTACTCTCATTTAATCATACATTTTCAAGAGTTTTGCAAGGAAACGAGTTTTAAAATAATAAACTCGAGACATTTTTCATTTTTGAGGTAAAATCTTCTCAAATTGCTTTTCTTTTCTCCACAAAATTCAAAAGTAGAATCAATCTTTAAGATTGTTCAGGGCAACAGTTGGAGACGGTTCAGTTGAAATGCAACTGGTCGCTAAACCTTTCAACAAACCGATAGGGTTTCCAAGTAAACGATTCACGTAGAGCTGAGTCTTGAAGCATTCATTTAGCAAATTGATGAAAAATAAGTTGAGATTGAAATTCAAATTTTCAAAACCCAATTTCACACTGTAGCTGATCTGAAGAGACAAAAAGCCGTTTAGCTTAACCTTGTATTCTGACCCTATCAGGCTTCACATGATACTTTAGTCACGTTTCAACATGGAACGTTCAAAATATTCTTGAATTGGAGTCCCAAAGACAGATTGATGAGCATCAATCTCAAGATTATTGGTCAGCATGGCTTGAAACTACGAGGTTAATTCAACCGAGTTTAGCGAGCATGTTGGAATGTGACCAAAGAGAGGACTGAGTACTTACGATGAAACAAAACACTGCTTGTTAAACTACTAATGCCGATAATTTGTTGATCACTTTAACATCAAAGGCTATTCACAATTACAAAAGGCATGCAAAGTCAACCAGACAACACAAAAAACAACCCAGTCGATGTAGGCATACACGCAGAAGAATGAGCAGTAAGAGAATTGGTCAAATAAGGCGCAGCTTTTGCGTTTATTAAAATTTATATGCGCTACACGCTCGATCAAATTAAATTTCTAAAAAAGATACTTCAATCAAGACTCGACCTATCAATCACTTAATTAACTTGACCAACTCTTTAACCACTGAGCTAGTGATTAATTTAAATAGACTTGGTTTAATTTTTGAAGTATATTGTGGAAGCTGACATTGTTACTTTTGTTTGGATGAAAATTTTTGCGTTAAACGCAAAAAACGCGAAGAGGCAATGACAAAAAATATGTACTGCATGCATAAAGAAAAACGCTTCAATTCGTACGCTGAATTTTCTTCTATGCGTCTATTTTGATTCGACTGGGAAGGAAACACTAATTGAAAGGGAAATGTAAATGTTGAACAACTGGGTTGCCAAGCATCAGTTACTTCTAGCGCCTTTTTTGAAATATTGCCTCAATACTTTTTGATGCAACTTGAATCAACTGTAAACGCATTTTTCCCATCAAAAATAAACGAGCAACTATGAACCACTCTGCACTACAAGTTACCATTAAATTACTCATCGGAAACCCGAAAAGACGAAATTTGCAAAAATCGAAAAACTGAAAATGAGCAAATCCTTCCCAACATTTTGGCAGCAAAACTTAGCATTTTCATTCTATCTGTCAACCTCTTCTTGCCTTTTCCATCTTTTTTGTCTTACCTTCTGAACCCAACTCGTAGGAAAAAATTTCGCAAGTCAACTGTGCATTAGTCGAGTATTATGCTCATCTTTACACCTTTTCATGGTAATCAGGAGTAAAAGCAACTTGTAGCTTGAAACAAGCAACAGTACAAATTGAATTGACAGCTTATACTAATTGAATAGCGCAAACAAGATGAAGAAAAGCAAGAAGAGAAAAAAAATGTCACCGAAAATTTTGTTCAACATTTTTTTCTCTCCTTCACCATTCTACTCAAAGCTTTCCAACAAATTACATAATATCATCATCCCATTTCTTCCAACTATATGCTTACTTGTTCCATCATTATTATTAGTAGAAGATTATTCGTCTAACAGGGTTCATGTCGTGTATATATACATTCAGAATAACATTATGTATGCATCATTTACTCCAAAAATGACTTTCAATTTTTGCTCATAAAAAAAAACGAAAAGAAAATATTAATAAGATGAAAAGAAGAAAAATTCATCTTCTCTTTTCTCCATGAAGAAAATATTTATTTAACAGATTGTGAAGGGCGAAAGAAAATTACTCCCAGAATTGTTTTATCATTATCATTCTTTTACTGTTATCAAAGTTTATTGTTTTTACCTGGAAAAGTAAATTGTTGCTGTTATGATTGATAAGGTAAACCTGTGAAAAGGGTCAAGAAACAAGTTCTGATGAAACCAAGAAAATAAACAAACGATAATTGCCGATTCGTATTTACTCGATTCTTGTTCAACATTATTTATCATTCCAAACATTATATTATCCAACATATTAGTTTTGAGAAAATTTCATCTCTGGGAGTTTTTTTTTCATGTTCATTAGTTTTTGTTTTTGCTTTGCCATTCAACTTTTTTCTTCTTTACCGGAATCAGATTAAAGTTTGCTTTACTTTTGGATATTTTTATTTGTCTTTTGCTTTGCTTTAGTTTATTGTTTAAAGATGAAAGGAAAAGTTTGATGAACAATTTGCAAAATGAAATTGCTAATTATCATGTTCAAATAACATGGAACACTTTTACTGTTGAATAAACCTTGACATGCATATAAATTTATATCCATTGCTAATTGTGAAAAGATTGTTTCTTCACTTTAAAAGTGATTCCCTGAAAATTAGCATACAATTGGTAGACATTTAATTTGGCTAATAATAGTCTTTAATCAGGTCAGTGTCAATTGGAGTTTATTAGGAAAGAAGAGTGAACAAAGGTAAAAATAATTACCATTTTGTGCTCATTCCAAATCAATATCGCCACATTTTTTTTTCTTCTCACACAAAGAGCAACACAAGTTAAAAATAGATGAAAGTTTCATTGGGATTCGAAAGCGTTTAGCATTTTTTGCAATCTCGTTTTTCAATTTAATCATCCAAGCGACTATCTTCATCTGTGCAAACTCAATCCAATCATTATAAACATTGTTTCAATTAGTTGTGATTCTAAATGAATTCAGAGACGACTTGGAGCTTAATGTCCAGGACTGATGTTCCCCATGGCAGAATCAAAATTCAGTCATCTACAGAACTCACTTTCGAATGATTTCATAAGTTTCTGCGAGAAAATTCACTGCAACCGAACTCACAATAAGCAAGAATTTTCTGTGTAATCACATTTCTATCATGAACTCATTGAATTTTAATAAGAAAGTTGATATGTAAAAGCGAAACGTTTTATTTACAATTTTCTTGAGATTCAAGTTTATTTTGAAATGCGTTTCAAAGGCACATCATTAGAATGTGAATTACTTTATTGATGAATAAAAGAATCTGTTTACGAATAAAAGCTTCCATATTCATTGACCGTCCACTGAATTCCCAGAGTATCTAGGTTATCTTGAAAATTAGGTTTCCCATGCAACCAGGAAACTTTTAGAATCGTTTATCTGGGCTTATCTTTTTGGTCGAAAAGCGAATAGTAAAAACTGGAAAAAATGTCTTTTCCAATGTTTCTTTTATTCTCGAGTTGCTTTGAAACAATGTGCTTAAAATATTGATGATCACATAACGAGTAATAAAATATGCTCAATATGTATTTCAGTTTAAATGGCCGCTGGAATGAAACGGTAAACTTTAAAAAATGCTGACAAGTGTTTGGACGCATCCAAATGAACTCAAGGTTAATCGATTGACATTCTTTCTGTAAACCCAAACAAAGCCTTTTGACACACTGACCAACAAAGAAGATCAGTTGGAATGACAATTTATGACTGAAAACAGAAGGAGAGAAAGAAAAGAAGAAAATGATTAACCCTGAAATGCATAAAATCACGTTCAAACGTGACTGGGTTAAAGTCATATTTTTCATTTACTCTATTCACCAACTTGATAATGCTAACAAATAACATTCAGAATAATAATACCAATGATAATGATAATGATTTGTGATGAAGCAAAGGTAAAAAAGTTACCATTTCTGTTATCAAAATAATTACATCAAGAGAAGCAACGAAAAAAAAACACTGTTTTCATTATCGTCATTATAATAATTATTTCAGATTTGCCTCCTTCCATGAGTTGAACCATGTAATAGCAATAAAATAATCATTGAGTTTGATGGAGAGAAAAGACAGATTTCACTTTTTCTTTGCTTCACAAATGCATAAGTGAAACAGTTCGTGTTTTCAACTGGCGAGTTTAAAGTTTTCATGTTTTTTTTACCAACGAAACTCGACTGTAAATTGTTTGCATTTATTATCATTTCATGATGACTTTGGTAGAAATGAAATGGAATGTAACTTTTTCCTCTTTCCATTTCAAACAAAAGGTGAAAACATTTTTTACCTTTTCATGATTATTCCATTTTTTGGTTATTAGTTTCATTCTGTTAGCAGAGAGATAATCAAAAGAAGGAAACAATTTTCGTTCTCAGAATTTTATTACCATTATTATTAAAGTTGCTCTTGTTGATGTTGCTATATATTACTATTATAAGTATATTCAATGATAACATTACAATTGATGTTTTTGTATTATCGTTATCATTATTGTTACAGCAATAATAATGTGTGATGATGAGAAAATAGTGAGAAGAAAGAAAAGGATAATTTCACTATTTTTTTTGTTCTTCTAATATTGTTAGGGTTTTCACTTTTTGTTTGTTGATTGCCAATGAGTATTAATGGAAATTCATTTTGTTACAATTAGAATGATGAAAGATTAATTAAGGATATTATTTGGGTTAAAAGGGAAGCTAATTAATTAGAATGCAACAGAGAAAAACATGATTAAAACCTTGGTTACTCCCTTACAATCATCTTTACATTCACTATCAAATAAGATCACTATTCTCCTCACTTCTTTTGCAATGGTGTTTTATGTGAAAATATCAATTCCCTGCTTTAGCCTCTGTAGATTTACTTTAATAGCAATCCATGCTAAATTTGGTGCAAAGTTTTTTACGCACGAAAACTATTGAATGTTTTTCGTCTTTGCATTAATTTTGTTCCGTCGAAATTGGCTTATTCCGTATTCGTGGATACTTTGCGTTTTCTAGTTAGTATCTAAGATCCAGTTGAACATTATTTTGGTATTTTGCTTTTTACAAAACTAAAGACTAAACTTGCAAAAAGGCATCCAAACGAAGTTTGCAAACATTCAATTTCTCGATGTTATTTCCCAACAGAAAAGCGTATTCTTGATACGACTTCAGCATAAATCTTGCTCGTTTTCACTGTTTTATCCTCGTCGATTTTTCTTCGAATGATCAGCTTTTTAATTCGCAACAGCTCACAATAGCTGAAGAGCTAATGTATCAATATTGCAATATTTGCAACTACCTTATCCTCATTTGAGAAGAAGTCTATTTTGTAATAAAACAGTTTCGAATGTCGACAGAAATGTAAATCATTTATTGGCTTTTTGGGTTCATTTTATTGCTTGAACAATGTTGCTGTATTGCAATAAAGAGTTACAATTGTATTTTGGGCCAATTTGAGTAAATTTAAAGGAAATGAATCGTTTGAGTTTGCAGTTTTGACAATCGAGATAATTGCAAGACTCGGCTCTATATTAATAAATTGCATGAAATATTGCATTCGGTGACCACAAATGGTCATTAATTTCAATTTAATCTAAACATTGGTACAGTTCATCATGTCTGTATTTACCTTTGAATTATTTTCTTTTAACCTGTTTTCGTCCATTTTCACAATTTTGTCATTTCCTTTTTTTTCCATGATATTTTTCTACATTCAATTCCTGTCAAAGCCAAAGTTAAGCTTTCCTTCCATTTAGTTTGTTTATTAAAATGACCAGAATTGAACTAAAGAGAAACAAACAAAACCATTTTCAACATCAACCAAACAAGAATAATCCTTGAATGTCAAAAAACTTTCAAATTGATTATTGAAAAGTAACCCAAAAGTGAAAACATTTAACCGAAAAAGGAGAAAAGCTTCACTGGGATCAACCGTTTTTATGAAAAATTTTCTTCTTTCAGTGAAGAAAGCATTCAGCAATTGTTCCAATGATGAACAATGTTACATTTGTGAATAAAGTTTTCCATCGTTAACTTGATTAAACTTTTGCGTTTATCCTTTTATTTCAAATAAGATTGAGTATTATTGGTAAATCATTTGGTTGGATTTGAGCACATTTGAATAGTTTAATGATCAATGAAATATGATGTCCAAACATATGCGAGTTTACTGTTGATAGTTGAGGGTTGCGTGGGTTAAGAACTTTTCTTTACTCGAATTCCCTGTTCGTAGGAGTTATCATGTTATTAATAGTTTCAGTGAACTTTCATTATTCTTTCTTTTTCCATCTTCTTTTTTTTCCTCATCTTTCTTTTGCCTGTCCGAGGCTCAAGAACCATTCACTTTGTGAGTTTCAATTTTCTATTCAATGAATCGTCACTTGATTGTCACTTGATCCAATTTTGACCCAAAAAAGTTGTAAATGATGAAACATTGGTAAATACAGACAAATGCAATGCGCAAACAGAGCAAGATTCAGTGTTGCTACATGATGCTAGGTCAACATGATGGAGATGAAATTTATATCGACTTTCTTTCCATGTAATACAAAAGTTGTCCCACTAAATGGACAAGCAAAAGTAAACTTTATTCTGTAAACAGTAGATTTTGCAAAGAACTAGAAACGTTACTTTTAAAAATTGGTAACACAAAGTAACACAAAGTTGATTCAATCATTTGTCGAGTCTCAAAGTTGATTGCGTTCAATTAAAATCGAAGATCAATAATGGAAATTAAAATCAATTGACTAATGACTTTTGCAGCAACATTATGTTTAGCTTTACTTTTCTGGTTTAGTTCATTTCAACCCAAAACCGACTGAAAAGCAAAGAGTAAAGTATTCCTTCTTTTGCATTTATCGATATTTTTGCAGCGAAAATAGCATTTAAAGAAAGTTGCAAATCACAAATTGAAAATCTTGACTATTCTTAATTTCGTGCAAATTGAGTCGACAAAAGAGATCGATATTTATGTTTTGCAACAGCAAGCGAATATCATGAGATTGAACCTTTGAGCAATGTTTTTAGTTCGATCGTCGAAACGAAACTTGGTGTTGAAGTAATGCACAGAAATCAGAATGAAAAGAACATTTTACTTGCTCCTTCGAAGGTAATTTATCGTGAAAATTTCCTTTTCTATCCAATGTTTTCTTCTTGCAATAAGCTAAAGGTTGCTTCAGTTGTTGAATGGTTGAATTCGTTTGTTGTCGCAAACTCATCACCTGATGTTGACAGTATTTTGATCGAGTCTTCGTTATTCAATTGCCGATGAGAACTGTAAGTTTGGAGATAATATCTCGAGTTATCAGTCACTCTTATATCTTGTGTGCTGAGCTTCATTTTCACATTTATCTTATTTTCAATTCTCTTTATTAAATCCACCAAAAACCGGACATTTGATTTATCTTCCAATTTCCTTTCCTCTTGAAGCCTACTTTTTATGTTCAAAATCACGTAAAACTTGAGAAAAGTGTTTATACAAAAGCGTTTTACAGAAGAAAATAAAGTGATTCAACAGTTTAACTGTTAAATTTAACCTTAACCTGAACAAGAAACTTGGTTTTCCTTCGTTTTCCTATTCATTTAATCTCAACCAGAGTTTCAAATGTCACTTTGTGGTTTCAAGTTTTGAAATCAATTGTTGGCTAGAGAAAAAATTTAAAAGCATTCCAGGAAATTCGTAGAAAAAGTCGGAATAGAAAGGAATAGAAGGGAAAGAAAAGAGTTGGTGCAAATGTTTCATTACCACCATCATTATTATCAGAATTGTATTATTCCATCATCATCTTTACTTGACTTCACCTTCTTAAAAACATTATCCTTTTCTAGATGAACCTTTTAATGGGTAACCTCAACTAATCAATTTACCATCATTTCTCAAACCCAATCTCAGAGTTTATTTGAGTTTCATCAAGAAACTCTTACCTTCCATTTGACTCTTGAAGATAACTCCTAGTATCAAATTCATTCAACTTAAAAGAGTAAACATAATCTTGTCCATGATAACTTCAAGATAATTCAATTGGCAGAAGTTGAAAACATTACTTTGAAATAAAAGTCAAAACTCATCATTTGAACTTCTTTTTTATCCTTTAAAGTTATATAACAACACAATCAAGAGCAATTATTTTTCCAAGTTTTCTCATCAATGGCGACTCAATTGCCTGGTAAAAGACTGCAAACATGAAAAGGTACAAAATGACTCGCAATCGTCTTGCTTTCGTTTATTGATAAAAATTGTTTTTCAAGATTTGAGTTTCATTTCTTTTCTGTAATCTTGAACAAAATGATGAAAAGCCAAAAGTAAATGTAAACTGGTTAACATCAAATAAGGTACAAAAGGTTAAATGAGATAACTTTATGGTTAACACTTTAACCGTGTAACTCGACTATTCAAAAATGTTGAAAATCGTTGAAAGAAGAAAACATTTTTTGGCAAAAAGTGAATGCGAATTGCAGAGTTTTTTTTTCATTATTTTCTGTCTTAGACTGAACCTTCAAACATAATTCGTTTTCTTAACCTTCTTTGGTTACCTTATACTTTTTATTGTGTAACTTGAGAAACCACAAAGATATATATGTGAATAGGATGAAATAAAAAAAAGGAAGATGAAGGGAGTAAATGAAAAAAAGGTAAACCTTAAATTCTGATTTAAGGCAAACTTAACCCTTGGTAACATTGTTACAATATTGTTTCTCTATCTTGAACCATTTCTTACACAACCATTTTCACTCCCAGTTTTTTACCTCCCAGACTTTACTTTTCCTACGATAAGCCTTGATATAATAAAAATATATCGTTCCATGTATACATTATATAAATAATGTGTGAGTAAACTTTTCTTCTTTTCCTTTGAAGCAACAGTTATCTGATACGTTTAGGTATTAACATTCAATTCTGATTGTTTGCAATTAACCAAAACCTTGCCTTGATAAATTGATTCTGAAATTTTCTCCGCAAAACAGAACTTAAACTGAAACAAATGAAAAGCTTAAAATTTTCAAGGGAAGTTGAAAAATGCACGATAACAGTTTCATTGCAATGCGCATTTTCGCACTTGAATCGAACTTTCGAAAAGCTTTAACTTTTGCAATTCTCGACTAAACAAAAGTTTGGATAAATTTTGCTCTTTTTAAGCCAATTTTTCGTCCTTCTTTCGAGTAAACTCGAATTTTATACTCAGACGAATTCGAGTTCAAGCAAATTTGGAAAATTGGTTTTTCGAACGAAATTTTATTCTTTTTTTTGCAAGGTGATGCAATTTGAGTTTTTTATTCTATAGACGATTCCATTGGTGAACTTTTCAGAAGCGTTATTGTAATTGATTTGCATGAGTGTCAAAGACAATTTGCTATTGAATTTCCATTGAATTGAAAGTTTTTTCTTCCATTCAGGGTTCCAACCTTGTTGAGACTTGAGATAATAATTAGTTAATTAAACATGCAAATGTAAATGAGATGATAATTCAAGGAAAACTCTGAAACTTGAAACTTGCCATTTTTGCCGTTTGCAGTTGGAAAGGGTTTTTACGCAAGTGTTGGGCTTGCATTACTTTTTTTTGACTTATTCAATTAACTTTATATTTGTTGATTAAATGAGAAATTATCATTTCTCTCGCCTTTCGTTCCTTCTTTAGTTGATGATTCCATTTTTGCTGAAAATACTTTTCCATCAGAAAAGATGTAAAACATATTTCATCGGATGACATTCATTCATTAATGAATAATAGAGAGTTTCATTGATAATGAACATTTTGATTGGAAGGCAAAAGGAAACAAAATGGCAGCTCATTATTTATTCTGTTTGTTTTGAGGTTGAAGAAAATGGCGTTTTCCAATTTCTTCAACTTTTATCATAAATATATTCATGTGTAAAGGTGTAAAAAGAAATGATATTTACTTATGGAACAAACATTTTCTCCTTTGATAACACCTTTTGTTTACTGAATGTTAACATTTCCGTGATTACTGTTTAATATGGTTCAGATGTGACATTAATAGTTTTGTTAATGGTAAGCAAAATATGTTGATAAACAAGTTAACATTGGGTTTATTCAATTAATAATATCAAAGTGAAACTGTTATTGCATTGAAATTAGCTTTCAAATCATTTTCCCATTTCAAAGAGAAGACAGTTTTTGACAAAATTTCCTTTCCGTTAACCTAAAAGCCAAATCGTTTATTAAAAAATGAATGAACAAGTCAATAGAAAGCATAAATTAAATAATAACTTCAACTCAAAGAGACTCAAACAAATCTGCAAAACTTTGTAGTCTCGACTAATGTGAATGCAGAGTTTTTATGTAAACTAAAACTTTGAGAAATCGCGTTCGCATTGCGTTTGTGATCCAAATCCAAATCAACTTGAACTTGTTCGATTGAACGAGAAAAGACGATATTTTGCCCAAAATGGAGTTCAATTGAAGTTCTATAGCATCTTGTTCATCTTTTGCTGCATGAGAAAGTCTTTGAAGGTTTCGAAGCAGCCATTAAACTCGATCGAAACTTGATATTTGAGTTTGTTGGGAATGTTGAAGTCTTTAGTTTTGTAAAATGTTTTGAATACTTTGGTTGGTTTTGGTTGAATGCGAAGCTGTGATGCCATTGCAGTTGGTTATTCTGGAATATTGATTCGCTGATGAACCTGATTGTCTCTCTTTGACAGGCCAGTTGATTTTAATTGAATTAATTATGTTTTCGATTTTCTCTTCTTGCATATTCCATCTTTTTACAAGCTAATTTGATAATGATGAAAACCTGATTACTGATGAAATGTGTGACGCTTCTAATCCAAAGAGAAAATTTTGCTGAAGAGAAACTATTGGTTGTTAAATAATTAATGAACCCATCATGAGCCTAATTTGATTAATAATTTAATTTATTATTTGCAGTTTTGGATTATTTCCTTCTTTTTCCTGCTTTCTGCTTGTTTTCATTTCTCCTTTTGGCTTCTTCTTCCCTGAGTTTAGTATCCAAGTATTCTGAGAACAAAATGCTTCCATGCTAATTATTATTGCATTCAGAACTAGTTCAAGATGAAACGTTAGATAATCTTACAAAGGATTGATTAAAATTTAATGGTAAACAGTATGATTGATTAAAAGTCTTTTGCAAGTATCAACAAATTCAGTAAAAGGTAAACTTAATTGTGGACACTGATGCTATTGCAATCGAAAAGGGTCAGATTTGCGCTCCAATCTAGATTAGAGATTGAAGTAATCAGATTAAATAATTAATGTGCCAAAATAAACGAATCAAGCTGAAGGTTGAGGCAATAATACAAATTGTTATAAACCATTTGTATTTACAATCACGGAACAGCATCGTAAAAATATAACAATAATGCAATTAAGATTCAAGCTGATCAATGGAATGGAGCTGAAACGTTAAATTGATTTAACAAAATTAATACAAATTTCTCAATCAATGCATTCGAAACATGAAACTAAAACTTAATCATCGAACAGACAAGTTTACGTTTTAAAGTAAAGAAAACGATTATCGCTAGGAAATGCATTGAATGTTACTTGCGACAGTAAAAGACAAAAATATTAACATTCGACTTCGTAATGCAATCAAAATGATCGATTTTTCAAAATTCATTCATTTCTGGCCAGTTTTGTGCGAGGTTCTTCAAAGATTGCTTTTGCAAACTAATTCAACTTTATTTTCAAAAAGCTGGTTAAACTCAACAATGATTGAATTGGACGATACAAAGGGTTGAAGCGAGTTAAAATGTACAATAAAATCAACTATTCTAAGTCTACATTCTGTGAACAGTTTGATTTTGAACACAGTCTAGAACTGGAAATTGCAACTTATTCTGATGTTGGATTTAGAAGGGCTTTACCGTGATTATAGTAAATATGGAAAGAATGAAAAAGAAGTAAAAAATTTTTACTCTTCCAAAGAATAATGATGATGATGAGTGAGAAGAAAAAGTGTAAATGATGAAAGATTTTGATGATAATGCCACAATAATGTACACATTAGCACTCAGATTTTGAGCATTTAAAGAAGAGAGGAAGAAGAAAATTTTCACCACAATTTTATGCTTCTTTTGTTTGGTTACATTTTGCTCTACTTTTTCCTCTCAATATTTTTCATTCCTCTTTTTCCTTCTTGTTCCAGTTTTCCAGGCTTTAAACTCATCAATCAACATGCTTGTGTTGTACAATGCAAAATGATAAGAATAAGTAAAATGCTGGAGAAAATGCAAGAATAGTTCAAGAAGAGGAAGATAATGCAAGATGAAAAAAGGTTTTTGTGTTCAACTGAAAAGTCAATCTTCAGATGCTTGGGATTGTTTTTAATTTTCACTCGAAAAGCAAAAACAAAAGCTTCCATTATTAACCTCTTAAAGTATTATCTATTCAATTTAGATGAAACATTTTAAAGCTTAAACTTATTTTCCGTTTCATTATTTGCTGACTTGCATTCACCTTTGCAATGTTCAGGTAACAAATTATTTCTTTAATTGAGAGCAAAGACAACAAATCTCAAGTCAAAATGGTTTAAAATTGAATATAAATCGTTTGCTATTAAAACCTAATTGTCTTACCTCTTCTCTAAAAAATCTTGTTGAATCGTTTTCCAGTTTTGATTCTCGTTAAAATGGATAATTTGTGAGCCCAAATGTTTTAAAAAGTTTATGAAATTGATGAGCAAAGAATGGTGAATTTTGATGAGAAAATAGTGAATCAAATAAAAAGTGCAATTTTCAACTGATTTACTTCTTCCTTTGTGCCATCATCAATCATGAATTTAGAGTTTTTTCCCCTTCGTTTTAAACCAAATATTGTTTTTGCTGCTTTAGTATAACAAAATTGTTCGCTGAGATTATTTTAGTCCTTTTTAGTGCATTAAAATTGACTAATAATACATATTAATGAGGATGGCGAATCGCGATGAGCAACAATGAAATGATAATGATGAGGTGATTAACAGAAAAGTACAAGATAAACGAATAATGGCTGCAGATTGACTAAAGATATGTAAAGCAGAATCGGAAAACGGAACTGTAAATTGTTGAGAGAAGCAAGCATAAGAAGAACGTTGAAAATTTGCACAAATTGCGAAACAGAAGCAATTAGTAAGAGACGGTAATCGAATTTTTTGTTTCCACAGTAAGTGGCCTAAAACGTTGAATGTCTCTGGGTTCCTTTCGCAAAGAGGTTTGTTTCGTCATTAGGTCATTTCGGTTTGAGATTGGCAAAGACTTGAATTATTATGCAAACTCTGTTAGAGTCGCAAAGTAAAGAACCAGGTTCTTTAAGTCCAAGGGAAAAGTAGAGCTTCTTAAAGTCTGAAACTTATTTAGCTTTCGACTTTTTCGTGAAGAGAAGCGCTTCTTTTTCTGTACTCTGTTTGGTTCCAAGAGGTCTAACTGTTACTCTGTTAACTTGTTACTCGCATTAATTTGATTGCTTCGTTCTGTGATTCCCACATTTTTCGGTTATGTATTTTAATCTGAAAATTGAAACACTTTCCATTGTTATACGAATAATTGGGGAAAATTTGAGCCAAAGTTGCGATGTGTAAATTTGATTCCTTTTAATGTGCTTTTAACAATATTATGGTTTATCAAATTTTCAATATTAAGCTTGTTCTGTTGACCATTTTGGGTGCAAGAGTGAAAAATGAAACACGAAAAGAATGGAAATGATACAGAGAAGGAAAACGATTGAATCAATCTTAATAAACTGTGTTTTTCCCTTGAATTAAGGTTAGAGTGAACGGTGAGATTGACATGATTTGTAATTAGTTTTGACAATGATTCAATGGTTATTTCATTTGTTTTAGTTGTACAATAAATTTTTTGGTTACTTTAACTTTGCGATGCCAAATGTTATGATATATTGTTCAAGTTAATTTTACTGTTCCTCCCAGTTTCTTGTATTTTTCACTCCCAATCATTATTCTCGTCTAAAAAGAAAGTAAACCAAAATTAAGGGAAAACTTTTTTTTCTACTCGCATTGAATCTACCTTTTTCATATCAATAGTTTTCCCTGCAATAACCATTGTATTTTCGATTACTATCAATATTAATAGAGTTGAGACAAAATTTTCATTTTAAAGGGAAAACTTTAATGTTTGATACAAAATTCATACAAAATTAACAGAATGCAGAAGAAAATGCAATTCCAAGGAATGTGATTTGCATTTATGCAAAACTCTGAATCGATAAATATTAATCCAATGTCAATGGATTTTGACTCGATAAATCGAT
Source organism: Tetranychus truncatus (assembly GCA_028476895.1). Classification (NCBI taxonomy): domain Eukaryota; kingdom Metazoa; phylum Arthropoda; class Arachnida; order Trombidiformes; family Tetranychidae; genus Tetranychus; species Tetranychus truncatus. The sequence continues at coordinate 20,044,629 of CM052060.1, forward strand.
TCAAAGTTTTCGAAAGATTCTCAATTTGGCTGATTGATTTTATCGAGAAAACGATTGATTTTCCAATCTTGATGAAGTCAGGTAAACTTTACATTTAGCGTAATGTTTCGTCTTGATTTAGGGATGGAACTCGGACGCTGCATGAAACCTTTGGAAACATCATGATGACTGTATGATGATTTTTGAGCAAAATTCAACATTGAAAATCTAAAAGCTTTGACTTTTCCATTGAATTCTTAACCAATATTTGCACTTCATTTTCATTGACAGAGTTATCCATTTACTCATAATAACTTGATCGATCAGAAAATTGTGTAACTTCAAGTTGTAAGTTTATTCGAGGTCATCCGATTCTCTACCGTTTTCAATGTTTAATGAAACTTAGAACGACTATTTATAGCATCTTTATCAATCATAAAACTTGTCTAATTAAATGTGAATGAATCGCATGTAAATTGATACAACTTTAACCATTAAAATTATAACTTTTCCTGTAACCAATTTCGTGGCTCATTTCTGCCATGGAACCATGAATGTTGTGGAACCATTTCTCCAAATTGAACATCAGTCCAATTTACTTTTATCCAAATTTTCCATGAAACATTCTTTCTTCTTCTTCTTCTTCTTCTAAAAGGGAAACAAAAATTTGATTAAAGCTCAGTTTAGCTTGAGTTTACAAGGCGCTAAAATTGTTAATAAATGCTGGCAAAATGAACAATTGTTTAACCAGATTACACCAAACGAGTTGGTAAATGATGCTAAATTAATTTCATTTTTTGCAACAATTTACTTTGCATCATCATTTAACCCTTTCCTTTCCATCTTCATCATTTCTCTTCTCATTCCCTTGTATTCACGCCATTAAAATAGCTAATAAATGGTTACCAATCCAAGTAATCATGTTGATACAAAGTAAAACCCAGCAACTCTCATTATCTTGATATATTGTTACACTTTCACTTTGACTTTGCAGAATAAGTTAACAGCAAAAGCAAGAATAAAAAACACGAAAAAGAAGCAAAAAATAACAATAATAATGATAATAAAAAGGCAAATATAACATTGTTCAATAGACTAAAGTGTTTTTTTTTCGGATCTTTTTTGGTTTCGATTTCTGTTTTTCTCAAAATCAACTTGAAAGGGTTTAAGAGTGAAAAAAAGTGAAATTTATTGTTCATATGTTTAGGCAAATATCAGCCAATTGTTTCAAAGGGTTCTGTTTATTTTCAAAGCAACGATTCTAATTGACAATGTTAAGTACAATATAAAAGGAAAAACCATTTTCTGTACAAATTATTTACCATTTTGCATTAGTTCATGATTCAATTATTATGATTTAGTTAAACTCTGGATTCTTGTGAAAGAAGAGCAAAAAATTGCAACAATTTGATTCGCATTTACATGTTTATCTTTTGGCAACTTTTTCCTTCTTCAGTGGAAGTCATTAGTAAATGATAGTAAAGTGAAGTGAAAGATTAACATAAGTATCATGATGATGATAGGTAATGTACACCTGATTCTGTAGTTTCCGGAGAATGTGAAATTGGTCAAATTCTGTTGATGAAGGTTGCTATCGTTTTGAAGGTTGAAAAGTTGATGGTCAAATGGAATGGATGAAATTTACACTTTGAATGGAAAAAAATGTTTTTTTCTCTTCTTCTCTTCTTCAGTTGAAGAGTAATGATGAAAAAAAATGAGCAACAAGGCAATAAAATTATATCATTTTATCCTATGGTTACTATTATCATTTGGAATGATGAAAAGAAACAAGTTGAGTGAAAATGTTGAGATTCACTTTTTATTGTTGGCTCAATTTTCAGTTTAGATTTTTGGCTTTCTTTTTTTTCAGAAATCTTTATCATCCTCTTATGCAGGAAGGAAGTTCCTTTAGTATCGATTCCGTGATATTTGGCTATTACCGGTGAACCATAAGATGGCGTCCAACATTTTTTCTTCTTCTTTCCTCAAATATTTCACAGTCTTTCTTGCTTGTTTTTTTACAATTTTTGTTAACTTTACTTTTTTCTACTCTCGTTCATTGTTCACTTCATGAGTTTCATGTTGCTGCTCATGTTATCATCATTACTGTTATTGTTATCATTGTTGTTGTTGCTTCTGTTTATGTTGTGGTTGTTGAGTGAAAATGTTTTTTTTTTACTTTTCTCTTTATTTTCAGAAAATTCATCAAATTGATCATTTATTGATTTCAACTTCCATCAGGGTTTCAATTTCACCAAATGTTCAACTTTTGATTCTCTGCTAATGATCTAACACTGACAGTTGAGCTCAATTTCGATAAGGAAAATTTGTTCGCAAATCTTTTCTTCCTCGATTTAGGTTTGCAACTCATGTCTCAATTGAGGGACATCACGAAACTAACATGAAATACTATTATTAAGGAAGTCTATCAACACGTTTTCAAGTTCAAAGTAGCTTCCATTCAAAATGTTTAAATTTACATTTCATTTTGAATAGAAAGTCTTCTCCCGGTGAGAGTACTAATTGGAAGTCTTTCGATGGCAGCATTCTGTCAAGTGAGGCCCAATCAGTGCCAGCAGTCGAGTAGTGATGCTCTAACACTTATCCTGTTTAGTCAGGTAATTTGAGAATAAGTCCGTTTACTTGTACACGACTGAGCAAAAGAAGGCAACATAGATACTTATGTGTGCCCGAAGTGGGAGACACAACGTTCGACATCAGATTTTCAGGAATTTCCACACCAGCAGTTTATTGCTGTGCAAAAGTTTGAATTTCAACATTCCATTTCGTCGAAAAAAACGAGGCATTTCATAGTCCAAGAGAACCCAAATAACGTTATGAGAAGATAAATGGATTTGATTATAAACTGAAAATTGAAACGAACTCGGTTGTTGAAAGATTTAAAGTGTTGCGTTTTTTGCTCTAATTATTACAAGCCTTTGAATTTTGACGAAAAAATTGTTTCCAATGATTGACGTGAAAAATTGTCAAGTTGAACATCTTTTCGCTAATAAATTATAATCTTGTGATTAAAACTGTTCGATAATGAAAAAGAATGCAATTAATTTTGCAAAGATACTCAACATTCACCTACTGATGTACATCATCATCTTTATATCTTTTTTTAATCTACAAGATGAACTGAATTCTATTTACCTTTCAATCTTGATAATTCATCATCAACCAATTAATTTTAACATCACATAACGTAACATATTTACACGCAACCTTCGAAGCATATTTTCTTTCTTTCCCTGTCTCCTCTACTCTCTATGGCAATGTTGATAATTATTGTTATAGTTCTTAGCGTTACTCCAATCAAATGAAGTAAATGAATGCTCTTTCGTTGAGTTATTAATTAAGTTACTTTTCAATGAATAGCAAGGGTAAAATTGTAATTATTTAGAATGAGAAAAAAAAAGTTTCTTATGAAAAAATTTCAATTTTCATTCTTTCATCATTACCTGATGAATAATGTGAACTTTTTTCCACCAAAACTTAAACTAGAATGAGCAAGTCTTACCTGAGTTATTAATCAACCTCAGAGAAATAATTCATTCTGATAATTACTTTTTTGGTTAAAATACTTTCATGGACTAATCACCCTTAATGAACTTCAATGATTATCAAAGTTAGCGATCGACTCAAGCTAAGAAATGAACTCTCATCATTAAAAAGCGCCGAGTAATCAATTGACCAATATTTCATCAAGTTTCTTTGAACATTTTCATTTTTAAAAAGTTCGAATCCTTAGAAGTCTAGTTCGAAAAATTCAATCATTGGGAATCGTTGATTCAATCGAAACTAATAGTAGTAACACAAGATAGCACACTTTTCAATATCGATAGTTGAAACGATTGTTCTGAAATTTCATTGTTGGCTCAAATGAATGTCTGTTCCTGAGTTGGCGACCATTAAGCGATTTCCAGTGCAAGTGACTCCCTTTACTTGCATCCAAAAAAATACTTGGTTAGCCTCGTTTACGTGATCTTCACCGATCGTCTTTCAATTCAAGTCAATTGGAGTAAACAAGTCGATGAAGCCACTTGAACTTGACGAGTTGATGGAAATTTTGATGAAGCAAAATTTGATTTTGCTTTTTCATTGTGTTTTCATTTGATTAACTTGATACAAAAGTAAAATACTTTGAGCATAAATCATTGATAAGGTGGGTCAACTTTTCAAAAGCCCTCAGTCTTGTAATTTGTAAGACAACACTTTTGCTTCATCAACTTTACACTCCAACAATTTCCAATTCAATGTTAAACTGAATATATATTCATACTCTAATGATCAATTATATTTAAATAGTTATCATTCTATCAGATAATCCCATGAATCGCAAATCAAGATGAAAGATGGTAAAGCAAAAAGAAAAGAAGACACAAAAAGTCATTCAAGGTGTGACTTGAAGTGTCAATATAATGCAACTGGGAGTTGAAAGGGAAGATAATTTTTGGTGGAATGGCAAAATTTTACCTCAAATAATGATAATCTCAACTACTAAACAAATTTATTTTGGAATCAAATTTTTGTAAATAATTTCCGTCAACTTTATACATTTATTGACAGCAATTCAAATGAATTGAATAACAACAATAACGAAAAAGTAGTAAACATGGAAAATAAAAATTTAAATAGAAAAAAAAATGAATGTTCTTCTCATGAACATATGATGATAAGAAAAGGAATAAATAGATTTTTCCAAAATGATATTGGATAAAAGGAAAAAGTAAACCTTTATTCAATTCTCTCTTCACTCCCAGCGAAAAAAAACTCCCTGTAAATGCATTCATAAACTTGAATGTTGAAATTTATTCACCATTTCAATGTAAACTTGTTTTCCAATTAGGTAAAGTTTGTGAAGAAAAAGATGAGAAAAAGAAAAGTTCGAGAAAAAAACGGAAATTAGTTTTTACCAACTTTCAATATCCGGTTGATTCTGTGAAAGCAAAAGTTCTATTGATCTGATAATTCCAACCTTTTGCATTCTGTGGTTTCCCAATGTATACCTTGATATTGTACAGTCAAAAGTCATGATACTTGCATAATTGGTTGTAAAGTGCTGATGGCTAGAAAAAACGAAAAAAAATATTTACTCAAAACTCGAAGGTGAAATTTCGCTTTTCGATTTATTTTGACAAAAAAAGTTATTTTTTCCTGAAAAATGTTTCCACAGAAGAGTTTTGAAAAACTTGGAGTGAACATGAAAATTTTGCTCCAAAATTCGTTTTAGTGAACAGTTGATTGAACATCAACAAACATTGTAATTATGATCATTTTTATTGTATCCTTTACTTTGAAATATAATAGCAAAAAAGATAAAAGATGGGCAGCAAAAATGGAAAAGTCACAAAATTCCAACATTTTCAATTTTCTCTCAAAAGATTTTCTCTTTTCCATTTACAATATCATTTCCATGGACATGTCATTAACCGTTCAAAATATCAACTTCGGCCAATCATGAGATTTGAAACATCAACTTTACTTGAATTTTAAACCTTTATTCCCATTTCAATATTTACTTTTAATGACAACAATTCGTTGGAACTTTTACCAAAGCTGAAATCCCAGTGTCGATCAATGGTTTACTTTTGCTTCTGTTTCAATTCAATTTCAAATTTATCATTGAATCGAGTTCCAAGTTCTACCAAAAGTGTTCCATTGCGTTTCTAATCGCAACTTGTAGTTGATTCAATTTCATTTCAGTGTCTTTGGTAAAGATAATGATTTCAACTTGGCAACTAAAGTCTGAGTTATTTTTGTGTCGCATTTTACTATTGAAACAAAATTAGACGATCGTTTGCTCGATTGATTTATTGATTAAATGGATCGTTTCGAGAGGAAAATTGGCCATTCTGAATAATTAGAAGGTAAATGCTATTAAATAGCAATTTTCCTTTCTTTTTTGGCTCCGTTTCGTTGACGAGCAAATTTCAATGAAAGCATTTCTTCAACATCAATATTTTTTTTCCATAACTTATTGATTACAATTTTGTTATCAATAATTTTGCTGCAACATTTTCCTCGTCGAAAATGATAACTCGAAGGCGTGAAATTCAGACAAATATTCATTTACAGGAGAATAATTTTTTTCACCAGAAAAAAAGCTAAAAATAAACATTCATTTTCCCCTCAATGTTGAATATTGATTAGTGAAAGAAACTAAAATGTTGAAATGTAAAACGAGAAACATTTCAACATTTACTTTTAACGTTCAATGACGAATTGTAAAGTGAAAAAAATGTCATTCTTTGATTAACAAGCAACATGATTGAGTTGAATTTTTGTTGAATGGAAGAAGAAGAAAAAAACAGTTGATTAAACTTTACGGAAACTTTGTTTTTCTCGATTATTTTCTTAAAGAAAAAGAAACAACTCAAGCTTGGATTTACACGACGAGAATCCCATTAGGTCAACATCTCATTTTTACCTGCTTTTTGAATTTACCCTTTTTTTCAACTTTCAAGTTTCAGGTTTAACTGAAAGGTGAAAAAAAACAGAAGTAAAGTGAAAAAAGCAAAGAAGCAAAATTCAATATTGAACTTGATGAGAATGTAAACGTCAAATGCAGAAGAAATCAGATCAATGTAGAGTTCACTTGGACTGCAGATTCACATGGAAACTTTGATTTTCAATCTCATTTTTGCTCTACATCAAGTCATCAACCTCAATACCTTTTCAAGTTGCCAGATGAAACAAATGTTAAATTTAAATTTTCAATTGGATAGACAAGTCAAAAATCGTTCTTGAAGTTTCAGCTCATATAAAAGAGCTAATCAAGTCGATTTAGAGAAAAAGAATCGATAGATTGCTTCGAATCAAATTTGTTTCATATTCTTTGAGCAAATTACCGAGATTTGATTTTGAGTGAAGAAAAGTTGAGATTTTGTTTCAGGTTGTTTTGACAAATTGTTTGCACATTCATTGGAGTCATTAAACAATTTACTTTCAAGTTTAATTGAAATAGCGACTAAATAGCGAGCAAAAGATTCAATCGAAAAGCATTTTAGGAAAATCGTTCATCTGTTCTTGTTCGCTGTATTTATTGAATTACTGCAACATTGCAAAGTAAAATGGTGAACATTAATGAATAACGAACTTTATCTTGTTCCTCTTCATCATTATAATCTTGATTATTGCCATAATAAGCTTCATTTTCACCTCTTCTTATTGATTCCCTGGCGAATCAAATAGTTGGATGGAGAAAAATTGCATGGAAATTATTTATTCAGAATAAATTTGACAGAGAATTATGAATTTTCTATTTTCTCTTGTTGCTCTTTTCCCATTTCAATGGAATCGGAAACGAACTCATACTATGCAAGTAAAAAAAAAGAAACGAAAATAATGGTAAAAAGAAAAGTAAATTTTGAATAAATTTCGATAATCCTTTTAACCATTATTCGTTAACACACTTGTTTGTAGTTAATCAATCAAATTACAATCGCAAGTCTAAACATTTAAATGATTAATAAAATGTAAAACAGAACAAAAAACGAACAGAAAAACAAATCAAAATAATGAAACTAAAAATTTAGTAAACGAAAGTGAATCTTGAACGAAAAGCTTAAATTTATTCAAAAAAAAAATGTTGAAAATAATATTCATCTTAACCAGAAAAAAAGCTTATCATTTCAATGATCATTTGAATACCTAGAAATGATGATTAATGCAAAAACAGATTCAAGTTGACTTTTGAAAATTACAGCAATATTTAAATATTGAAATTGATAATTATTCAATTAGAATAGAAATTGATTAAAAATTTAATTTCATGAGATTCTCATGCAGAAGCAAAGTTGAAAGTAAAAATTGAATAACACAAAACAGCCAATGGATTGTTACATCTGTAATAAAAGCACATATGAAATAAATATTGACCCAAAATAGTTACCATGGATTTGAGTGTCTAGTCTTGCATTGGGATTGTATGATATTGAGTAAATAATATATTCATTTGAATGGATAATAATATTGACATACAATTGATTGGAAATCAATTGAATCGAAAAGCTAATCATTTGGAATGAAAGTTATTCTCAAAAATGTATTTCCAATGAGAGGCTACATTTACAGCTTGAATGAATTTTTGGGTTGTTTTTTTCTTCAAATTTAATAGAAAATTTGTTTTCCAAATAAAATTTTTAAATTTCATGAGTTAATTCATGATGAGATGAAAGTATTTATCGAAAAGTGTTTTCTGATGAGAGAAAATTTTGTCTCAATTACATTAAATCTCAGTGTCTTTACTTGTTACCAATTGAATTGTAAAGTTGACAATCAATGGATTTACCAATTTCATGTTAACATTGAAGTTGCAGAAAAGGTTAAGAAGATGATAGAATGGATGACAAGAAATCAATGTTTTTCTTCCTTCTTTTTCTGGTCCCTTTCCTCATTCAGAATCAATCAGATAAAATCATTCCATTTCCTATCTCATAAATAAATTAATCTCAAAGAGGAATCAAGATTTGAATCAAAATTAAACAACAAAGATTATCGACCAATTTTCTTCTTCCAATTCATCATCATTTTTCTCGCTCTCTAAACATCTTTAAAATCTTTCTGTGTTTCAATTCATTTGATGAAATTCAACGATTTTCCATTTTTTCCCTTTTCCCTTTGCTTTTTACATTTACAAGTTTCGATTATTTTTTCGTTTTTTCCCTGTTTATTACTGAACAGATTAATGATAGTCTGTACTTTTCAATTTCAATCCCTTTGTGTTTAATGCTTTTCTTTATCATTATTTATCTCATCAAAGTTGAAAATATTTACTCGCCTGCTTTATCGTTGAACAAATTTTCTCCTGATAATCCTTTAATAACCGATGAAAATTGTTGAGCTCGTTTCTCATCATCAAATAATCAACAGATTTACAGTTTAACCTGCAAGTTCAAACTCTTTTAAATTCAATGTTTGAATGGAAATTGTTGCTGTTGGAAAGAAAATTTGAGAAACAAAAAGGTTCCATTGAATATCCAAATCTAGAGATATTTCCTTTGAGAAGAAAAGACTGAAAATAAAACAAAAAATGTGTTAAACTGTTGATTGTCATTCAAAATGATTAGTTATTCTTGATTGGCCAATTTTCATTTGAGTGTGAAAAGATTTAAATCAAGTAAAGTTAAATCCAGAAAAGATTCGAAACCATTCGTGTGGAAGTTTTCAAACCATTAAAATTATCATCACATAATTGAAAAAAATAGTGTTTGACCAATTAAAAAGGTGATGAATGATGATGACTAAAAGAGTGGTTCCATATGCCATTTGTGCATCTTATTACAATGGCTTTTTCCTCGATATCCATTGACCAGCTTGCTTTAGATGAAAGAAAGATTGAACTAAGCGAATTAAAATAAGAATGATGGAAATGAGAAAATGGTGAAAACAATGAAAATTGTTTACACATTCAAAATTGGTATCAATATGTATGTAAATAAAAGATTTAAATGGTTCATTGAATTCACCATTTCAATCTTGTTTATCATCTTAGTTCTCCCTTTTTCCCATATTATCATCGTCTTTTTGTTTAAATCACATATAAATATGAGTAAAACCATGAGCATTCATCTTCATGTTGACTGGGAAAAATAGCAACCTTAGTCAGATTAAACGAAGAAACTGAATCTTCTGATGATCCAAGTTATTGTTGTCTCATCTTTTCCACCTTAACTATCTTCTTGTCTTTAAACTTTTCCCTTCACTTTTGCTCTTTTCATCGTTGATTCCATCATTCTGTTCTTCTCTCCCTTGATTCATCTCCATTCAGGTGGATAAACATGAAATATTGCATGTTTCCACAGATCTTTAGACACACACATATTCAGATTGAAAACGGTGGCAAAAATGAATGTTGAACCAAAAAATTGCTTTTCCCTTTTGCTTGGCTTTTTCGTCTTCTTCTTCAGAATTTTTGAAAACATCTTTCTCCATTCAATGCAACTTTAGACTGAGCTTTAAGGTAAACCTAAAAGTAAAGGAGAAAACAAATTTAAAAACAAGAAAATGAAGAAAAAAATTGTTCATAACCACGAACAAAAGGGAAGCAGAAAGAGAAGAATGAAAAACCTTTTGGAAATTTACCTGAAAAATAAGGTGATATTCACCAAAAAATTGCCATCATTATTGTTATTATAATTGAATTACTTTACAATAAGATTGTTTCCATCCATAACCGTTGTTTACTCAGCACAATAATAATGTTCACTTCATTAACTAGAGATGGAAAAGGGAATAAAAAAAAGGGAAAACTGTAAGTGTATAAGGTACAATCAACATCAAGAAAAAGTGATAATTTGAAGATGTTTAGACAATCATAAAATATATGGACAATAGAAGGGAAAAAGCAACAAAACAAAAGTCGTAACAAAAATAACACCAAAATTATTGGATAAGTTGAATCTCGTCGATTAATCAAAATGTTTTCCCCGATAATGAAATTGGTAATGGGAATCAGCATTTTTTCCCATTCGGCCAAAATTCAATTCAATTTTGCGATTACAATTTAAATTGTTTGTAGCTTTTTCCACTGCTCTTCATGCCATTACGTCAACACTTACGGATTATAAAATGTTAAGCGTCAAAAATTGTAACCACATTTCAATCTTCAGTCATTTCTTCTGGTTCCTTTGCCAGTCTAGAAAATGATGTTTTGCCTCTCTTTCATTCCAAATGAAATAAAATGAAAACTTTGTAAAAGATGAGTTTCCTCTGAGAATCATTTTTTATCCAGCTTTTACCATGAAAAATGCTTGAATATTGTCTTATATCTTTTACCAATGAAATTGTTGTGCTTTGTTTAGACTTGTGCATGGAGAGAAAAAAAAGAAGCAATTGGATGAACAGCAAAATGATCATCAAGATAAATAAAAATTTTCTCCATGATTGTGTTCATGTTCAATGGAATAATGTTAAGGGTAAATAAATATCTGAAACACTTTAGAAAAAAATTATCGTCACTTGTATCGTTAACATCGTAACCATTGAGTTTATCATCCTTTTTCTGTCATTATTTATGTTGACTTTTGCTTCTGTTTCTTGCTTTTTCCATGTTTATTATTGAATAACTTTATCCTTTTTTCTTTGCTTTCTTTTGGACAGTCTTTTCCTTTTTTCTTCTTCTCGTTCTTGTTTGTTGCATTCCAAAAACATCTTTTCAGCACTTCATTGGTTTCCGTTGAGAAGAAAAAATCCTTTGAATGTTGAAACACAACACACCACTTTGGTTATCAGCCTTTTCCCATTGTTCAACCATCTTATACTTTTAGTACAAAATCGTTCATTGATTTTCAAAAACAAAACACAATCATACACATGTTCATGTGTTACATGTTTTCCATGTATGTGGTATTTGAGCAGGAGAGAAGAGGAGAAAAAATCGAAAAAAATATCGATTTCAATATGGATAAAAATGAAGGAGAAATGATGGCAAAAAAAAAGTGAAAGATTATTTCCAGTTTTAGCTGTCTGCTTTATAACATATTTTCAGCTTTTTTTGACAACTATTGGGTTAGCCATAACAAATCAACAAAAATGATCATAAATTGGTTCCTGTTTCCTTGTGTGATGATAATCCTGTTATCGTAATCATCTCCATCAACCTTTGTTTTTGCAGCATTTTCCTTGAATTTCTTTCTTTCTTTTATGGCTTTAAATCCGATCCTGTGAGCACATCATTTAGTCATCAGTATCACCATCTTGACTAGAGTTTACCTATTTCCCTTCGCTTTTTTCCTCTCTTTACCATGATAAACAATGATAAGTTCATTATCCTTCAACAGATATTCTAGTGAAACCAATCGGCTTTTGTTTTGTGTGGTAAACAAAATCATTAATCATTGTTCATTTGAAGAGTTGATGGGTTCATATTTACTTCACATGGTGTTGATATAAGAGCCATTTAAATCGATTTACTTGTGTCACACTCTAATATCCAAGATCAGGTACATTGATTAGTTTACTTTCATTTTTCTCCTTCATCTTGTTTGCTTCTTGTCATTTCCAATATTAACAAATATGACACAAAAGAGGAATCATCTTGAAACCCAAATTCATCGAAAAATGAACCTTATTGGAGATTTAATTTTAAACTATCCAATTGTGATTGTCGATTGAGTCACACAGACATACACTTAAATGTCTCGATGAACAGAAGAGGAAAGAAAAGAGAAAAGAAATGAGAGTTAAAAAAAGGAAATAAATTGAATTTAAAGAACAAAATGAACAAAGAAATAAGTGATAATAAGAAAAATGAACAACAGTACAATAAATATTTACTCATCATTTTCACCTCATGATCATTTGCTGTTTCAACGTCAATTGTTTGTTCAATTTTGTCCTCTTTGCTTTTTGATTTTCAACACTTGATCAACAGCCAATTGACTTTGTAAGCAGGGTTCACCTAAATCGCAGTATAACTTTACCAAAAGTCTCAATATTCAATTATTCTGATCAGAAAAGAGAGAAAAAAATGCACTTATTCGATTAAGTATACCAACAGTCATATGTAATAATATTAAGAATGGCAAGTGAAAATCCAATGAGGTAAAAACAAGTTTCCACTGATGCACCTTGCAAGTCTTGAAGTCAGTCTAAAGAGAAAAAAAGAAATAAATTTGAACTAAAAGAGTTAATCAAATTCATGAGAAAATGAGATTTACGAGAAAAAAAGGAGATAAAATTATTGCCTTTGAGTGATCAACAAAATTTCATTAAGCACATTTGAAAGAAAAGCTTTTTTTCCAATTGATTAAAATTGAAATTCAGTTGATCAATTAAAAGTGTTGAAAAGTAAATCTTCAACAGATTCAACTGGATGTAGAAAGCAAATGATAAAATTTCATATCAAGAGACTAATTGGTTAAATTGGATGAAAGTTCATTTGGCAAAAGTTGAGGTTAAATCTTTCATTGACTTTTCCTTCTTGGTTCAACTTCTTGGTTTCCTTTTTGACTTTATTATAAACATCAGCAGACATTTTTTGATATTCACTTTTGGCAGGTTTCATCGAGGTGCTTCATTATTTCCAGTAAAACTATTCTTATTATTATTAAATGATCAACTTGTGATCATCTAGGGTCATCATCATCACCATCTTATTTCTTTGCTATTTTTGCTCATTCAATCTTCACCACGATCATCAACATTACTTCTCTTTTCAACACATTCCTCCTGGATCATCATCATTATCATCTTCATCATGTTAGTATTGATAAACTCTTTCACCAAAAAGTCTCCTTTAATCTTGAATTCAGTTGATGTTCCAAGCCAATGTCTGCCATCGTCTATCATGTAGAGAGGAGAAGATAACTCTTGAAGAAAGGGATGAAAGGAGAAGAAGAAAAAAAAGAAGAGAATGATTGACTGTTAACAAAATGAAAAGGACAAAGAAAAATTTGCATCAAAAATATCTACAATTTCTCATGCAAACTACACTTTTCCCGGGCTTTATCCAATTCCATCATTTATATTTTATTCATCGTCTTCTTCTTGTCTTTCTCACTTATCTAACTTGTCGTCTAAAATTTGAATCCATTTCTGTCAATATATCATTCTCTTGTTTTCATATTATATTATAATACTTTAACATGTAAAGATGACTTTTAACTCTTCCATGATAGTCTCATCACTTTTGCTGCTTTTCCCTGTACAAGGAAAACCACTACATTCTTCCAGAATTTCCATTGAGATTTCAGTCAGATTTTCTTTTCTTTCAATTATCCTTTTAGATTGTCAATCCAATCTCTTTTTCCCTTTCATCACCTAACTTGAATCTTTATCTTTTCACCATTGGAACAGTTTATCGTTCAATCTTTCAATTGATTGCGATAGACTTTAGTTTCACTTCAAGTTGCAAAATAACAAAAATATCCAGTTGACCAGTAAAGAGTTGTCTATGAAAGGTCTGTAAAAAAAGAGATAAATAAATGATGAAAGTAAGAAAATGGTTACAAAATGTAGTTTCTTTTTTTTCGCTCATGAAAAATTGCCTACAAAATCATTCATCAGCTAAACATTTCTTCATAAACAAAAAGACATAAATCTCTTCTTCATGATTATGAATAGTTTTTCATCTTGCGATTCCCATAACTTTATTTCAAAATTTTTTATCCTCATTCAACTTTCATGCGGAGAAGAGGCAAAAAACACAGAAATATCTTTATCATGAAAATGAAATGAGCAAAGATATACTTACAGAGTAACCCATGTCTTGATGTGAATTCACAAACTTTCCATAAAACATTATTCCAAGATCAAATTATATTACATTAAAGATTAATTCACTTAAGATTAGTTTCTTGTCAACCTCTGAAATCGGATAACAGCAAACAGAAAAGTGAAAAAACGAACTAAAAAGCAAAGAGAAAAAAAACTAGAGTTTCTTTATAAAAACACATTTCAATTTCAATCACCTCCATTGTACATGCATTTTGATTCCACTTTAGTATTCCTTGATTGTTGGATGATCAATTAAAATGAGCCAATCTTCATGTTAGTCAGTGGTTTCATCCATCTTTCCTTGTTAAACTGAATCAAGTTTGAGATATTATTTTCCTTGCCAGCTTCCAAAGGCTACGAAAAACAATAGAGTGAAAAAAATATCAAGCCATCTTAATATTAATGCATACATCTTTGTTTGTTGTTGTTGCTTCTTACTTGCTCGATACGTTTCATTGAACCTCCATTTATTGACTTCTCAATCATGTAACGTTGAAAAGTTGACAGAAAAGGGCAGAAAAAGATTTTGAAAAAAATAAGAAACAATAAAGCCTGAAAAGGAGAGAAACAGAACAGTGTAAGCAATTGATTGTGTTGATGATGCTTGTTCAATCGATGATCGCAAACTATTCTCATAGGGAAAATATTTGATGTCAATAAGAATAGATGAAGATGATGGAGGATGATAAAAAAAGAGAAATGATAATATGAATGCAAGAAAAATGGAGGAAATGTAAGTTGAAACGGACATTTACCATTTTTTCAGACTTTTCTGCTTTCGTTTTGTATATTACTGTGTACCAAAGCTTGAGAATTGTCTTGAAACCAGAGGAATCTTGTTATTCTGCTATTGTTTTGTCAACTCTTCTTGTATTTCAGGGTTCTTGACTAGTCTCAAAATAAGAGAGCTTTAACCTCGTCCTTAACCATATTTTTTTTCAAATATTCATATATTCAAGCTCTTCTTTTCTCCAAATTTTAAGATCAAATAAGTAAGGAAATCATCAAAAGGATTAGCTTCCTAGTGCTTATAAGAATCTTTTCTTCCTTTTCTTTCCATTGTCTTGGTATTCCTTCCAGAAGATACTGTTTATAATATTGCTGATTTTTGCTTGATTTTTTGTCTCCTTTTTCCTCTTCTTATTTAGCTATTGTCTTCAAAAGCTTAATCATTGTTTCAAGTTGGGTTAAAATGTTGATGGAAAGAAGGCTGCAATAATATTAGCAGAATTCATCAGCAAGATTAAGGGATGCTCAATCCAATCAATGTTACTTTTCATTTGGTTGATGGTGATGAGACAATGTAAAAGCATATTCTTTGTCATCAAAAATTTGTCCATCTTTAACTCTTGTTTCATCAGTCTTTATCATTCTTTAAATGTCTTCTTGGAATCATTTCTCTTCTTCTCATCAGCCGATTTATATTTCTCTTCAATTCCCAGTTTAGATTTTTATACAATAATTCGTCATTCCTTAGTTGGTCACTTTTACTTTTGGCTTAACTTTTGTTCATCAAATTGGTAACTGATATTCCTACTTTTTCTTTGTTTTCTCCTTAATTCTTTTTCTTCTTTTTATCTTCTCCTGCTTCATTGTAATGGCAAACTCATGGTGATGATCATCATGATGAAAGGGTAAAGTGAGATGAAAATGGTAACCCAAAAGAGTCACTAGACTGGTTGATAATATCCACTTTTGGTAGAATTGATTATCCAAGCTCTTCTTTAGCTGTTGTCTTCCTTCTTTTCTTTTCTTATTTCTCCTGCTACTTACACTTCATTCATTCATCTTGCTCCATTACTTAATATTGTAGATTGTTTCTAAAGTGTGTTCAACAGAATGAAGATGGAATAGAGGAAAGAGAGAGAAGAAGAAAAATAATATCATAAATATAATTCTCTTAACTGAAATAAATTCTTATGAGATATAACATGAACATGAGTCTGTCAATATGATAGTTGTACATATTTATTATGAAGAACCAAAGGGAAAACATGATAACCTTAACTTGGTCAAAAAGCATATACAAACCAAGGATAAAACCCAAAAACTTCAAATCAAATTATAAGTCTATCCTGAAATGTAAAGTGCTAAATATTATTCTGCCCATGACAAAAACGGTTGATTCTTGAGGAAAAATAAATTTGCATAAAAAGATCAATAAAAATGCTCATCCGAAGATGGAAACAAAATTAACAAAAAAAAATGAAAAGCCCAAGTAATGACTTTGTCAACAACCTAATCATGTTTCTTATTTTTTCTTATCTCACTTGTAACTTACAGCTGACTGCAGTTTCCTACTGGCAAATGCTCAGATCGTTGATTATCCGATTGTTTACTGTTCAGAGACTTTCTGCAAAATTTCGGGCTACAACAGGGCCGAGGTTATGCAGAAAAGCTGTAGATGCACATTTATGTACGGTGAGATGACAGATAAAGCAACCATATCCAAGATTGAAAATGCATTAGACAATCATTCAATGGAACAATTTGAAATACTTCTTTATAAAAAAAATCGTAAGTATATTTCAATCCCTTTTTACTTCTTATCATCAAGTTTCCTGTCATCTTTGCCAACCCAGTTCCACAATCAATGAAATCAACCTGAAAGGTAAAGAAAAAAAGAGTGAGAGAAAAAAAGAAACACATTCATTGGATGATTTCAAGAAACGAATCGAGTACAATAGTGAATAACCCATTTATCGATTGTTCAACCTTGAATTTTAAATTGGGTGAATAATAGCAAGCTATAATAGTCCAATAAACTTACTGTTAGTTCTAAGACAATGAAGCTAATCAAGAAAGGAAACAAATTTAAAAAAAAGAGGCAAAAAATGACTTACCTTGACAAAAAAATAAAATTTAACGAGAAGAGAGGAAAAAAAGTAAAACCAAAAATTGATTTTTTGACAGCAACCAGAAACAATATTGTAATCCTCTCTTTGCTTTAACCGATACTGAAACAGTGATGAAAAACATTAATTTTAGATATAAAATAAGTAAAATAAAGCTTGTAGACCATTATAAGCTATCAATGACCTAACTTGGTAGCAAAATAATTGGCTTTAAGTTACCAAAGCTGAAGTTCAAAATTGAGCTTAACAATCTATTTATAGCTTTTCAAGTAACTGGAAAATTTTTGAGGAAACAATAATTATTTCACTGGACTTTACAGTTCATTTATAAGTATTAAAACTTTCCAATATATGGTGGTGGCTGTACTTGAAATCATCAGATGTTTACATGTTGTTTTTTTTGCTTGCCGGAATTTATTGAATGGTGAGAGTAAAGATAACAATTCATGTTCTCACACTGCTATTAACTGGATTAACTTGATACAGTTTCACCTTTTCCTCGTGCTTTTTCTAACACTTTTCTTGTCTTGTTATCCCATTAATTCAAATCAGGTACCCCATTATGGCTTTTGTTGCACATTGCTCCAATAAAAAACGAGAAAGACGTTGTTGTATTATTTTTGCTCACATTCAGAGATATAACAGCCTTAAAACAGCCGATTGAAGATGATGCCAGTAAAGGTCTTAGTAAATTTGCAAGACTTGCACGATCAGTTACTAGAAGTCGATCTGTTTTAGCGCAACAATTTTCATCACATATTCCTATCATTAAAGCTGAACCTTCCAAACAATCGAGCTTGGGTCATGTAAGTATTTTTGACAATCAACTTTTTGTGATTCGTCATTTTATCGTCACTCAGGGGCACTTCAGAAATATTGATATGAATTATTGTTGGAAGAAAAGATGATTTCCAGTCAGGTTTCAACAATAGGTCATAGATCAAAGGGATCAAGTATGTAGACACTCGAGTTGAAGGTGATCTTTTTTGCAACATCATTTTCAGGATAATTTGTCTCATTAATCTGGTCAAAAACAGATAACAAATCTTCTTTCCTTTGACCAGCGATTAGAATAATAAATGACAATTTGTTGACAATGGGCAATGTTATCCATTGAAGCTGATGATCAAGTAACTCATATTCGCCTAATTTTTCCCTTTATTTTCGTCCATCCAAGTTCAATGTTGACTTTTGTTACAGAAGCTGTTAACTTGGTTTGTTGGTTGATTATTTATCGCTTGGTTGAGCATAAAAGAATATTTAAAAGGACCATTTTTTGTCTGTAAATATTAAAATACAGATACTCTTGGCACAAATGAAAGGGAAAACATGGATAGGGAGAGTGAGAAAAAAATTAAAGTCAACTGAGTTAGTTAATTAAGTGAAAAAATTTCATCGAAACTATGATCATACATACTTGATTTTTTGGTTTGTTAATGAATTCGTGCATTGATCGATAATAAGTAGGCAAAGGTATTTACTCAGTCACCCAACAATAAACTGAATGTTTAACCTAAACATATAAGTTTACTATTGTATTCAGAACTGTATAAATGGTTTAAGCAATTAATAACGTAAACATTAGATTACTAATAAAATAATTCAAGGTTTGGTTAACCTTAGAGCCTAGATAAAAACAAGAAGAAAAAACGATTAATAATAAAACAAAAAGTTGCAGGGAAACAGTTAAAATAAATTATTTCCAACCCAATCAGTAGCACTATGTTTAGTTGAAGTTTTTAGAACCTTCAACTAGAAGGAAGAAAACATTTTGGTTGAATAAAAAATGAAACAAAAGTGGAACTATCATTGTATATGCCCACAATTATAATCACAAATACAATTAACCTGATAGACCCTTCAAGTTTCGTTAAATGTATTAATAATAAGTGTGTTGAAGCTGAACAAACCAGACTTTTCCATTTTGGCTTTTCTTATTTCACCTTCATACCATTGAATTCAATTATCAACTCCAATACAGATGAGTTTCGAGTCTTTAGCTTTCTGTAAAAAATGAGACAACAATAAAACTATAAAATGACAAACAGAAAAGTCAGTTGATACTTTGAAGAGTTAAGTAATTTTCTCTATTTATCTTTACTCTTTTCTTTTTAAATCCTTCAACTGTCCGTTAATGGGTCCACTGTTAATCATTTATAATCTCTCTGGAATTTTGTGCTGAATTACACATTTTTGTTGAAAATGGGAAATACCATCAACACTCAATCAATGTGATTTGAACGAAACAAAAAAAAAATGATAATCAACCACTTTTTCCATCCAATTTGACACTTGACACCATCATTTTGTCATGCAATTATCATTATTTTAGTTGATGACCTTAAACTCGGATGTTCTTCCCCAATACCGTCAAGAAGCACCTAAAACTCCTCCTCACATTTTACTTCACTATTGTGCTTTCAAAGCAATCTGGGATTGGATAATTCTTTGCTTAACCTTTTACACTGCCATTATGGTACCATTTAATGTTGCATTCAAAAATAAAACATCAGACGATGTTAGCCTGCTAGTCCTTGACAGGTAAGTTGATTAAGTACAATTAATCTTTCAACGAATATAATTCAAGTTATATGAGCTCGCCAATTTAATTTTCCAAGGACCAGGTTGCTATGTCAATCATCCTACGTAACCCTCCTTAAAGGTTTAACACAGTTGCTGTTGATAATCACCATTTTGTTTCCAACCAAAAAAACCGTTACACTTGATGATAAAGGTGATAATTAAGCAAAAACAAATGAAGAAATAAAAAAAAGCAAATTAACGAAATGATGTTCTCTCAACACAAATATCTAGATATATTTACATTGCAAGGGGAAAACATTGGTGTAACAGTGAAAACAAACAGGCAAACATGAAGCAAAATAACCATCATTGAGTAACAAGTGAGCCAATCAACCAATGTAACTGCAATGGAAATGTAATGAAACAAGAAGAAAAAAATTAACATAAAATTAACATGGCAAGATTGTAGTGTTAGAGTGACAATAGAAAGGGTTGAGTTGTCGGTTAGTTTTACCGGCAACCGTTTCACTAGTTATATTACGCATTTGAAATCTTATGACACTGTTAATTGAAAACTAACTTGTGATAATAGAAGACTAACATTAACCAGTAAATCAATTGAAACGTTTTAAAACAACATGTTATGTAGTGTTGCAACAATATTATCGATACAATAAATAATATCGATAACAAAGCTAGCAATATTTATCGATAAGCCTGACAATACTATCGATAACTAATATTATCGAAAGATCTTACGTCCAGCGACAATGAAAAAAATTTTCTGAAGCAAGTCAATAATTAATGAAAAATGCACGGGTTAATGTTAATAAAATAGTGTTCCTAAGCTCGCTGCCTGATTCTTTAATTAAGTTTTCAATCTGCAATTCGGTCAATGTAAATCTAATACCTGTTTTTTTCCTATTTTATCATATTAAATCCTATGCAAATAACAATATATTGCAATATTTTTCAATATTTTTTCGATATTTTTTCAATAACAATATCATCAATATGTATCGATAAGTACTCAAACAATATTTTTCCCATCGATAAATAACTTTTTTCAATATTTTGCAACACTAATGTTATGTGAGAGCAAAATTGAGATTGTAAAGCAAGATAGGCAATTTGAATTTTTGTTTAACTGACAATTCAAAAAACGGGATCGTTTGCTAATTTAAAACATTCAGCTGACGTAATTTGATATATTTTGCAAACACTATTCAATGATTGGCTCAACAATAATTGTTTAACTGAAAATTTTCCAATCAATTTATAAACTTTAAATGAATATGATAAATTTGATTTAATTGAAATACTAATTACATTTTGATTAAAGGCTTTGCAACGGATCCATAATGTAAGTCGATGGTAACACATTAGACTTGCATGATTCCTCGAGGAGATTTTTCAAATTTAATTGTGCTCAATCTCTGCAAATTTGCTTTGAATTTAATTATATTATTTCAATCAATTGTTGATCAAACCTAAAATTATTTTATTTCGTCCCATTTAATTAACTAGATAAATATTTAACTTTGTTTTCCTTCGCCCGGAGCCAATCAAGTGAAATAAATGAGAGGAAGCACCTTTTGATCACACCAAAAAATACTGTGTGAAGCATTCAAAGTATTCACATCAAGTTTTAAATGTTGACAATAAGAGAATAAAGATAAAATTAAAACTAAAATTGATACAAAATGATTAATTTGAGAAATAAAAATACTCTTTTGAGTGGCGAAACAAAAACAATTTGTTGATTAACAAAATAACTTGCAATAGTAGGGCAAATTGAAAGCAGTAAACCTTTAAAGGTAAAACCCAAAAGCTAAGCCTAAAAACCTATTATAATTCTGAGAATGATCAGAACTAAAGCTCAAAATCCAATTAATTATATCAACTTACCTTATCTAATTACACTGTTTATATATCCAAAGGAAAGAATCCAAAGTAACTAATCTTCAAAATAATACAATAATAATGTATCAACTATAAACCATCAAAATGTAATAAATCAACTCTGTATGTAACACAACTGTAACATCAGCTGTATGTTGAAACCTTATTGAAGAAAGGAGTAGAAGCGCAATTTATAAATTATTTAAAATGTTACATAATATAGTTAGTTAATGTGATTATCATAAATATAAACCTAAAATGAATATCTAATGTGAAAAGTGTTAATATATAAATAATGTGAACATTTAAAAATTAACCAGAAAAGAATGACTGTTGACCAGAAATCATAAAATGGGTCAAAATATCCCAAACATTGGGTTCAACAATTAGAAGGACCAATTACAATATTAATCATTAATTTGTATTAATTTGTTGACAATCCAGTTGTTTGTACAACAAAGTAAACAATAATTTATTAAAGGTAAAATTAAACACTCATTTAGATGTAAGATAATCTTGATATTTATATTTAGTAACTGGTTCATGGTTAAATCTCGGATTTTACCTTGATTATTCAAATTACAGTTTTACCTAAAATAAATTATAGTTGACATAATTTTTCATTGTTTCCCAAATTAAATTGGTTTCACATAACTTTACCTCCAATTCTGGTGAATTCCTATTTTTACATTAATATTGAACACTCCCAATTGTATCTAAATATAAATGTATTAAGTTTCAATGTAAACCTTTTACTTCTTTCCAACACTTTATGCAACCTAAATTCAATATTAAATCTATTATACTATTAGCTGAATGAAATAACTAATATATTTACATGGGTTTGAAAAGATTCATTCTATTGCAGATTAAAATTCAACTTTGACCAGTATTTTGTTTCAAGTTTAGTTTTTGTCAAACAATTTCACCTTCTATTTTTAGGTTGATTGTTGAATCCTTTAGCAAATTTAACTGACAATGTTTTGTCGTAATTAATCAATACCAAAGTAAATTTTGTTTTCCTTTGTTGATTGCTAATTTGTATTATGATTTATATTTATTAGCGTTAAACATGGAAGTCATTAAACATCAAGTAAAGCTTTTACTTGATTGGGAGACAGTAAAGTTGCTGATGGAAAATGGTTAAATGTTCAATATTTAGACTTCATTTTTCATTTAAATTGCAGTTGATTCGTTAAATTGTCACGATAAGCTTTTCAAATAATCATTTCGATGAAATAATGATAATGCAAGTTACAGTTCATTAGCTGCTGTCTTCAAAATGGTAACTTGTATTCTTGGTAACAAAGCAGTTTCCATTCAAAATAGTATCAAAAATCAGTTCATAAATAGTGAACCAGAATTCAATCTTTTAGTGTTAAATATCATCTTTTTATGAGCTTCATTTGTTGGTTATTTTTCGGGTTCAAGATACTCGAATCTGTGAATTAAAATTGCTGGTTAAATAATTGAAATCTGTGAATGGAAACAAAAAATGAACTCAACTTCAACCTGTTAATGTTTGCATCGTCATTGAAAGCTGTTGAACAAATAGACTTAAGAAAAATCAAATTTCAAAGAAAGTTCAAATACTTCGCAGTTGCTCACATCATTTTTGCTACCCAATGGCTAAAAATGAAATAATTTTGAAGATCCTGAAGGCCTACATTCGACTCGGTGTGATCTTACTTAAAATGTGAAAAGCTATTCTCGAGGCAAAAGACAGAAAAAGTTTATAAATGCAAGTCAAGGTTGACGTTTCATGGTAATGCATCAATGGACTTTCTTTGTAAGTTCCTCACAGTAAATCTCTAAAGGCTATGTACATTTGATTGAAAACAATATGATATTCAACAGGATGGTGTAAGTAAAATTTCAGCCAAGAATAGGAATTGAAACTGAGACTTTGCAATCATTAAAAAGTCTCAACTATCTTCACCAATCACGATAAAAAAAGTTGAAATTTAAAACCCAATAAAGAGTTTTTTCCAACTCAATTAGTCAACTAACCTAGTTTCATATTATCATCAATTATATCATTAATATACACAAATAAATCAAAAGTTACTCTGTTAAAGGGGGTTCTTACCTGTTTCAAGTCATAGTAATGTTATCTGTTTGAAGCAGAAATTATTCAATCCCAAAGATGTTGATAAATAACTTTGAAATGTCATTTAAATAGCTGAGATAAAGGTGTACTTTGAATTATCTTTGGACTTATGATCATTCAACTTGAAAAGTTGGCCTTTACAGGTTTAAGCTCATCAATAGATCGGGAGTTATGATTCCGATCAGTCAGAGAAAAATTCCGACCTGTGTTATGAAGATTAGAGCATAGAGATGACATTTTCAAAGATAAGTTTCGATGAATTTGAGCAAAGGGGAAACTATCATGTTTTGTAACACACTGTATCTGAATGGCAAATTGTTTTATACAATTGAGAAAATATTTGATCCCTTTATATCACAGCTTTTTTGAAAAGTACATAAAAGCTCGATAGAATAGATTATCTTCAATCTTCTGTAACTACTTTTCGAAGACCATTATCATTAAATTTCAAGTTGAAATCACAGAATGAGCAGAATGGAACTTATGATGATTTGAAAATTGAATCACACAGAGTAACTCCCAGCAAAAGTGGATCCTTATGTTCAAATGGTGATTCAAAATCTTTTCGATTGAACAATTGCTTGATAGCTTGTTGGTGTAATTTAGTTTTACTGGTCAACTTTGATTCAAATTTCAATGGAAAAATTTCCATCATCGAGGTATCTTCATGACAAACAAGTGAATGGCTGAAAATGAAATAAAAAACGGTTAATAATGAATGTTATAAGTAAAGGTATCATTGTTATTTTACCAGTTTATATCCAGGTGAAAGAAAAGAGGAATAAAATTCCCTCAAGGAAAGTGATATTTGCAGCCGATTAAGTGGCTTTATACATATAAAAGATGTTCAAATTGATGCAACCATCAAATACAGTCAAAATGGTAATATCATAATGATAACTGTCACCATCATCATCATCGTAATCATCATCATTACCGTCTTCATTATTGTCATTTCTATATTTCAACCATTTGTTTCATTTCCTCTCCTAACCATCATTTGCATCAACTATCCACTATGCTGACCAAATGACATAAGACGTCCATCTGTACAGTTATTCATAGGCAAGATTTGTCAGCTCCATCCAAGACAGTCAATCGCCAAATCACTTTGAGACCAAGTCTGAGCAAAAAAAGCAAATTGAATTAGTCCAATTTATTTGTAATTGACAAGATAACTTATAATTATAGTCGTAACAAAAAAAAAGCTCCATACTTACAAGATTTGCCAAAAGATGGTTCCTTCCAAGCTTATTCAGCAAAATTAACGTCAATAAGAAATTATCAATTCTTAGCTAGCTCAATACTCGTCACTAATTAACCAAATTAAATTTATAATAGAATCTAAAAATGAAAACAATAAACGCTTCTTACATCGTTTGGTAGATTATTATGGACGTTCATGTATTTGATAAAGCAAATTACAGCGTTTCTAGTTACTCACCTTTAGATCAGACTTTACACATAATTGGAAGTTTAGTTAAAAATTAAAGTCTTATATCAAATAAAGAACCAGCACAATTAATTATTTAACAAACAAATGAAAAAGCAAGGTTAAGCTAACAAGCTTTTCAATATTAAACACGTGAGAGTGAGAAGTTAACCAGAAAAGGAGGGAAAGAGTTGCAATCAAATTAATGGCGCTTTTTATGAAAAAAAACCCAAAAATTACCAAAATTTACAATTTATAGTCATTAATGAATGTTAAGCATTTGCCATTCCAATCATGACAATTTCAGATGAGATTGGAATAACTGATTTGCATAGAAGCAACTAAACTTCTCTATTTTGATACAGAAAAGGCAAAAAAATTAGTTACTTTAATAATGATATGTTTAAATGATTTTATGAAGAGAAGATACAAAAAAAATTAAAAACAAACTGAAACGAAACCAGAATTCTGATCAACTTTTAGTTACACAATTATAATAACTTCATACAGTTTGGCTTGGCATTTCCGTTGATTGAATAAAATCAATTGAAGTGTTTGATTAAGATGGGAAAGGTGAAAATTTGATTTTGCAAGTAAAAATTTTTCAACTCATTTTTTTCTGATAACATAATCATGATTACAATTGAAGAAAGTCTTGATATTCCGAAAGCATGGAAAGGCTGAAAAAAAGAAAAGCAAATGCTTTCTATGATTGATTGTAAATATTTATCATTCAGATCATACGATAGAATCAAGTTCAAAGTTTTGTTTTCCTCTGAATGATAATCATTTCAAGTTATTCATTGTGAATGTTAATCAGTCCCTGTTAATATGAGCAAATAATTCAAACAAAAAAACCAGTAAAAAGAAAAAAAAAGAAAAAAAATTGTTCGAATTGTTAGTCTCATCGAAAAAATGAGTTGAAATGATCAGATTTTTGTTCATTTGAGCAACATTCAAAAGTATCGAATATTTTTGCATAAAAAATCCAAATTTCTTCCAATCATTGAAGCAATCATGAGATTCTTTTGGAAACAATTGATGGAAATTTATTGATCAAACTTGATCAAATTAAATCAAAGTATCAAACCTTTAAATCGTTAAATGTTTAACTTAGAAAAGTAAATGATTCAAATGCTTATTTTAAACATTGAACAATCAAAGAGCAAATAAGAAATGACAGTATTTTGTGAAACTCATTGAATAATAATTGTTATCTTAATGTTAATAACAGTTATTGGTGGATAAAGAAACCTATGGAAACACTTTCTTGTATAATACAATTGAAATTAATCACGATTCAATGCAGATTCACGGCAATCAGCTAACATTTTCATTTAACTCATAATCAGTTGAAATGGTAAACAAGATGGAAGGAAAGTGAAGAAGAAAAAAAAATGATAACTTGGATTATTCTTCTTCTTTTCTATTATCAACATTATTCTTCCATTATTGTTTACTGCCTTTTCTCTTGCTCTATTTGCTACTCAATTATATCCAAATAAAGGTAATACTCTGATATAATTGAGTTAACATTAAGCTGCACTTTCCTTTACCTTTCAACTTAAACCTGTAACCATTGTTGCAAGGTTTACCTGGCTAAATGTGATTAAAATGGCAACAGTAAAAAAGTGAGGTTAAAAGGTCTACAAATTGCTAATTAGAGTTTGAAATTTACTTTTTTCAACTGAAAAAAAAAAATTTCTGGGAGTGAAAAGTGCCTGGGAATGAGCCAGAATCTTGGGAGGGAAAAGTTACGATAATTGGGACTTTGAGAGCGACTTTAGATTTATAATGTTTTTTTTGCAGTTTGATTTGTTTATTGAAATTCATTGGTCGATGAAACCTGTTTATGCTCTATTTATGTTTAAAACAGGCAAGGTGACAATCGGTTCTGTGTAAAGTTGCTCATGTGAAACCAGAAACCTGATAAAGTTTAGTCTGGAAAAAGTGGACATTTCACACAAGAAAAGTCAATTCAAATTGGCGAAATTTAAATAACAAACGATTATATTTCGAGTGATTTTCAGGGAAACAGTTTTTTTCCTTTTTGTTTTCTTTTCAATTTTTTGACTTTTACTGTAATTTTATTGCTTTTACTCCACGGGTTGAATGATTATCAAATGTGTTTAATATTGATTGACTTGAATAGTTATTGAGTTGCACTTTTATTGAATTTTCTGCAAAACAGAAAAATTATCATTTTGTTCTTTGGAAAATTTAATGGAAGCTCCAATGGTTACCGATGAAATTTTAAGCCATTTTGATTCAATCTCTCATTTTAATGATTCTAATGATTTGATGATTTTATCTGCATTTTTGCTTTTCTTCCTTTTCTCTTTTAGCATTGTAGATGTCATATTTTTCATTGACATTGTGCTCAATTTTCATACAACCTTTGTCGGACCTGGAGGTGAAGTTGTCTCGGATCCTAAAATAATACGAATGAACTATCTTAAAAGTTGGTTCATAATTGATCTTTTATCGTGCCTACCATATGATATTTTCAATGCCTTTGATGATGTTGAAGAAGTAAGCATTAAAAACGCGTTTCCTAACCAATTTCAACCACAATGTTAAAAGTAATAGGTTAACTCTTAGAATGAGCAAAAAACACTTGAAACATTCCACAGGTTTTCAGTTAATTTGCTCATGTCACATGGAAGTTATAAAAAAAAGCACTAGCAAAGAAAGGCCAAAATCAAGATTAGACGAGTTGAAAGTAAATGCTCATTTTGATTGAATAATAATCCGTTCAAGTAAACAGAAACTGTGTGATAAAATCTCAAAGCACATTCTTAACTACAAAAAATAATGTAAAATTAACAAATTAACGTCATTATTTGAGGAATCATTTTATTAGTGCAATCATGAATTAGTTGATTTAATCATTGGTATTGTTTAATTTTGAGTTTTTACAAAAACTCTTGGTCAATCTAATCATTTACTTTTCAAGTTTTAACCAACTAACACTGAATGTTGTTTGAAAGGCAAAACTCGCCATCGTAATTTGGGAAACTTTCAACTTTTTTGTTCTAAAATTATTAATTAGTGTTAATTGTTGTTTACATTTACCCTTTTCACCAATCGATAGCAAGGAATAGGAAGTCTTTTCAGTGCTCTTAAAGTGGTGCGTCTCCTTCGTCTTGGTCGGGTTGTCCGTAAATTGGATCGTTACCTTGAATATGGAGCCGCAATGCTCATTTTACTTTTATGTTTTTACATGCTGGTTGCCCATTGGTTAGCATGCATTTGGTACAGCATTGGCCGTTCGGATGCGGAGAATGGTTTCGTTTACGGTTGGCTTTGGAAACTTGGAAACATAACCAAAGTAAAACCTTTTCTTTACAAAAAAATAAAATCTCATCAACTTTACCCACTGACCCTTTTTTGACCCAATTTTTTTCTCTTTCCATTTCCCCAACCTTAACATCATAATTAGCAACCATTTAATTTCACGGTAACCGATACTACAAGTATCACAATGAGACCAGAACTAACTGGAGGCCCTCAGCGTGGAACCATGTATGTCACCGCCTTATATTTCACCATGACTTGCATGACTAGTGTTGGATTTGGTAATGTTGCACCGGAAACTGACAATGAAAAAGTTTTCACCATTTGTATGATGATCATTGGAGGTAATTAATTAACCTTTTAATGTTAATCTAAATAAGAGTAGAAGGAAAGAGACACGGGAAAAGACAAGATTTAAAGTTGATAATTATTCAAATGAGAAACTCCAAGACTCGGGGGACTCCATGAAATGAATTTTTCATTTTTTCTTCTTCTTCTTCCTGTTCTCTTTTGTCTCCTTTTTTTGGTTGAGAAGAAAAAAAAGGTGAACAAAAGAGGTTTTTTTTTTCTGAAAAGAAGAAGATGAAAATTTTCAAATTTCTCGAAAATGTCGACAAATTTCATCTTTTGTTTTCGCTTTCAAACCATTGTTGAACAATTTTCGAAATTGATTAAAAAAGATAATTTCACCGAATCAAAGGATTTACCTTTTTCTTTCTCTGCTAATGATGCAGGTTAGTTGCAACAATAAGCGAACATTTCAATTCTCTTTTCACATTATTAGTCATGACATTCCTTTCACCATTCTCATCTTCATCATCATCAGCGTCTTATTTTTATTTCACTTTTCTTTTGTTCCTCGAGTGTTGCAAAGCTTAATGATATTCAAAGGCCCTCAGGGGGCCAATCGATTATCAAATAAGAATGAGATTGAATTGAACAGAATTGGCAGGGACATGGAAAAGTCATTTACTTTCATGATAACTTTTGATCATTTACCATTTACTCTCCTTTACACTTGCAATCTACTTTATCACTATTAATGATTAAGTCAACATTATTTGTCTTCAATTCAGTGGGCGATCCAGCGAAAGGCGAACAAAGAAATCAAAAGAAAAAGAGAGAGAGAGAGAAAAAAAGAATATTCGACGAGAAAAAAAAAACGTTCTCCCAACCTTATTGTGAATATTAATATTAATGATGAATCATTTAATTACATCAATAGTAATTATTTCAACCTCAAAAATGGTTTGAAGCGAAAAGGAAATGAAAAGAAGGCAAAAAAAACGTCAATCTCTAAACGCTATTAACATGGTGACTGGGAGTGTAAACTCCCGGTAAAGACAGAAAAATAAAAAATGAAAAAATTATTTTCTCTTTTTGCAGCTTTACTCTATGCAACTATATTTGGTCATGTAACTACCATAATACAACAAATGACTTCGGCAACTGCTCGTTATCATGACATGTTGAACAATGTTCGTGAATTCATGAAGCTTCATGAAGTGCCCAAAGCATTGAGTGAACGGGTAATGGACTATGTTGTCTCCACTTGGGCCATGTCGAAGGGAATCGATACTAAAAAGGTTCTCAGTTATTGTCCAAAGGACATGACGGCCGACATCTGTGTCCACCTTAACCGTAAAGTGTTCAATGAACATCCCGCCTTCCGTTTAGCCTCTGATGGTTGCCTTAGAGCTTTAGCAATGTACTTTTCAATGGACCATTCGGCGCCCGGTGATTTACTCTACCATTCAGGTGAATCTATTGATACTCTTTGCTTTGTTGTCTCCGGTTCACTTGAGGTTATCCAGGATGATGAGGTGGTCGCCATACTGGGTAAAGGTGATGTGTTTGGTGATGCTTTCTGGAAGGAGCCGACCATTGGTCAGTCTTGTGCCAATGTGCGTGCTCTAACATATTGTGATTTACATGCAATAAAGAGAGATAAATTACTTGAAGTGCTCAACTTTTATCATACTTTTGCAAATTCATTTGCTCGTAATTTAATGTTAACGTATAATCTAAGGCATCGGGTAAGTAAACATTTACCACCTAAACATGTTCATTGGTCATTTGATGAAAGAAAAAATTAAATAGACCAAATCAAATAATCGAAATATGCAAAAAACATTTTCTCTTGATAAATCAATGAAAATCACAATTTCTGTTATCAAATTTTTCTATTCACTTTTTGCCTTCAAGGGTTCATGTTGAAATCGTTTGGGCAGATTGACTTATGATTAACTCTTTCTTTATACTTTTACCTTTTTACTCAACAGTTTTGTATGATTTCCAAATTTAAATTGACAGAACTTTCAGCTCGTTTAACAGACATTTTTGAATCAATGATTGAATTGAGATTGCATTTCAATCGTAAATATATTTTTCTTTTATCTGCTAACATCATTTAGTTGAATCGATTTATCACACTTTTATATCACATTTGATCACATAGAATGCTAATGATAAGTTGCCTTCAAGAAATGTTGATTGTCTTTGGAAAAGTGGAGAAAAAAAGAAAAATATTTTCAAAACAAATCACTTCGATGCTCATTATATTGAGTTGAGTCCAAAACGTGTGTAAGAATATTTCTTTTCCTTCAAATTTAAATGTTCAGACGAAGAAAAAGATCGAAATTTTGACCAAAAAGAGATGAAGATTGCAGATCAATTGCTGTTAAAAGCAATGATCGCTGTTTAAATGGTTATCAAGTGAACCACATTTTTCACCCAACTTCAACTTTCATTTTTACTCCAATTTTTCCTTCTCTCATCAATCAATTCTCATTCCCTTGGTTTTCAATTTTTTGTCAATCTTTCTTCTCGAAGCAAATTTCCATTAAACAAAATCTCTTTAAGGTGATTACAAGAATATATCTTATTATAATCTCTCTGATAACGATGTTGATCACTTTCAGAATGCTGGTTTAACCCTAAACAAGATAAAGTGAATCAGATTTGGAGAAGAGAAAGGTTTATATGCAAACTTCATGTCGACCCAGTTTAACCTTGCTTGGTTAACACTTTAATCACATTGTCTCTTCTTTTGTCCTCTTCTCCACCCACTTATTCAAAATCATCTTTACTCTCATCTTGACGACTCTCAACCTTAAAAATTGTCTAAACTCGAGAGTGAAGTGGAAAAAGATGATTCTTTAGTTTCAACCTTTTCTTTACCAAATCATTTAGATAAACATTTCTTTTCATTCTTGTAATCATAATCCTTTCAATATGAGATTAATCGGTTGATTAATATCTTGCAATCATTCAGGTTGAAAGATGTAAACACTTTACTCTTTACCATGTTTCCATTTTCAAGAAACTCTCTTCAAAGGAACACAAAAATTAATCGGATTTAACTCATTTTACCGTCAATTTTATAATCGCCTGTTAGTCAGCAAATTTTCATCTTTCAATTGTAACACATTAAATACTTGACGAACATTGAAACTTTCAATTTCGCATTTTCATTCAATTTTTGAATAGAAAATCGTTTACAGGTAAACAGAAAACAGATAATTGAATATTGTTTTGGAAATAATCAATGATATCGATTCTGAAGCTTCTTTTTGCTTGTTTACTTTTTTTCCCTTCCAATCATGATATTAATGTTGAAACATTTTGACCATAATTGATTTCCATTGTCTTCAATTCATTTAACTATTTGTTAAACTGTTCATTGCTCTGAGAGATTCATTCAGTTCATTTGCCTCTTAATAAGCAACGTTTTCCTTTGACCTTTTTACATGAGCAAATTTTCGTGTGCAAATGATGATAATGATCGTGTTGAAGCTAACATTTGTTTATTTGCTTTTCTAATTGACTTTTTTTCTTTACGCTTCTTCAGCTTATTTTCCGTAAAGTTGCCGATGTTAAAAGGGAAATGGAACTTGCTGAACGACGTAAACACGATCCTCAACCAGACCTTGCTCAAGATCATTTAGTTCGTAAAATATTTTCCAAATTTCGAAAACCATCAGACACAAGTTCAGTTCCAACGTTTTCCCGGCCTTCATCATCCAATCCACCGACAATGCCCAACACGGCGGTTAGCAGCACTGATCCAGAAAAGGGTTTCCCTGGTTCAGGTCATGGTCTTCCTGGTTCGGGTGGAGTTGGTGGTGGTGGCGGTGGGTTGGCCATGAGATTGGCTGGACTTGCACATGCTGCCCATGCTGCGAGTGCTGGAACTGGTGGTGGTGGTGGAGTGGCGCCTGGGGAAAGTTTACATTCGGAGAGCAACAAGACTTTCGGTGAGTCCAACATTGGTGATTCTCGTGGTTCCTCGGCTGCAAGTAAAGCTTCTCGATGGGCTGCAGCCTTGGCCAGTGCAGCAACCAACAACTCGATCAATGCTGCTCTTGGTTTGGATAAAGAGTATGATGACAACAACTCGGGTGGTCGAAGGACTGAACTTGTTTGCAAAAAATCGGAACACATTCATGTGGTTAAAGACATTCGTCCACCAACACAGGGTAACAAATGGCCACGAATACCAACCTCTTCAGGAAGACCTGAGACTATTGAGGAAGCCAAAGAGCCTATTGAGGCAACTGGAACAACAACTTCATCGACCACAACAAGTATGGGCACAACGGGTAAAATGACGGGTGATTCCACGGGAGAAAAGGGCGACACTAAAATTGTCTTGCATCCAAAGAGCATTAACAATGTTGACTATCAGCAGATTGTGGCCTCGCTGATTGACATGAGGGTCGATTTAAAGTTGGAAATTCAAAAGCTCAGTTCGCGTGTAAATAAAATTGACGATCATTTGGCGTAAGTACAATTTAAGCCACAGAAAAAAAAACAAAGAAAATATCGAGTCACATGAAATTTCGTTAATCAAACAGCAATGAAACTCAAATATTGAGATGAAATTTAATAAGAAAATGTACTGATTAAAATGCAGCGATAAATTGATCAATGAGCAAGTTTAATTCTTTGAAAATAGGCATTTAAAGTTGATAAGGTGATCGCTATTAGACGGTTCATTGATGAGTTTCACGATCTTCTGCTTTTTCATTTTGTATTTTCATAGCCGCTCATTGCAAATGTTCAGTTTTCGAATACAGATTCCAGAAAAAAAAATTACTTGAGTTTTAATCATTACAAACAGTTCGATTAACTTTAAAAGTACAAAATCTTTCTCATTTATGCGCATTCGTTTTCAATCAGTTCAACTCATTTTAAAATGAGAGACTTTGATGATTGAAGCAAATGACTTTTACACAAAATACAAAAATTTGATAAACCTCTGCTAATGTTAACAGTTTAACGTTAATGACACATTACTTTTCTAGAGTCTAAAGATGTTATTTGTTTTCATTGATATTGACTGGATAATAACAATTTTTCATGTTAAATATTTTCAATGGTTACATTGACAATTATAAAAATATTGTTTTCTTTTTAACACACTTTTTATTTTTCTTT
This sequence comes from Tetranychus truncatus, assembly GCA_028476895.1. Lineage (NCBI taxonomy): Eukaryota > Metazoa > Arthropoda > Arachnida > Trombidiformes > Tetranychidae > Tetranychus > Tetranychus truncatus. Next base: position 20,078,389 of record CM052060.1, read on the forward strand.
TTATTCTTTTCTTGTTCATTCAGGGAATTGAGTGAAAAAGTATCCTCCCTGTCTTCTGCTTACCAAAGCAATGCTGCCTCACCCAATCCAATAGCCAATCAGCCTGAATTTATGCTCTCACCAGTTCCAAGTAATGTTCATAACAGAGGAATCTCAGAGGATGGTAAAGGTGGAGTTGGTGTTATGGTCAAGAAGAGTCAAAGTGATAAAGGAATGAGCACAAAGAGTAAAGATTCAAGTTCAAGTCAGGTCAAAGGTTCCCGTTCACTGAAATCATCTTTTCTCACCAAAGTGAGTGGATCTTCAAGCCAATCACCAAGTCCAGCAGCCGCTTCAAGTGGAACAACCTTTTTCGGTTCCGGACCAGGACCAGCAAGTTTACCAGCAGGACTACAGTCAAGTAGCCAGTCAAGAGCAACTCCAACAACCGGAGCAACAGCACCAACAACATCAACCAGCACAGCCTCAACTGCCATGAAAGTAACAAGCAAAGTGGATGAAGTGCGAGCAATGATGGAAACTGAGATTGCTGAACAAGATGCCGGTGCAACAGATGAAGATCCCGATTTAACTTCAAAACTGTGAGGTCCGCCAGCGCTTTACTAATCAAAACAATCCATCCAAGAATGCACACAAAACCTGTATTAACCTTAAAACCTGGAAAAGCTCATCCGAGTTGTTGGTGAACTGAAAATTGTGGATAAAAAAAGGACGATTGAATAGATTTAATCAGATAAAATACTATGCCTGATACAAAATACTCTAATCACAATCAAAAGGAAATTAATATCAATTTTTTTTATTTTATCATCATAAAAGATGACCCGCTAATAATACAAAAAAAAACCGCTGAAAAACAGCTCAAATTGCAACTTTCGTCTGACCAGAAGAAGACCTTTTGTTCAACAAAAAGTGAGACAAAAACTGAGTTCAAAATGATGATCAATATCTTCATTTCTTCATCACCATCATCATTATGATCATTGAATAGTCGGACGCAAAACGGACCAACATTCATCAATATCATTTTTTTGGTAATTTTTTTTTCTTCTCAGCAAATCTTCTCCTCAACGTTTTATCATCATAAATCACCTCATCACTCCAAGGTTGACTTGGCTCACCTTAAATGCCTAATACAAAATGCAAAGCGGACAGACAACAACAAGAAGAAAACTCATTTTACACTTAACACACTTTAAAGCACTTGAGCACTTTTCCCGATTCCTCTTCGTTTTCCCTTTACCTTTTCTCTGTCCATTCAGTTTTCAATTCAAGTCTTCATTATCTTTACACATTCAATGTATACATAAAGATATTATTATCAAACCTCTTTCTTTTCCAATGATAATGATTACATTCCTTACCATGTTACAAGCACAATATGTTGTTGTTATTATTGAGATGAAACAAAAATATGATATTTTGACAAAAAAAAAACGAAAGAAATGAAGAAAAAAAAACTGAAATAATTGTCAATTCTTGTTAATAATTACGGTCTTTTTGTTTCTTAAAATGGATAAAAGTGACTCAATTTTTTCTCTCATTTTGTTTCCACTTTTCTTTTTATTGGAATATTTTTTGTCTTTAAAAACATTTTCTCCTCCCAGGCAATTTACTCAGTAAATATTATTAATAATGAACATTCGTTTCATTTTCAGCTTAGTTGGCTTCATTACTCTTGCCTATTTAAACTAGACACTTGAAGAAATTTTCAACGAAATTCAAGTTTCATCTAAAAACTGCCTAAGAAAACGATTGAAAACCTAAATATTGATTAATAATGTTGAAGCAATCTGTTAGGGTTTAACAAAGATCTTTATTTTAAATGTTTCCTTTAGAAGTCGATTGACTTCTTGACAAACATCAAAGGCCAAAGTAAAGGTCTCAATCACAAAGAATAAAGCACTTGTCATTCAAACGATAATTAAGTATTTAAACTAATTTATTAATTGAACGGAATAATGAATTTACGAGGGACAGTAACAATAGCATGGGTAAACTTATGATGACTGACAAAGAGAAAGGAAAGGGAAGGACAATAAATAGGTTTCTAAGTTACGGTTTAAGTTGAGGGTAATTTGAATCTAACAAATAAGAATGAAAGAAAAGGGGAAAGAAAGGTTAAGCAATAATGAATGGGGAAAGCAAACAGTCGTGCGACTGTTATACCCTTACAGAGCCCCCGGTCGAAGCTGAGGTGGACTCTTAATGGGTTCACCGCAGTTTGTGAGAGAGCAATGACTGTTTGCGAGACTCAGTTAGCTTATATGGATGAGGAGTCTCTTCAATTGGAGTAGGAATAATATGTTGAGAAGGATTAAACTTTTGACTCTTCATCTTTTTGATTCTTGTTGCACCTTGGTCATAAGGCGTCACTTTGAAGGAATCAGGCCAATCTTTTACAATTTTCATTGTTTCAATCAGTAGTGATGCCATATGTTGATTTGGAGGATAAATGAATCCATGAAAACCTTGAGATATGGGTTTAGGGCCTTGAAGAAGTCGTTTGACTTCTTCGATTCTGTCGAAATCGATGAGGTAGGCGTACATTGTGTATGCCGCGTCAATTAGAGGGGAATGGAACTTTTTCTGAAGCTCGACGTTGAAAAGAAGGTATGAAATATACTTTAAACCAAGTGAGTTATTGTTTTGATAAGTATTATAGTATGAACCAACACAAATTATTCTTGGAAGTAGATACAAATGATCATTGATGGTAAGGAAAAGCGAAACGAAGTCTCCAGTTTGTCCGCACACAATGATACGGTCATATTTTCGCAGAATGTTAATAACTTCTTGTCTGATTATTTTAAAGTTTTTTGAATTAGAAGTTTCTGACTTCTTTAAATCATGTATTTTATCACCGAAGTCTTCAATAGCTGACGTAGGATGTCTTACAAATTGATGGTAAACTACTCTCGATGAGGCGTCTACTATCGCGATCCATACTGGAACATGATGAATAGCTCCATTTTTCATCCTAACTCGGCAATTTTCAAGATCGATCGCACAAATTTTTAATCCAGCTTTTTCAGCTTTAACTGCAGCTTTAGCTATCTCGATCGCGTACTCATTTGGCGGTAGCATATCTTTAGCTGCCTTTAATACTTTGTCATGTAAAATTTCTCGATTTCTTCTTTCTTTTCTCAACCTCTCTTTGGCGTTCCAAGCTGCCGGATTTCTATGTCTATAATAAAAATTTTCTCTAGTTGCTTCTGACATGAAATCATCTCTACGCTCCGTTACTTTAGGTGTAGGACCTTTTGAGTTTGGAACATAACTTGATGCTGCACTAAAATTGTATTCTTGAGGAGGTTGAGTTGAAGTCAGTGACTTCAGACTTTCATTGATTGGTTCGTCTGGATTATTGATAAGAGGTGCAATAATTCCACGTTCTCGATCTTTTCTACGATGACGGGCTTCACGTCTTTTATCTGCAATTGTGCGTTTAGGAGGCTGACTTTTTTGAACTTCATTTGTTTCTTTTCTAGAAGTCATTGACTTCTCATTAATGATTGAGATTTGTGTTGATGTTGAGGTTGAAGGTTGATCTAATGAAATTGGTAATGGACGTTGAATTTCCTTGGCTTGATTAGTAACCGTATTATTAGCTTTATCTAGCAAAGCGTCCCACATTGATTTATGTTGGGTCTTTGGTCTCTTTGAAACCCAAATTTCTTGTAAACTTGATTTTCTTTTTCTTGATACATTAGGCACTTCAGTTTGTTCAGAGATATCCATGTTCTCTGTTATGGCACAAAAACTATCCAACATGTCATTTTGTAAACCTTGTATGTCAATTACATTTTCTTGAAGTCGTTCAGCGACTCTGTTACAGCTATAATTTTGTGGAAGAGGATCTTCAGGGTTCTGAAATATGGTTCCTATTCGTTCCCTATCAAACTTGAAGTCGATGGACTTCATAGTACAATGAGTATCACAGTGCTTGGTCATGATATCATATTTGGCTATGAAGGTACATTCGCTGTAAATACATTTAACTGCATAGTTTTCAATTTTCTTAATATCATTAGGTTGAATTAGTAAAGTCATTCGCGCACAGGAATATGTTAGACATTGAAATAGCTGTCCGATGAGATTAATTGCTGGTCTTTCAGCTCGATTTCCTCTATTTAGTTCAAGAATTGTTACCAAAAAGTAGGCACAAGACTTACAATATCTTAATGAGCAAGACGCACAACACAAAGGTTCACGTACCAATTGACTACATAGTCCACAAATGTCGATGGGTTCAATGTATGGTGAAGACTCGCTTAATACAAAACCTGGCTGGGGTTTGGTGATTTCGTATGCTTTTTCAATGAGGAACTGATCTTCAAAAATTTTGTCTTTGAGGAACTCTAAATACTTTTCTTTTGACATAATCTCGTGTTTTTCAGGGTCTGGTAGTTGTCGATATTGTGTGGCCATATTTGTTGTAGTTGAGTTAGAAGTCGATGACTTCTAATTCTTTGTGATGTTTGAGGGCTAATGTTGATAACGATGTTTTTCAGAAGAATTTGGACGTTGAATTTTGACACTAACTTCAACACAATTTTCACTAGTTTCAAGGCGTGAGATGAAAGGTTTTTGATGACAAAGGAAAAATATGAGTTCACCCGGTCAAACTTCTTTTCACCGAAGATTAGTATTTGAAGTATTTGAAGAGGTTTTGAATCAAACCAAATTGTAAAGTGGATCCAACTAGAAGTCGATTGACTTCTTAATGTCACACCATCAAATATTTTGAAAATGGTTGTCTTGATTTCTGAATAAAAAATCACAATTCTTAAATGAACACAAAATAAGTTTAACACAAAAAATATGAGCAATAGTCAGTTAAGATTTCAGAAGATGTTTGAAGCATGTTAAGAGGTCAAGTGAAGACAATAGAGTGAGGGCGTTGTTTAACCCTTGTAACTGTCACCATGACTGCAAAGCGCGTCTTTTCAATTTGCGCTTGTACGCCAATTTCAGCTTTTTTGTTTTTTTTTTTTTTTTTGATGATTAATATTTGATTTCGCTTTTTTTTTATTTGAAGTCGATGACTTCATTTGTTTAGCTTTTTAAATCTTTTTTTTTTTACATCATTTTTCACTTTTCAGCATACATCTGGCATACTATACTGAGGATACGGTCGTGCCAGATTGTCGCCAGATTTTTGTTAGAAGTCGAAGACTTCTTTGGTTGATTTCATTTGTTTTGCTTTTTAAATCTTTTTTTTTTTGGATTATTACATTGAACGTAATTAATCATTGAGTTCGATTTGCAAGTCAGCGACTTGCTCTTCAACAAACGTTTCAATTAATTTGATATGCACAAAATTCGCTTTTTCAATTTTTTGTGATTTCAGATTCATCATCTTAACAGCAGAATCGTATACTTCCAGTATTACATATTTTCCATCGTATGAAGGAGTTAACTTTCCTAAATTTTTATCTTGTATTTGCACTTTTTTCGCAACGATGTCTCCTGATTTGAATGGCACTGTTTTAGGCTTAACATTTGATAGTCTTTTCTCTTGATTATTGATCATTTGCTGTATGGCGTTGTTACGTGTTTCTTTTATATTTCTTTCTTCTTTTTCTGGATTTATGTCGAGTTGATTTAAAAGTGGATTATTGGGTTGTGTGTTAAAAAGGAGTTGATGAGGTGAAAGTCCACGACTTTCAGATGGCGTTGAATTATATGAAATTATGATATCTCGAAGTTTTAGGTCCCATTCTTTTTTATAATCTGAAAACATTTTTATCCTCTGGCCAATGATACCATTCACTCTCTCCACTAGTCCATTTGATTGTGGTCGATAGGGAGTAGATCTCTGGTGTTTGATTCCATTCACTTTTAGATAACTGATAAAATCTTCTGAACGAAAACATGGTCCATTGTCAGTTTGAATTAATTTTGGGATTCCAATGAAGGTTGTTAATAGCTCACAGAAGTCGATGACTTCTGCAGCGCGTTGATTCGGATATGCTTTGGCAAAAACAAATTTAGTTAAAACATCTACTGCAACGATTAGATATTTGTTTCTTTTCTTTGAAACGTGATAAGGCCCTTGAATGTCGATCTGGATCCTTTCAAATGGTTCGACAGGAATCGGCATTGCTCTTTGGGTCTCGTGATTCACTGTTTTTGGTTTAAACTTGATGCATTTTTCACATTTCATGACTTTGTTTTTAATAACTTCTTCCATGTTGGGAAACCAAAAGGTTGCTTTAATTTTTCTTAATGTTGGTTTTAACCCAAAATGACCACCGATTGGGTCATCGTGATAGCTTTTAAATATCTTGTTTATCATTGCTGAAGGTAACACAATAGAAGTTTTGCCATTTTTCAACTTCTTAAATAAAATATCTTGTTTGATCACATAACCTTGTTTAATGTCACCATTTTGGATTTGTTTTATGATGTTTCTGATGCTGCTGTCTTTTCGCTGTTCATTTTCAATGGTTGATTTGTTTTCTTTGATTTCTTGATTTGCACAGAGATTAACATGATGAATAATGTTGTTGATTGTAATATTGTCAAAAATGTCGGGCTGTTCAATTTTATCACTAATTTCACTGATTAACATACGGGCGTAAAAAATTCCTTGTAATTTGTCTAAACAGTTTGCTTCTTTGATCATTTCAATGTCACATATTTCACTTTCGTCTGGAGTTTTAGGTGAAGAAGTCAACGACTTCTCAGGTTCAGTTAGATAATTTTCACTGTTTGTTGAAGGTTCTTTATCTGATCTAGAAGTCGATGTGACTTCTCGTGCATAATGAAGATATTTGTAAAAATCTTCTTCTTGAAGACTTCCAATTTTCTTATTTTTCCATTCATTTGATCGAGAAAAACAGTCCGCTGGATGAGTTTCTCCCTTTTCGTATTGGATAACATAATCAAATTGAGATAACAGGGTTGCCCATCTATGAAGTCTTGTACACTTGTATTCAATCTTTTTCAAACTGCATAATGCATGATGATCTGATACGACGATAAATCTTTTTCCTATTAAATAATGTTGATATTTCTTTATTCCAACTACGACTGCTAGACATTCCTTCTCGGTGATCGTGTAAGCTAATTGGTGTTTGGCCAATTTATAGCCAAAATAGCTGACTGGACGCCAATTGTTATCTTCAGATTGGACTAGCATTCCTCCAATAGCTACAGAACTTGCATCAACCAATAATTTATGATCTTTTTCTGGGTCGAATTGACTTAATTCACAATTATTAACAAGAGACATTTTAATTTTTTGCCAACATTGCTGATGGACTGGTAACCATTTAAAACTGCTTTTCTTTGAAATTAATTGAAATAATTCAGCGGCTAATGTTGAGTAATTTGGGATGAATTTTGATAAGTAATTAAAAAGTCCAAGTTGACTTTGAAGGCTTTTAACATCTTTCGGTGGCTGAAATTGTAAAAGTCGTTCGACTTTTGCTGGGTCTGCTTTGACTTTCGAGCCACTAATTATGTAGCCAAGAAATTTTATCTCTGAATAACCAAATTTACATTTTCCCGGTTGAATCTTTAAACCATATTCATTGATGCGATTGAAAACTTTTTCTGCATTTTCTAAGAGTTCTTCAAATGTACGACCGAAGATGATAACATCGTCGATGTAAGCGAGGCACGAGTTGTAGAGTAGATCGCCGAAAATTCTGTTAACAAATTCTTGAAAATAAGCTGGGCTGTCTGCTAGTCCCATAGGTAAACGCACATATTGAAATTTTCCGCATTCGGTTACGAAGGCGACTTTCTCTCTTTCTTCTGAAGCTAACTCTATTTGGTGAAAACCTTGTGAAAAATCGATTGAGATGTAGTAATTATACCCTGCGAGCGCTTGAATGAAATCGTCTACGTTTGGCATAGGAAATTTTCTGGTTCTACAGATTGCATTCAACTCAACAAAACTTGTAACTAATCGATGAGTTCCATTTGATTTCTCAACTAGGAATGCTGGTGAACATCCTCTTGAATTTGATTTTTCAATTATTCCATATTTCAACAATTCTGCTATTTGTTCATCCATGATTTTCCTCTTGACTGGACCAAGTCGATAAGGGTTGCATTGAGGAATCGGATTCAAACCAATATCAATTTTAATAGGAACAATGTCGGGTGTTATTCTCCCTAGATCATAACGGTGTTTTGAGAATGATTGTTGATTCTTAAATAAGAACTTTATCATTTTAGACTTTTCCTCCATCGTCAGATCGCTGGAGACTGACTCGACTAAAGTATCTTCCAAGTCGACGACTTGTTGAGGGAGTTCGTCTTTTCTTTCATTAAGCTTTCTTTTCTGAATGAAATAACAGTATTGATCGTCAAAACTTACTGCGTTCACTGTTGAGGTTAAACGTTGAAATTCGTTTTGATATTGTTGATTTGTTGCATGTTTTCGTCTTCTTTTTCTTTTCTTTTTAATTTGTTCGTTACTTGACGATTGTTGAGATACACTCAAAGATTGTTGAGTTGGGGCACAAGAAGTCGACGACTTCTCTGTTGAATAGTTTTCTAAGGATGATGTGAGCTTTGGGTTAATTTTTTGTCTTCCAAACACTTTAGGAAAATAATCATAAAACAAATATGTCCAACATCTGACGTCTGGGCATCGTAATTGTACGTGAATTGGTGAGTTGAAGCGATGAATTTTAAATTTTCTATCGTCGGGGTTACCAATGATTTGAACGGATGCAGTGTGGATGAAATTGTGACCAAGTATAAGATCATAAGATAATTTCTCAAACACAAACACACGGAGTGCTTCCTCTTGATAATTAGGGTAAAGACGGATGAAGACTTGACTAACACCTATTGCTTTTACTGTTAAACCATCTTCAGTAAAACCATGGAACACATGTTCAGACTTGTATACCAATAATCCTAACTTTTGCGCGAGATCGACAGACATTAGAGAAGTCCCGGCGCCGGTATCGACAAGGGATCTGACTTCTTTAACCTTTTCTTTATTAAGAATCTGGACCTGGATTGTTGGATCATAGGCGCTGGATGAGCCCGGTACTGTTGCGACTTTAACTGCTTTTGCTGGCATTTGTCCTTGTTCGACCTTCATTCTTGTCCTGCAGTCAGCGACTGCATGTCCCAATTTACCACAGAAATCACATCTCAGAGGTTGACCGTGATTTTGATTATCTAATTTTTGCTCATTTTTTGCTTCTGGTGAGGAATTATTTTTAATTCTATTCTCTGGATTTTGGTACTGATATGTAGTAGGTCGAGGATTGTAATTTGCATTTTGTGCATATTGAATGGGAGGATAACTATTTCTGTAAGGTCTGATATTTCTAGGATTGTTAACTTGACCTGTTGGTCTGTATGGATGATATGTAGGATTTTGTCTTTGCGGTTGACTTTGATAGCGAGGTTGATAAACATAAGGTTGATTGATTTCGTTATTATAAGTTTTTAACGCAGAAATTATTGAGTCTATTGTTTTGTATGTGGTTTTCTTAACAATTTTGTTTTTGAGTTCTTGAGGTAATGTAGTGATTATTAATAATGCGATAGCTTCTTCAGGAACATTTGGAATTTTTAGCTCTACTGCTTTTTTGATTTTATCACAATACTCTACGGGATTCATACCTTTATAAAATTTTGAGTTGAAAATTGTCTGTAAGGCTGAAACTAATTCATGATGACCTGTATGGTTTTCTCTTAGCTTATTACAAATACTTTTGAAGGTTAAACTTGGATTTTGTTGCAGAAGTTGTTTAACTTCTTCTATTAATTTCTTTGTTAGATTTAATTTGAGAATCTTAATTGCTACTGAATCGTCAAATTCTAATGTCTCTATCGCTGATTCAAGACCTTCTAACCATTCATGTAAACTCTCATTATCTTTATATTTTTTGTATACTTTTAACCATATTGCTTGAAAATTCTGACCTTGATTGTGACCTTGATTTTGGTATTGGTTCTGATACTGATCTTGGTATTGATTTTGATATTGATTATTTTGATTCTGATTATTTTCGAGATTGTTCTGGTTACCTAAGGCAATGCTATCGAATGTTACTTGCTGAGGAAGATAAGCTGGGCTTGAGACAGGGTTAATTCTAGCGTTACTGAATTCATCAGGATCACTACCATTCTGTGGAACTTCATTTTCATTGAGCTCTTGATTGATGGTTTTAAAGAATATTTTAATTTGAGTCTCTGGCATTCTACCTCTCAATTCCTCATAAGTCAATGACTTATTTTCACCTTCAAAATAGCCTAGCTCTATTAAGGTTCTGATATGTTGCTCTGTCATACCATTCTTTCTTAATTCCTTCATCTCATCCGGACAAACCAACCAATCATAGTTAAAAGGAAAACTAGGGTCAGGTTTAGATTGAACTACTTCACCGTAAAAAATAATCATGGTCAATAACGCCTCGTTGAATTTTCTGGTAAGGTAAGGTTGCTTTGGGATTTTCTGGATTCCTATTTCTTTAATGAAGGCGACTTTATTTTCCTCGACTTTGGCATATTCACCGATGGTAATGTCTGTAAGAGCCATTTTGAAGTCGATGACTTCAGGGTTATTAATAGTAAGATGGTTAAAGAGATGACACAAATAGTCGATGATTAGGGTGATGATGAAGAGTTTTGTAGATTTGGCGAATTTAGCTTTTTTCTTGAATCTTGGAGAAAAACTGACGTTTTTGGTAGCTTTGTTCAGAATTTTTGTTGATTATTTTGTTGATTATTTTGTTGATTATTTTGTTGATTATTTTGTTGATTATGTCGATGAATACAATAAACTTTTCTTTTTGAGAGTCACTTTTCACTTTGAGAAACACTTGATGCTTATAAGAAAACGCAAGGCATCTCCACCATTTGTTAGGGTTTAACAAAGATCTTTATTTTAAATGTTTCCTTTAGAAGTCGATTGACTTCTTGACAAACATCAAAGGCCAAAGTAAAGGTCTCAATCACAAAGAATAAAGCACTTGTCATTCAAACGATAATTAAGTATTTAAACTAATTTATTAATTGAACGGAATAATGAATTTACGAGGGACAGTAACAATAGCATGGGTAAACTTATGATGACTGACAAAGAGAAAGGAAAGGGAAGGACAATAAATAGGTTTCTAAGTTACGGTTTAAGTTGAGGGTAATTTGAATCTAACAAATAAGAATGAAAGAAAAGGGGAAAGAAAGGTTAAGCAATAATGAATGGGGAAAGCAAACAGTCGTGCGACTGTTATACCCTTACAAATCAATTGAACCTTCAATATTAAACCGTTAAATATGTTTACATTGAATGTAATCAAATTTGGTGTTCGACTGAACTGAAGGTTGACACATTTGTTTATCTGACTCTTGTAAGGGATTTTCAAGGGATACTTTGGGTCAGCCTTAAGGTATCAACTCAAGGGAAACATAAATAATTGGTTTATCTTTGGACAACAACAACAGTTATTCACTTAATTGAAAATCATGGCACAGTTTATTTAATATGATAATGGATGTTGATATTGTAATAATCGGACGACAAATGAGTCGAGTAAAAATGATTAGACAAAAAAATCTGGTTCATTAGTAAACAGTAAATTGTTGTTGGAAAAGTGAAAAATAATTTCCTCTTCTCCATCATCATTTAGGTTAAATTGAACCCATTTTTTTGTGGCTCTGTCCATCTAAACATTGAAATTGTAGCAAACAATTCTAACTGTCTCTGGTAATGGCAACAATTTATCAATCCACTTTTATCTGTTTATTAGTCAAAAGCTAAATGATTTACTTGCATTAATCAAGTTTGGAGAAATGGTTAGAGATGCCATTTTTGTCAATCAATTTTCATTAATCGATAAATGGTCAACACTTAACATTTGTTTGTTAACAGATTAAACTTGGCTTTACTGGTGATTGATATTTTGTGATTATTTTTCTGGTCAGTGTTTGGGTTAAAAATGTGAAAAACCTTGTTCTAAATGAATAATCATTTGGGTTTGAGTTTAGATTAATGAGGTTTTTTTGGCTCGCTCTGGTTCATCAAAATGACAATCAAAGATGTAGGAATCTAATTTTGTTTCATTTTCATTGGCTTCAAAATGGAAATACTTTTTTTGATTCTTTCCTTTTTTACTCTGCACTTGCTTCTTGACCAGTACCTTGTTTTGGGTGTGGTAAAAGTGGACAGATTGATGATTCTTGTTTCTCCATTATTATCATCTTCATTGTAAAATCTTCAAGTTCTGGGTGTGAAGGGAATGAAAACTCGAGAAATTATCATTTGGGTTCAACCTTTTTCTTTTTACCTTTTTTTTCTTCTTTCCTTTTTTTCTTCACATTTTCAACTGATTTGATGGGCTTTTTTAATTACTGAATCTTGTCTTTTCATCACTCATTTTAAATCAGTTAATCAATCGACTGAATTTTAATGTAAATTCAACTTTGAAAACATTAAATTTAATGGATAAATTTGTTTACGGTGACATCTGTATTTGCTTAAAGAAGTTGCTTTAAAAGATTTTGAATGTTTGTTTTGCTTGGTAAAACTCCATCTTGCGAGGATAATAGATAATATGATTGAAGCGCTCTTGAGATAAATTTGTAGTCATGGCAATGTTTTGAGATAGCAAGAACTTTTAAATCTTCAATCATGAAATCTTACCAAATGTCTTTTCCAATAGATGCCGTCTCTAAAAGACTGTACCAATCACCTTACTCTGTAAACCTCTTCACAGATTGTATCATAAGCAATCTTTAAAAACACAATCACTGATCCAACAAACAGACGGCGCTGGTTTGAGCCGTAGGGCAAACAGATGATCCGAATCCTTACTTGAATAAAAATCCTGGTATCTGGACGAATAAACAATTTATCATCAATCCTTTCGTTAATGTATACACTGTTATTTATTTAATTATTTTTTTTCTACTTACGATATCCTCTATTTCCCCCCTCCTCCGTTATGACTAACAAAGCTACCAGAGATAAGATTAAACAAGCTTGTCGACTTTATTCTGAATTTGCTGTTCAAAAATCAAGATTAATTTGTAAAATTTGTAAAACCCATATTTCAATGACTAGTCGAACTAAAATGATTGAATTGGAAGAACATTTTAAAACTATTAACCATTTGAAATCTGTGCGTAATGATGAAAATCCAGTGGATGCCCGAGATGGTAGTGAAACAGCTTCTTCAACCGGAAACCTTTCAGCAGATGAAACAAATGGGACGAATGAGACAAATGAAACAAATGATGTTATTTCTATTGATGAACCGACTAGTAATGCTAATCAGACCTTTCCTTCGATATCACCTGATTCCGTTGCAAACAAAAGTGGTGATGTTAAAATAGAAATGGACGATGATATCAAATGTGAATATGAAAATTTAAAGTCTTTTATTCGACCCATTAAACAGGAGTTGGATACAAAAGCTGTTGATGACTTTTCACCTGCAAACCAACTGTTCTACACCGATCTGATCCAGCTGTGTCTTAATGTGAACATTTCTCTGACCAAATTCACGAGTCCAGAATTTTGCTCATTTTTCACCAAACACTTTAAAAAACCTATACCAAGTTTGGATAAAATTAGAACACATGTTTTAAAGCCCATGTATGAAACTAAAATCTGCAAACTTAAAGATCTGGTTTCTCAACATAATATTTACTTAATTGTCAAACAACATTGGTGTGAGGGTCGTGGAAATATTGTTACTCTCATGGTTGGTGTACTTGATGGGAAACCCTCAAGATCTCATTTGTACAAAGTATCTGTTATGGAAAATGTTGATCTGACTACTTTATCGCAGGAAATACTTGCTATCCTCAACAATTTATACCAAGGACTAGCTTTTGACAAATTATCTCTACTCGTCACCGATAACTGTCCTTTGAGCATACAGATCGGCCAATTTCTTAAGACGTTATTCCCTAAATTACGACATGTGATTTGTTTGATAATTACTTTGGATTCATATTGTGAAATATTTCGTTCGGAACACAAATTATTGAGTGAATATGTTTCTACTGTCAATTCTATTTTCGATTCATCGCCAAGTTTATCTGCTCACTTCAAACATAAGGCGTCCAAGTCTATCGATTTCCCACTTGGACATCCTAATTTGTATGGAGCTCAATGGATGGAAGCTGTTGAAACTTTTTGTGGCGAATTCACTTTAATCAACTCAATTGTCGACACAGCACTGGCTGGTTCTAAGATCGATAATCTACTGAGGGAAAAAATTGATCGTTTGTACATTTTACTTGAAAATAAAGACCTACAACAGGAAATTATCGATTATTCTGGTTATCGTTCTCTGAAAGAGACAATCAAAATATTAGGAAAAAATACCTACAACTTACCTCAAATAAAAAGAAGGCTCGAAGAGTTGGGTCGTCACCCTAAAAGAAGTGCTTTAATTAATCTGGTCAAGACTACAATGATGAAAAATCCAGATCTTGAATTCATTTTAAATGTGGCTGAAGATCTTAATTCTAGTGACGAAGGCGCTTTTAGCAACATTTTTATGCATGCACCACTTTGTGTTACAGACTCCTACAAATGTTTTAAATTATTCCAATCTATGGTGGAAGAAAATGGTGAAATTGGAGATCAGGATCTCGAAACATTGACATTCTTGGCATACAACAAAGATCTTTAAGCTGAAAGTTTGCGCCTTCAAAATAAATGCAAATCGCCTTGTTGGTCTTTTCATCTTTTAATGTTTTTATCATACTCAGACAATATTGATCGTAGCGAAGTTACATCCACCCACCGTTCAACTGTTAACTGTTTTTATTTCAAAAAATAACTCATATTTTTAATTCGACATTCCTGGCCATAAGATAGATGAAGTGAAATTCTAAATCAGTGCATGGACGTCTGCTAAACGTTTTTCTAAAAAAAGCATGACTTCTTAACCGAATTTTATGCCATCTTTGACACTCACCCTTAGAAATTCAAAATTTCACTGCCTCAATAAAGTGAAGATATCTGCTTATTCTACTCGTTTCTACAAATCATTTTAAAACCATGAATGCCATTTGAAAACCAAAAGTGCTTAATTATCAATAGAGTTTACATAATCACTTGATGAATGCAACAAATCTAACTAATTTCCAAAGTCTTGGCGATAATTACAAGAATATAAAGTTTACTAGATCAATAAAAAATGAGTCATTAAAATGAAGAGTTAACCAGTAATGAATAATTAGCCAGATTCTGATTGCAAATATTATCATCTTGGATAGTTTTGGTAAAGAAATGTTGAGTGTATTTGCTCATTTGCCAGTTGATAAGTCCATCACTAAATGGTCCACGAATTTGGTCAACAAGTTTACCATTTATCACAATCCAGTGTTGGTATTTAATTATTTGGCTACTGCACTAGATTGGAAGAGAATGATTGATGCAAAGAATCTTCATCTTCATCTTCCTCTTCAACTTGCTGATTGCTTTTATTGTTTCCTTGACCATTTTGAACCAATGCTCTTAGAACTTCACCAACTTCCAAATGGAGTGTTGCCTCAGTATCCATTTCAGTCTCAGAATTAGATATTTGTTCAGTTCCATCAGTTATTGGCAAATCTGGAGTAAACATTAATTCTGGTAAAGAAAATTTTAAATTAAAGGTTTAATACAAAGTAAATTTTCAATAAATCTTACCTGTAGAACCATCTGATCTTAAATGACGACGAAGAATAATTTCTTCTACACGCAAACGGTTCAGTTGTTCATCAACTCGTTGAAGTAATTTGACCAGAATTTTCTCCTCTTCTTTTAGTTTCTTTAATTTAACTCTAATATCACTAGATTGATTTCCTGAGATGTTTGACATGACCAACTTGATTAAGTAATATTTGCCTTAACTATTAGCTATTGCATTAAGACTGAATGAAAACAAATATGTTTACTGAAATCAAGAGCGGTAAATTCAAATTAAAATGAAATCTGAAAACAAAAGCGTAAACAGTTGATTGGATAGTTTGTCAATGTTTGAAGATCCACTTTATCTTTGTCGCAGCTGTAATTTTAATACAAAAATTTCTAAAACATTAAAGTTCCGATTAACATTGAAAATTTGTTAATATTAGAATATTAATATTATAATAACATTTGCAAGAAAAGCCTAATGACATAACCACGGTTATGGCTACCGATACTGTATAGCAACCAAAGAGAAAGCTGCTTTACTCTTTGATAATAACCAACCAAACTGGTTTGAATCTCTTTATTTTGAATTTATCAAGTTGACAATTCATTTTGTTTTCATTTTGTTTTTTGCTTCGTCTATTTTCCTTACCAATATGTCATCCGAAGAAAGTGAAAAAGTCCGCAAGGAGCTATTGGATCTACAAAAGAAACGAGCTGATCTTGAACAAGAAATCTTGGTTTATCAAGACATTCTTAAATCAGTAAGTCGTAAATTACCATATTTAATGATAATATCGATAAAAACAATCGTAGAATTTTAATAAGTGTCTTTTTTGTTTCTGCCATTTTAGCTAAATGTCGGAATGAATGAACCACTGGTTGACAAAGAAGGATTTCCTCGAAATGATGTTGATATTTATCAAGTGCGAACAGCAAGAAACAAGATAGTCTGTGAGTTTTTTTGAGTATAAAATTCAATTTTAAACTTATATATTAAGATTTTGACCCATTTTTTCTTTAAATTTAATTCACTAGGCTTGTCAAATGACTGCAAAGCATTAACTGAGCAAATGGAGAAGAAGCTACACGAATTTCATGCTATGAGCCGTCCTGGTAATGGAACCTCTTAGCTAATTTACCTTCTATTTCTGTGCTTTTATTTTGTGAACAAATGCTGCATTGAATATCAAGTGTTATCCAACAAAACTCTTTTCCACACCAAATAATCAATCACACAACCAATAATAAAACAGATATTTAATATTAAAGTTGTATTCAATTCATCCTACATACATTTGTCATCACATCTATCAGTATCTCAAACCAAAGCAAGGATTGAAAATCATCTGGTTGCTTCTTGTTTTTTTCTCATGCATTGTATCTTTTCATTTTCACTTTGTTTACCAGTCTTTGATCAGTTTATTGTTTAATTTGATTATTTCCACTTATGTTCTGGCAATTAAAACAATATTTGACCATTTGCGGTGCATTATAGGTAAGTTCTGTTGGTTATTTTGATTGTTTTTCCTTACACTCATCATTCAACTGATTATACACTATACAATTCAACTCAACATTAATCTTTTGCTACTCGTCATACCGCAATCATCTTTGAAATTGTTGTTATCTTTATTGTCTTATTGTCTTTTCTCATTATTTCAATATCATTCCGATTTCGTTGTCATTCTACTATATTTATGTAAAAATATTATTTTTCTCATCTCTCATTTCATTGAAACATCATCGTTTCTCATCGATAAACTCTACTTACATGTTGATATTGTAAAGACTGAAGTGAACTTAAATTAACCTTCAATTGACCAGCCAATGGGTATGTAACAATTGTTATTAACTCTACTTAATTTAGCAAAATTACTATATCTATTTTTCAGCTGTACATGAGCATGCATGAGCACAACAAAACAACCAGCCTCATAGTCTTAAATACAATTAATTATTGCTGATAAGTCTTTTGGTCCGTATATAGTCACTTTCGTCATAGATACTTCATTATTGAAAAGAGAAATGCTATCAACAAAAGCTAACAACTTAGATTACCAGAATTAATAATTTACACAAAATCTTTTTTCTTTTTTGATGTAGATTTGCTGTTAACTGAAAGAACTGCCTGTTACACGCATTCTTAACTTTTGCTCTCAAGTTTACGCATATCGGTTAATTCACAGGTTTTGAGTTCATCAATACAAATCCATCAAAATTACCAGCAAGAGTTGAGGATCGACAAGATAGCTGATTCAGTGGAAACTGACTTTAATGTCATA
This sequence comes from Tetranychus truncatus, assembly GCA_028476895.1. NCBI lineage: Eukaryota > Metazoa > Arthropoda > Arachnida > Trombidiformes > Tetranychidae > Tetranychus > Tetranychus truncatus. The sequence continues at coordinate 20,096,290 of CM052060.1, forward strand.
ATATTATCATCTTCTTGAAGGCCTTGTGTTTTAATTGATGATACACTGTAATCCGTAGCCTGGAAAGATGATCGCTACTCTATCTAAAAATGCATTTCTTTGTAAATATCTATCAAGGCCAACCTCAGTTATTCAGTTAGGATTACCTTGCAATCATCTGATTCGACCTTCATCTTTACGATCATATTGTAATCAAGTCAATTGGAATTCCATCACCAGAAGTAAAAGAAGTCGACTCTTATTTTTTTCTTCTCTTACCATTTCCACCATAAGTTTGATCGCTCATAGAAATAAATTGAAAGCAAAGATCGTCAAAAAAGATGAAGCCCCTTTTGAGGCTGGTAACCGCATGGAAGGCCTTAAAGAGTACAATAAACTTGAAGTTAACCAACACAACAGCAAAGAGAAGGGTATTTGGATTATTTTTCGCAATGGTGTTTATGATATAACAAAATTTATTGAGGAACATCCTGGTGGCGATAAAATACTACTTGGTGCTGGTCAAGATATCGAACCGTTTTGGAATCTTTATGCTGTTCATAATGACCCACAGATTTTCAAGTTGTTAGAATCATATCGTATTGGGAATTTACTTCCAGATGATGTTAATACTGAAGGTGTCACTCAGGCTAATGATCCTTACCAATTTGACCCTAAAAGGCCTGGTTATTTTTCTGTTCGTTCAGCTAAACCTTTCAATGCTGAACCTCCTTTAAATGTTTTGGCAGACTCCTGGTTGACTCCAAAGTAACCATTGAATTCAGTTTGAATTTTTATTTAATTTCTAATTTCATGTTTTCTTTCTATTTATAGTGAACTGTTTTACATTCGCAATCATCTCCCTGTTCCTGATATCAAACCAGATGAATATGAGTTGGAAATTGAAGGCTTTGGAATTAAAAATCCAATAAAATTATCTCTCAAAGAGCTAAAGGAAAAGTTCCCAAAGCATACAATTTGTGTTGCTATTCAATGTGCCGGTAACAGACGATCAGAAATGACAAAGGTAAGTTCACGGCTTTGAATTTACTCAATTTACTGTTCCACAACTGTCTTTCAAATTTACCAAATCAACCAACGAGAAGTCTCTAGTCAATTACATTTTAATGTGTATTCTATCAGCGATTCAATATGAAATTAATTTATGTTAATTTTATATATTTCATATAACAGGTAAAACAAGTAAGAGGTCTTTATTGGGGTGGAGCTGCGATAAGTAATGCGAATTGGTCAGGAGCTAAGCTGGTTGACGTTTTAAAGTATTGTAATGCTGACCTAAAAGATCCAATCATAAAACACATTGTTTTTGATGGTGCAGATACGGATGCAACGGGCAGCTCTTATGGTGCTTCGGTTCCAGCTGAAGCTGTAAGTTCTAACCTGATATTAATTATTATTGAAAATATCATTAATAATAGTGATATTGTTTAATTTTATTCTTTAATTGGAAACTTAATCAGGCTTTGGACGAATTAAACCAGTTTATTCTAGCTTATGAAATGAATGGTGTTGACATACCTAGGGATCATGGTTATCCAGTGAGATTGATTGCTCCAGGAATTGTTGGTGCTCGTAATGTTAAATGGTTAAATAAGATAACATTGTCAGATGAGGAAAGCCACAGCCATTGGCAAAGAAAAGATTACAAAGGATTTTCACCCAACGTTGATTGGGATAACGTTGATTTTGAAAAATCACCATCTATCCAAGAGATGCCTATTCAATCGGCCATCTGTGATCCTGTCGATGGCTCGACAGTAACTCCAAACGCAAATGGTTTCATTACGGTTAAAGGTTATGCATGGAGTGGAGGTGGTCGTAAAGTGGTTAGAGTCGATGTTTCACCTGATGGAGGAAGTAATTGGATAACAGCTGACCTTGAACAAGAAGATACTCCATTGAATCGAACGTATTCATGGACATTATGGAAGGTAATTCTCATGATTTCTGCCATAAATGCTAATTCACCATAAACCCATTTTTAATTGTAATAAATTTCTATTGCCTCTTATCCTTACTCAATTTTAGGCTGATATACCAGTTGTCTCTTTAAAACAAGGATCAAATTTTCAAGTTGTTTGCAAAGCAATTGATTCATCTTACAACAATCAACCTGAAAACGTTGAACCAATCTGGAATTTACGAGGTGTATTGACCAACTCATGGCATAGGATCAACTTAAAGTTAACTTGAATCTACAAGAGTCTATAAATCAAATAGAATTTATATTTTTATGTAACTGAAATTATAAATTGTATAATTATTGTAACGCTATACAACCTGCTCATCATATTTGAAGTGACTTTATTTCAAAGCATTGAGTAAAAATTTCAATAAATTAACTTTTTGCATTGCATGTGTATATTAATTGTAGTATCCAATTATTTAAATCTGGAGACAACCTATTAGTGTAATGTACAATTGAAAATGCTACCTTACACATTGTCTAATCTTTAAATCAATCGTTAATTTCATAAAATGATTATGATGAAGAAAAAGTAATCAATTTTAGTGAGCAAATTTTATTAGCTTTTTATCGTCAAATTAATCTGGTAAGAAAAAAGCATTTTTTCTTCTCTTCTCCTTCTTCTTCTCTCCTCTCCTCTCTCATACTCAATGAAATATCATCCTTTTTTTTATACACATACAAATGTACAGATACACTGACTAACACACATACAGTATATCATTAACCATGTCAAATGAGAAAGTATCAGAAGGAAAAATGAAATCTTGATGAAAAGGATTGACTTAAGAGTAAATCTGATTGCTTTAAAGTTGTATTTTTTTTTACAACTTGTGAAACAACTTTTGTCCAATCTGGCCAGAGATGGTTAAATGATCAGATGATATCATTGGATTACATTCAAATGAATGACTTCAAATGTATATTAAAATATATATTTAATATAAAATCAGAAGAAGTCACTTAATTATAATAAAATCACATATTGAGCCACTCAAAATACATGTGAATATACAATATGATGAATGGTTAATAAACAGTTAACTCAAATTTAATGTAAAATATTTAATATTAAGTTAGCTGTATTGCAAAGCAGCATTGCGCATAATAATAATTGTAATGACAATAGCAAGTAATACTTATGATTTACGTTAACCAATAAAGTTTATTAATTTGATTTTCAATTGATGATCACTTGGTATTAAAGGTAATATCTTTATGAATAAATTAACGTTAAAACTAAAGTCAATTAGCTGATACTTAATAGTCTAGTCTTGGGTGTTAATGAAAATAAAATAACAAAAATTGAGACGATTTTTGGTACAGATCAAGTAGTTTGACTAGTTGCATGTTAAATATCATGATCGTCTAGTCAAACTTGAAGTTTACTCATTTTTAGCCTCAAAAACTGGTAAAATAAATAATTTAAGATACTCATAAAATCTATCAAAACAAGATTAAAATCAACTGTAGAAGAAAAGTTCATCTCACAACCAGTCAAACCACTTGAATCTCAATTATTTCTTCTTTTTACGTGTCTCTCTGTATTCTTTTCACAATTTCAATTCATTATCACTGAATAAAATTTTTTTTCGAGTTAATTGGTCAAAATTTATGTTTATTATTTACAATAAATCAATAAGTGGTTATAGACAATCATGATTGAAAATCATTATTGATTGGTCTTGACTAATCTTTACAATTAGCGAATATAGTTAAACCCATTAACTTGACAATTTAAAAAGCTAGATATTTCTCTCTCTCTCTACTAAATGTAAAATGATTGAAGTTAATTTTGTTCAATTTTGTTCATATACATAACGAGTAATTGGTAATACAGATTGAGAAGATTAAATATAAAATATTGGGAATACAAATATATAATGTTAAAGGTTTAACTTGTGAAAAGAGGAAAAATTTTCACAAAATTTTTTGGTTAATCAAGAAGTGAAAACAAAATCATAACCAAATGTTAGTTTGAAAATTGTAATATATAAGAGAGTTAAGTCAATCAATTTTCATTTGGTAAATCCTCCAAAACTCTGCCCGCAAAAATTTAATCAACAACATCATTCCTTGTCATCAGCGATTGATCCAGAAAAGCACAAAACATTCATTGTTATTGCTTTTAAACCATGGTAAAACAGATTGATAGAAATGACTGTAAAAAATAGCCATTTTGTTGATTAAGATGTGATGATAATGAATGTGACAAGATGATGTCAATGACGGTGTTAAACAAAAATAAAAATAATTTTTCCTCTTCTTTTCACTTTTATGAGATTATGAGAAAGAAAACTAAAGCTAATTTTTGTAGACTGCAAGTGAATTGCATTGATGGTAAGGGTTGAAGATGTTGATGATGGTTAATGATTAAATTGGTGGTAATGAATCTAAGTTTTGAGCCGATTGGCAAAAAATCATTTGCTTGATTGTCCATATGATGGGTAGGCCACATTTTGCTTGAAAAATCCTCGTACATTTCCTGGTGGATAGTAATTACAAGCAATGTAAATCCTCTCTGTTCTAGGGCTTTGAGCTGCCGCACAACCAATCTTTTGGGTATCACGCCAAACAATTTGGGTGAAATGACCGGTTTTAGGTGAATATCGTGGCCAACTGTATTGATACAGGGATATTTCATTGTACCAATTCATGACGGCATCTTGACAGGTTGGAACTGATCCTTTCCTCCAATACAAATTTTCACCATAACGTAGTCTCTTTGGATGTTCAAATATATCGGTGGATGCCATGTATTGGGCTCGTTTCAAGGCAAATCGCTCCAACTGAATAAAAGAAAATAGAAACAAAGAAAAGAAAAAGACAATTACTAAATTGAGTTGATAAACAATTAACCTCTTTTGTCTTTTTGTGAGTTAACACATATTTTTCTTTTCATAGTTAATCACAACCTTGATTCTAAATCCATTCTTTCTTTTGATTAACACTTGCACTTTTCCTAATCCAGACAGGTAATTAAATTCATTGTTTTGTTAACAATGCTAGTGGATAAAAAAGATTTTGTATTATCAGATGTTTTGTTTTTTCTTCAACTCTTTCCTCTGTTTTTCTAGTTGACAAGTAAATAGCCAACCATCTGATGAATTTTTGTAATTTTGGTATCTAAATATAATTTCTTGTTAATAAAATGAAAATGAACAAGGTTAAGTGATAAAACAATTTCAATCGTTGTTGGCTGATGAAAAAAAATTCAAAGGAAAATTGTGTAAAAAAGAAGGGATAATAATAATTATAATAATTATAATAATTGCTGTGAAGCTGTCAAGATGGATTGATAAAATGAAGAAGCTGCAATGAATTTGCGAGGAAAGCCCAGGATAATCTTGAGATCATTACTATCAGGGTCATTGTTGGTTAATTTTTACTTGCTTAATAAAATAATAATTGTTTCGGGTTATAATATAAAAGAAAAATAAAGGAAATCTAACCTTCTCAGAAGTTCTGTAAACCAGGGAGATTACATCATTTCAATGTTTAGAGAGGTTGAATGTAGAAATGAAAAATAACCAAAGATAAATTCAAGTAATCATTGAAAGGAATGTTTTTCAATTTCTGTGTGAATTTGCTAACGAATGGTTTACATTGCTAGATCTCTCACATTTGCTATTTAAAAACAGTATTTCACTTAATTTAATATTCAAGGAAAAGCGAGAGTTGCTGTTTAAATTATCATCATCATCACCAGAATCAATATTAACAGATAAGAATCAGCCTGGAGAAGAATTGGTAACAAATCTTTGAAAACAAAAGCTAACATTCGATTCAAGTGTATCAATTAACCCTGACTATTGAAATTAATGTAAAATTGATAAAAAATCAAGTCATTGAACGATTGGAGATTGCACCGTGCCTGAAACAGCTTGATTCTTACACCTAATATTGCGGGTTGATGTTGATGTTTTGTTAATTATTATGATAATCACGCTCGTGCTCTTCGAAAATATATCTGACTTTAGATGTACTTGCGGATGGTGTTAACTGTAATAATGACAACAAGACCAAGGTTAGTGATGAGTTTAACAAAAACTAAGATACTGAATTTGATGGTCACTTGTAAACAGTTTTGGACAGTGTTTCAACTAGCTGATAACAAAATTTTTGACAGCAGAATGATGAGTTTGGTAGTGATGAGAAACTATTAAGTTGAGAGTTAATTACGATTAGGCCTTAAAATGGGCTCTCATCAAGAAATAAAGGCCTTCTCAAGGTAACCAGCAACTTGAAAAATGAATCTTATCAAATACCAAGAGACTCATATTCTGTCTTTCATGTTTTCTGAATAATAAATTAGTTGGAAAGAGAAGAAGACATTTTACTTTCAATTCTTGAAGATTCAAATCTAGATTAAAATTACAGTTGATGGTCAAATCAATTTATTTTCCTGATATAACCAACACAAACATACCTCATGAATAGATAGATGAACAGATCTTCTTTGTCAATGTCCTTTGAATGTCAATGAATTTTCTTCCAAATTGAACAATAGTCCAATTTTGAAACCAACTAATGACATTCAACTAACAGTTCACATAAATAAGTATCAAAACCAAAATCAATCAATATGTACTGCACCTGAACCACTTTAGTCAAGGGTTGTAAACGGTCGATCAAAGTAAACATTGTTAACTTGAGAAATATAAATGTTTTCTTACCCCTTCATCATATTCCAATGGCGGTGTTCCATGGAGAGCCCTCAGATAGTTGTGCGTACTCAGGCAATCTTGTCCTATTAGAAGAAATCAATTGATTAATAATTAAATCAAAGTGAAAGCTATTCAAGACAGCCATTAAAGATGACAGCACATGTCAACTTAGCAAACGATACACTAATTTGGCGCCTTTTACTTGCCAATCAAAAGTTAGCGCTAACTATGAATTTATGTAGAAATGATGCAAAAATGAAAGTTAATTAAAAAACATACCTTTAATTGGTTGATGAAGTGCTTGAAAGACTATAGTTGTCAGTAACAATTGAGCTAACATTTTTAATAGATTTGAAGATGACAATGAAAAGGTGAACAATGTAAGAACTATTATCAATATTATCCAATAGACTTGAAGGTAAATGCGTAGGTTTGTAAATCAAACTGTTGATATTGATTAAATTTAATAAAATTGTAAAGACAAACGGGAATAATACAATTGAAAGAAGGAAATATTGAATATTAAAGTAAACCAGTTAAAAAATCATTGGCGATGACAAAAAATTTATAACCATTGAATGTGAAACGAAAGAGTTGAAGCAAAATGAAGCAGATTTTAAAATCAAGTGAAACCTTGTATTAGTATTTCTCTGTCTCTCAATTTCTCTCTTTCTGTGTATATTTTGATAAATTCAAGACTAATAAGTATATCAATGAAAAAGGTAAATAATGATGAAGATTTAATCAAGAAGGTTAAATATATTAATTATAAGAAGACGAAGAAAAAGAAAAATAGTCAACAATGAACAGGCAACAAATGAAAAAAAGAGTTATTCACAAATGAGAAGAGAAGAGTCGTTTATTGAAATATACAAAACCAGGTACAAACATCTTCTGAATTAACGTGATTCCATGTATTCAGACTAATATTCTTTTCGTTTACACCTTTAGGACATTTCACATTTGAAGGCTCTCCTCATCATCGTCATCATCATCACCATAAGCAACATAATCATGAGTCTCTCTCTCTCTCTCTCTCTCTCTCTCTGTTAACCCAAACCACAAACCCCTTTCCAACTCCCATAACCCACCTGAACAAACCCTCCTATCTTCATTTTAAAATCTCTTTCCCTCTGTCCATATCTAAATCTTATCAGTTTTTAACTATCTTCAGGGTTGCTCCTTAAACTCTTTGAATCCCTTCTTTTACCCCATTTTTCCCATCATATCTGCACCATGATTTACTCAATTTCACGACTCCCACCAAGGTGTACCGTGTATGGTTACATCTGTTCACTTGATTCTTGTTTAATCAACATTCGCTTTTCACTTAACTTGTCCTTCCAAAGTAAACCCTTAACCAGCTTCATCATCATTTCTCTTCAAATGATGATAATTATGGTACATTTAACAAAATGAAAAACAGGTAAAGAGACATTTTAACTAAAAATGTGGGCCTGCAATGAACGGCGTAAGATGCAGTAATTCATAAAATCTTTACTAATTGGCTCAATGATTTATCTCCTCCACCAAATTGATCAATGGATTGTAAAATGGTTTATTAAATAACCTTTAATTTACACAGAAAAGATCGACTTTCAACTTTAAAGTAAAGCCTTAAATTGTAAGATTTTTTTTTTCTTCGTCTGTATTTTAAATGTCGCTTCACAACCTGAAATCAGAATGGTGGTGAATACTAAATACATAGCTTAATTGACTTCCAAGACTAGACTATTAAGTATCAGCTAATTGACTTTAGTTTTAACGTTAATTTATTCATAAAGATATTACCTTTAATACCAAGTGATCATCAATTGAAAATCAAATTAATAAACTTTATTGGTTAACGTAAATCATAAGTATTACTTGCTATTGTCATTACAATTATTATTATGCGCAATGCTGCTTTGCAATACAGCTAACTTAATATTAAATATTTTACATTAAATTTGAGTTAACTGTTTATTAACCATTCATCATATTGTATATTCACATGTATTTTGAGTGGCTCAATATGTGATTTTATTATAATTAAGTGACTTCTTCTGATTTTATATTAAATATATATTTTAATATACATTTGAAGTCATTCATTTGAATGTAATCCAATGATATCATCTGATCATTTAACCATCTCTGGCCAGATTGGACAAAAGTTGTTTCACAAGTTGTAAAAAAAAATACAACTTTAAAGCAATCAGATTTACTCTTAAGTCAATCCTTTTCATCAAGATTTCATTTTTCCTTCTGATACTTTCTCATTTGACATGGTTAATGATATACTGTATGTGTGTTAGTCAGTGTATCTGTACATTTGTATGTGTATAAAAAAAAGGATGATATTTCATTGAGTATGAGAGAGGAGAGGAGAGAAGAAGAAGGAGAAGAGAAGAAAAAATGCTTTTTTCTTACCAGATTAATTTGACGATAAAAAGCTAATAAAATTTGCTCACTAAAATTGATTACTTTTTCTTCATCATAATCATTTTATGAAATTAACGATTGATTTAAAGATTAGACAATGTGTAAGGTAGCATTTTCAATTGTACATTATTCACGTTGTCACCCAGAAAATTTTGATTTGTACATTTTCGAAATGATTGATTGAATCGTGGATATTGAGACCGATGAAAGCCTCAAGTTAACCAGTGTTACGTGAGTTTGAATTTCAGGCTGCTTTACATCATTAGCTATCAACACAAAATCGATGCTAATCAAAACCAAAAAAAATTAATTCTACCTTTTGTGGATCTCAATTTTACGCAATTTCAACTCAACTATGAGACAAAATATTAGCTTGGCATAGAACCTGATTTTGCCAACATATTCTCAGTCATAAATGATAAAATATGAAATCTCTCAATATTAAACTAAATTAGCAAAAAACATAATTAGAGGAACCGGATTGTTTTCCTTCAGATAGTGATTATTAGCTTAGATTTTTTGAGTCGACATCTTTTTTCAGTTGATAAATATTTTGGTAAATTTAAATAAATTAATATTATTGATATTAGCTTTGGATTTACGTTTAGCTGTTAAATGCAATCAAATTGGTTTATATATTATAATGAATTAAATTATTTGAACATTATCATTACTTATTAAAACAATATTTGATCTTTAGAAGAAAATATTTTTTGTTTCAATTTATTAGTCTTTTTTAAATAAGTGATGCACCATATGTACCGAGGGCTTCACGTTTCCAAAGCTTTAGATCAACACCTTTCGAGCTTAATTGTGAGCAAGAGATACGAGGATTAGAATCGGATGGTTGAAGAAAGGCATTTTCTTGAACAAACTCTATTTCATTATTGTCACAATGAATACGAGCATAAGTCACGTTGCGAATTGAATTGAGTTGACCTGAAAAAAGATAAAAAAATCAAAAATCAGTAAATTGAATCAGGGATTAATCATTGAAGGCATCTTTTCTTACTTAAATCAAATGAAGATGGTTGACCAGCATTTTCAAACCAAAATCGATCCGAAAATTTGAGTCTTCTAAAAGTTTCAGTAATGATACAAGCTGCTGTGGGTCCAACATTTTGACCTTCAGGCCGAGGTTCAAGATTTAGACCAACAACTAAATCAATGTCATCAACGGATTTGTATAATTTCTCAACCAAGGGTAAACTTTCAAGGTAAAAGAACTCGGATAGATCAGAAAAATTTTTAGCGGTCTTGAAACCACAAGCTTCTCTCCATTCATTATAACCAGCTAAGCCATGATCACGACCTCTTTGAATATCGATGCTCACCAAATCAAATCCCCAGGGTTCATCTGACCCATGAGTTCCAGGAGGAAAGAGATGGTTTGTTATTGCCTCAGTAATTATATTATCTGCTGGACAAACGGGTTGACTTAATAATCCATTAATAATGGACTGGAAGACGGATGGTTTTTCATAAAATACCGATGGATTATAATACAGTTTAGTTAACGATGTGTTTCTTGTTACTTTCATGCTACTATCTCTCAGCTCGATGAAGCCTGGAATCAGTGTATGCAATCTGAAAGCAGCTGTGGCAAACTCTTGAATAATAGCAGGTGACAAATTCGGATCATAATATTCATTGAAGCCGGACTCGAGAGGGTAAAGATCATACTTTTTCATCAAGTCAGAGCCTGTAGATTGCAAACAAAAACATAATAAAATAAATTTAAACTTGTGAATAATTGTACAAAATACTGATATTGATTCGACCTGACTCTAAACTAAAAAAATACTAGATTTTTGATCAACTGACTTACCAATAATTAGAGGTAAAAATTCATTGTAGGTAACTTGTTGGAACTCAGCAATCACGATTCTCCTGGCCTCTTGAAAAATTTCTTCATCACTCCAGGTGGGATTCAATTTTTCTAATTCTTTAGCAATTCTGTTATGTTCTCGTAACCAAGTGATATGCGTTGCCATTAAACCCGGTTGTTGATTGACTCTGGAATCAGCGCCCTCAAGACATGCACTTCCATTGTTACAAATATCATTCTGTGGTGGTAAGATTTGTCCAGAGTTGACAGTTTGATGAGCTAGTTGACCACCAGTAAAAGCTCTCAACTTGTTTGAGGTTTCAAGATTAGAGCCATATACAATTGAAGCATCAACCCATGGGGTTAAGTTGTTGATTTGTGTACGTGGACCGAGAACACAGTTTTCTGGTAAACCAAATGCAGTTCGAGCAAAATTTAAGCATGTCACATTATATTGAGAATAAAATGGATCGGTTTCTGGAATAATTATTGGAAAACATGATGGGTGAAGAGATTTAGCGTCCAATACGTTATTAGAAGAATCGCAACACGTAATTGCTCCACCGTTGGGTAAAGTTGAACCCACAACTTGAGTTAAATCATGATCGAGAAATTGACCATAAGCTAGAGCCAATGTATCTAAGTTGTGATGAGTCATTGGCCTATCTTTAAATAATGTGTTTGACACATATCGAGCCAAAGGAAGAGTGTTACCAGAAGGTCCATTTAATTTGGGTGCATCGACAGAATCGTCATACTGTGGTAGTAAAACTCGAGCATAAGGTGTCAATACTTTACCCCAGTAAGGATTATCAAGATTGTTACATGAACCATCAATAGGACGATACTTGGCATATTGATCACACGTGATGTTGTTGCTGCACTTATCTGGCTCAATTATCTGTATCGATTTGAGAGTTGCCACTTGTTTCGGCGTTTTCAGGCCCAGTCTAATAATGCAAAAGATTGAGAAAAAAATGATTCCAAGAAAACATTTGTAAGATATTACAATAATACAATAAAGATATAAAGGTAGACACACTTTTTGGATAAACTTAGAGTCAACTGTTGATTATAAAGAGCTTCCTTAGATGACCCAGCATCACTGAGATTAGGTACAATTCCAAGATTGCGTTGATAAATTTCCTCTCGACTCTTTTCTTCACCATTTTCAGTTTGTCTTTTCACACGCTTTGATTCATGATCAGCTGATATTTTATTGATCAAAGCAACAATTTGATCACTTTTTAATTGAGCTTCTTCCAAAACTGATCCAAGATCTGAACTCGAAAGTGATGGCTTTAACAAATGTGTACCTTCGTCCTGGTAACTCGATATAAACACTGATTTAGAACCAGGATAAGCATCAACTATTATGAAAAAGATTAATCTAACATTAAATTTGAGAAAATGGAAACAATCAAATTTGAACTCTTAGTAAGAAGCAATCAAGCAACAAAAGTAACTCCATCTACAGAATGCATTGCTAATCTTGGTTATAAAATTGAGATTAATTTTCGTTGAGCTTTTCAAATAAATCAAATCTGATTTAAAAGACATTAATGTTTAACTGTTTAAAATTAACACAATCTATACTTGCCACAATCATCTTGAACTGGACAACACAATCCTAGACGACCATCCAAGGTACAAAAATCATCCAAATCTTCATCACTATCAGTTGAATGACAGTCTGAATACAATGAGCAAACTGTACCTTTCGGACATTGAGCTTTAACATTACCAACCGAACCTGACTGTACAACAGTAATTAATGTGAAAATTAAAGTTAACCAAATTGATTTGGAAGCAATCATCTTTAACTAACTCCAAGTCACAATAAGCAACAATTAGAAAAAGTCAATTCATTTAAAGAGCTTAAATTAATTATCCAAAAGCAACTGACAGAACCAAATGACCACAACAATCACTATTAAATTAATCAAGTTAAACGATATAAATACATTTTCTTAACAGACTATCAACTATTAATCTTTAAATGAACAAATTGTGATCAATTGAAGGCGAGTTGCCAAGACAATTTGAAAAATTATTGCTTCTAATAGACAATTGCAAGGATAATATTGCATATAACAATATAACAATTAATAATAACAACATTGTTAAAATCATCTTCAATTACCATAGATTCATCAAAGATGAACTCAAATTGATGTTAATTGGATCAAACCAATGAAATGAAATTTTCATACTTTAATGTTATTACATTTGTTACCTTGGATGCTCATCTAAACATATGATTGTAAATTGATGGTTAATTGTCCCAATGAAAGCAACAATAATTAGAGCTTATTTTATTGTGCAGTTAGATCTAAACCTTGATCAATCAATTTATCTATTTTGTGTTTCCATCAGCCATCCATAAAATAAGATGTTTATCAAAGAGACAATTAATAGTAAAATCAACTTGATCTTCAATGGTTATTTCGATATATTGGGGATTCCTCAATTTTCAAGATTCAGCCAATTCTCCAGATTCGGAATAAAAATTGAAGTTTTCCGCATTCTTGTTATTTATGAGAATCAGTTAATTTCATTGAAATAACTGTTTAATTGCCTGAAATTAAAGTGTATTTAGTTGAACTGTAAATTGAGTTTCCATTAATTTTACACATTTTTATGTTTTCCAAGACTTTAGGTTAAAATTGTTCAGGTTGAATCACAGTGAGTATCGAACGGATTATTCAGCATGTAACAAGTAATGAAACCTGAAGCAACCAGTCACAGTTGTGATAACTGTAATGATTAAGTTGATTTGATTTCAACATTTCACTGTGAATTCATCACAATTGAATCAAATGGTTAAATCTGGTTAAACCAAAATTAGTTCATGACATCATCTTGGATTGAAATGGGATGCAAAAGTTGCAACTTGTTAACCTCTTTGATGAATTAAGATGATTGTGTTAATAAATTTCTAAATCAAGAGCAATGAAGAGATCACACCGGTAAAGAGGTTAAGATTGAAGTGTTTATTTCTGCATTACTTGTCAACTCTTTCAGTGGCATTTGGTATTTTCAGTTCCGAAATAAAATCTATTTTCAAATCAATGATTAATGTTTAAAACATTGAAACATGTTTATTAAAAAGTGACATTTTTTTGTTATTCAAAGTTATTGCCTTGTAAAACAGCCTTGATTTACATTGAGTTTGCATAGATTAAACACAATCATTTACATCCAAACAGTGATTAGTCAATTTGACCATAAATTGGTCCAAATTGATCATTTACTTATTCAGCATCTGAATGTAAAAAAAAAGACAAAAATATCAATTAATTAGACAAGAAATATTAAAATTGTAAATCGATTTACCCTTTCAAAGTAAGGAGCTCCAGTTATTGATATTTTAACATTGGTCTTCATTGCCTGATACAAAGAGATCTGTAAAGGAAAAGATACGAAAATTAACACTTTTGCTGAATGAGAAATTCATTTGAATGAACAAATGTGGAAACAGGGAAAATAGTGAAATTCATCTGACCGGATATTGTAACATTGATTGACACATTCAGTGAATTTATTCAATTACAGCTTCTAAGTTTGAAAAGTTTAAATTTGCCAAAACTTCATTTTGTCAATCTTTGTAAATTGGAAGCAAAACTAAATTATTAACTTTGAAAACGATGACATTTGGAAATGTGATTAACCAATTTTACCTGTAAATAGATGATGAACGTGCTCAATTTGCTAAAGAAATCAAATGAATGATGGAAAAAAAAAGTTCTAAAATAATTGTGACTGGAAAAGCAGATGAAACTTCAAATCAATTTACTCATTAACTTTGAACACAAATTATCCCAAAAAGGTAAAAGTCAAAGAAAAATTGATATCTCATTTTAACTGGGAGTGAAAGGAGAAACTCCCTTGAGCTACATGGTGAAGAATAAAAAAAGCAATAACTTTTTCTTTTCAAAAGAATCAAAATTTTTCCTTCTTTTCTGAGAGAAAATTTCATGATGTTCAGTAAATGGTTTACTAAGAAGATGAACAAGAAACAAAGTAAACATTGTAATACTTTTACTATTTTTGGATAAACATTTTTTGTTTATCCATTTTGTCTGTTATTACATTTTTGCCTTTGCCTCAACTGATAAACATGGAATATCTGTTTACACCAATTTGACTTGGAACTGAAAACTTTTCGTAGAAAAGTGAACAAACTTTACCGAACCTGGAAAAGTGAATCTTTCAGGCGATAATTTTGATTCTCCTTTTTTTTTACTCTTCCTTTCCTTTCGGCGATTCAATGCATTTCATGTTAACAAAATATTAACAAAGTGAACAGGTGAACATCGAGTGAAACTTTCGAGTTCAATTCTTTCCTTACCTCTGTTGACCCCTGCTTTTGGCAGAAATTTTTTTTTCTCCACAAAACTGAAATTCGAATAGAGAATAAATCTAAGAACTTTTGCCAACTTTTCTATTGCAATGAATAAGAAGAAAAGGTTCAATTGAATATCAATTTCCAAAAGGATTCTCACTTCTTCAGTCATTGATTTATGTTCATTTGAAAAGTAATTTTTATTTGCTTTACAATTATTATAAGAAAGTTGCATTGAACTAGAAGCCCTTATTTACTCTTGATGTGTCAATAACAGGTAACGAATGTTGATATTTCATGAGCTATGAAAAGAGGAAAGAACGATTCATTTAACGTTCGTTTTTTGTCGTTCACTATTTGTTCAACAATTTAAAGAAATTTGGGGAAAAAAATATTGAAAGGAAATTCAATGATGAACAAAAGCAATCTTTGAGCATTATTCATAGAGATTCAGATTTGCTTTTTTTCCCAATAAAGGTAAAGATGTTGAATCGATGAAAAATGTTGAGAGAAGAGTTTTTTTTTGCCCTGCTTAAGAATGTGTCAAGTCAATATGTTTATAAAGGATATTGATGGTGATGATGATGGGTCCAACAATTATGTTGATTATGGTTGGTGATGATGAAAGGTGAGTGAAAGTGGAAAGATGAAGGCAAACTATTCACACTGATTGTTATAACAACATTATTCTGATGATGTTTCATGGTTTACCTTTTTCCTGTTTGCTTCTGTTTTTGATTGCCAATAAAATTCAACAAAAGCAACCAACATGGCAAGTAAAAGACCTCCGATCAAAATGTAAAAACATCCAGCAACGTTGCCCAAAGTTAATTCACTTTGACTGGATTCCTTTTGTGTTTATGAATAAAGTGAATGGGAAAGAAAAGGAGAGAAAAGAGGAAAAAAAAATGGAAATAAAAGTTTTCATCTTTGCCCGTTATGAGGTTATGCCAATGCAAATTTGAAAAGTGAAAGGTTTTTATTGTTTCCTCATGTTTTACCTTTCACTTCTCACTTCACAAAGTCAATTCATGGAACTTTCTTTTTCTCAACAAAATTCCATTTGAAGCGCTTTCTAAGAGTTTCTAACATCCAAATGGATCTCGAGTTTCTCATGGTCAAAACATGTTGCGAAAAGATGAACAAATGAATTTACACAATCCTCGATTTAATTGTTTCTCAGTAAGATTTTCGCAATATTCAAATGGAATCATTAATTTGGTTTGTTCAGCAAAGTATCAATTATTAATTCAAATTTCAAGAGTCTGATGAAACGATTTCACTCTAGTTCAGAGTTTTAATCAAATTGTTTTCTGTCAACAATTTTATTGCAACATGTAATTAAATGATCAACTGAGCCTGAAAATGAGAAAAAAAACTCTTTACTATGTCAACCAATTTTCATGATGAATTAATAAAGACAGTTATTCAATATTCATCAATGTAAGCAAATATAAACTCGCAATGAAACTCGCAATGAAACTCGACATGGAGTGTACCGAATACGGGCAAATTGAACATCTTTAAAAAATCGAAAGTCTTTCTTTAAATTTAATCAAAATAATACATTTTCATGAAAACCATTTCTGCATTTCACTTTTAACAAACTTTCTTTTCCCTGCAAACCCATCAACTAAGTATCCATAATCATGACCTTAACCTATTCAAGAAGCAAGAAAATTTAGTCAGAACATTTCAAGATGAATAAATGTTTCATTGATTGTCAGAAGAAGAAGAAACAGAATGAATGTTAACCTTTACTCTTTTTTTTTCATCAAATCCCTTGGAATGATCAAATAAATAGTTAATCTAAACCAAGTTAAGAAAATATTTCAAGCCAAACATGAAAATTGTGAATAACTTGCATGATAAAAAAAAGAAGCTCAAATCAAAAAGCGAAAAGAGGAAAAGGTTGGAAATGAAAACAAATTGGTTCCTTCTCTTAGACCATCCAAGATGAATTATTGATAGAGTCGACTGTTAATATTTAAACGATTCCCATTAAAAGAAAGTTCATTTGATTTGACTTTTTCTTTCGCCATTTCCTCATGATGACACTTTACCTTGGGTAATCAGAGCAATTACTTGCAACCTGTGACTTACCTTGCTGTCTTTGCTTTTACACTCTGACCTGTCGTACCACCATTTGTTTTCCAACTTGGTTAAATCTCCATTTTCCTTGAGTGCCAATATTTCCAGATTGAGACGAACTCTGAAATAATTGAACAAAACAAATGGTTAACTTTGAGTTTGAGTTGAAATCTTTTTTTGGTTTCGTTTTTCCTCTTCTTGCGCTACTTTCAACAGTTTTCTTTATCGGTAATCGTGATATTCCTTTTGTGCAACTTTACATCATTTAAATAATCATTTACAGATGAAAATGTTGAGTCCCATGGCCAGGTTTGTTACTGGAAGCAAAATAATCAACTCAAACTTGTTTGTTCATCAATCTGATGAAAATAATGTTACAAGCAACTCTTTTCCAACTCTTTGTTTTTACCAACTTTATTACATTTACTTTAACCTTTTAACATTGAATCATGAAGGTAAACAACAGGTTCACTGAAAGAAAACTCATAAATTATTTTCCATTCCCTGTGTTACCAGTTTCTCGGAAAGTTTTGTATTAAATTTACTTTTTCTCCCTTTTCTGCCAGATTAACATGATTGTTGAAACTTGGATGGAAATGTATAACAGAATAACATTCATTAATCCAATGAAAAATCCTAGACAGTCGGCTTATTTGGACAGCTTTTCATTTTCAAAACACAGACGGTAAAGTGTTTCAAAGAACAACTAAGCTTTAATTTGTCGTTTTCTTGCAAAAAATAGGATTGTTTTGGCTCGTGTTGCTAATTTTTACTTGCTATTGTCAGTGGTTCGAATGAATGCAAAATGCCAGAATTTATTGTTTATTCTAGACAGTCGAGATTCTAGCAAGTGAATTTGCTTGACGCACTAAGAGAAACATGAGACATTCACCTTTCATTAGTGCAGAATGTTTAAACTAGTCAATAATGCTCGTAAAATTATCGAATAATCAACAATGAAAAAGAAAAAATTTCAAACTTTTCTTTCGATGAAAGAGTTGAAAATTGTAGAGTTATGGGTTTTCATTCACGATTCAATTTGTTCTCAGACTACTTTTCAAAGTAAATAGTTTCAATATTTATCACTTTTTGCTTGAAGGAGGGAATGTATTTTTGGATTATCCTTGTAGCGCAGCCTAAAGAGACAAGGCTCACACTCTGGACGAGCTGACTCTTCATGTAACCTTGAATAGAAACCATTCGTAAACTTGACTCGACTCTTACCTTAAAGGTGATCCTAATGGCGTTGCAACACCATAACCTTTAGCATCCAAGTTGCGTCCAACTTTCATTGTATCACAGGGCTGGCGTTCATTAACATAATCGTTTTGTGTAGACTCGATGAGAAAAGCGTATTTTCCCTTTGATTCTCTCACTCGACGAATTCCCTCCGAATAAGTGTCCACAAAAACATTTGGACGTTGCGTCATAAACTCCCACATACGGACATAGACGGCAATTTTGGATCGCTGAGGAATGGAAAGACAAAACGCAAAAAGTAAAACAAAATTGGTGATGCATTAATTTCCATTGGGAGACCAGCAAAAAGCGCTTAAAAATCGGCACATTGAAACGTGTAAACATTTTCTATTCTTCATTCCATTTTCGCTTTCCTTCTTTTTCGCAATTACAGTCTCATTACTTTTACAAGAAACAAGATGAATGCCATCAACTTGTTTCCGGACTCACAATGATAAGAGTCAAATGGTCAAAAGCATTTATCAACATGAATCACGAAAATTATGAGCAAATAGACAAACTTGAAATGACCTTTCAACTGGAAGCAAAAGAAGTCCAAAAAAGTGAAAAAGTTTGACTGAGGCCATGATTTGAATCATCCAATGAAACGAACATTAAATAATGGATTATCCGTTTTCACCTGATTACAACTTGTCAAAAACTATTGAAGCAAACCTTTGTGTTTACGTGATGTAATCAGAATGGATTTTGAAATAAAGAAAAGGCAAAACTGAATCCATCATGTAAACCGAGATGCATGATGAAACAAGCGATTTAAAGTGAAATGTAAACAAATGAAAGTGAAAAAAGCAAAAAATAGAAGAGAAGAAAAGTGAAATGAGAAAATTTTCATGATTACCAAGATTTGGATTTAATGATTAGCTTTTTGAATGAAATCTGGTTCATCAACATTAGTCTATGAAATGAGGCCAAAGAGGGTGAAAGATGAAATGTTTTTCCTCTTCTTGAACTGAACCGTGTTTCCTATCATCAAAGTCGCCCAAGAACAAAAAATCAAGTCATTCTTTCGTTTCTCTTTCAATGATGAGGGAATGAGCACAAAAAGGATGTTCAGGGAATGAGGTGGTGATGAAGACGAAGAAGCAAAAAGATTATACAACAGAAAAATGCTTTTACCAGAATCAACTTGAAATTCTCCCGAGAATTCATTCTTTTTGTTGCACTTCATTTTCATCTTCAAGATAATACACTTTGTAACTTGAAAAAAAAAGCGAACAGATGAAGACAACTTTGAAAAGATGAGATCAAAAGAAAACATTGAAACATTTCCAACATTCAACTCTTCATCGTCAAACTGATTTGGTCTCATCATCATCATTAACATTGACGTGGTTTCACCAACAGTGTTCATCTATTCCGTCGAAAATCATCATTTTTGTTTTTTTTTCTCTCAAAGCAACAGTTGAGATTTATTCGTTGAGCCCGCAGAGGAAGAAGTGGAAATCAAGTCAGAAACTTGTCAACTTTGGAACAACGATATTTGCATTGTAAATTTGAAATGAAAATCAGAATTGAAGGTCGCCCTCTTTGGATATTAAACTCTTTGGGTCGAAAAAAATGTTTTAATCGTAAAAAATATCGTCGCAACTTTAAATCTATTAATTAAAATAAATAATAATTAAAACACGAATCGTTTCAAACTCGAAAAAAATAACATCGAATCAACTCGTCATAAATTTATTCTTGCTGCAGCAAAACCAATATGAACCAATCAAAATTTACGGAAAAATCGTCATTCATAATGCAAGTAAAACTCAGAGTTGGACAGATAAGTTACAACTTTGCAAATGCTCCGAGAAAGCTTCAAAAATTGAGTCAAATCATATTGATGAGTTTACAGAAAATAATCGTGATAATAACGACCATCGAAATAATCATGAAATGAACATGGGCAGTTTGACAGGAAAAAGGGAAAAATATTGTGTTTTGAATAAATTCTATTGTTTTTAGAAACTCGTTTTCTATTATTCTCTCAAACCTTTAGCTTTTAACATCGTAAAGATTCAACTGTTTATATGAATCAGGATCATCTGACAAGTACCTGAAGCTCATGTTTTTGAGCGCTTTTCCATAGAATTGCCTTCAGATTTCGATCATAAATCAAATAATCTCGAATGATATTGAAACGAAAAATTGAATGTTGTTTCAATCTTGAATGCTCAGATTACAGTTTAAATATGAATTCTGTAGTTGAAATAGTCTTGGAGTTTCACCTGCAGACAGAGAGAAAAGAAACTCCCTGTAAATAGAAATTGATAACAATAATGAGCAGATGAAACTTGAATCAATTGTTAATGCCTTTGAGCAGTTTCCATTGGTAAGAATCAATGTCATCGCTTATAATGTTAATTTCGTTTGACATGACATTTCTAATAATAAACATTACTCGAGGTAAAATATCATAAACATTATGACACAATTTGATATCTCAATCTTTTCCGTTCAAAATTCAACATTTAATGAAAATTCAGTTTAAGTCGAGCACAAGAATCATCCAAAAGACCATCAAATTGGTCAATCTTGAGTAATGAAATTATAATTACCTAAAAGAGTAGAACATCAAACAAACGAAAAAACGAAAAATTTTCCAACTTTTCATTCTCTGAATAATCTGATGAAAAGTGAGCTTTAAATTTAATAAAAAAATAATGATTCAAATATTTCATGAAATTCCAATGAAGAAAAAACTAAACCAATTATCATGACAAACCAATAGACGGTTTTGAAAAAAAAACATTTTCGTTTTGCACTTCAATTCCATTTCGACAATTGTAAAGTGATTAATTTAGAAATGAAGAAAATACTGAACAGAGAAAAAGAATTGAAACTTATTTTTCTTATTGCAATTCATGAGAATTCCCTAAAGGGTTAACATTCTTTCCGGATAATAAATGAATGTGAATTGAATATTTAGCCAAACTCGGTTCTGTCTGACGATCTTGAATTGAAAATTCGGAAAAGATGAAAATAGAAATTGCGATTTTATTCTCTTTCCATGTCATGATGAAGAAAAGTGAATATTGTGGACTAGATGATTTTAAATGCAGAATTGTTTTTCCGTTTCAATTAGTTCCATGAAAAACTTGAAAAGATCAAAAGGTTTGCAGAATTTAACTGAAAAGTAAAAAAATGATCAACTTGATGGTTGCAAATTCCTCAATTTTCATGGTCACTTGAGTTTCAGGTGAATATCATTTGGAGAAAAAAAAATTCGTTTTTCTTGAGCAACATTTGTTTTTCGCTCGAGACAAGCAATTTTATCAAATTCTGAGTCTTTTCTGTTCGATTAATGTCAAGATTAATGTATAGATTATTCAGTTGCACTTTTGTCATAATCGATTGATGTTTCTGTTTATAAATAAATTAAGTTTAATGATTCTTTTGCTGTGCAACAATCCTGACATGTGGAAAATGAATAAATGAATGGAAATTCAGTAACTTTTATTGTCATCATTTGAACCATTAATGTTGCTCCATGAAAATGGTAAAATGTGATTCTTCGTTTTTTTTTGTTCAACTTTTTTTTTCTCGACTGATAATTGTTCACCAATGATCAGCATTTAGTAAAAGTTGCTGATACATTTTCACTTCAACAACTACTATTAGTTGAACAATTTTAAAAAATATCATAATTCGATTAAGCCTTTGATGGGTGAAAAGGGTGAAAATTGCGTTTTAGTTTACTTCGGTAAAAGTGAAATCAAAAGCGATATTTGATGTCATTATTCAAGCTGAGAGATGAGTACTGTTACTGTCAAAAGGCAGTTGGTGTCGTGAGTGAAGCCTTCAGTTGACTTCAAGTCTTAACTCGGAGTTGATACAAAGTAGCTTTATAAGTCTATCAATGATCACAATATTCATACACAAACAGTCCAAAGAGTCGTAAAGGTTTTCTGCAACTTTTTGTCTCACTCTTACAGGATCATGCCAATGGGACAACTAAAAGTTGGTTGAAACATTCGTTACTTAAGTGAGTTTCGTTTCGTTGTGTGCAGATTTTCGCAACTATGCTTGGGCTCATATACTTGCAGCAACTTGGAATGAAAAAAGTTGTTACCTTGAAAAATTCTTGAGTTGAAGAGTCGCGTAAAGCACCGTACTCAACTTCAGTTTGTTTGGCTAAATCATCGGCTGAATTGATCGGAGTCACCATTCGTTCAACCGTTAAAAAGGCAGCTAAATTAGCAGTATAAGATGATATAACAATGAGGGTGAAAAACCACCAAGCTCCACCAACAATTCGCCCTGAAATGGATCTACAAAGGAAAAATCACGATAATCTATTAACAATGAGAAATGCAAAATATGGTTAAACACTTGTAACCACAAGGCGTAATTACAAGTAATAGTCAACTCCATCAATAGCCATTGATCATCACAAGATGCATTATGTAATCAAAGAAACGACAGAATGCTCTAACTGAGTTGATGAGGAAAAGAATTTGAGGAAAAAAAAATAAATTCTCCATTAAATCAAGTCGACTAAACATTGATTCAATTTACGCGTACAATGAACCTGCCTTTGTTGCAATAAAAGCCGAAGAAACTAAAACATTACTAAATCTCAAAAATTAACTTGCAAGTTGAATCGATAAAAACATGAAAAGATATTACAATAATAAAGCTGTAATAATGATGCTCATCAGAATAATAATATTACATGAGGAACAGGGAGAAGAAAAAAGGAAAAGATATATGAGCTGGTGAATAAAGGAGTAAACAGGGAGAGAAGGAATGAAAGATAATTGTGTTAACAGCAATAGTTAGCAAAATGGAAAAGGTAAGAATTTAGTTTAAGCTTCAAGATATATATCATTGATATTTTATTATCATTACGATGGTAAAGGTAAAAAGAAAACTTATTATATTTCTTAATAGTTGTTAGTATTTTTATCCTGTTCCAAGTTTTTTTTTTTCATCTTCTTTCCTTTCATTTTTATTCTTCCTCTTTTCGTCAGTCATCATTATTTCATGATAGATTGTTGATGGTATAAAGGTGTCTGTATATCAATCCATTTTTGGTTTTCAGCTTTTTCAGCTTTTCTCTTGTAATACATTTTATCCTGTAACCTTTTTTCCCTCTCTTTCTGCTTTTCGCTCTTTTTTTTCTGCCAGCTTCTTTACTACTTAGCATTAGCTAAAAAAGACTCCGAGCTATATTTATCTTTACCTCTGAATCTGGATTACATGGGAACAAATTACTTTTAGATGAATACATAAAATATTCCAACTTGAGCTTTTTTCCTTTTTTCTCCTTGCTTCGAGTTGGATTAAGATGTATTAAGAGAAAAGTCGAAAATACTAATTCTAATTGCAATTTAATTATCAATTTTTTGCTCGCCTTTGATTGAATCGGAATGGTTTTTGGAAAAGAAATGACAAAATTTTTTGTCTACAATGAGTTTAAGGCTATTGCTGTGTTTGTCTGAAACATGTTCAATGAGTAATCTAAGTGATGCTTAAATTGGATTAACTTGTTGACTCACGAGTGGATAAACTGATAGCAGCAGTAAAACTCAGGGTTTGCCACTTAATCGGTTAAAAGTATATCCTAGCCACTAGACTATATCGGAAGGGTAAACCTTTTGTTTCGTCATTAGGTTAAACCAACTTTGTTTGACTCATTTTTCATTTGCAAAGTTACAAAGAATATTTTACGACCAAACTTTCATTCTGTGCAAGTCAAGATAATCACTTTAAATCATTGCTAAATTGCATTGCTCAGTCGACCTTTTCTCATTCAAATGAAAATTAGGAAACAAACATTAAAAAGTGAACGCAATGAAAAGTGATGAAACGCTCAGTCTAAAAATGAAATGTTGATTCAACTTTGATCCAAGCCTTTTCCCCAAAGTTAGGAAAATTTTTCGACTAATTTTGCAAAATGATTCGAGTTTGTAAACTGATCAAGTTTACTGGTAAACAACCCACCTAGGGCAAACATCACAGCTTTGCTGCATAATGGCACCAAGTGAAAACCAAAGGCTATTATAAAGGGAAAAATCATTTGTAACTGAAGGACCAGTCAAGGTTTCCTCGTATCTCCATTCGTGCGGAGAGAAACGGGAAACTAGGAAAAGTACAACTGAAACTCCAATATAAGACAATATAATGCACATCCAAATCTCTTGACTCAAAGGGTTCATAAATGAAAATATTCCTGGATTTTTCTTCGCCGGTTTCTTAATCATTATACTGATTCCAAGGGACATGAAAGGTTTGGTGAAATCGATTACTCGTTCACGAGCCGATGTTATGGTTAATGGAGCGATTGCCATATCCGCTTCCTATTGTTGATGTTGGAATAGTGATGAATGTTTAAGATGACAATACAAATGAAAAGATCAATAAGGATAGAAGCGAGGAAAAGGAGAAGAGTTCAAGAAGAGCAAAAAAAAAAGAAGAAGAAAAAGAGGAAAAATCTAATGAGAACCATGGAATTTCAATTGAAATGAGCAAATGATAAACAGGAAGGAAACGGGGAATGCAAAATGAATGAAACTTGTTAAATGTTGAACAAACAAAAAATTACTAACTTTAACTGTAAACTAGAAAATTATTGCTTTGAGAAATTTTCGTTGGAAGAAGGAGCAAATTAAAAAAAGAAAATGATAAAACTAACCTTCCGTATCAATTCGCCAACCATTCCGTTCCAACCTGCTTCGGATTTTGGATCAATTCCACCATATTTCTTGTCTCGAACAATTTTCATTGTATAATTGATTCCAATTTTTTCACTTATCAAATCAGCCAAGTCTTTACAGTAACCTTCAAACCTTTCATTACCTTGCAAGACAATACCTTTCTCAGCTTTTCTCATCATCAAGTAAGGTTCTTCCTGTGAATAAGTTTTTCGAGGTAAACAGAAAATTTGAAAAATTTGATATCGAAAATGGTCGAAACTCGACTCACCAAAATACTGGTAACAACATAAGTCTTATTGAGCGAAAGTTGATCTTGAGGAATTCGTTGGTGTTTCGTTGGAATCAGTGTGACACTTCCGGACGGAGTCCAATCTGCAATCTAAGAGGGAAGGTTGAATTTGAATGGAATATTTTAGTTTCTAAATTCTGAAGTTTATTCAATTATTTGGAACGTTTCTGCTTGAGAAGTCTCACAAAATTTCCATTACCTTTGTCATAACACTGTTGATGGTCATGCGAACAATATCTATGTGGAAATTTGTGCGAAATCCATTTTCGTCGAAAGATAAATTTCCAGTTAGACCAGTCATGTTTGTCTGACCAAATGTTGCATTTCCAGTGAAGAGGAAAAGATGGCAAAATATATATACAGTTAGTCTATCATTATGTTTGGATAATTATTGCTTTACTCTGTCGTCAGGTAAAGAAATTCATCAATAAAAGAAGTAAAATGTTGTCATTCGATATCTTGATAAATAATGAATACCTTTTGCATGTAACGGGCAATCTCTTTTCCATGTTCCCATGGAATCAGAGGCTGCATTTTACAGTCAATCCCACGCGTTCCATTATTGTAAACTTGTCCACGTCTAAAGTTGTTGCGAAAAATGTCTGGCTTTTTGCGCAGTAGACGGTTGAGAGCATCTAAAATGACTCGGGTTCCATCAAGCATCAGAGCAGACTCAACCTTTGCCATCGAAATGGGTTTCAAAATAAATTGCATTAGATGAAAATTGAGCAAAGCAAAGACAAACTTCTCACCGATAAACTGCCTTCTTCGTCAATGGATCGATTGACCAGACCAAGTAGTTTGATACTTTGAAAGAAACGCTTGTATTCATCATTATATGTTTGTAAGATTCGAAATCCAGTAATATTAACAGCACCAAACTCGAGAACGTGTTTATTGAAAAAATCATCCATAACCTATTCGACAAGCACGGAGAAGAATAAATTACATATGAAAAGTCTAGAATCTATTCAAATTTTTCCTTTTCGTAGAATGCTTTTGATCGCAAATTGATCAATTCTAGTTTTTGTTCAACCAATTTTCGAAACTTGCAAATGCAATTTCAAAGTTGATCTTATTTCGTTTTTCGCAGAAATTTTTTTCTGTTGGTTAATCTTTCTTTTTATTGCAATGAAGATGCACTAAAAGAGTTGGTCTATCAACAAACGCTATTAGAGTTGGGAAATTGGTGATTTTGTGGAAAATTTTGTTTGAGAAAAGGTTTGCAAATGGTACTTACAAGGTTTGTGAGTAAAAAATGAAAATTTCTTCTTCCCATGTAAATATCTCGAACATGATTAACAATAATGTCTTTAGCAGTTACGGCATCGCAATCAAGAACAACATATTTTCTAGATTCAGGATCAGCCATTTCGATTGAGGCAAGAAAGGCATGAGCATCGGTTGCATTGTGAATGCGTTTAACTGCACGAAGCTCCAAGGTATAATCATCATTAATTAAACTCAATATTTGCTGCAATTTAGCCAAACCTAAGCAAAAAAACGACACAAAAAACGCAAAATTTTAGGCTAACTCATGTTGAACTTTGAATGAAATTGAAATTTTCACTCAACATTAACTAAAAAGTAAATTGATAAAGACGAAAAAGGAGAAAAAAAAGGTTTAAACCGCAAAAAAATTAACAAAAAGTTTGAGCATCAACAATGAAGAGCAAAAGCATGTTATCATGATTTGAATTTTTCAACTTCATTTCCATCTTCCATTCACGATTCTTTCTTCATCCACTCTTGATATTGTTTAGCACAACATTTGTACATAGCAAAGTTATCACATTATCATTACCACAGGAAATGAGGTTTGCGTATTTTGTTAATGAGTTTAGAAATGGAATGACGATAAAAAAAAAGAGAGAAAAAAAGCAAATTTAATCAAATTGTTGGAAGTTGGTTGATGAAGAGAGGAATGAATATCTTGCTTGGAATTGCAAGAGAAGGCAAAACTTGAAATGATGATAGCATTTAGTTAAATGCTGTATAATAATAACTGGTAATTAGTCATTATAATAATGATAATGAAGCCGCAAGTTGAACATTAATATGAACCATTTGTTATGTTTGCAGACAAATTTTCATCATTCTTTGTGTCTGCAGATGAAGTTTCACTTTTTTTTTGCAGATAAAATCAGAATCTAATGTATTAATCTTCATTGATAATGATGTAAATTGCAATATCATTTTTGCCTCATTTGTAAGGTTAAGAGCATTGTAAGCAAACTGTAAGAATGTTTATATTGAAAAGATTGTCAAGTGATAACAACTTGGAGTTAAACGAGTTGGAGTGAAGAACCAAAACTCGACTTGATAACTCGACTTGAGAATTGATTATCTGGCAAAAAATATCAAAAGATGATTTCTTTTCTATTCGAAGAATTCATCTGTTCAATCTCATTCTCATCATGTTTTATCGAACAATTTTGTTTCAATTTCGTCCATTTTTAGAAACTCTTTTTCCTCGAGTTTACTGATTCCAAGTTCGATTTCTCCTCGGAAAAGTGAGATTCATTCCCTTGAAGTGAGAATGTTGTCAACTGCCTCGAGATACTTTACACTTGGTTTGTTTATTCAATGAGCGAACAAGATTGTTGGAACGTTTCGAAAGGTGACTTTTGAAAACTCGAACTTTGTTTGACGGATAAAAAGGTGATGCAAAAAATGTTGATTTACAAAGGGAAAAAAAGAACCGCAAAAAAAGTGTTTTTTTTCTTCTTTTGGAATGAAAATGAAGGATGAGTTTTTCATGATGATAATGATGAAATTGATGAAAAAGAATGAAAAAAATGAACATTTAACAGGGAATGATGAGGCAGGGAGGTAAAAAATAATAGTCCCTAAAGTGTATTGATAATCCATCATTTCATTTCTCTATTATTTATCTCATTCCCTGTTAATCTATCACACTTTTAATACCCTGTTTTTATGAGCCAAAGGGAAGAACAAGAAAAAAAAATGTTTCATCAAACTTTACTGTTTGTTTATCACTTTTTCCATGTTTATCGAGAGCAATGTTGTTGGTGAATGTAAAGTCGAAATGTGTGAGAATTTTTTGCTGAGAGCAAAAAAACTCCCAGTCAATGTGGGAGGGAAAAGTAAAGATAGAATCTAGAAAATTTAAAATTTAACACTTTTTTCGTTCATGAATTTCGTTTTCTGGTTTGCGGAAAACTTTTTTGCTCTCCTCAACTTGCAGCACACTTTTTTTTTATTAATAATTTAATTAATAATTTTGAAACTTTTCCATAAAAATTTTCCGTTAATCCGTTGAACCACACGAGTCACTATTTGAGGCTTAGCTTAGCACTTTCAGCGTAAGTTTCAGTATTGAGAGCAAAAATTCGAGTTTCTATGTAATTGAAAAATGTACGAAAATTGAGTTCTTTTCGAATCTCAAGTTGAGGTGAAAATTTTGTCCAAGTTGTTGAGAAATGAATAAATTCAAATGAATGAATCAGATAAGCTTGTTAGTCTAGTCAGGTAACTAATCAGCCAACAAAGTACAGCCAGGTGCAGTCAATGATCAAGGAATGTGAAATAAAATGATATTTTCTCTCAATTATTAATGGATTTTATTAATAAAGAGTTGCAACTTTTTGTAAACATTGATCATAGTAAATCATAAATAAGAAAGTCGTAAAGTCTTAATATCCTGATAACTTGATAGACCATCAAATAATAATAAAGCTGATCAAACAGAGAGAAGGGAGAAAGTGAAAATATTAATAACATTCGAGGAAAAATAATATCATAATAGTGCTAATAATAATCATCTGATGGGTTTGGATGTAAAAACTGGTGGGTAATGTGTGGCTTTGCTTGTAAGTTTACCAGCAATGTTAGTCTTTGGTGAGTAAAGACTGTTTGGATCGACAGTTTTGAGCAGATTCAATTGACTTTCAAGAGGTTGATGCAGACTCCAGGAAAAAGAATAAAAACTTGTCCATTCAACTTTCAGTGTTGAAATTGCACAGGGAAACTGGGTGAAGGAATAGCAACAGAAAATGACATACATGGTGTGGGGAAGGAGAAGAAGAAGAAGCATAAAGACGGAAAAGAAATTACTGAATAAAGAAGAAAAAAGTTGAATAGAAGTGAATTGCAAGTCAAGTATTGAGCTTGGTAAAGATGAGCAACTGATAAAAGTCAGTAAATACTGTAAATATAACGAGAGGCAACATGAGCCTCCAGGGGATGAAAATTGGAATGGTTGAGGAGAAAAGCTGTCTTGAATAAAGGAGAGAAAAAGATGAAATTATTATTTGACATCTGAAAATGTTGAACCAATTATCATTGAAACATTGACAATGAAACAAAACTGAAACATTAGTTAACAATTAACAGTTTGATGGATAAACCCAAATTAAATTAAATTGAAAGCCATCAAGATTAACCAGAAGAATCGTTCGATTCAGTTTTTACTGGCCAAGATAATGATGCTGATTGCAAACTGCCTTTGAAAACTCAGCATTTTTCTTTACACTGAAAAAATTTTATTTCTCGCTTATCGAGTTTCAAGAGTTGAATTTTTCTTAAAATCTAAGTTCATAGTTAGTTTAACTTTCACAGACTTTCACACTTCTACTAACGAACCTCAAGTTCATCAATTTACCTCATTCGGTGTAGCCAACTTACCTAACTCGCCTAATTCATTGACATTCAAATAACCTTTGTTTTTCTCTTTTCAGTCCAACATTACCTTTATTCAATTCCAAAAGTTTCATCACATTTAGAGTCAGTTTTGATAGCTGTTGCCTCCTTCATCCGATGAACAATCGAGCGATCGAAAAGATCAAATCGGCCTGGCAATATCGACTACAATTTTTATTAAAATTTAGATTAAAATCTTTTTTTTTATCAAACATGAGAATTATATTTTCTACAGATTTGATCTTTTGTTTCACATTCAATTTCCATGATGAATATGCATAAATCAAATAATAACAAGGGCTAATATGTTTGTAGAATGATTGATTGAAATGAAATGCTCTGGGAAAAGAAAAAAAAATCTGTATTGACTTTGAAGAAATGTTTCTGTATCAAAGACAAAATTGTATGTTCTTTTTGATAACAATTTGAATACTTTTTCGCTTCGTTGTTATCAATAAAGTAAACACTTTTAGATAATAGCATTTTGTTGATGAAATGAAAATATAAAAAAAATATAAAAAAGAAAAAGAAGAAACAAAGTTAAGTAAAAAAAAAGTGAAAAAATGTACTAAATAATGTTCAACAACTTTTCATTCCTTCTAATAAAACTAAATAAAAGAATCAAGTTTTTCAAGATAATGCTGGGAGTGATTGGAAAGTACATAAGAAGTGGAAAGAAATGCTTTTTTATCGTTTCTTTTCATTTGTTCAAGAAAACAAAATGTTTGTCTTTAAACTAACAAAAGGAATGCTTGTAATTGAAGATTAACAGATTTACAGAAAACTTTTATTCGTATTGAACCGTTTATGTGAATATTTGATAAGAAGATGAAAATTTTTTTCACTTGATTGGAAACTAGCTGTTGGCTGAAAGACAAAATTTTCAAGCAAACCCATCGATTCTCAAAGTCGACTTTAAACAGTTTAATGTTGAAGCAAACGTGAAAATGTTGACTTGCAGTAAAGACTTTAATACTTGAATCAACATCATGAATATTAATGTAAAATTTTTTGTTTTCCCATTTTCTTTGGACTTCAATTTTAAAACTAACAATTTATCTCAATATGAATCCTATGAATAGTTGATTTAATTAAATTCAGGATTATTCATTTATCAATTTTCGATTGAATCTTTTTCGACTTTTCTCTTGATTCACTTTTTTTGCTCCTTTTCACTTTTACTTAAAATATTTTCCTTTTTTTCCTTCTTCTATTATCATGATTGATGGATGGTTAAATTAAAGATGAAAATGAAGTAAAATTTTGATACAAAAATCAAATTTAATTTGAATGATGAGTTAAAGAAGGAAAGTTTTTCAAGAACAAAGTACAATGGAAAAGTAAATCGAAAAATGTGTTTCGTTTGCAAACTCGAAATTGAATGAAGAGTGAAAAAGTATTCATTCAAATTGAACTTTTATTAAAGCATTTCATTGCAATTTTACATCAAAGGAAAACATTTTTGTTCCAACACTTTTTTCTTGTTCTACATTTATTGGCCATTTCGATTGGCTATTCGAGTGAAAATTTACATTTTGCTTGCAAGTTGGAAAATATTGAAAATTTGAAATTTCGACCTTTCGCTTTGCTCAACTATTCTGATGAGGCTTTAATTTGTTCACTTGAGGAACAACAAAAAGGAGTATTTTCATGTTGCTTGATGAACCATTTGTTCATTGACTGTAAATGATATTATTAAAGGTAAACATTTACCTTGTTCAGTTGTGTGTTGAGTCATTAAATTCAACTAGTGTTTCACTTTACAACAGAATTACTTCTTATCGTAATTTAACAACTCGAAAAGGGACGAGAAAAGAAAGGAGAAAAAGAAACAATTGGAAAATAATTTACAACAAAATGCTACTCTAAATGTGCTCTGAATATTTTGGGTAAAATGAATTCTTTGATTCAATTGAGTAAAGAATTGATGGGCGAGAGAAGGAAAAAGTTTGCTCAATTCAAGGTTCACAAATTGAGGGATGAAATTTGCGAAAAAAAAAGATTGAAGTAAAAGAGCAATTTGTGAAAATAAAAGTTGATTTTGCATTTGTGAAAACAACATCAAGATAACCAATAATTGAAGTAAACTTTTTTTTCATCCAATTTCATTCCATTCCAATTTTCAGTTTCAACCTTTTTGTGAAAGTTGATTTTCGCAGAATCATGTTGGAAAGTTGATAATTTTGAATAAAAGGGAAAAACGTGAAAATGGGTTTCCTCCATCTTCAGGTTAATCTCAGTTTTCCAGTTTGAAATGTTCTGGCAATGATGACGGAAAATTAAACTTCTCAGCTGGAGTAACCTTTATTCACCCGAGTTGAGGCAATTCATGCAAGATGCAGATCAAGAGTGATGCCACAAATTGTGCACGTTCAACAACTTTCATCTTTTCTGGTTTTATTAAATTTTTGATTTCTTTTCATTGAAAGACTTTCTTAGACTTCTAATAGACGTAATTAAATTCAGGTTGCACCATTGTTGGCTGATAACTTCATGATGCATCTGAATACTTGAATGGCAAGTTTCTTAGCAAAGAGTTAAAAGTAAACTAATTGTTATCAATTGTTATCTTTGTTACAATGGAATAAATGTGAAATAAATTGCAAGAAAACTCTTTTTTTTTCTGTTCCAAATCAATGTGAATAATGAACTTTAAAGGTTGAATGTTAAACCTGAAAAAAGAGCAAATAATGAACTGAAAGAAGGTTGAATAAAGTTTCAACAGTTTGCATGGGAAAAAAGTAAACTTTGGTGAATTTAGAAAAGGGAATGAAAAAGATGAAATTTCTCAAAGGTTTACAATTCGTTGGAAAGCCTTGGATTAACATTAAACTATTGTAATACTATTACAATGGATGCTCAATTTACTTTGGTTAATTCAAGGTTTTCAGGTGAAAAAGGTAACGAGTGAAAGAGAAGAGCAGGAAGAAAGGAAAAAATCTTTTCAAGTGTAACATTGAATGGTGTGAAGATATTATTTTCATTTCAATTCTATCAGATTGTTCCCCGGTGAGAAGGCAAAATCGGCATTCTTTTCATCTCTATCTTGACTTGCTTCCATTCAATCAAATATTACACACAGAGAAGAGGATATATTTTTGTGAAAAATTGTTCTCTCATTCGTTCGAACTAAGCAAGCTAATGCATAATTTTAAAGAACACTTTTTTCATTTTCTCTTTATCTCACTGGGAGACCATTCGAAAAGACATGATTTTCAGTTTTTGGCCTTGATTGAGTCACTTGTTTATAGCTCATTTTGGGAAAAGATATGTTTTTGTTAGTTCAGTTAATTAATGCATTTTGAGAAGGATTCATTTATCTTTTCAACTGTATGAGTTATGAACATGTAACAAACATTCGAAAAGGTGCGAAATTCAGAAAATGGCCGTCGAACCTCATTTAGAGGTTAGATAACTGAATGACCTTGAATTTAGACTCTTGGTTTATAGTTGCTCTATTTTGAAAATTTTATTGACAAAATATAATCGAGATCTGACGGCTGACTCAGAATTTTTTAGCGCGAATGAGCATCAAGAATGCAAAACATAGTATTGTTGAGAGTAGAGCAAAAGAGTTCTGTTTTAGTTTGATATTGCGTTTTAAATTCTGTGAGCTTAAATGCTATCATAGCACACAAACTATGAACTGCCGCAAATTCAAATCACAAGAAGTGCAAGCTCAAAGTAGCTCGTAGCGGCACTTCTGAAAACGACATTTCTTTTAGACTGATTGATGTTTGTTACAAATTGATAAATTCCAATGGAATTGAAATTGGAGAACAGGGTCAGCGAGACTGGAGCTGATTTGGTGAGGTTTTACGTTTGGGGCTCAGACAGGTTGGACTAATTCCTTCAGAGGTAGACTTAGTAAACCGGAGCAAGTTAAAGGTGAAGAACTGAGTGATTTATTATGTGAAAAGTTATGGTTTATATACAAATGAACAAGGGAACCAAGAGAATGCTATTGGACCTTAGATGGTCAAAAAAACCTTCTTTATCTTGTTTTCCCCTTTGTGGTCAAGATTATGGCAAATAGAGTTCAGAGAAGAAGTGAAAGGAGTGTTGTTGTATAATTTGATACTCGCCCTTTTGGCAAGTTCTGCTATTAGCTGGGGGTTGCTAGCCACTGTTAATTTGGAAATGCTTGGTATTTTCTTATTCCTTTTTATGTAAGATCCTGGATTTACATTTCCTTTTTGTATTGTATAAATAGCCTCATCTTTGTATTATCAATTAAGTGAACTTTGATAGATTAAACGTGCAAAAATCAGATAGCAACGTGTGTCGACTTCAATTGTGTACATTCTCTGAATCTAAGTTATTGTCTGTATTCTCGGAATACTTCAGCTATACCAACTCGGTTGGTGAAACCTTTTTGTGATACTCGGTATTACTTGTGTTAAACCTGTTATAAATAGTCTCGGACTATTACTGTTCTGTTAGATATGTGACTAGTTGGTCAATTGACTTAGTTCAACCCTGTTGCAATTGTGAGTACCTCAACCCGGTTGAGCCGTAAATTGTTTTTTCTAAGGCAGCTTAGATTTCAATTTACGTTAGAAGTGCTTTGGACCAATAGCATACAACAGTGTGTGCAAGATGAACAGCTGATTTTGACATTTCGTCTCAGGAATGATAAACTAAGTTCTCTTAAATCCTAATTCAATTAGCTGAAGATAATGACGAGAGTGTCACACCACGTCATAGATAACATCGAGATCATGAATTTCAAAAAATGGTTGATGGAGTTCAGCTAAAGTGGAATGATTGAAAAACCAGAATAAATATTGTTACTCATTAAGTCATAATCTTGTTCATAAGGTGATTCAAGATCACCCATTTACTCGGCTAATGACTGGCATTCAATCTCTAGTGGAGTCGAGTAACATTCCATTTGGTTTAGAAGCAACTCTGTGAACGTGAAAGTTATGCAGTTATCGGTTTGTAACAGAAAAAGAATGGTTCTAATTTAAAAAGCAATACATTTTTTCACCTCCCTGTTGATTATATTTGTAATTATGATTATCATTATGATGGAACATAAATTGATTCATGATATAATAGAGTGGGAGAAGATTGGAGAAAATGAAATAGGTGCAAGTGAAAAGATGAATTAGGTGTAAAGTGAAGAGGAAATTTCCTTTTCTAAACTTTTGAACTTTCTGATGAAAGTGAGAAAAAAACTCATTATTGAAATCCTAAGATCATTTTAATGATCAAGTTGAAGCTTTTTTTACTTTGCTCATAATTGTTGGGGAAATCATTCAAAATCCATTAAAAGAAAATTTCAACAAATTTCGATGCAAAGGTTTATATTAATTTCATGATGATGATTCGCAATCAAATATGTGCCGCAGCCAAAAGCCAAAAATAGTTTACCAATAAATGTTCATTTGCACTTTGATTCGAGAAAAAATTTCATTTTAGAATAGTTCAAGTTCGCTAGAGAACAGAATATAGACTCTTTTGAAGCTAAATCTGTTGCATGAGATTGATGACAAAACTGTTGAGTCTAAAAGTATTGAATATTGTTCGTTAGAATGCAAACGAAAAAAAAAGTTTGAAAAGTAATTAACATTTTTATGGCTTTGAGTTTTTTTTTCAATTCTCTGGTTGCCTCCATTGAGGATAACATTGAACATCTCAAGGAATTTGACAGAATTTATTCTCAAAGTTTGTATTTTGGTTTGGACAGAAAACCAATAAAAATGTTGATAGAAAATGTTGAGTTTGGAAAATAAACTTCCAAGTGAATGAATAATGCACGGAAATGAATAGATAGTCAGCATGATATTCAATGATATTCAATTTGGTAGTCAACAACTTAACCAATTTTGTGTAAAGAAGCAACTAATCCAAGTAGCAAGTTTCAAGGAAATAAACCATCATTTTCAAGTTGCACAGTTGATCATTTAATATTAAATCGTTCACCTTTATTCATCTTTTACATTATTTCTTAATCACATTTCATCATTTTTCATCGTCTTCGACTTTAACCCAGACAACTTCAGCTTAATCAATCTCTTTCACTGCAGCTTCCTACCAACCTCAAACCAGGTAAAAGTGTACAAACCAAATTGAAAAAGGTTCATCAATGAATGTCAAAATAGCTGGAAATCCAAAGCATTTTTACATCCCTCAACGAATGCATAATGAAATGAAAAATGGATCAAAAGGTGATCAGAAAGATTCTTATTACCTCACAATCTGAATAGAACCTGAAACATGTTTTTTTCTAGTTTTTGCAAAAGTCAAACTTCGAAAAACAAAAATTCCAACGTCAAATCGATGCAACATTTTTTTTTCGACGAATGATCGAGTTTAACCATAAATGCTAAAGATGGCCAGATTCAATTTTCCTTTTTCGAAACATTAGCCAGATTGGAATGGAAATTTATTGAGATAAATTATCTGTTAATTACATTCAATCAGTTGACCATGATTGATGGACTTTTCACTTCCTTTCAACTTCATTTTTCATCTTCATGGTAATGCTTTAATTGCACTTTTTTACCTCCATTATTGCAATTCGCCACGTTTATTGATACACTTGTTCAGTAAATATTTAAATTAATACATCGTAAAAGTTGCCTCTTGAATATTAAACAGAATCCATTTTTTTTATCATGATCAACTAATTAATCGTAAACTGGCTAATTAATGAAAACTTTTTCTTCTCTTTTCTCATTTTTGCAGCGTTTCACTTTGAGAGTTTCATTGGAACCAACTTTTCTTGAAACTTGAAAGAAAATGGAAAAAGAAGATTGAAATTTTCTTCAAATCTTATTAGCTTGATGAATGATAATTGCAATGGTAAATAAATGAAAGTTGAATGTGTTTTCATGTGAAATGAACATGATATTCAATATTGTTTTCAAATAATGCTCTTTGCAAAAACGAATAACAAGGTTTGAGAGGAATATTTTTCTTCAGTAAATTGATGAGAATCCATTGTAAGAACATTTTTGCCATTCAAAATGGAAAAACAGGGAAATTCTAGGAAGGCATTCTGCCAATGATGCCAGTTTAAGAATAGGGAAAAGTGATAAACATGATTACATGGGAAAACTGTTTGAAATGTTATAAATAATAATATGAAACAATGTGAAAGCCACAAGTTTAAAGACAAAAGAGAAGCAAAATGAATGATGAAAACCAGATAACCGTGAGTAAGTTTGACATTTAATTTTGATATATTGTATTATAAATAATAATTCAACATCAATTTTCACGAATAAAATTGGATACATTTTGTTCACCTTTCTTGTTGTGTTGCCAATCAATTTGCCCAAGAAAAACGAGGAAAATTGTTCGTGACAAAATAAACTATTATGGATCATTTACTCATAACTCAATACCTATTATGATTATCAGATTATAGCGAAATTCCGCTTCTCAAAAATAAACATTTCTCTGGTGAATTACGTGCTATTGTACAAGAATGAGAGAGAGAGAGAGAGAGTTTGGGTCAGTTTAGAATCCAGATAAAGGTGAGTTTTCTTGATTAAAAGATATTTATAGTTAGTCTTTGTATGTTATTCAGCAACATTATGACTTTGTTTTTGTTATTGTTAGCAGATTAGCTTCATGTAATAGAGGATGACACACTTTCCTCTTTCATATTTTGTATCTTCATTTCAGCAATTACTCAGCTATTCAACTCCTTTGGGATGTCATGAAAATTTTGTTTAAACTGAATAACCAAAAAAGTTAGACTTGAACTGTTAGATAACCACAGTTTTCAGTCAACTTAATTATGATTATACATGAATTAGATGCATTACATAGAGCTTTATGCAGAATCATATTTATGTACAAGATAAATCTCGATACCTCATTAAAGTTAGTAGCCATTTGTGGCTTTTATGAGTTAGTCAAACATCCAAATTGAGTGAGTGACTATGAACGATAGCGAAGTCACGTTAATAAAGGTTCAATCGAGTTTGATCATCAATTTGGTAGAAAGGTGTTTTTTGAACATTGAAATGAAACAAATGAAAATGAAGCCATTTACTAACCGATATACAAATAACAGTTCAAATAACTGTAAGGATATTTATGGCAATATCTTGTTTAACAACGGATTCCGTTAGATCAGCTTTCCTGTACTCTTTGGCTTGCTTGACACTCCGAGGTTAGAAGGTTTTATTGGGTACAAAGTAAAGGACTCTAAGCTGGAATTGGCTTTAAACTCTGTCTCGTTGAGTGTTACAATTTTTCGAGTTCAAACATTAAGTCAACATTAATAATTTGCAAACTTGACTTTACAATTTAGAGACTACTTTGCTAGACTGGGAAAACTGTAGTCACTGAAGTTACTCTTGTTTATTTGAAGCTCAATACAAATCTCTTTCATCTTGTTCATCTGTTCAACTTGTCTCAATAATGCAAACGAAACCAATAATGCTTGTAACCTTTGAGTCAGTCAAGATGAACTTTGATTCAGGACGAACTTGAACAAAATTTAAACAAAACTTAAGTGATTAAATTGACGTTAAAGGAACCAATACTAAGCTGTTAATGGATTAAAAATTGTCACATAATAATGCAAAATAATCTAATAATGTCAGTGCTCATTGAACAATCTGTGTTGGATTGGATCTGAAGCTATCTTGTTTAGTTTAGTTTGCTATCTTTTCATGCAAATAAATGATCAAAAATTGGATTGAACAGACTGCGACTGGTATCGAAAATTTTATTACCAAAAGTTGAAACCAGAAAAGGCTTTTCGTTCATGAAAGTTCTAACTCGACAGTAGTATACTATACATTTGGACCGCTCCGCCTCTTGAAAGGCGGATCGGTCCAAATGTATGTGGATTCAAAACTCGCTCCTTTCTAGTGCGATCCAAGGTAACCAAGTTGAAGAAACGCATTTCCTTATCCTTTCAATCAATGTGTTCCTACTACTGTTAACTGTTTCTTACATTTGTTAATATCTGAAAATTAAGTAAAATGAATAAACTTAATAATATCGCGGTAATCGCCGTAATCATCTTGATTCAATTTCATTGTTACTTAAACATCACTCAAAATAGCGGAAAACGAAAGATTGGTAAGCCTCGACGTGTTTTGTATGTACCAAAGTATTTACATCTTTTATTTTTCATCAAGCTTTGCTAGTAGGACGAGAAGCTCGTTTTTCTTGTTTATCTGAAATACAAGTTCATCCAGAAACATGTAGATATAAGATTGTCGGAAAAGATCTCCAAGTTAACTCTAAAAAAGAGTGTAAATTAACCTTCATGTGCAACAACACTGTTTTTGTTGTGGAATGTTGTGAGTATTAACACAAAAAATAGTTCCGAAATCTATCATTCTAATATTAACATTTTTTAAGGTTTTCAAGCGCCAATGGACGAAGATTTAGAATTTTCACGTCGATCATCTATGCCTTCAACATCATCATTTAATGAACAATTGGCAATCACAAGTGAAAATATGAGTGATACCTCCATTCTTAAAGGCCTTTATGATTTGAAAACTGACTGGTTTGATTTTAAAGCTGATAAAGCACTGAAAATAATGTTACTCTTGCTGTTAATTTTATTGATGATAATAATTTGCAGCATTGTTCCTTGCAAATTTTGGTTTATTGTTAAATTGATGCGACATAGAACATATAAGGTAAATACAGTATAAATAAGTATAACTAAATAGTTACAACAATGAAACGGCTAGAGAGATGAAAGCTTGGAATTGAAATCCTTTGGTTCTGAATTGAATAGACAGATAAGAGCGGTGTTAACCATTTACTGTGTTATTGATTTTAATGCAATAAAAATCAGAAACACAGTCAATGGTTGCCAGCTCTTATCTGTCTATTCAATAACCCTGAACCAAAAGATTTCAATAAGCTTTTATCTCTCTAACCCATTCATTTTTGTCACTATTTAGACACATGTATTTAGTAATTAGTGACATGCATCTGCATATTTATTACAGACAAATGATGATACAGAGCCAAAACAACCAAAGTTGAAGCAGATTAAAAAATTGGAGAATAATTTGATAAGTTTAGAAAATGAAAAATCTGAAAACGGGAATATGGATGAATTTGATCCGATCATTAATGTTCCTTTACAAGTTTGAACTTTTCTGCTTTCCAGCTTATTCCATCATTACATTGTTAATTAATAAGTTGACATGTCTTAACTAAAGCACTACTTATCTTTCTCATTTTCAAAACTAATGTTTTCATATTCAGCATCAATCTCTGATTCAGATTCAGAGGCATCTTCATAAGAGAGCTGAATGTTTTTCAGTATCTGTTTCTGCTCAACAACGATTTCCATAATTTTAACTGTTATGATGTTACAATCTTTCAAAGTTTTCTTATTTTCTTCAATCTCACACGCTAAACGTGATGTAATTTTCAATACACTTCGCACTAACTCAGTCAATTCCAAAAATTTGCGGTCCATACGCACTGATAAACCACTTCGATGTTTACCTCCTTTTGCCTCCTTTTTCATGTGATTTATATCCTTTCCAGGTCGTTGGTGTTGACTTTTAGGGTTGTTTTGGTTGTTTGTGTTGGATGAGGAGGCAAAAACTGGCATTGAAACGCTCTTGTCAGGTAGTCTCTTAGAGGTTACCATCGGTGTTGTTGTTGTTCGCGTTTTTTTTGGAATAACAGTATTCATCTTGTCAATATAAACTCAAACACAAATAGATGTTCACAATGAAAATTGAGTAGCAGTTTATTGCTTGAAAAACTTAAATAAATAATACTAATTCGTACTTCAATGAATGAGTGATATTTTCAAAATGCAAGTAAATTCAAATATGTGAACATTTTGCAGTAAAATCGAGAGTATCGTAGATGTCTGGGTTTTAAGAAAAAATCTAGAAATTATTTTCTCACTACAAAAGATGGGAAATTTGATGATTTGAGGTCACAGCATTATTATACACAACAAAAGAGCTGCAGAAAAATAAAATACAAAAGCAACTATTTTAGCAAAAAGCGAAATGCGAGGCCAGGGAGAATGATTCAGTTCTCACAAAACCTAGTTCAAATGTCTTAGATTGAAAACGTGAAAACCCTGGAAAATAATTGCGTTTAGCTTAACCTTGGCCCAGTTCTGCATTAAACTTTCCTAACCTGAATAGCTATGCACATTAAGCTTATGCTGAACTGGCCGAAGCTGAGTTACGATTAACGTTAGTTATGTTAAAGTTACTTTCTATCAATAAAATGAAGTAATTTAAACTTAGTTTGATGTTTATTGAGTCAGTCAATGCAAAGTTATGGCCAGCTAATGAATAACACAGCTAATTAAGTTAAAGTTGTGTTACTAACGGTAATTCAACTACTAATGCTAAATACGATGTTGATGCATCATTTTAAAGCTTATAATACGGCTAATCTAACTACATCAAAAGTTATGAACTTTAACTATGAATAAGAAGATATATATGCGAAACAAGGAACTCTATGAGCTATTACCATGTAATTTGACATCAAAGGTCGGAATCAAGAAATATCGGTCAAAATTGAAATGCAACGTAACAGTTACTCAGAACTAGTCACAACAATGATGCAGATAACATTCATTCAACTCTGTAACATTTGGTTCACGAGTTAGGCCATACGAAAATATCAATATATCAAAATATTCATTACTATACATTATATAATAACGTATACCCTAATGTATGCCTTTTCATTACTATACATTATATAATAACGTATACCCTAATGTATGCCTTTTCATTACTATACATTATATAATAACGTATACCCTAATGTATGCCTTTTCATTACTATACATTATATAATAACGTATACCCTAATGTATGCCTTTTCATACATTACTATACATTATATAATAACGAATGTAAAGTCCATGACAGTGAAAACCAATTGATATCCTACATGTATTTAGAAAGGTAAATGATAAACTCGTTAGACTAGCTTTGTGATGCACGTAAGTTATGTTGAAAAATGCTTCAGCCTATCAAGGCGATTCGGGAATTCATTCAAACTTAATGTGAATAAATTCGATTTAGATAAGTTATCGCAGTTCGATAGATAACTTAATGCACAGTTATCAAAATACTTATGCTGATACAATGTTGGTGCTTCATTTCGAAGCTCATTATACGACATATCTAACTACATTAATAGTTATGAACTTTAACTATGAGTCCAAAGACATATATGCGAAACAAGGAACTCTATGAGATATTAACATGTAATTTGACATCAAAGGTCAGAATCAAGAAATATCGGTCAAAATTGAAATGCAACGTAACAGTTACTCAGAACTAGTCACAACAATGGTGCAGATAATATTCATTCAACTCTGTAACATTTGGTTCACGAGTTAGGCCATACGAAAAAATCTAAAGATGAAAAATTGGCAAAAACATGGCATAGGTTAGCAGCTATTAAGAGTCAGATCATTACTGATTTTATTAAGTTAGTAACATAGTTGTTTAGAGCATGAATAGAGCTTACTAACAATATATAAGTTGACCATATCCATAGAGTGGTTGTGAAGATAGTAAGGTATCTTTGAGATGCCAAATAGTTGGAAGTTAGAGTGGTGCAAGTTAGGTAAATGGCTTACTGGTCTGAGATGAGTAACGATAAACGTTAGTAACGTATTACGTTAGTTTCTATCAATAAAATGAAGTGATTTAAACTTAGTTTGATGTATATTGAGTTAGTCAATGTAAAGTTATTAAAAACTAAAAGATAACACAACTCAATGTGATAACTTTCAGATTGCAATAACTTTACATTGACTAACTCAATATACATCTTAGTTAGTTTAAAACACTTTAATTCATTGCTAGAAACTAACGTATAACGTAACAAAAGTTAATAGTTACTCAGCTCAGATTAGTTAGCCATTAACCTAACTTTAACCACTCTAACTTTCAACTATTTGGCATCTCAAAGATACCTTACTATCTTCACAACCACTCTATGGATATGGTCAACTTATATATTGTTAGTAAGCTCTATTCATGCTCTAAACAACTATGTTACTTACTTAATAAAATCAGTTATGATCTGACTCTTAATAGCTGCTAACCTATGCCATGTTTTTGCCAATTTTTCATCTTTAGATATTTTCGTATGGCCTAACTCGTAAACCAAATGTTACAGAGTTGAATGCATGTTATCTGCATCATTGTTGTGACTAGTTCTGAGCACTTCTGACAACTTCAAAAGCGAATCGATTTCGAAGATTTAAAAGACTTGCATTTGTACAATCTGAATGTAAATTAATGCTATTCAACATGCAATAATCTAACTGCTGTAACTGTTTCAGTGTCATAAACTTCAAATTTTTTTTGCATTTCATATCAATCAATGATATTTTAGTAACAATGTGCTCTTTTTGCTATGAATTTACTGCTTTTAAGATGTAATAGCGAGCCTTGTTAAACATTTTCTGGTGATTTGCATTTCCCACTTGCTGTAATAACAATAGATGACAAGATGACAATAGATGTGCTAGCTGATTCTGATATTGTTATTGTATGCAATAGACCTAGGTATTTTTCTTAAGATAGTTTTTTGTCTGAGTTAGTAGGCAGATACGAATATGCAGTATTTAAGTTACTTTTTTGTTGTATATTTTCATTTTCAACCAATCTGATTACAGTATGAAATTTAAGGCAGTAACTTAATTTTGTAGCAAAAGTATATAAAACGATGTTTTTAGTTTGGAGAAATCATGTTTTTAGGTGAGTATCTCGTATACTTAAGCTGCAAAACATTGTTAAAACCAATATCCCATGCAGTCAATGCTAATTTAGCAGAAATCCATAGGCTTTCAAGCTTGGTCATGGCTCTAGGATAGCCTTCATTAGAAACCCTTAGGCTTTACAGCTTGGTCATGGCTCTTGGATAGCCATCAATAGAAACCCATAGGCTTAATAGCTTGGTCATGGCTCATGGATAGCCATCAATAGAAATCCATAGGCTTGATAGCTTGGTCATGGCTCTTGGATAGCCATCAATAGAAACCCATAGGCTTAATAGCTAGGTCATGGCTCATGGATAGCCTTCATTAGAAACCCATAGGCTTTATAGCTTGGTCATGGCTCTAGGATAGCCATCAATAGAAACCCATAGGCTAATAGCTTGGTCATGGCTCTTGGATAGCCATCAATAGAAACCCATAGGCTTAATAGC
Source organism: Tetranychus truncatus (assembly GCA_028476895.1). Classification (NCBI taxonomy): domain Eukaryota; kingdom Metazoa; phylum Arthropoda; class Arachnida; order Trombidiformes; family Tetranychidae; genus Tetranychus; species Tetranychus truncatus. The sequence goes on from CM052060.1 coordinate 20,140,623, forward strand.
TAGGTCATGGCTCATGGATAGCCTTCATTAGAAACCCATAGGCTTTATAGCTTGGTCATGGCTCTAGGATAGCCATTTTAGCTTTTTAATCACAATTGCTTTGTTTCAAGTTTCGTTTAATCACGAATTTTTGTAAATTCTCAACAAGAGTAATAGGGAATGCGATTAACTTCGAGATATTGGTTTTAATCGATGTTTAAATGATTTTTGTTTGAGAATTTCTATTAAATTATTTTTCCAGCTTTTCTTTATGTCTTTAAAGGTTCGACTATTAGACGAAGCAGCAATCATACCGAAGTTTGCGTATCTTTCAGTTGGATTTGATTTACATTGCATTGAATCTTTCTCCATAAAACCTCAAAATCGTGCTGTGATTCGTACTGGAATCTGTTTAGAGTTTCCTTACGGTTGTTACGGTCGTGTAGCTGGACGCTCATCGTTAGCAGTTTCATCGGGAATAATTGTCGGTGGAGGAGTTATTGATCCAGATTACAGAGGGGAAATTAAAGTTATTCTTTTCAATCTTAGTTCTGAAACGTTTACAGCTTCAAAAGGAGATAGAATAGCACAACTTGTCGTTGAGAAATATCATCGTTGTAATTCAACGTTAATATCTGCTTGTTCACTTTCTAAAAGAGGAAGTCTTGGCTTTGGTTCTTCAGGAAAATAGTAACATGGAATTTGACAATCTGATGTTTTCATTGTTGTCAGTAGGATCAGCTGCTCTTCAACATAAAACCAAATCAATAAGATTGATAAGGGGAAAGAATTCAGAAGTCAATGATGATGAAGATAAGCCTAAGACTTGGTTCAGTATTGATTTAAGGATTTGGCAAAAGGATGGTACTTGGACCCCAACAGGAATAAGGATTAAAGCCGGTGAACTTAGAAAACTTTATGAGTTCCTAATTAACCAGGATGGCGAAAGATCCTTTTCAAATAATGCTTATTATCGGCGAACGATCCAATTATTTGAGGATGAATTTGAGGATTATTCTTATACTTACGTTTGCTTACTTGAAAAGGATAAAGTATCAGGGATAATGTTGAATAAGGCTGAAATAAATCTTCTGATGAAGATTTCCCCTGCCATCTTATTCTTCATTGATAACTTTGATTTAGAAGCACAAGTTGGCAGAGAAATTTTAGAAACCTGCGTTGTCTACTGTCTCTACCTTGAAGCGAAAGAAAAACTGAAAAAACATTGCTCTGGATGTAATCAAAAGGGCAAAACTAATGAAATAGAAATTCTCAGTCCAGTGGAGCATTCTTGCATGCGAACTAAACAATATGATCTAGTATGTGAGAAGTGGTTTGAAGATATTTTTCTTTGCTCTGCTCAAGACAAAGAAGCTAAAAATCTTTTCGCTAAAGTTTTGAATTTCTTCGAGAAATCAAGAACAACAGTTATCGATTATATTCTTGATTACTTTTCTGAGATTAAAAAAGATCTCACTTTGAAAGATAAAGTCATTTATGCGCTCAATAATGTTAGATCTGATTGTTTTCAACTCGTATCAGGAATTCATACCAATAATCTTTTGAAAGATGTTCCTCACCCAGCTTCTCTTATTTCACAGAAACGCAAACGATGAGGCTGGACTTCTACGTGCTCAACAACGTGAAAATAATGTCTTGTCGAATTTTCATAGACTTTATAATTTTTGATTGATTTACTTGTCTTTTCTGCATATTTTTACAACATAGCTATTAACAATTTTATTCAACTTCTATTGCAGTTGCAATCTATATTGCATTATTTGCATATTTGATTTTATAATTATTTCTTCTATATAAATTTTAATTCACCCGTTGGTGCACTATATATACTTTTTTTCCAAATGAACTAGCTTGAATTGTAACTCAAATTTTTATGTATTGTATTTAACAAGTAAACTTTTAATTTAATAACGTAAAAACAAAAAAAAACTAAAAAACATTGTAAACCCAAAAAAATTGCAAAAATAAAACAACTGTAAATATCATGCTGAATTACCAATTATTATCGACGACTGAAAGGAGGAATGCGGAATGGAATTATATTGAAATTGTGCGTACTTTGGAAGTAAGCTACGATGGAGAATCAATGATAACTTCACTTGAGAGGTTGATTGAAAATATTGAAGAAACACTATTCTCAGCTATTTCAGACATAAATATTCTTGTCGATCCTGATGATATGATAAGAATAGCCATTAAAAATGAATACTTGGCTCACGATATCTGGGTGTCATTTAAAAGAGGGTCGCAGCTAACCAGGAATGTTATTTTCAATGCTATTTACAAAGTTTGCCAATCTAAACTCGAATTTATCATCGATGGAAAACTGCAAGTCGATATAGTCATAATAAAAATGCCTTCAGGAGGGGGTCATAAGCGTAAATATGGAGTCTCTGATCTAGCATCTTATGAAAGAAAGTCTTCAAAAACAATTAGAATTGAAAAGGATGGAATGTGTTGTGCACGATCTTTAATTGTTGGCAAAGCTATTGCAGATAAAAAAGTAGGATATGAGTGGAGGAAAATCAAAGAAGATATTCAAGATACACAATTGAATGCAGCTAAGCAGCTTTGTGACGAAGCAGGAATCGGACATTACACAGCTTGTGGTATAACTGAGCTGAAACAGTTTCAGAATGTATTAACAGATTATCAAATAATAGTTACAGATGCTAAAAGTAAAAAACAGATTTTTATTGGTGACAGAAAAAATAGCAGTATTCACTTGATTTATGGTGATAATCATTACTTTCCCACGAGGTCATTGAAAGCTTTTCTTGGATATGAATATTTTTGTAACAAATGTTTGGTCGGTTTCAGAGATAGGACAATTCATAGATGTGATTCTACTTGTACTAAATGCTTTTCCTCACCAGTATGTTCAGAAAATACTCCAAAACATTGCAATGATTGTTTTAGAGATTTCAATAGTGAACAATGCTTCAATAATCACATTGCTAATGCTATTTGTAACAAGCTCAAATTCTGTACGTCATGCAGAAGGATTTATCGATCGAAAAGGGAACATATTTGTGGAAAATTTTATTGTGCAACATGTCATGAAATGGTTGAAACAAAAAATCATTTATGTTACATGAGCCCACCGTCTTACGTGAAAATGCGAAAAGAGGATTCAGAAATAAAATCTTTTATTTTCTATGACATAGAAAGTTGTGTTACTCCAGAAGGAGCTCATAAACCAATGTTATTAATCGCACAATGTATTTGTTCACAATGTAATGAGAAGAATGATGAAGACTGTCTGTATTGTGAAAAAAAGTATCTGGAAATCTTTGGAGAGAATTGTATTGAAGCTTTCTGTAATTGGTTATTCAAAGATTTGAGAGCATCATTAATGAAAAAGGAAAAGAGAGAAGTAGCGAAAAATCCAAAAATTTATGTTATCGCACATAACGGCAAAGCTTATGACTTTCATTTCATCTTAAAATACTTGAATGAAAAACAGATTGCAGGTATTCCTAATATCATAAAGTCAGGGTCAAAAATACTCTCAATGAACTATCTTAATGTAAAATTTCTTGATTCGGTATCTTTTCTGCCGATGCCACTAAAAGCGCTCCCTAAAGCATTCGGATTCACTGGAGCAAAAGGTTGGTTTCCGCACAAGTTCAATGTCAAGGAAAATTGGAGCTACGAGGGGAATTATCCATGCAAGAAATATTACGAACCAGATTCCATGAGTCATGCAGACAGGATAGATTTTTTAAAATGGTATGAAAAGAATAAATATGATGTGTTCAATTTCAGAAAAGAAATAATTATGTATTGCAGATTAGACGTTGAAATATTAAGAAAAGCTTTTCTAAGTTTTAGAGATAGTTTTATTAAAGAAACAGGACTTGATCCAATTAGTAGATGCATTACGATAGCACAGGCATGCATGGAAGTATTTAAGGCATCTTTTCTGCTGCCTAAGACTATTGCAGTCATTCCTTCATTTGGTTATGACTCTAGAAGGAAACAATCGATAGTGGCTAATATTTGGTTATCTTATTTAGAAAATTCTGAAAATATAGAAATTTTGAGAGAAAAAAGGTTAGGACCGTATTTCGTTGATGGATTTCATTTGAACTCTAACACCGTTTATGAATTTTACGGTTGCTTTTTTCATGGATGTAAAACGTGTTATCCTACTTCAAGACACTTCATTATTTCAAAATGGCAGGAGAAAACTATGGATCAGTTATTTGAAAGAACAATCAAAAGGTCGGAAGATATAAAACAGAGAGGTTATAACCTTGTAAGTATTTGGGAATGCTATTACCATCGAATGCGAAAGCAAGACAAAAAACTGAAAGAATATCACAGAGTCCGCAAAGAATTCTTACGATCGAAACTGCCACTAGACCCTAGAGATGCTTTTTTTGGTGGAAGAACAAACGCTATCAGATTATTTCAACAAGTTTCTGAAAAAGAAAAGATACGTTACTATGATTTCACTAGTTTATATCCTTATGTTATCAAGTATTCCCCTTATCCTTTAGGCCACCCTGAAATAATCACATATAGCCCCAATGACAAAAATACCGACATTGATTCCTTTAATGGGTTTGTATTTTGCACCATTGATCCACCAACTAAACTTTATATACCTGTTCTACCAATGAAGATTAGAAATAAGCTTATATTTCCCTTATGCTTCAAATGTGCTAATGAGATTAATCAATCAACTTGTATCCATTCTTCTGAAGAAAGATATTTAACGGGAACATGGTGTACACCTGAGCTTAAGAAAGCGTTAGAATTAGGATATGTGATTGTAAAAATTCATGAAGTTTGGCATTTTGAAAAATTTGAGAAGTACGATCCAAAAACAAAAAAAGGGGGCTTATTTTCCAAATTCATTGATAAATGGCTCAAGCTTAAAGTCGAGGCTTCAGGTTGGCCTAAAGATGTGGAAGATGATGGTCAAAAGGATACTTATATAAAAGAATATAAATTGAAAGAAGGGATCGTCTTAAATAAACAAAAAATAAGCAAAAATGCCTCTTTAAGAACACAAGCCAAACTAATGGCAAATAGCTTTTGGGGAAAGTTTGCACAAAGACCTAACCTGCCTAAAGTGTGTTACCTTAATCAACCTAGTGATTTTTTCAGTTTACTTTCTGACCCTAAAAAAATAGTTCTAGATGCCTATTTAGTAAACAATAGTACTATGATGGCTCAATATGAAAATATCGATGCTTTTGTTGATGATCCAAAACATTCGAATATAGTGATAGCTGCATTTACTACTGCTTATGCTAGACTAGTTTTATATGAAACTTTAGAAATTCTTCGAGATAGAGTTTTATATTTCGATACTGATTCTATTATTTATCTTGAAAAAGATGGTGACAACTTTGAATTAAAGATTGGTAATTTTTTAGGTGAATTGACTGATGAGCTGGAAGAGTATGGGAAGGGAACATTCATCACAAAATTTGAATCTGGAGGTCCTAAAAATTACGCTTTTGAGACCTTCACTCCTTCAACTAATGAGATCCATTATTGTTGCAAAATTAAGGGAATCACTTTGAACTATAAAACAAAGAATATTTTAACGTTCAATGCTATCGAAAATTTGATTAAAAGTAGCTTGGTAGCAGGCCAAAATAAAGAATTAAAAATTCAACAGTGCGTTTTCAAACTCACGAGAGAGAACGAAATTATGACATCTGATTTTGCAAAAACATATCGATTAACTTATGATAAAAGAAGAATAAACACTAGTAACTACAACACTTTACCTTTTGGTTTCATTGACTAGCTATACATAATAAAATGGATAAAATTGCTCATGATGTATCAAGAGTCAGTTTAATGTTCAAACATCCTTTTACTTGCATTGTTGCAGGCCCAACAAGTAGTGGTAAAACTGAATTAGTGCGCCAATTACTGTCTAAACACAAAGAAAATATCTATATAAAGCTTGAAAAAAACCTGAAAGTTCTCTGGTGTTATGGTGCCTATCAAGATAAATACAATATACCTGTAAATAATTGTGATATTTGTTACATAAGTGGAATTCCTACTGAAGACGAAATTTCTGACTTCATGCCTGATATAATTGTGCTCGATGATTTGATGACAGAGTCCTCTAATGCAACCACGGTGTCACAATTTTTCACCAGAGGGAGTCATCATCAAGGTTTTACAGTTATTATGATTGTGCAAAACTTATTCAACAAAGGCAAAGAAATGCGAAATATTTCATTGAATAGTCATGTTCTAATCATAATGAAAAACAGACGAGATCTGAGACAAATCAATTCATTGGCTCAACAGATCTACCCAGGTAAAACTAAGAATTTTATTGCTGCTTATCTGGACGCTACAAAGGATCCTTACACTTATCTACTGATAGACCTCCAACAAACAACATCAGAGGACCTGCGACTCAGAGCAGATATTTTCAGTGAAAAGAATTTGCAAGTGATTTATAAAATTTAAATGTCCTGTGATTTGAAATTTTGCCTTACTTTATTTAATCTACTAGAAAAAAACGAGAAAAAAGTGAATAAGACTAAAATAATCAAGCTGCTCAAGTGTGAGAAATGCTTGGATAAAGCACTTCATGAATTAACTGTTAATTTAATTGCAGGAAATTTATCTTTGAGTGAAAAGCAAAAGAACCTATTAAGAAACAAAAAACTACTTATTAAAAAACTGTCAGATACACCTACAAAAAAGCAAAAAATATTTAAACAAAAAGAGCTATCAAACTATTGTAAATACTTCGAAATACTCAAGCCATCGTTGTTAAACATAGTCCAAGATAATGTTTAGAAAAATATTAGTTACACCACAAGATGACTCTGGCCTTTCTCTGAAGAATAAATGTAAAAGTGACAAATCAACAAAACCTGTTAAAAAAGAAGAGCTGAAAAGGTGTTTGACAACGGACGAAATAAAGTCCCTTAGCATTATTTTAGTTAAACTTGCTATGAAACAATGCTTCAACGAAGAAGGGAATATCATCACATCTGCTGGACAGATCATAAGAAACAGTAACATAGTCGATATACTTCTGTACGCAATCAGACCAGAAAGATATGTTCAAGGTTTTGAATTTCTGCCTGATATTTTGAAAAAAGCTGGGGTAGGTGACATCCCTAATAAATTAATTCTACTCGATAATATCGTATCATCTGAAAATCTAAACACGGAACAGTATATAAGTGATGATTATGTGGTGACATCAGAGCCTGAAAAAACTAATGAAATAACGCAGCCAACTGCAGAAGAAGAGAGGCCTGTAGAAACTATTGCTAGTAGACAAAAGAGTAACCCGAGAAAGAGGAAAAAGAAAAAGTGGATCCTTACATAAAAATGTCTAAAGACACTATTCTTAAAAATCTTTACTACTCAGCAGATAAATCTTCAAGCTTTGGTGGAATTCATTCATTGTTTTCTGCTGCGAAGAAATATAATATAACAAGAAATGAAGTCAAGGATTTTTTATCGACTCAGAATGCATATACACTACATAAACCTGTTATTAGAAAATTTTCTCGAAATAAGACTTGGGTACCTCATAAATGGTTCCAGTTTCAAGCAGATTTAGCAGATATGCGTGCGTTATCGAATAGTAATTTTGGTAACAAATACATCTTGACCGTGATTGACGTGATTTCCCGATATGCATGGGCTATTTCTTTGAAGAGCAAAAAACCGGAAGAAATTATCAGAGCCTTTAAAATCATATTTAAAGAACAAAAACCATTATATCTACAAACAGATAGAGGAAAAGAATTTGTAAATAGTAAATTTCTCGAGTTCTTAAGTAAGGAGCAAATAAAATTCTTCACTACACGTAATCAAACGGTGAAATGTGCCCTGGTTGAAAGATTCAATCGAACTTTGAAAAATAAAATATTCAAATTTATGACAGCTAATAATACGAAAAGATGGTATTCAACTTTATCTGCCTTTTTGGATTCTTATAACAGCTCTAAACACCGCATGATAGGGGTGTCGCCGAAAAATGCTATACAAATGAAAACAAATGATTTGTTCAAAGCTTCTTATGGCAATAACTTTCCACGAATCACTACTAAGAAGATCAACAGTATCTTTTTCGGAGATAAAGTGCGCATATCTAAACATTTGGGCACTTTCAACAGAGGCTATTTACCTAATTGGTCTTCTGAAATTTTCACAGTAACAGACTATTTGAAAGCTGATCACAGACAACAATATACTGTGCAAGATAAAGTAGGAAAAAGTAGTTTGCAGCGTTATTATAAACAAGAAATACAGAAAATCAACTTAGAGCCTAAAAAAACTTTTGAAATTGAAAAAGTATTAGGAAGAAAAATAATAGATGGAAATGAATATTTCGAAGTCAAGTGGAGGAATCATCCAACATCTCTCAACAAATGGATCAGCGCCAGAGACCTCAAACAATTTCGGTTATCTGAATGACAATAAAAACCCTGAATATATTCTATTCATAGCTCAAATAACTATCATTGTAGTTGTTGTTATCATCAGTATTGTTAATTTGAGCATTGGAAGTGAACGTGAATCATTATGGGTTTCCTTAATGAGTAGCTGTTTGGGTTACATTTTGCCCTCGCCTTTCGTTGTAACTAAGAAAGTCAGTGATAATCCTAGTAAATGATGGAGTCTAGTGAATTTGATATAGTTCTATCAAGTGAAATGGACAAAGACTTATACCCTGATAACAACCCTGGACATTTCCGAAACAAATTGTGCAGACGACTGATCTTACCAGGGATCTGGACAGTAACTCTTTTAGACATTAGTTTACCTAAATCTTGGGTGACTAGTATACTCATTAATTTACAACTATTTAATTCAACAACAATGACTGAGTTAACAGAGTCGAAAAACATAGAAATTCTTTCAAATGATAGTTTGACAGATGTAACTCGTAAGCTTACTGAAGGAGCTGAGCATAAGAGTCTTTCAAAGCAGGTAGTTTTCGAAGTTTATCAAAAAGACAGAATCACGATAACACCAGGGACCGTAAAAGCTTCAGATGGTACAGAGATTGAAATTATACCTAAATTCAACAATTTCGCTACCGAAGTTCTTGGACTGAGCTCAAATTTCACCTATAAAAAAGGAAAAATAATTGCCGACCGACCTTATCACCTTTTTGATAATGACATATTTTACATTGAAACAGACATTATTGAGCCAATACCAGTTGGTTCAAGTGAAAAATCTCTTTTACGTTTTCTCACCTCTAAGGCTTACGAAGATTATGGTGATAATGTTTACTATACGTTTGATAAGCCACAAAAACGAAGGTTAAAAAGCTCTTATATTGAATCCATACTGATTGATATAAAAACACTGAAAGAAAAAAACCCTTCATTTCGTTTTGGTACTTCGTTGGTGACGCTTCGTTTTCGACATGACACGTATTTCTAATTTATTTGATTATTATAAAAACCAGTTGTCTACAGCTGATAATAAAAATAAAACAGTGAAGAATTTGAAAATTAAAAGAAGGTCCAAGAGAAATAAAGTAACTCAAAGCAGTTCTTCAAAACGTGTCAAAAAGCTAAGAAAATCCAATAAAAGACAGACGAATAAGAAAAAACTCGCAGTTAAAAAGAAGCTTTCGAAACTTACGGATCGAGTTAATACAAAACCTAAATCACAAGTAAAAAGAAGGAAAAAATCAACCAAGAATCTTAAATTTGATTTCATATGATAATGACTAATCCGATTTATGATTCATGTGCCCTTCCTGAGTTTGATCTTTTTAAATTACCTCCGTGTTCTAATCAAGCTGAAAGGTCAATCCAAGTTGAGTATCGACCTGTTGCGTCGCTAAAAACTGATTGTCCAATCGAATTTTATGTCACTGGTTCTGACGATGAACTCATTTCATTACATAAATCTAAGCTGCACATAAAATTCCATGTTAATTACAAGAAACTGGTAACCGCGCCTAAGCAAGCAGCTTGGAGAAATTTGGAACTATGTCAAAATGCCTTACATTCATTCTTCAAAGACTTAGAGATAACAGTTGGTGACAAACAGATAAGCTCTTCATATGGGACTTATCCATATGTAGCTTATCTTTCAACTTTACTGTACAAACCGAAATTGAAGAAGGAAGGTTACTGTAGGGGATCATACTGGTATGAAACTACAACAACATTTACAAATATCATCACAAGCTCACGCTCTGAAGGATTAAGACCTGATTTTGATGTCAAAGATGAAGGCACAGAGCAAGGGAAAACCATTGAGCTTTGCGGTAGCTTAGAAGGTGATATTTTCACGCAGAAAAGACCATTACCAGGACAGATTCCGATAAGGATAAAGCTATACCCAAATAAACCTGAATTTTATTTTGTAGCAACTGATTCAACTAATCATAGACCAGAAATTGTTCTCGAAGATGCTTTTCTAAGCATTCATAAATATAAATTGACTTCTGAAATGCAAATCGCTTTGAAAAGTGCTGTCGCATTAAGTACTCTGAAATACCCCATTGTGAGACGTGAAATTAGATATTTCACACTCAACAATAGTTCACCAAGTGCAGTAATAGATAATGCTGTTGTTGGTCAATTACCAAGAAGATGTTTCGTTACTCTTTTGAATGCAAGCAGCTTTGAAGGGAAATTCAGTGATCATCCTTTTGACTTTAAGCACAATGACTTGAGCAAGATCTCTTGTTTAGTTAATGGTGAACAATTCCCCTCAAGGTCATACACTCCGGACTATTCTAACAACTTATTTCTACACTGCTATATGGGATTGATGGATGTATTAGGAAATGATTGTTTCACATATACTTACGAAAATTTTAAAGACAATTTCCCTATCTATGGATTTGACTTTTCAAGCGATAACGCTCCAGGGGGTGATATTTTTGTCAATAAGATGCGTTTTGGATCGATGCGGTTTGATTTACATTTTAAAACTTCTCTTTTTGGCTCTTCAATATTCCTAATACTTTGTGAATATGACAATGTCATTCAGATAGATAATTCAGGTCTGGTCACAACAGACTTCAACTAATGTATTTAATCAGATATATATTATTTCATTTGTAACTACTTTACACATTTTTAAATTTAACCTTTGTAATCATTCACATACTAACACATCGATTAAAGATCTTTTATCCTAATTTCGAATACAGTTTTTTCCTGTTTTTAAGAGTCAAGTCTGTTTAGAACAAAACATAATGTTAGAAAATAGAACGAAAGGGGATTACGAATAAAACACTAATTCTCTGTCAATCTGTACATTTGGACCGATCCGCCTTTCAAGAGGCGGAGCGGTCCAAATGTATAGTATACTACTCTCGACTGCAGTAAACTCAAGGAATTTTCTCAAACTGAAAAACCTCAAGTTCTTCTTTTTCGAATCAACACTGAGTTTTTCACTTTACAACTCATCTTTATTTGACGAAAGTCAAAGTTTACTCCATGTTAACATGGTTAATATCGTAACATTTTCCTTCTCCATTTGATGCAGATTAATTTTCCCTTTACCCTGATGCTTATCACAAATGATGAAAAATAATCGGTACTCATGTAAACTCACTTTACATTATAATGGAGTGAAATAGTGAATTATAAAAAAAAAGAAGTGAAATAAAAGAGAAAGCAAATTTTCTATCAAAATTTTCATCTCAAGATGGCTGGCAAAGTATGAAAGACATGAAGAACATGTTGAAATTCAACTTTTCATATTACATTCTCATGATTCACATGGAACGTTGATTCCTTTATAATGTTGCACGCTTGGCTTACAGAGTAAATCTTTTGATCTCTTCTTTTATCCTTGGGTCAACCTCTCAATAAACACATTCCTAGCATTACATTTTCAAACTTTTTCTACACTTTTTTCCCTTCTCTTCACTCCCAAGCCATTCTGTTCTCTATTTACTATCATCATTATTATCATATCACATCACTTATACAACAGCATAATAAAGATGTTGATAGCAAAAAGAAGAAAGTGAAGAGAGACACCAAAAAAAAGAGTAAAATGATAATCATCAAAAGTAGTACTTGAATGTCAACATGAAATGCTGAGGATTAAGAATGATGTGAAATAATAGAAGGAAAATGTTGATATTTTCTGATTGATTTCATGTTGAGCTGAATGTTTCCAAATGATCAACAAAAGGGGAATGTTGATTCGAGTTGAGTGAAAAATGAATTTCTTCTTACCATCATCGTTTAAGTAGAGATAAATAATGTCCTTCCAATTGTAAAATTTGATAATGTCAATGATTGCTGGAAGATAATTGGGTCGAAGAGAAATGCCGTAAATGGGTTTCTTTGAAGTGTTCATTGTTGGTGAGGCCAAATGGATGAAAGGCATCTGAATGGAAGGTAATAAAAGTTTGGTAAAAGTGAAAACTTTTCAGCCGAGTTTCTTTTCTTCACCTGAAATGTATTTGAATATGAAACTATCGTTTGAAATGAAGCATCCATTGTTGGCACAACAATAGCAAATATACCTTGGTTCAGCTGAAGGCACACTAAGTGGACAAAGAAGAAGGGGAGAAAAAAGGACAAAAAATTTCATTTCATATTTGAATGTAAATTGGTGCTTGGCGAAACTAATAGTTGAAAGTGTAAGAAAGATTGCCATTTTTCATCATCTCAAAAAGGATAAAGAAAATGTTTTTGTCTTCTTTTCAAATTTCCTTTTTGGTCAATTGTAAATTGTAACAATAACTTACAATTACTGGTCACTTGGAAGGGATCATCGTTATCGATTGTCCTGACAATTGGTTCAGCTTTGAAACGTGATGTTGCTTCATTCATGTTGTGAAGATGAATTGCCAATTCGAATGCATCTTGAATCGGTGAATATCCTACTGGAAATATTCCACCTTGATGCACATTTTTCACCAAATCGGAAGATTACAAATCAAGAGAAAATTGTTAGAAAACATTTGATTGGAAAAATATTTTTTTTTGCCTTTTCTTAGGTAAAATTATTGCAACTTCAAGTGTTTAGCGGAAAATATTTTCAATCTTTGCCGCTTTTAGCTTGAAACATTTTAATCCATCAAAGCATCAAATCTGTACAAAAGGATCGTTAAGGTCGCAAAAAGTTTTCCTATTCAACAATCTTATCCTGGAATCGATATGTTGCTTAAATGAAAAAATGATCAATATTCTTACCAATTGGGATTCTCTCTGGAATGGATGATACTTTTAACAAAAGTGAGGGAAACAAGTAAAGCCAAGTTCCAAATAGTTTGTAAACACTCATGATGGTTATGTTGTTATTTACAGAATTTACTTTGGACTAAGTGTTGCTGATGAGACGCATTTTGGTCAACTGCATAGCGATAGAATACATGTTCAGAATAACTTTAGTTTCCAAGGGAAATGCTGTGCTGTAAGTCACCATCTGTTGGATCAAATTTCAATTCGAGTTCAATGATTCAACTGTGAAAAGGCTAAATTGATCGTTCATAAGTTAAACCACCAACAGATGTAAAATGAAAATAAAACGCCCTTACATAAGCGTCTTCAAATTTCTCATTTTCTTATCGACATTTCCACGCTCATGATTTCCATTTTTAGCGATTTTAGTCAATCCAATGTTCGCCATAGCTTTGAACAGATATAATTGAATTTTGAATCAGTAGATGGGGACTCGAAACTCGACCTTTTTCACTGTAAACTTGAATATTCTGAACATGCTTTTCTCTGACTATTCACACTGAATCTTTCTGATCAGTGAAACTTGATCGTTAGTAAGTTTGCAGCTATTTTTGACAGCAAAGCCATGAGTGTTTACAAACTATTTGGAACTTGGCTTTACTTGTTTCCCTCACTTTTGTTAAAAGTATCATCCATTCCGGAGAGAATCCCAATTGGTAAGAACATTTATTTAAATTTTCAGTAGTAAATCAACTCCCAAGATGTGGATATAAATCTGCATTTAGAATGAGATTGAAAAGTTTTCCTTTAAAAGTATTTACGTTCAAAGTTGAAGTGATTTGTATCAACTTATCCCTTCATGCATTTCAATATTGTTTGGGGGACAAGCAAAACTCGATTCTCATCTTTTCTCTTGCCCTTGTCTCATTATCTTTAACAGAATTTTTATCCACAAATCAAATGTTCGACAATTTTACTTTCAGTGAAAATGATGAAATTAATTTTGAATCTTATAATAAAACGCTGAGTCTCTTCTCGGAAGAGCTTCTCTACTCTTTTCCACTTGGAGTTGTTGTACTTCTTGTCCTTGCCTACGGTATAGTCTCACTGACTGCCGTTATTGGCAACACTATTGTACTTTGTTGTGTTGTTGGATCGGTTCGCCTACGAACAGTGACCAACATGTTCATAGCCAACCTGGCAACAGCGGATATACTCATTGGTGCCCTATCGATTCCCTTTCAATTCCAAGCTGCACTCCTTCAAAAATGGATTCTACCTCCCTTCATGTGCGCCTTTTGTCCCTTTATCCAAATTGTTTCCGTCAACGTTTCCATTTACACACTTGTCGCCATTGCAGCTGACCGTTATCTTGTCGTTTTCGCTCCATTACACTGTCGAATAAACAAGTATCGTGCTCGCATGATAATCATCTTCATATGGGCCTGGTCAGTTATAGCCGCAATTCCTGCTCTAATTGCTCTGCGAGTTCGCCTTGTACCTGACCTTGAGTCAGCCGTTGATTCGCACGATGATAAATGGTTACGTTCATTGGTCACTGGTAACTTGACCATTCCTACTAGGCCTTCCTGTGACAACACTGGAATGTCGGAGTCTATTTGGAGAGGTTACAATCAATTTCTCGTTGTGATTCAGTACTTTTTACCTCTGGGTATCATCACATTTGCCTACACCAGGATGGCTTCCAAGTTGCATGGTAACACCTCGGCGACAACAACAAGCCTGCAAAGGACCAAATCAGGAAGCAACAATAGACTACAGTTTACCAACCGAGCAGCTTCCCTGACAGCATCGGAAGGTCAAGAGAAATCAGGTTCAAGTGGACTCATCTCATTGGACAACAACAAGTCAAGTCATCAGGGTGACTCAGTTTTCAGAAACTCTCAGCTCGTCACCAGTTATCATCTGACCACAGCCGATGCCGAGTACATAGTGACGCACAAGAGAAAGGTAAATAATCCATCAACAATTTTCAGAGTTTCATTAAGATTTACTTGTCCGCTTCCGACCAACCAGCACGTTTCAAAACAGTTACAACAAGGTTAAACATATTTTTTTCGATTTTTTCAAATGTATTTTCGAACGGCCATCAAAGTATTATAAATTATTCGAAAGCAAAATTAAAATGGCTCAATAACAAAGTTTCTAACTTTGATTGACCAAAGCTTCTATCGATTTTGCCCTAATCTTTATATTGAACGGACAAATAAATAGACTTCTTGATATGTTGAAAATTTCAGTTGTTGGTAAATAAGTTGACCAATATTGTGTTTATATCGATGATGGTAAATAATGATATACTTTATTGGATCGATAAACATTTTCATTGACTATCAGACTGTGTCAAGTTCGGTAAATTACAAGAACTTTGAGTTTTCCAATATTCAGAGCTTCATGAGAATCAAGTTGGCTCAATGTGTTAAATATTAATGGAGAGTATAAAGTGAAAAATATTCCTACAATGAAGTACTGAGAACATGTTGACAGAAGAAAAGAAAAATTTCCTCTTTACTGTTCAACTTTTTTGTTTCTCCATTCTGTTAGTACAATAGACGATATTAGCATAAGACGATGATTATGGATTATGAATACAGTTGATTAATAGGATGATATTTTATGGTAATGCTTTATGTTAATCTTTCCCCTGAAACGCAATTTTTGAATCAACACACAACCTTGAAATTGATTCAAGCATTCAACTTGTCATATGCTGATTACTGGGCTTTCAGCATGAAATAAGGATGAAAATGTTAACCCAAATCCAACATGTTCTGTCCAACCTAATCATTCTGGTAACTTGAATATGATGGATCTTCAGATTCTTTTGGTTGAATTTGGTTCAGAAAATTTTCCATCCATCTTTTCCTCAACTGGTGTTTCATCAAACAGATCAATAAAACGGTCTTTGATGTCCTTAGAGGTCCAAACACTGAACAGATCACACTGTCGTCGTAATAGGCAAGAGATTCGAATTGAATTGAGATTGAATAAACTTTAGTCACAACTAATGACGAAATTACTTATACACTCGTTTCAGTCCGAACCTGATTTTGTTACAATAACAATGCAAAAGAAAAGTGAATTATAAAAATAAAAAAGTCAATTTGAACTCTCAAGTTGCTTGTTATAATCAATGTTTTTGCCCAACAATGTGCAAAATGTCAACAAGAATCAAAACGAAAGTACAAAGTAATCATAGCAAAAAAAGTGATTTGTGAGGTGAAAATAGTTTTTTTTTGATACAAAGTTGAAGATCAAATGGGATTATGGCCAATACTGAAATGAAATTGCAAGACCATGGCCAACTTGAATGGAAAGAGATAAAAAGCTAAATCATTTGTTCAACTCTGTCAATAGAAAAGTTCGCACTTGCAGGCTTCATGGAATAGGCTTGTTGAATAGATTCAAAGTTAGATAATTTAATCCACAATAAACATTGAATTTGCCGAGGGAAGGGAAAAAAAAAGTTTTCTCTCGAGCTCAATTTACTCTTGAATTACATGGCAAGTTTAGTGGTAATGTTCAATATTTTTTCTTTGCTACAGAACTTTGATTGTATTGAAATAATTTTCAACATCAAATCACATTAAATTATTCACTTGAGCTGTATATTGAACAATTTTGTTTTGCATTTTTCAATTCAATAAAAACTCATGTAATCCATTAAATTGAAATTTGCAGTCTTTTCTGCTGCATTTCTCAAGTGTCAAACAAATAGAAATTGAGAAGAAAAATCTATTATTAAAAGAATTTGGAATAAGAAAAAAAAACGTTTATTCAATTCGAACCAAGATTCAGGTAAATTGATGACTATCGAGAGACAAATTCATATTTGTATGCACATCAGATTCTGACTTTTGATGATGGCAAACTGCTATTTTGGTATTCACGTTTCATTGAATGTGAAAAGATTTTGATAGTTTCAATGAAACTTCGTGATGCAAAATGAATCTACAAAAGTGGCTTCCTTACCAATAAAAGTATTACAGCACAATTTGCTAGGACAAATCTGTTTTTTTTTGTAAAAGTTTTCTATTTCATGGAAAATCTCTTTTCAATACATTCGTTTAGAGTGGACAGTTTCGTTGGAAAATAAGTTCTATTGGGTGGCGAAAAACTCATTCTTAGTTTATTATCGAGGATTAAAGTTTTTCGATTGTCTTTTGGACTAAACTTGTCTCTCATTTCGAGACATTTCTCTTCCTCAAGATTATCCTCTCAACCTTGGAAGATGTTGGTTGCTTGATTGGTCAAAGTGATTGATTGAAAATATCAATCAACTCCAACTACGATCAGTTGACAATTGGAAATCTTCATTTGTGATTGAGATTCGAATACTGTCTTTTTTTGTAAAATAACTGTTGACCTTTGGCGATGTCGAGATAATCAAAGGTCTCGAAAGAAAAGCTTGTCTTATCCTCTGAGTTCGAATCGAATTCTTGAAATTTTCAAAGTCTGACATGTTTTCATTTTCATCGCAAGAAATGAAGATCTTATCGAAGTGCACGATTGCAATGTTACTTTCAAAACTTGCGCTTTCTTCTTTCGTTGGTAAATCGAAAATCTTTTTTTCTGTGAATTCTTACAGTTTTGATTCCTACTTGATCAATCTTCTTATTATGAGATTGTTGCAAGATTACATTTCAATGTCGTTATTAAATGTAAATATTTTCGTTGAATCATTATTTACTCCAAGTTATTACCATATTCAGTTTCACATTGAAATAAAACCTTTGGAATGGCGCAAGCAAATGTTAACCAAATGTCAAAATAGCATCAATTTGAAAGAAAAATTCAAAACTCAATTTCGCTCTTTCATTGTTTCAAATTTCAACTTGCATTTTTCATTTCAAAAGTTGCTGTTTCACTTTTCCCTGTCAACCTTGTTTTCATGTACAAAAAGATGCCATTAAAAACAAATGCAAGGGAAAACCCATTGAGAAATAAATACACTTGACATGAGGTGTTCATGCAAGCTCATGAATTTCAGCTCATTCTGTCTTATTGTTTTCCACTCCTTTATTATCACCATCATCTTATTAAAAATGTGCAATTTCGCTTCAGTTCCATCAAGCACACTATAAATATGGATGTAAAAAGGAAAAAGAGGAAAAAAGTAAAAATAAAAGAAATCGACTTGAAATGTTCTTGTTGAACATTCAGTTTTCCTCTTGAATCTCGAATTACATCAAACAATGGCTTCTGTGGTCGAAATGAACATTATTTATAACGCAAACAGAAAGTTGTATTTCAATTTTCAAGCCAATTTCTTGCTTCTCCTTATTTCATTAATAAATTGTTGAATAACTTGCAAACCCAAAATGAATCTAATTTAACCTTTCACCATTTACCTCAAGCCAATTACTCTCCATCATCAGTTTCACTTTCAGTTAGACCCGCTATTAATAGATGAAATTATCGAAAGGTAAATAACAAAGATAAAAGCAAGAAATCCTGTAATTGGAAACTTTGTTAAGAGAAGAAAAAAAAAAGATGGAAAACTTTTCTCTTTCCAGATGAAAGATAAACTTCATTAAACTCAATTGTTGATGTTACCATGATTACAGTCTGAATCAAACTTGCACTCGATTCGAATCTAAAATTGATTAAAAATTTTCTAACTTTAGACTTTGATTAATCAAAATGCATTTCTGTAAACATAATGATCAATCAAAAATTGTCTAAAAATTTCATTTGAAAATTATTCAAGCAACAAGTATTCAACTTACACTCGACAAGTAAAGATGCTTTGATAGCTTGAGTACATTCACAGACTTTTCAACTTTTATTCAACCAAGTGAAGAGAAACAGTTTTATCCGGCTTTTTTTTTCATTGACATTAAAAAATTGAAAATGAAACTTTCTTTTGTCAACAGAAGAAATTAATTTTCTAAACTTTTCTCCTTTTTTTTATTGCAATTTCGTAGAGTTGCAATGAGCTTTTCAGTTGATTGTCGACATTAATTTTCATTAATTTAGACTACAAAGTGATAGTCTTGTTTACTTAGACAATGTTATGCCAACAATATATTTACATTAAAAGTTGGACAATATCAAATGGTACTTAACGTTGACCGATTTCTGTTATCTGTTAGGAGAAAAAGTTGATTCTTTATGTTTACTTGGATACTCAGTTGTTTCTCGGAAGTAATCCAATCACCATTATTTGTTGTAGAGAGTAATCGTTTGATTGACTAAAAACAAAAGTAGTAAACATTATGAACTTACTTGAGCTTAAATGATGACAATGGAAGCAACAGCAAGAAAAGTCAAGTGTTGCTGTAAAATTGTGATACAAAAGATGTTAGTCAAGTTACACTTGATTCATGTTTTGATTATGACTGAACATCAATTTACTTGAAACATTTTCTCACTATCATAATTGTCCTTTAAATGGTCAGACGCAAGAAGTTTATTTACTCAACATTTTTTCTTCTTCTTCGCTTACTCAACTGTAATGCCGATTTAATGGCAACCTACTGAAATGGAATCTTGCTTTCTTCAAACTTTTACCAGATTTCGTTTTTGAAAATTTTCTCGACTTTTTTGCAAGTTTTGATCAAGATTTGCTACGATTGAGAATCCATCATTTTTTTTACATCAACATGATATTAAGAGTGCATAAGATTAGGTGAAACCTTTTGAGGCTCAGTGATTGAAATAATCCCAACTCAAGTATTCCATGACATGTTTTTCCATGCAACATTATATTGATATCATATGTTAAGTTACACGATAATTTCATGGAGCATCAGAATCGTGTTTACATGAAGGAAAAAAAAACATTTACTTATTTTCATTCTTACAACGAAACTGAAAGATATGAGAAAAGTTTAACAAATTTTTTCCCACAAACTCAATCTTTTCATTTTTTCCACAAACTATTAATATCTAGACTGACCTTGTTTGATCTTTAAATAGAGTGAAACATGATAAATTCAGTTTTGGGTGGCAACTGATATCCAATGATAAACTCATGGGTTCATCATTATGCATGGATAGCAAACACTTCAAATGAATCAGATATTAAACTTGCACCGCAGGTCATCTTGAAGAATGAAAATTCCTCGGTGAACAATGTTGCCGCAAGGGTCGAGATATTGGTTTCTGAGGTTGTGGTTAGTTTGATTTTCAGTGGAAATCGTGATATTTTTATTCAAACACAACCGTCACTCAAAGATGAAGGTACAAAAAGTGAAGCAAGAAATAGCGAGCTAATGAGCCAAGTCTTATTGTCAGTAACATGAAATTGAATTTTTTATGGAATTTCGAAGTATTTTTGAAAATCATTCATTGTTTTCTGAGACAACAGATTTTAAGCATGAAAACCTGAACAGAGCCAAGTCTATTATAATATTATCACATGAAGATTGTGAAACTGCTAATCCTGTCAGGTTGCAGTTTCATGATAAAATGCACCCTTCAATATCACTGGACAATAATACAAATTGAAATGCAACAAATGAGCTACAGTTTAACTAGACTCAACTATTGAGTTATCAAGCAAACCAAATGAGTAATTACTCCAATTAGCTGAATACAAAATCATTGGATGGTTAATTGAATCAAACTAAATTTACTTTCCACCTTGAATGTTCAACTTTTTTTTATTGGATAATTAGTTTTCACTCTTAGCGATATTTTTAGCATCTAAACATTCTGGTTGATGCGACAGGAAAAGGTTCATCAAACAGGTAAAGACAAAGCGCAGAGGCATGAAAAAAGAAGGAAATTGTAGCCAGAAAAAAAGGCAACAATTGTGAGCAACAAAAGCTTGTTTACCTTTTAAAAGAGCTGCAAAAATATGCAGCAAGAAAAAGAAATACCTTTGGTTAGAAAAAAAAAGCAATTCCCAAAATCGGAATCAACAGAAGCGTGAAATTGATTACATATTGATTGATCAGAGTCTCGAAAAATATCATTGGATAAACAGGTCTAATATACCTGTTTAAATACGCCAAAAGAGGCGAGAAAACAAAAAAAAACTCGAGAAACCATTTAGCTTTAAACAATGCTGTTTATGCTGTTTATCATGGATAAAAGGAAACAAAAACTTCTAGGTAAATGAAGATTTGATGAAAGAAGAAAAGGTTTTCCAAAAAGAAGAGCAATTTTTTTCATTTAAATGATTCCAAGTTTAATACAGAAAAGTACATTATAATGAGAAAAGCAGAGTAATATCATTATGGGGAATGAAAAATAATCAGTTTCCTCCCTTTAAACAGGCAAACATTTAGTAAATGGATGAGTCGATGAAAGGCAAATGAATAATGCAAAATTGAAACGGATAAGTTGAACGAGGAAACAAGGCTGGAAAGAGCAAAGCAACACTCCAAGTGTGATCAACAAGGAGTCAACTGGGAGTCGACTGGAGTCAACAATAGCAATGTCTCATCGAAATCCATTTTAGATGAAAATTTTAATTACTGTACATTACTTCATTATTTGAGAGTAAATTTTGTTCATCAATCAAATCCAGTAACGTCAATTGACCCAAATCCATTAAATGGCGAAAGAAAATTGTTCGACATTTCACTTTTTTTTTCTAAATGTTTGAAGGATACTTTGAAAGGAAACGGAAATTTTTTTTTCATCTTTTTTCCATTTTCTACATGATTGTTATTGGAATTGTCTGATTGTCTATTCACACTTTTTTTTCACTATTCAATGTTCATCCAAATGTTGCATGCAATTATCATATCAATATTGTTATTGCTATTGTCATTAACTTGTTCTGTGTTTAGCTTTTTGTTTCACACTCGTTTACCACTTTCATGATGAATCGTAAAATTGGTTTAACATATTAATAGATTTATACCTTTTGTGGACGTTGAGGTAGGTAAAGAGCAATGAAATTAATCAAGTTGTACTTGAAAGGTTGAATAGTTTTTGATAAACAAGATTTGAGTTTACAATTTTAGGCATTTCAAGTGCTCTGACTTTACTGGTTAATGGTGAATGGCAAAGTTGAAGGTTAAACAGATTATTGTTCAACATTTGCTTCTCCAAGTTGATTCAGAAATGAGTCTTTTGTCTTTACTTACAAATGTTTACCAATTTTCAAAATCGACATTTTTATTGGAAAAAAATGTTCTTTATCGAGTTTCATGCTGCAGATTGAACTGTTCAAATGTTTTGCTCGCTCAACAGCCCACCAGCATTATCACCAGCAGAATCATTTCATCTCATCTTTTATCACTTTTAAACTTTTCTTTCTGTTACTTGTTTCCATTCAACTTTTACTCTTTTTCCCTCATCATTTCTGGTTTATCCTTTTGCTGTTCATTTTTTCTTTATCGGTCACTTTTCTGCCAATTGATTTGTTCAATTTAATGAAAAAAAAATATTGGCCTGTAATCAGTTGTGAGCTCGGTTTATTGTACAAACTATTTACCTTTCTATAAATAACTCCATTTACCAGACAACATCAAATTGTCAGTTTTCATTTCATGTTATTTATTGATCTTCAATGGCTTACAATGATAAGGCAAATAATGAGACTCAATCTAGCTGAGCTATTCAATATTGAGATTAATTTTAATTAAACATGAATCATTTTCGGTCAGAATATGACCACCCAGATGACCTAATTTCAGACATTCCTGATGGTAAAAGTATCAGCCTAAAGTAAAGATGGAAACCAAGATAATCGCAAAGTATAACTATTGTCGTTTGTGTACTAAGAGTTGACAAACACGGCAGTATTTCAAAACGAGTGTCTACAAGAAGCGATTCGAGATACAACCAAAAGCTAAGATCACCAGTTATCGAATCTGATCGATTAGAAAAGATTTATCATGGAACTGCATCGTTTGCCGAAGTTACGGAAGGGACTTAAAGGCAAAGCAGGTTGAAGAATGACATTGAACAAGATGTTACTAAAAGATAAACTTGCAATAACCTAGTCTTGCTTGTACTAACACCGATTAAAAAGATGCATTTACCTCGATTCGGTGAGAGCGTGTGATCCTTGTCAAGACTACTTATAAAATTTACGAATGTTGCGCCAGTTTTAGCGGAAAAGTGAGGTTGTATTAAAAAATGGAGCGAACTCGTCGTTATTTTTTTCAAAGTAGGAAATTAATGCCATGTGAGACTGGTTAGTCGATAACAAGACACTTGACTTCTAAGAAAGCGAATTTTTCTTTTAAAAATGCGACTTAATTTTTTTATCATTACTCCATGAAACTGCATGAATGTAACCTGAATCTTCATCAAGTAACCTGAAAACACAAGTCAGTATCGAACTAATAATTGAATCAAGTGAATAGCTTTTATGAAAATAATTGCCTGTAGCTGTGCCTTTTCTTTAAAATACTTTTTCTTTCATAAATCATCTTCCAATTCATGTTTCCAGACCAAACCTTTGCAAGTAAATTATCTTCCACTTCCATTCTAGTATTCATTTTAGCATCATAAACTGTTTGTCTCAAGAATCGACTAAAGACTAATCAAAAGGCAGAAAACTTTTTCCACCTCAAACAGCAAATGCCTACACTGAATCGGCCAATTGTCAATTTCCAAGTACGCAACAGATTTCACCATTGTAACTAGCTGAATACATGAAGTGACCTAATACCATTTGCTTGGGCTGATTGGCGAAAAGGTATTCACTTGAAAAATGGCATTTTACTGTTTTTTGTATCTGTTAATATGAATCGAGTCTAAATTAAGAATCGCTTAATTCATTGCACTCTCTCAACCTATTTAACCTGAAAATGCGTTCAACCTTTTTTCATTATATTACATATTAATATAAGCAACATTATGCTCGAAGGTTCAATCATCAAGTCTAGTCATAATGAATAGATTTATTCTAATTTATTAATCATTCGGCAACTCAACAAGTTAATCATTTTGAATTTAGCTCATGTTTTAATTAGTCTATTTATACAATTATTATGATTACTGGCATTACCATTAAGGAATATGTAAATGAGTAAACATTTCATTTTCGCACATTGAAACTTGATTGTGCCATGGTGAAGCATTTTGATGAATAATTTCTCAGTCAAATGGAAGAATGAAAATGTTCATTGGAAGAGAAAAAAAAGAAAAGGAGAAAACAATTTGCTTCTGACAAACTAATAACATTATGATTAATGTTTATAATACGATAAGTTCAGGTTGAACAGAAAAATGCGTTTATGTAAATGTTTCTTGAAAAGTTGATCATCTTATAATCCAAGAGGAATGAGTTGAATAAGAAAAGTTTACCTCTTCATGGTTCACTATAATTTTCATGCTCATGATTAGCAATCTGTTCTTGTAGCAAAGAAAAAGAGAAAGAAGGAAAAAATAGAAGAATTTTTTTTCTTCTTCTATTAATTTGATATGGAAATTGAGACTTGCAGGTTTACAGGGAATGCAAAGTTATCCACTTTGTTTAATGCCAGGTCAACTGGAAAAGTATATTTAATATTTGTTGACTAGACTTTTGATCGTGATGAAGCGAAAAAAAGGAATGAATAAAAAATGGTAAACATCGTAATGATAGTCGAATATTTTTCATGTTATATTTATTAAAAGTGGATTAATGCATCATGCATGTTGAACCCTCTTCTTACTTGCTGATTCTTCTTGACAGAATGTTGCTGCGAACCGTGAAAGAGGTAACATTAGTTAGATATCGTCTCATATTAGAGATGATACAGCTTGGATGCGCAAGAATAAAGTTAAACCTGTTAATGAATTGATGAATGAGTGGTGAGAGAATTGAATTGATTAAGGAAAGAATAAGATTCATCTTTATCTTACCAATCACATTAAACACTATTTACTGATTGTTATCAATAAAAAGTTGTTGTGTCCCAAAATCAAGAAAATAAAATAATCAAAAGAAATGAAAGGTTGATAACACAAGTGTAAACTTAGTATAAAGCAAAAAGTAAAGTTTAATTGTAATTCAAAACTAATGTTTTCGGGGTGAAAGTTAGTGAAACTCTGACTTAAATTGGTCAGTTCGAGTTTAAATAGGGAAAATTAGAAAGTTATATGTGGTGTACAAATGCTCAAAAAGGGGTACAACGGAAGGAAATGTAGTCACGTGGTCATAGCCTAAGGATAGATTAGAGAGAAGAGATTGGTACAATAAAGTAGCTTATTGGATTAAGAAAAGTGTGCAGGCCATAAAGATAAGTAATTATCTCAACGAAAATAAGAAAAAGATTTGAGTTAAGTATTACAAAAATTATGGGTCGATTGCTGATCGATGGTAGGCTGATGGTTGATGGGTGATCAATGATTTTGTGATGGAAGAATTGCAAAATTTCAAGATTGGGACATAACAATAGTCAACATTGCAACATTTTGGACAGAATTTAGGAAGTCTACAGAGGACTGCGTCTGAATAAAAATAACAAAGTCAAAATTAATAACGATAATCTCGACCGTTCTCGAAATCTGTAATTGAAGAAATTTCAAGTAAAAGTTTTTAAAACTTTTGCTCCGTCACAATTAATTATAGCCTTTGGCATTAGTAACAAATCTTGATTAAAATCTGATTCATCATTGAATAGACTCGAAACATTGCCATCGATTGAAACATAAATATTTCTTTTGATGTTACATTATCAGTCGAACTGTACAGAATTAGATCGACAATATTTTTTTATTTTTTTCTAGATTCTCTGTAAATATCGAGAAACATTTTGTTTGCAATAAGATCAATCACAGATGTAATTAAATGAAAGCTTCATAAAATCTTTGACTCGACTTTTATTCATTTTTATCAAGTAACAGGAGATGAACTTGTCACAATGAATAAAACTCATGATACAATGTATCTCAATGTGAAACAAGAAACTTCCATCAAACTGATGAACAAAATTTGTTGAAAAAAGTAAATGTTATCATAAGACATCAGAGTCAACTTGGAGTGATTTACAATTGTAATTCCCAATATATTAGAAGCACAAAAAAATCTGTTAACCATTGAATATTTTTTTCAGCGTATTACAATAACCTAAATATGTTTATTTCAATAACAAATTTGTCTCCACAAAGTACATAAATTTCAATAAAACTCAATACAACTTGGTCACAACTGTTTGCCATTGAGATGTGTTTTATGCCTCCAATAAGTAACAATGTAAATTGCAATTTGATTGGAAAATCGTTTTAGTTTAAAACAAATGTTCAACTCTTTTCGTGCAATGTTTTCATAGACTTACCTCGAAATTGTTAGACTGGAAATTTAATTGCAATCAAAGTGGAAATTTAGTTGCTGTTTGGATTCAACTTTTCATTGGTTTCCAACGCTCACAATGGATTGTAACAAGTAGAAAAGTTTATGAATTTTGTTCATGCCAGGAAATTGAAATGATTTGATGAGAAACAACAGTTTTTTTTAGTTTTGCTTATTCATCTTCTTCTTTTTGTCACAGTTTAGTTGAAAAATATGGAATGATATGAAGAAAACCAATTTCATCATGATTATTATTATGCATTGTTGTGTGAAAATGAAATAAATAAAATGATGTCAAAAAAAGAAGAGAAGGAAAAGAGAAAAAGATTTTTTTTTCCATGAAAACGAAAAAATGATTCTCTAATTTTATTTCATTATTTTGCTCAACTTAGTTCAACACTTGCACATTTAATACATTAAACCTTTTATTTGAATAGAGATTCATTTTGAGCTCAGCTAAAACAATCTTTATAATCACAATTGCTTTTTATTAAACATTGAATCATCTGTTGAAACCATTTTCGTTAAACGTTTTGACTTTTTTTTGCTTTTGCTTTTGTCAACTAATTGGTTCGGTAAACTTGGTTTGTGTGCTTTGAGCGAAGATGGAAAATGTGAACTTTGCTAAGGTTGAGACTGCATCAATTAGCATCGTTTCAAGAGATCATCATGTCAACATGTTTACTGTGCATTTGATTCATTAGTTACAGTTGCTGTATTATTGATCACAAGAGATTATGTTTTATCAAAAAGGGTGTCAAAGCTTATGTTCAATTATTAATCAGCTTGTTAGTCAACCTCTTTCTTTGCTTCTTCAATGGCAAACTTGATGTTTACACTTGAATTGTTTGCCTGTTGAACGCCTTTGCACCGTCAATCCTCGAACATCAAGTTTCATGATAATTTTGTCACATCTTAGGTCAACACCTGTAATCTCATCTAGTTGGACAAAGTAAAGAGTTACATTTATTTATTTCAACACATTTCAGTAAAGTTGACCAAATCGATTACAGTCTTTGTGAATGACCATGGAAAATGTTAAACTGATTTCGTACATGATTTATAACGATAAAGTAAATGCAATTCTTTTGCAATCTTTAAGTTCATTTGATATGCTAAAGATAGACTTTCCTTTTGGTGAGAGATGCAAAGTTTTCTTTGAATATTTTTTACCAAATATGCCAAAAAGTTAAGGACAAAAAGTTGAATAATGTGAAAATGATTATAGAGGAAAGTTTCGAAATTTTGAACGAAAATCGATTCCACAAAATACATTTTTATTCTGATCAAGTTCGTCGAGTTTTCAATCATAATCACTAGGTTTCTATGCTTTTTTGAAAGATCGGCCTTCAATAAATCAGTTTTCAAAGTATTTAAAAACTGGGAAACTTCGCTTAGTTTTTCCGTTTGACTTTTTCTTTAAATAAATAGTAGTAACTGTAATAACAACGCGAATCAGAAACGTTTGAATACATTGAATAAATTGATTAAAATGAAAGATAAGCTTAGAGATCAATGAGTATTATCTTATTGCGAAAAGATAGCAAAATATTGAATGAGAATACCAAAAAATGAAAACAAAAAATACACTAAAACAGCCTTTAAACTTAATTGTCAAGACATGAAAAGGTGTAAGTTGATGAAGACAATGAATCAGAGGCAGAGGCTGCGAAATCAAAAAATGATTCGACTGCAGAAACTAGAGCATTACCAGAAGTAGCTGCAGGTAATGAGTTACAACTTGCCAGTAATCAAGAGATAATAACTATCCTTTGAGCAGCCACATTAATAATAGTAATTGTAAATAATAACAAAATCAAAAATGGTTCATTTTATAATTGAAAAGAGCTTTAAGAAGGTGATGAATGAATCGAAAGTGCTTTAATGGGAAGAATTTTCTGCCCAAGAACGAAAGAGATAGAGTTAGAAAGAGAAAATCTTATTTTTGGATCAAATTAACTAATTGATTTGTCTCTGGCCTTCAGAGTGACTGAACAATCATAGGTTAAAAAAGAAACATTTATACACTTGAAATATTTGAACATTTACATTCATAGGGTAAAAAATTACAACTACTCAAAAGCGCTACTACTTGTTGATTCCGACGATTCAAGAGTTTAGGCAACATGCAATCTCACAGGTGCAAAAAATTTTCGACCTTACTGTTAGCTCTACTTACGTGAAAGATTTGGTTTCAAAATTTAGATCGACACGCACGGTAAATACAGGGCGTTAGCACTAAAAAACTGTTTCATTCTTAAAATAACTAAGTAACCTTAAATGACAGAAAATTTAAACAAACACCACTAGACTTTAAATTTTATTAGAATTTTCTTGATATCAAGCCCGAGGTCATTCAAGGTCAATCCGCTATTTGACCTCTAACTGACATTGAAAGGTCATTTTCCGATGGAAAATAATTTTTCAGATCGGTTTACTTCAGTCTCATGGACATAACTCTTATTATCGGAAAGATAATTGAATTTTTCACCAAAACCAATTTGTTAACTGAACAGTGTAGAACCAACCATATCTTTTGACCAGTATGAGTTATAAACTTCTAACAGGCATTGACTCATTTAGAAAATTATGTTGTGAAGGGCTGGAAGAGTTGCAGTTGAAGGCTTTCCCAAAAGGGTAAAGCTTGAAACCTCCAGTAAGTTGAGGCTTTGATGATCAAAAGTGAACATGGTGGCGGATCGGAGCAGCGATCGCGACTCTGCACGAGAAGGGAGAGAGTCCTTAAATTGTTTTGCGGTCAAAGAGGAGGCGAAAGATGACGCTTTTGATGATTTCTGAGATGATGTTCTTAATGATTTTCTTTTAATGGTATGAGCTGCACGAGCCTTTTGCATGCCGGCGGAAAATTGTTTGCAGCCTTTATGAGACGCTTGACGAGCTTTAGCTTGAAGGTGTTTAATCTGCCGCGTTTCTTTAGAGCCAGATGTTTCCGCTTCGCGAAGTTGTTTATGCCGAGCTAGCTTTCTCCTCTTATTCGCCAGTTACCGTTTACTTGGTTTGACAGTAGTAGATGGCTGAGAAGAGGAAGAAACAGCGGAAGAGGCTGAAGGAGAAGCAGGAGAAGATAAGCTCGAAGAGGAGGGAGATGACTCGCTGGCAGATCTGGAGGAAGATGATCCGGAGGTTGAACCAGAAGAAGACATAAGGCAGTTGAGGTAAGCCAAAGTCAAGACAAGATAGCTCAGTTAAATGCCAGGAGTTGATGCAGCAAGATCAAAAAAACCAGAAGGTGCTTAAAGCCAGAGAAATCAACCCGAAAAATAAGAGTACGAAAGATTGAAGCCAAAAGAAAAGCCAGAAAAAGAAAGCTCCGAAAAGAAGAAGCCGCAAAAGTAAGCCAGAGAGAAGCCCGAAAAGAAGAACCCGAAAAAATCAAGTCAGACAATGATGAAAGGCCCGAAAAATTGGAAAAGGCAGGCAAAAAGACTGGAAAAGGATGGACCAGAGAGGCTAGAGAGAGCCTCCGCGTGAGGTAAAAAGAGAGCCAGAGACAGGAAAAGCCAGAGACAGGTAAGACTACGGCAGAACTGCGCCAAATGTGAAGGGCTGGAAGAGTGGTGAAGGCTTTCCCAAAAGCGTAAAGCTTGAAACTTCAAAGTAAGTTGAGTCTTTGATGATCAAAAGTGAAAATGTTTAATTTATCAATTTCAATGTATTTTATATAATTTGTTAGTGTAGAGTGAGTCACAAGAAGACTCACTTTCTTTATCAAAATCTTGTTTCATTTGTTAATTTGTAAATTGTGTGTGGGGGAGAGATTTTGGAAAGATGGAGAAAAGGATGAGAAACCCTAACTCATTTCGCCACAATGTTATTTCGTAAAATGACCTTCCAATGTCAGTTAGAGGTCGAATAGCGGATTGACCTTGAATGACCTTGGGCTTGATATCAAGAAAATTCTAATAAAAGTTAAATTCTAGTGGTGCTTGTCAAAATTTTCTATCGTTTGAGGTAACTGAGTTATTTTAGGAATAAAACTGTTTTTTAGTGCTAACGCCCTGTAGAAAGAAAACTGAACCAGAAAGGAGATCACTGGCATTGGAAGAGAGAATTTCATAACTCAAGATGATAGTCTTTCTTTGCGACAGATAGCCTTGAAAGTGGAATCTGATCAGTCAACAGTTCAAAGTGTGTTGAAAAAAATATGGCTACCGTCTACCATCTACCATGGATAACTTACAAGCCTATCAAGATCCAGTATTTGACAGCAACAGCTAGAAAGCTGTAATTTACTCCTTGAATTTTATATCAATTGCGATAAGATGTGGTTTAGTGATGACAAGATATTCTATTAATCGAAGGAAGAGATCACAATTGCGAAGATGGGCTTGAAAAAGGGCAACATTTTAACCAAAGAGTTGCTCATCCTTTGAGCACATATGTTTGGTGTGCTCTTTCGAGCAAAAGCATAATAGTTCCAGTTTTCCGAATCAAATGTAGTTCAATTTGTTTACCAAAAAGTGCTGGATTTGGAATTTATTCCTGATTTGAGTCGCTTCGGTGGTTTAGAGGAATTCTAGTTCCAACAGGATGGGGCAACAGTCTATTGTACCAATTATTTTATTGAATTATTGAAAGTGTATTTTAACATTGATTCGGAAATTTCATGACCCTCGAATTCTACAGGGCTATTCAGCTATCTTTACCGATGTTAAACGGCTATATCTTGGCCTATGATCGACCTAGAGACTACAGAATGTTTATACGCAAGATTCACCGATACTCATTTGTCATATTTCAAGGTCAAAATCATCCAAGGTCATTTTTCGAAAATCGCTCCTAATGACTTTACAGGTCAACCTAAGGTCTTACATTAATTTTCAAGGTCGAATAAGCCTGTGAGTGAAGTTTCGCTGTTTTATAATAATCGGTTCGATAGTTATTCACGTTCAAATTCAAATTGAGATGGCAATAAGTTTTTCAATTTTCTATTTTCTCGCTTGCGATTCACATCAACACAATTTATCAAACAATCAAAATGACTTACAAATTTTCAAAAGCACAAAAGATAGATCTTTTGGAGTTTTATTTATCTTCAAAGAAATCTGCAATTTACTCATAAGAAAAGATTCTGTTTGAACGTGAATAACTATCGAACCGATTATTAGAAAACAACGAAACTTCACTCACATGCTTATTCGACCTTGAAAATTAATGCATGACCTTAGTTTGACCTCTAAAGTCATTAGGAGCGATTTCCGGAAAATGACCTTGGATGACCTTGACCTTGAAATATGACAAATGAGTACCGGTGAATCTTGCGTATAAACATTCTGTAGTCTCTAGGTCGATCATAGGCCAAGATATAGCCGTTTAACATCGGTAAAGATAGCTGAATAGCCCTGTATAGACCTGAATCCACTTGTTTTTTATTTATGGGGCTTTCTCGATGAGAAAGTCAAACGAGCTGAACCGAAAACAATAATACAAATGAGAGATGCAATTAAATTGAATTAATTGAAATTGGTACAACCACTTTGACATCGGTGTTCGAAAATTTCAAAAAGAGACTTAAACTTTGTTTTGACAACGGCGGTAGTCATTTGCTGATTTACTTAAAAAAAATTCTTCTTTCTTTCTCTCTCTCTGCCATTTTATTTTCACTAAAAATTGGTTGGTTAACTAATTAACTCACTAATTGGTTAAAATATGAGTGAAAATAATACAGTTAAATACATTTATTGACCAAAGATGGAGTTAAAATTCAATTTCTCTATCAAATTTACTGATAACAGAATTCCAATTGTTTTCATTCAACATTAAGAGCTTGGTCGGTTTTTCCTGTGACACCCTTTAGAAACTCGATAATTTTAACAAAAACTTTCTTGATATGAATGTAAACAAAGGGGATGAGGGGCCATTGATTAATTTAGTGATATTATCTGGTACTTTACTGTACATGTTATCCAAAACCGGCCAAGTCTACTTGAGAATTGTTGCAAAAGTGTGATGTTTATTGGGGCTAACTCACGTACTCAGCATTAAAACTAATACAGTAGATTAGCGCAAGGGTCAAGTTGGACATGTTAGTCCAGATTGGGACTTTTATCTACTACTAAAGTTTTATCTGAAAAGTTAGGTCTGATTTTGTCTTTCCTTTATGTCTAGAGATTTTTAAAATAATTCTTCAGATGAAAAATTTTGATCTGATTTCCAAAAAGTTCATCAAGTAACCTACTTCATCATAAGCTTTCGATTGATGAATAACAGTTAGTTCATTATATGCTTAACCTTAGGTCGTAATATTGTCCTTTGCTCTTCATTCCATCATACAAATATGGAACTAGATTTGTTTCTCTAATTGATCTTCAATGACCTTTCATTTCACTAGAGACAATCATTTTTACATTACAATAATGATCAATAAACTTGACTTGTTCACCTGCCTATAATATCAATAATTATCTCAATCAACGGTATATTTTTACCTTTAACCAAACAAGCCAACAACCTTGTAACAGTTTAATAGTTTTTTTTAACAAATTTTTACCTTCGCTATTTACATTTGATCCTCTCGTGAGACAATCTTATTTATCGATTGCACATTATCTGTATCATTCCCTGTAACTCATCCAACCTTTTCATTGCCTTTTCCATTTTCTCAACATTTCTCCATCTTTTCCGAGTGAAAATGTTCAACAGCCAAAGTCAAGTTGATTGTTAACTTAGACATTTCACTTGTTCCAATGGGTTGTTTGTCAAGGTGATTGTTAAACCACAAACCATAAATCACATCAATCTTTACTTAAATATACAATTGAAGGTATTTCTCAAAGAAAATGTTGAATTAATAAAGTTCTCAATATCCTGAATGTCTGAATGTTGAAAGTAGGTCAAAGTGAGGGTGCAAAGATAATGATAGAGTAGATGGCTAACAGTTGACTTGTGAATCAAAGTTTGTTCATCAACTATTGATATTCAATGGATTAATCCGTAATCAATTTAATGATTATTTTTCTCACCCTTTCAGTCAATCAGGATAGATTGAAAAGTGATAATTGAACTCGACATGATTGATAATCAGAATCATTGGAACAACAATTATTTCAATGGAAATGAAAAGAATAAAGAATGCCATAAATGAAAGATGAAAATGTAATAAACTTGAAAGGTTAATTTGCAAAGATTTTCATTCCACTCTTTGGTTAATCACTTTGAGTTGATGCTTTCAAAAAGCTAATGTTATTAATTGTTATCTCTTTTCCTTAATTTCATTATCATTGATTCAGTCGACTTTTCATGTTGACTAACTTCTTGATTTTTCCTTTTTTTTCAAGAATACATTCTCTTCGATTGTTAGCTATTCATGAAAAATAATTTAATCAAATAAAAGAAGATGAAAGTTAAGGTTAAATTATTTCTTTTCACTGAGAAAATCAGTTGTAAACAAAGTGTTGCTCAAGGGTATTGGAAGAAAGTATCAGGTAATCTTTGCCTTTCATGGGTTAAGCCTTCGGTATCATTTGTTTGACACTCAGTTAACATAAACAATCAGTAAATGGGTAAATCAACTTGAAGCAGTTAACCAGCAAATATCACAAGATAAATCATTTATTGGTTCATCAACCGAAAAATGAGGAAATTCAAAGAGGAATCATGATTACCAATCCATTTTGATCATGAAATCTCAGACAATCTCATCAAAATATAAGTCGAAAAGTTTTCGTCGACTTTCTTTACCTCAGACTAACTTCGTAACAAAAAAAGTTGTTACCATCAATAGAAGCACCAATCGAACAATCATTTTTCTCGAATATTTTTCGACCAATATTTCAAGTTGAAATTTTTGTAAAACATTTTCTTTTCAGTTTATCCAAAATCGATAAACTTTATTGACAGTTTAATATGAGCTTTATAACTTAAACTCATATTAAGTGTCAAGTACTTTAGATGGTAAAAGTGTTAAATCGATCAATTTTTTCGGATAATTTTCTAATAACACATGAAGAAAGGGACGATATCACCATGAATATCAACCATTTCATGATGTTATTCATCAACCATGAGTTGAGAGAAAAAGTAACGAAAAAAAGTTGAGTAAAAATTTTGTTCCAAAATCATCACGCCATCAATATTCGAGTCTTTCATGGAATCTACGTTTTCGACTTTCGACTTTAGCAGATTAATCTTTCATTTCGAGTTTTCCAAACAACACATCCAATCTTCCAGTAAACTCAGTAATTAAAGGATGGCAAATGATCGACGATAAAAACTCTTCGTTCTAATACTTTTTAGTCAGAGAAACGACAATTTTTTGATTAATGGAAATTCAATTTAGATAAAGAATATTCTGGATCTGAAAACATTAATTTGACAACTTTTATTTAAACTTTGCTCTTGAATTTAAAATGTTAATCAACAAATGTAATCAATTAATTAGCTCAAAGATTAACTGCTTTTCTCCATTAAATTGTTATCATGTTGCTCTGGTTTTCCTCTCGTTTTCAGTGTAAACTTTTCATTCTCTGGTGAATTCAATTACATGGATTTAGATTTGACAACTGGGAGTGAAATATTATCTTGGAGTTTACTTGTCCATTGAAGCTCTCAAGATGCTTTGACAAGTATCAATCATTAAAGTTTTCACTTGGTAAACTTGAAGTTACATTGGATAATCAAATATTGAGTGAAAAGAGTTGCAAAAATGGCGAGAAAAATTGATCCAATTTCATCTTTCAGTCAAGCACATTCATCATTATCAAATGAGATTCAACGAAATGTTGATATTTTCTTCAGGTGAAAAAAAAGATTCCAACTGAGATGTTTGGGAAAATTATCTGACCAATAAAGAGAAACAATTTCAAGTAAAGAAAGTTTTCTCTTCATTGAGATAATTTTTAAAGTTGATTGATTCAAAATATTATTGATTCGATTAGCTTAAAGTCTTTGAAACTTGAAAGCTTTTCCTTTTTATAGCAACTTTAATCAATCCCAAGTCAATCCACGAAAGATGGTAAAGTGAAACATTTTAACAAGAAAATGAACAAAAACTTCGTTAACTTTGAAACTGTTTTACTTTTAATGATGTTTCATTACCTTTGAACATGCTTTTGTCAGATATTACTATTGAGCTAATCATAAGTTGAAGGTTGGAACCAATTTTTCATCCAAAAAAAAGGTTTTCTTTTTTCACTCTTGATTTCTTTCCTTTCAACTTGTCATGTAACTTGACCAGTTGACCACTTTTATGGTTTATTTTTGTGCATTCAAAATTTTCTTTTTTCTCTCCATTCACTTTTTCCATTAGTTAATCTGACCGCCCACAAAAGTTGCAGCTAATTTGAATTTGTTTTTTTCTCTCTTCTCTTCATATTCAAAATTGACATGAAAAGGAATGTCAAAATGATTATTCCTTTTCCCTCATGATTTCGACTTTTTCCTCTATAAATAAACAGAACATTCAATTGAATCATTTTGAAAACATTTATCACACTCATGGTTATTGGAATGCTGTTCTATTAATTTTGCTTTCGTGGTTTTTCAATTGAAACTAATGCTGTATAAAGGTAGGCTTTTGATGGAAATTTTCAACTGAAAAATGATTTGAACCTAATCAATGACTCTTAATCCATGGGCCAAACAAGGATGAGAGATTAACTTGAGCAAAAAACGAGTCATCAAAAGGATTAGATCAGCTAGTTGGAAGGAAAGGTTAGTTTTTGCAATAATCAAGGATTCTGTTCAACTTTGACATTTACTTAATCTTTTCACTCGAAAAGCTTTTACTAAACTTATAGAAAAAGTATTCCGAAATACATGGAAAAGACTTTGAAACGCAAAACAAGAGTAACTATAGCTAGCGAATGACAGGATAAATTTGCATCTTCGGGCCTTCAAAATATAAAGGGCATTTAACTGAAATGTAAAGTTTCTTTCGGCTATCATGCTGGTGCTGGCCAACCGATCGAGCTAAGATTTCGGCGATTACATTTACGCCTTAAAATATGACTAATAGGTTTTAAGTCATATTTTAAGGTCAAGTTCATACAATGTCATTTTGGGGGAATCGCTTTGGAAGGTATTTGAGGTCTTTTAGAATTTATTTCATAATTTTTGACCTAATTTTTTCTTGACCAAGTCACATTCATTTGTGAACAGAGATTCTCAAGTTATTGCGATTCAAATATCCAAATCAGTGAAAATGGATAGATAAGACTGCCCAAATGGCCACCAAACTCTTACTTTGAATAGCTCTGGCAACGAAAGTACTCCAGGTAATCCGAATAAAAGTAAACGTTTTTCCCATAAAACAATTAGTATTATGAGCGTATTGCCTCTCTCGAAATCTTTGGTTGAAATCAAATGAAAGATAAACTGAAACAGAAATCAAATTTTTACAAGTAAAGTATTGCAATTAGCATACAAACAAAATGAGTGAAGCAAGAAGGCTCATTGCAATAGGTTCATTGCTTTCACATTGATCTATGAATACCAATAGACGAGAAAGGTCACTTTGCGAACCTTTTATCCATTTGCTAATGAAAAGACGACGAACTTCATTGTTAGCGAAAATGAAAACGGCGAAACACTAATTGAAAATCGGTTCGTAGAACTCGGTTATTCCCTGTGAATATAAAAGCTGTTTAAGATTAATAAGTTAGTTTATTGCATTGAACTGAAAAACCACCCAAAATGTGGACAAAACAGCTTATCGTCTGTGCAAAGTTACGAGCAGAATGTTTATATTTCAAGAAATGTAGCTTCTTTTAACATTTAGAGCCAACAAGTGCCAACAGAAAAAGGTGAAAAACTGTTCAACTCTAAACTCTAACTCTCAATTTATAGAAATCAAAGAATGCTGTAAAAGCTCAATGAAACCTCATTATTATTGTGTACAAAATAAATTGCCAATTATACCTTTTAATGCATAAAATTAACGTTTCAATTAACTTTTTATCCTGCAGGTTATGAAGATGTTGATTGTTGTTGTCGCTTTATTTGCTCTCTGTTGGCTTCCATTGCAAACTTATAACCTACTTAAGGACACAATACCAGAGATTAATACGTAAGTAGCTTGTATCAAAGTCTTGTAAGATTATTGATGAAACATCATGTAAGCCTTGGAGTTAAAAAGCATATTCAACCCAGAATTTACTTGAAATGCAAGTTTTTTTTTCTTCTTTTGTTGAAACTTGGTCTCTCACTTAAGGATTGTGATACAAAAATGGATTGAAATGTTGAATCTTTTTGCACAATTGTTAGTTCCATTAATTTAAACTGTTAACATGATAATAGAATGAAATTTTTTACTCAGTTTTCACCTCATTAATATTCAATCCTTGATTGGATTATTTTGGCCATTATTTTGAAATTCTTTAATTCTTCTCTTCTTCTGCCAGATTTCGTTACATTAATGTCATTTGGTTTTGCTGTCATTGGTTGGCAATGAGCAATTCATCTGTTAATCCTTTCATCTACGCTATTTACAAGGTAACAATTGATCATTAATATCATTAGATAATCTTTTTTTAATCACTTTTTGTTCTGCCCATTCACAGATATCATCTGATTCATCGCGCCAAGAATAACTTGTTTTCCAATTGAAGAGTCATCATGTCCGTCCTTGACTTGGAATTGATTAAAATTGATAATAATTCTTACTTGTTAAATAAGCCAATTTGTACAGTTAAATATTGAACAAAAGCATTAAAACAAGAAAATTGCTGATAATCATTGTTACATGAAAATGGAAAAGTTCAGTTATTAAGTCGAATTCATTACAACTTATCAATGTTTTGCATAAACTTATATTTATACGAATATATTATAGAAGCTGTCGTTTTCATGTCAAAAAGTTCAATTTTAATTTCGATTCAATTTGGCTGGGAAATGATGTATAGAAATGGAAATCGATTCATAAGGCTCGAGTAGAAAGTAGTTTATTGAGAGTTTCAATTAATAAATTGTCACATGCAAAGAACATGATGTTTTGGTGAATGTCAAGGTTGAAGTATACGATATTGAAAAGTATAAAGTGCGGTTTGATTGGAATCTATTTTTCAGATAACGAAGTGACCTTGAATGAACTTGAACCTCCACACTTACTTGTGCAACAGCAACAATCAGCATAAGCTTTTCATTCCGATTTTGAATAAGTCTCATGATTACGTCTCAGTCTGGTTTTGATGACATAGTCGCCCATCACTTCGGAGGAAGGCAAGATTTTTTTCATCTGTTTGAACATAAAATATCTTGAAACACTTTCGGAAAATTTTCATTGTTTTTGTTTAAAAATTGTGTGAAGTTGAATCGTAAACGAATTGTTTGGGGATTCTTGTTGCAATCAATGATGAAATAAAAATCAATATAAAGTGTTGGCAAGAAAATTGGGAAGCCTGCTTTGTATATTTGTAAGTTTAATGAAAATTGTACCATAGATCCAGTTGAAGGAACGAAAAAACCAATCATGAAAATAACTCAATGATGGACAGCCAAAATGAGAGGCAGAGTCAGAGCAAAAGAAAGAGCTATTTAATTGAATATAAAAGATGACTCGAATAATTCCAGACGAAAATCAAGTTGTAATTTTTGTCCCATTTGCTGTAAATCTCTCTCCCTTTTAATTGTAATAAATTTCAAGTAATTCAAAAACATTTCATTTTTTGTGTATTTTGCAGTAACTTCTTACTTTGCCTTTAGATGGCAGCACGTTGACCAGATCTCAAAAGCAACATCATAAACCCAATTTAATAATTTGTCATTTGCCGTTAATGCCGAAAATTGGTCAACCCAAAATGTTCATCTAGTTTGGTTCACACCCAAGCCTATCATTGGAAGGCTAACCCAACAACGGTCATCGCTTTTTTATTTTCATTTTGTCGCAATTTTTCAGACACTACGCTAATAAAGCAATGTAAAATACTAGGCACTGAGTGACCAGGTCTCTCTCAATTATATGTGAATGCAATCTCTTGACCGATAGGCTGCAATTGAACCTGTTTATATGCCATTCCTTTTGCCGAACCCAATGTTTAAGAAAGTGCTAATTACTCGATAAAACAGCACTTTGAGCAACTCAAATCGATTGCCTTATTCCTACTATTACCTTGAGAGAGATTTCGGTTTGTATGTAATTAGTTGAATAAAAAGATTCAAAGTTGTATTTGTTTATTGTTTCATATATTACATTGTATTATCATCGTATAAATTCAGAGTTGACTTTCATTTACCCTGGGACAGGAGATGAACTTGTCTGACTGAATAATTTTGTACATTTGTTTCTCAATAAAAAAAAAACTGCGAAACTGTCATTACAATGATTAACGAAGTTATGTTATGGAAAAGAAAAAGTATAAAAGTAAATGTTTTTTTTGTGAAGTTCACCAGATGATATTGAATTCATTTGAAAACAACATTTGTCCAATTGTTAAAATCAATCAGCAACACCATGTATTTCCACTTGTTACACTGATTATTTTCTGGCTTTGCGTTTATATGATAAACATTGATAAAAAGGTTGTTTATTTGTTTAAATGTTGCTTTTGTTTTTATAAGTTACATTTGGATTGAAATAAAAATTTAATGTCGTTTGATCACATATCAATTATGTACATTGAATGAATATTTGAAATTGAAAATGATTTCTTTCTCTTCTCGTGATAATCAGAAAAGATTGAGCACTTTTGCTTGCATTCATTTTTATTTTGACGAGTGCCACCAATTAAAAAAGTAACTATTGACTGTTCAATCGATTGAACGTCGATTTATCTTTAACTAGAGCTAAAGAAGAAATTAATCTTCCATTTTTTTCTCCTTTTTGAGATCAACCAACTGCTGGTAATCATGAGGCGTCTGGTGAATCATTTCTTGAATATCGCAGACAAACTTGTATACATAACGTTTACCGGCCGTTTTATGGATTATATTTTTATCATAATAGTACCTTAAACCACGACTCAGTTTTTCGTAATTCATTTTGGGCTTGTTCTTTCGAAGTCCCCAACGTCGGGCAACTTCATCGGGTTCGGTCAACTTGAACTCCCAGCCATCGCCTGTCCAAGTGATAAAGTTTTGGCAGCTTTTATCGGACAACAGTTCAAGTAAAAATTGCCATAATTGAATTTGTCCAGTTCCTAATGAGAGAGGAAAAATGGTGTTAAATATTTCGTCTTTTGAATTGAAAGAAATGAATGCAAAAAATGGATAGTCTATTTTACCTGCAATACTTGTTGCTTGTATAATTGGTTTACCGTCAGTGTTACTGGTTATGATTCGTCCAGAGGGTGAAAGGGAAGAGGGAAAAGATCCAGAAGATGAGGAAGATTGACTGAAACAATGGTCACGAGAGTGTAATCCATTGTAAGGTGAATGTTGAGGTTGAGGTTGTGAATGGTGGTGAGTTTGTTGTGGCTGTTGTGCTTGTTGTTGTGGTGGCTGTTGTTGTTGTTGATGTTGTGCGACTTGAGTTGAATGAAGTTGTTGGTGGTGTTGAGGAGAGGAAAGGTGATGATGTGGATGGTGACCATGATGGTTTGTTGAATGGTTAAGATGTTGAGACATTGGTGGAATAGAAGAAGGCACATTTTGAAATGAATTATCATATACATGAGAAGCATAATTGTTCATTAAATCAAGCGAGGTTATATCATGACTCGAGTATCGACCTAAAGAGATGCAAGTTAAACGGTTAAAACAAAAGTTAAACATGAGCCTCTAAAGTAAAGTCACAAACACTTACCTCGATTATTGATATAAGACGATTTAGGTGAAACATAAGTTGGTGTATATTTAGATTCACTGAGCATCGTTGGTCCAGTTGGATAAAAGTCAGACCCATTGTCCAGGTAGGCAGCATGTGGACCGGTTGGTCCTTCATGTCCATAGTCACCGGTATCATCAGTATAATGTTGACCCACTAGACCCATCTCATCATGGCCAATGTCACTTAATGTGTGCATAGACTCGGTGAAATGGTTGTAAGTTAAGTTACCCATGTCTGAAGAAGAGAGTGAAAAAGAGAAAAGTTGATTTTAAAAATACAATCAAAAAACTGTTGATAATTCATTACAAATACTCTTGAGAATATTACACTTGTTCATTTAGTAAACAATTAACATGATAATTAACCCATTCTCATCATATTGAAGTTAACAAACAAGAGAAAGCAAAATTAACGCGAAAAGGGGAACATCGTTGAATCTGATCAAAGTTCATAATGTATTAAATGAATTATTATGGTATTAACACTATTGCCACAATTATCATTATTGTTATTATCATGTTCAAACAATCACTATTAACTGGAAAGTTTCAAATAACTGAGTAACCATTAGAAATGTAATAATAATCACTAATCAAATGAACAATTAAAATGAAAAACTAATAAGAGAATTGAAAAATGTATGAGAAAATAAAATGATGATTATGTTCAAGATAATCTTGAGCCCTTGAAACGACTGATTTTAGTCTAAATTTTGTTTCATTTTCTTTACAATTTTTTTTTGTTCTTCTCCTCTGAACATGAAAATGGATTGAAGATGATGATGATAACTTGATGAGAGAGTTGGGTGTTTGCTTTCACCAATTTTGTACTTGCATTATGATTAGAAGAAGAAGAAGAAGAAAAGTGTTTTGTGTTTATAATAAGAAGATTGTTCACATTATATCATAATTTATGTTCATTCATAGGAATTACTATTAATCATGATCATCACAAGTAGCTAGTAGTTATTCAATCATAAATGTGAGTAAATGAACAAATTGAGGTTGATCAATGATGATAATGATTAAAATGATAATAATGTTTCTCTTTTTAATTGACTATAAAATGACCTTTGAAAATTATATGCTAAAGTTAACAAACAATTGATGTTTGCTGTTATCCAGAAATGCACAGTTTTTGTCAGTTACATTGTAAATAGCAAAGTAAAAAATAATGATAATAATTGGCTTATTCACAGGCAATCAAGCCAATTTAACTCAACTAATTTAGCCAAGTAATGTACAGAGTTGCTCATTAGACAGACACACTCTGCTTCACTGTAACGGCAATCAAGCAACAACAGTTAAAATTACACTTCATTGGCTTTTTGTTGTTGGCCATTTAAACTGTTGTTGAGCTTCAATTAATATTAATATTTATCAATGTAAACTTCATGATGGGATTGTTTGATAAATCTTGCAGTTAAGTCTCACCAACAATCGCCTTTAATTAAGTGAAAGCTTGTAAAGAGAATCAAGTTTCATGGAAGGAAAAAAAAAATAAGATTAATTGTGATCAAGACGATGAAAGGATGTAAATTTGAAATCTGATGTTGATGATAATTTATTTTCTAGAATCATTTTTTTTTTCTTTCTTCTCTCATTGAAAATAAATTAACCTTGTAGTTGTGATGATGAGAGGATGAAGGAGGAGATGGCGATTGGATCAAGTTGTCTTCAAGGGGTCAGACCGTAATTAAAGTTAATATATCTTTGGTCATTCTTTTCTTGTTATTATTATTTTTATGTTTAAATGAAAGTTTCTCAGATTTTTAAGGGATTGATCTCAAACCGTATCGAGAGGATCACACCTGTCGGAAGAGATGACTCTCTTAAGCCTCCTCCTTCTCCTCCTTCAGCCTAACATCATCATCTCTCTCTCTCTCTGGCTACTCTTCTTTCTCATTCTTCTTCTTCTTAACCTCGATTACCTTGGCCCTATCAACTCCAATGAAATGTCATTTTAGCTGTTAGTTTAAATTCATTTTTAACAAATGATAAGGAGTCACAGTGAGGGAGAGAGAAAACCCAAAGTCGCCGGAAACTATTGCTCCCTTTAACTAACTTTTCATCTTCAATCGTCTCTCTGTAAACTTCCTTTTCTCTCCCTTTTCTCTCTTCTTCTTCTTCTTTTTTTCTTTGCTTCTAAAAACTTGATTACAGTGGTTTAATCTTCTACTATAACCACCATCACCATCATCATCATCAGCATCATCATTAACATTTTTACTCTCTCTTTCTCTTCTCACAAAATCACTCATGAATGACCAAAGTAAACGGAACAAGTACAAGTTTTGTAAGTTGGAAAGAAGAGAAAAAAGTAAACTCAAGTTTTTTTTTCACAAAGAAAATGGAATAGAAAAGATCATGAGAATTATAATCATGATCATGAGAGTAATGATGAAAATCGCAGGTGAAACCGTTATAAGGTGACTGGGCCAATGGGCAAAGACAGTAAAGGTTAGCATGAAAAAAAAGATGCTAACAACAGAGCAAACGGAAGAGTCGATTGATATTCATTCATCCATTTAGAGTTAACTTTGCCTTCCATTATTATCATTATAATTATGTCCATCAATACATAATTATTGCTCTTTATCAAATGATTGAAACTCATTCTGACCCAACAATTGTATCCATTTGTGTTGTTAATTTCATTGTCAATTAACTTTCATGTTAACCTTAAAAAAAAGTCAACTAATCAGTTAACAATTAGAGTCTCACTGTTAGCCAATTGTAACAATTACTTTTAATGAATGTCAATTCAACTAATCGTTTTTTG
The DNA here is from genome assembly GCA_028476895.1 of Tetranychus truncatus. Taxonomy (NCBI): domain Eukaryota; kingdom Metazoa; phylum Arthropoda; class Arachnida; order Trombidiformes; family Tetranychidae; genus Tetranychus; species Tetranychus truncatus. The sequence goes on from CM052060.1 coordinate 20,184,463, forward strand.
CCCTTAAAATCAAACTCGATTATTATTGATGAGCTTTTGTAATCAACTTTCATCTCTCTCTCTCTCTCTCTCTGCCCTTTTAATTGTCACAATTTGTTAATCAATTAACTTCAATAGTTTACACTTGACCATTGACTGGTGAAAAAACAGTTTTACTTTGTCATTGAATCATCAATAATGATTGATGATTTTATTAGTAAAAGTTAATTTAAATTTTCACATTTTTTGTTTCAACTTTTTGCTCTCAACAAAAAGCTGATGATTGATGCAATGTTTTCAATTGTAAATACTAACCTTGAAAGGGTGCAAAAAAAAGGTGATGAGAAGAAGAAGTTGAACAAAAAGACGAATTTCCAGAGGAAGAAATGATAATAATCCAGAAGACAGATTCACTAATTCACATGATGAGATTCAGCAATCAAATATTGCTAAATGATAATCACATTTAGTTGCCCTGTTTTGTTGTGTTACCAACAACAACAATCAATAAATAATGAACGATAATAATTGTGGAATAAAAATAACAGGTAAAATTGGCAGAAAAATGAACAATGTTGAAGTGAAATGAAAAAATAAAATAAAATAAAACAGAGTCAATAATAACAAAAAGATATTAGATAAAAATTCAGCTGAAAGTTGTTAACTGATTGTTGACGTTAACTTTTTTTTGTTTGCAAGGATTTTTCGCTATTCACACAACAATAGTAACTAAACTTTTAAATGTTGTTTTATTATAGGTGGAAGGTTCCAATTTTTTTTATATTTATATGAATGAATGTTTAAACAAGTTGATGATGATGATCAGTAGAGTTGTTCAGGGCAACATGAAAGAAGTGAAACAAGGTTTTCATCAATCACACAAGAAATGAACTTGTAAGACGATTTCAAGGGAAGAGGTGAAAATAAAAGTTGACTTTTGTTGCTTGAGACTCAACAGAAATTGATTCAAATATTGAAAATATTGTCTGCTCAATATTTGATGTTTAATCATGAAAAGCTTTCTCTAATGGATACAATTGAGAGAAAAGTTGTTAAACAAAAGAAAAATGAGACAAAATGTTGATGATAATGGTGATGACGGTGAAAGAGGCAAAAAAATTTTTCTACTTTACAGTCTCTTGTCAAGTCTCTTTTCCTTCGCCCTCTTCAGTTTACTTTTTGTGTTATGTGTTGGCCTTTTTTTACGCTTTACAGGGTGGACTTTGGAGTTACGTTTAAACTGCATTTCTGTATATTGCTACTTAGACTTGACTAAGGGAAGGTATAAGCATCCTTATCCTCCTCCTCCGCCTCCTCCTCCTCTTCCGTCTCTCACTATTCCCATATAAACTTCTGTTTCTTCATCTCTTTTTTTTTCAACTATTTTCTTTTTCTGCCTTCACTTGACTCTTTTTAGGTTTCATATTTGCCCAAAAATAACTGTGAATATATGCAAGTAAACGTGGAACCACAGAGAGAGAGAGAAAGAGAAGTAAATGACCAAAAATAGATGAGGAACCACAAAAAAAGGACAAATTCCTTTAGATGAAATGATTATGATTTTTACATCGATTTTTAAACTTTTCATTTTTTGAAGTAAACCAAAAAAATTGCTTCGAAATGGATATCAGTGTCATTGGAGGTTATGATTTGTGTCTTTTTCTTGACGTTTTCATCCTCTTACATGTTGAGTCAAAGGTGGGTTAATTAGCTTCTTGGCATTGGACAGGTTAATTGTGATCACTCAATGAGACTCTTACTCTAGATACATACAAATGTTCAATAATCAACTTGAACAATTTGTCAATTGTTCAGTGAAAATTATGGTAAATAAATTGTTCAAGTTTTGCTCTTTTTTTTATCTCATTTAATGCTGTTCTAATAATGGATATCAATTTGTTCAGGTAAAACATCCGTTTTCACCTTTTTGTTTAACTTTAAATGGTTATTACTCTCAAGATGGACAATATTTAAATGTTGATACTTTTGTAAACAATTTACCTTTCAATTAACATTAAATTGTTAATTATAAATGTTTAATATTTACCAAATGGCCAGAGGAAAATTATCACAAAAATAAAGTTAAATTGAAAGGTAAATCAAGTTGAACAATTGTCAATATCAATATTGAAACAATTTCAAGCAACTTTAATTGTTGAAAATGTAAATCATTTTCGGGAAAAGACTTTTCTTCTTATCGTTAATCATCATCAGTGGAGCAAGCATTATCATCATCATCTTGGGGCGTTTCGTCCATTTAGAGACAATTTTATGGAGAAAAAAAAAGAAGACAAAAAAAAATCAAGTTTTCCTTCAACTCTTATCTTCTCAGCAAAAGCAAAGAAGATGAAAGATAAAAGTACAAGTTCGGAAGCCACTTCCGGTGACCAGTTCTTCATCTTTCCCTTTGCCTCTTTGGTCTCTCTCTTCCCTTATCTATGCATTAAAAGACCGAAACACGTCTCATTGAGTCTCACTGAATGTTTAAACAGTCAACAGAAGAAAAAAAAAATCAAATTATTGCTAAAATTATTAAAGGGAGTTGTTAATATTAGTTTATGCTTATAACATTATTTTCATCATCATTATCACAAATAATCACAATAACACAATAATAATGATATAACGATAAAGATTTTTCTTGCTCGTTTTTTCTTTTCTTTTCTAAATAAACAGAGAAACTTGAAAATGTAAAGAGAAGGAGAAAAAAAAGCGAAGCTTCTGATTGGCATATTAAGCTTCATGGTCATGGTAATCTGAGCGGAAACCAATCCCTAACGTGTCGCTTACTCACTCACCTTTACTCACTCCATCATCAGGCGTATGCCCAATAGTTTAACCGGAAGCTCTATGTGACTTTGGCTTTTATAACCTTTCTTTTGAACTAACCGGAACCAATTAGTGTAAAGGTATAAGGTGGTTAAAGGTAAAAACCAAACCCATTGGTTCAAAGTCATAATGGATGCTTAGACACACTCAAGTCAAATCTCAATAGCAAACAATCAAAAGAGACTTATTTGACTTTGTAACTGATATTATTAACTTATTTGACTTCAGTGATTTACATCAATCTTTTTTTTTTAATGGAAACGCTTTTTCTACTAAAAGCATTACAAGAGCGCGAAAAAAAAAGTCGCGCTCGTTTTCATCAGATTTCAAGTGTAACTTTTTTTTTGCATCGACTTGGAATGAAATTTTGTTTGAAAATTGAATCCAATTTGGTAGATTGTTGGTAAAAAAAAATGTTTATTTGATTCCAACACTTGACTGATGAGAAAATTTTGCTGTGAAATGCTAATTTTTATCATTTCTTCTTGTCTAATTGCTCTGTTGTGGTTGAACTTTTTTTCTTGTTCAGTTATTTACAATTTGAATGGGGCAAAGTTGCGGCGATCATTTTCAAACATTGGTTGACCTCGAGTTTAAACATATGTTGGTACACTTGATAAATTGACTTATTTGTTTCTCTTTTTTTTGTTGTGCTTTCGCGACCTTTTTTTTCCTCTTCTTTCACTCATAAGATAACATACACTTTATCCAATGTCCTAACTAATTATGTATACAGGAGAAAGCAACAAATACATGCTTTCAAAGTCAATGAATCTGGTAAACATTTTCAGCTTCCATTTTCTTCTTCTTTTTCTTTGCACTTTAATCACCGTCTTCATAATCTTTCCTTACTTTTTTTGCTGATGAAATAAGAGTAATATAAAGTCCTAAAAAGTATCATCAGAAAAGGATGACAAGCTTGACGTTGATTATAATAATAAGAAGACACAAGAAGAGCAAGAAGAGTAAAATGAGAGGTGCTAAGGAAAAGATAAATAAAAAAGATGAACAAGAAGAGTCAAAAAACTGGTTCGTATTGAGTAAAGTTTTCTTATTCTGGTTGGGTCAGAAGAGACTCAAAAAGTAGCCATTAATTTCAATCTACACATTAACTGGTTAAACGTAATTCGGTTTGCTTTTTTTTTGTCCGTATTATTATTTAAGTTGAAGTTTGTTCGTTAATTGTATTTTTGTAACTAAATCAAGAGCAATTAAAAAGAAAAGAGAAATAAATTTTCAACAAACCTTCTAAATAGCCTGAGCTTGTGGATGAAGATGTGGATGTTGCTTGTTGTTGACTTGACACGATAGAAGCTATTGGACCTGTGGAGTTGGTTGATGAGGGTGAAGATGAGGATGAAGAGGAGGTTGAGGATGCGGAAGATAAGGTTGATGATGCGGTTGTTGTCGTTGTTGAGGTTGTTGTTGCTGTGGTTGAAGAGACGGCAACAGGCGAGGCAATGTTGGTAATCACATGGGATGATGAAGGTGATGGTGATGCCACTGAAAGAGGTGATGCAACGGACGATGTTGACGATGAGGATGACAGGGAAGAGGATGATGGAGTTGGGTTGGTTGTTATCGTTACTGGGTCAAGGGTTGACGGTGATTGGCCCAATTGATGGAGACTATGTTGACCGTGTTGACCGTGTTGTTGTTGTTGTTGTTGGTGAAGGTGATGGTGGGTTCCATGGGAAGTTTGGTGTTGGTTGATTGGGTGAACATGAGAATGACCAGTAACAGAAGAGCATCTTTCAGAGGAAGATGAGGTTGATGATGGTGGCGATAAAACAGGGTAAACAACTGGACCTCCGCCTCCACCGATAAGGTGATGTTGATTGTGATAATCGTTTACATGGACAACATGGTTATCAATCATATCTGAATGAAAATAGTTGTCAAAGTGAAGCAAACAAAAGGATGAATCATTTGTTTGGTTAACCGAGGTTGGGGTTGGTGTTGTCGCTGATTGCGATGCTTGGATTGGCGTTGTTGGTGGCGGTGATGAACATGAAGGGGAAGATGATTTCAACGTCGATATTCCGTTTGTTAACAAGTTTGAATTGTTAATCAATTCAAATGTATTGGTTCGACTATTGACTTCAACTTCTGCACAATTTACAGAGAAACAGAAAAAGTAAAAGAAAAAAAAAAGTTTAAATTTTCTTCATTTCATTTTTCACACTGAATTCATTGAAAAGGTAAACTCGCTAATTAACACAGTTGATTATCAAATGATTGACTTTTCAACATCTTTTCTCGCTCTTTTCGTCTCTTCCAATTACAATCATTACAACAAAACAAGATTGAAAAATAACGATTTTCACCCTTTTCTTTTAAAACTTGAGGTTCTAATGAGTTATTTGATTATGATTTTCATTTTCTCATCATCAGGGTAATGATCATTGATCAACATTACCAGTGGAAATGTTTTAACCGCTGATATCATTTGTTATGAAAAAAAACAAGGAGAAATGGTAAAGTTAAATTCGAGATGAAAATAATCTCATGTTAATTGTGAATTTAAAGTTGAATAGCGAAAGCAAAAAATTAACACAAGAAACATCACGTAATTGTAAAATCAACTTGAAATGATTATAATTGGTTTCATCATTAAACCCAAAATAGTATTTAAAGTTAATTAATCTCTGAGTAAATCAATGAACAATTGCAACCCGAATCATGGTAAAGCAACTTTTACAATCAATAAGTTTCAACCGATTCCTCATTACAATTCATTACTAACCCTTAAGTGGAAACCAAAGTTTCATTTTTTTACATTTACAATTAAAATATGTTAATCTAATCAATACCAACTGTTTGTCAAAATTTCCATCAAAACATGAGATTCCTTTTGAAAACTTGAAGGTTTGACGCAACTGAATTTCATCGGCTTAAATGGTCATTACAATTGAATGAAAGTAAATGAAAAATTTAACAACGCTTCTCATACGATTGCGTTAGCTTTACAAAAATACAACAACAAAAATATATTTATATCAATAAAGTGAATGTAAACTGAGTCTAGAGTTACGCTGTGACGTGTAAACACGTAGTTAAGAGATGATCGTTATCAATGGAGTTTTCATGAAAGATTTCAGTTATAGGATGAAAGAGAAGGGAGAAAGATTCATCATGATTAATGTAAGTATATTTATATTATTATTATCATCATCATTTGGCCTTAAAAAGACAATTTCAATAGAGAATCATCCAAGCATATATTTATTGTAACCAAAATGTTTCTCATTTTCCCTTTTCTCCCTGACCAATTCAGTGTCTCGCCATCATTGCCACTTCATCATCTTTTTTTTTCTACTCCTAACCTTTCCTTTTATTTATCTATGCAACTATGTTATTTTGTATTTCATGGCACCTCAAGTTTAATTGACATTTTGTTGCGACTCTTTGCTTCTCTTGTTTTGTTGAAGTAAAAAGAGATATTCAGTTAAATGATTGTCCTGAATGGATCACACAATTCTGTGTGTGTGTGTGTAAAGTTATTAGCATCAACAGGTCAACAACAGGATAATTGAGAAAAGGTAAAACTTTTGAAAACTTGATTGTTGTAATCTGGTTGTTTTGTTGGATTTTTGTTGCAAATAAAAGCATCATTTGAAGCTCTTTTTTTTAAACGCATTAATTTTCAATTCTGTGGATTGAATAAATGTCATTAAACCTGATGTGACCTGAATAATTGGTGATTGAGGTAAACTGAGAATCCATTGGATCAATCAGTGGTGTTTCATGTAATCGAAAATGAATTTTTTTTTCTCGCCTTTTATATTACCTTTGTGTCAACCAACTGCGTTCTGATGAACCTGCGAGTTTCACCAAGATTCACTTTCGTTGAAACATTTTTAATCAATCGACTCACCTTTAAGAAGTATATCTAAATGTTCCCAGAGTATCTCTCCCATGTAAGGCGGTGTTAAGGCCAAAAATTCATCCTTTCTCAGGTTACAAACGTCTTTACCTTTCATGTTGAGATAAAATGTTTGACTACTTTCAAAACTAAACTCCCGCATCGCCCAATTTAACCAATGTTGAACATCGTTTGGACTCCATTCACGAGGATCTGTGATGCAAAAGATTATCAAAACATTGATTAGTTTCAAAGAGAAAGCAACCATCAAAGGATATAAAATCATGATCAGAACATCTTGAGTGAAAGGGAGAGAGAAAGAAAAAAAAGTTGAAAAATTGGGAAAAAACGGAGAAAGTGATTCTTTAACCCGAATATGGATCAAGGTCTCTTTGGTCTAATTATCTTCAAGTCTTGGTTAGGCCTTGTTGATGCTAAATGTTGTAAAATTGGGAAAAAAGTGAACCTTTTTTTTTTGACTCCTTCTACCTGTTGATTAATATTGTTATTGCATAGTTGTCAACATCATGTTGATCGGTTGATTGGTAAACTCAAATCAGACCGGAGGTTTAGGTTGAAGATGAAGGATAAGTTAGTGAGAAAGAGAAAGTTAGATTTCATGATAGATTCAACTGGTTGGGAAAGAGACAAAAAAGAGTTAAAAAAAGGTAAGAGTGATCAACAGTGTTTGACACGCTTTTCATGCTTGTTTCAGATTATCATTAATATTATTGTGACAAACTGTATAAGCTAACCTTAACCTGATCTTTTGATCAGCCAACCATTAGACCAATTAAGATGACGAAAAAATTGAAACAAAATATGACAATTTTGTCATTCTTCAGACTCACTTAATTGTCAACAATAATTTCATTTGTTTTTCTGCAAGTGAACACAATTTTTCCATGAGCAAGTATTCAAGTATTGAATAATTGGAGAAGAAAAAAAGGAAAGAATAAAATTTAAATCTCTTTTTCACTCTAACTGATCATGATTTTTAATGAACGAAATTATTAAATGAATCAATCAATTTACCTTTTGGAATGCTACAAAACTCTCGTTCCCTTTGGAAACTGCTGAAACTTGCAATCAATGCTTGGTTCATCTTTTGATTGGTTCCTGGTGTAAGAGGTGGAACCTGAGCTGGTAAATCTGTGAAAGAAACGAAAATGTAAATTGTTAATTCAGGTTTTCTTCTTTTCATTTCAACCTTTTTTTCCATTGAGAAATTCAATGAATACAATTTCCATCTGATATTAATATTATTATCAAATAATAATATTACCGTGAGCGAAGCTACTTCAACCTTATCTTATCAACGGTAATGTTAACCACTTGCACTGATAATGCAACTTGAATAATCTGCAAATGAATTGCTTCCATTTCTGTTGCTTGTTCAACAATTGCGTGATTAAAGTTACCAAATTTTAATTGCTTTATTAAAACAAAAAAGGTTGTCAAATTTTGAGGTAAAAAGTTTGCTGATTAAAGACAATTTAAGCTCATTTTGTGAATCAACATTAATTGCTCAACAAAGGTTCATCATGAAATGAGAAATGCTTATTGAACTGGCGAGTTGGATGATTAAAAGTTATAAATGTTATTAATTACAATTAATATTAACTTTCACCCTTTACTGAGAATCAAAGGTTCATTAAGAGTAGAGCATTTTGTCTTGGAAAATTATTTACCAAACAGAAGAGTAAAAAAAAGCTGTTGATTGTTGTAGTTAACAATTAATGATTAAAAACACGGAAGTTAATTTGCTCGTAATAATAGCAAGTTAATAATGTTAACAATTGTCGAGAGAAGATTTTCATTCTCATTTGCTTAATTTTACATTTATAAGGTTAATTAATTACCAGACGAATGAAACAATTAACAATTTTTAATGATGATAAACACTAAATTTATATCACTTGAAGGAACCATGAATGGTAAAGGGTTTCAGCTGTGAGTGAAACTTTATTAATGTTGAAACGTGAGAAAAAAACAACAATTAAGATTTATCAATCAAGGTAAATTGATTGGAAAGGAGAAGATTGAGAAAAGAAGAAGAAGAAGAAAATCAATTTAGAAACAAAGTTGAACTTAAATTTGGTTAACAATCGATAAATTCATTTTTACGTTTCTACGATTCAATTTCCTTTGATGACATTAATTTGTTGTTATCAGTCAAATATGAACGGAAACGTTGCTATGATTAGATAATGTAAAGGAAATATCGAGTAAAATGCTAATCAGTATTAACCATGTTAACCAGTTTAATTGGTTTTAATCACCAATTCTGTGGTTCAACAAAGGATTCTGGAGTGTTTATTGCGCCGTTAGTTCAACCTTGACTTGCATTTTTAACTTGACTGCATTTGTCAACCTTTTTGTGTTTACCTGTGAAAAAAAAACCAAAAAACCAACAAAAAACCCAGTATCTTTAAATGATTGAAACGTCGTTTCTCAGTCTTCCAAAGGTGTTGAAGGGGTTTGGTTGAGTTGGGGAAAAGGTTTAAAGAAAAAAAAAAAGTGCAAAAAATTGGTGAAAATTGACAAAAATATCATTTGAAGTAAATTCATCCATCCAATTGTTACCTTGACACATTCAATTTGTTGTGATATTTAGATATTCAAATGAACATTGAACAGTGAAACGTGAAATAAGGCAAAAAGTGAACCAAATTAGAGCAAACAATTGTTAGGTTAATTTGTAACGCTCAATTATTAATGTTCAATAAAATCAATGACAACTAATTGTGAAATGTTGCTAACAATTTATGAGCGTTATTTCAGTCTTTCTTAAGATTTTTCATTTTTCAACTTTTTCTTCTTCTTCTACTGAATCAATGAGAAATGAAACGCTTGCTGAAACCACAGAACGAGGTTGCAATAAACTGTTTCAAAAGGTACAAATGATTGTAGCTTAAAGCTTTCCTGATCAACTGTTAAAACTGTTAAAACAACAATTTACTAATGAAGAGTGCATTGTGATTATCATTTATTATCACAATTATCATCAACTGAATGGAGAAGAAGAAGAAGAAAAATTGTTAACTTTCTAAAAAGGAATACATTTTTATTAGTATGAAAAGAGTTAACTCAAAAGCATCTTCTTCCTGAATCTCGATAATCTTGTAACAATGAAATATTTATATTTCTCATTTTTCTTTACCTTCTTTCATTACTTTACCAATAAAATGTTGCTAAATTATCGCTATTGTTGGCCGATAGTGTTAACTGATGGCCAATAAGGGACAATAAATTGTAACAAACAAAGAGTCTCCAAAGAGAGTAATGATTAACTTTAATTAACTTTAATTTGATTCTAACAATGAGCAAGAAAAATGGATCAAAATTGCAAGTAAAAAATGGTCAAATGTAAACATGTGATTGAACCAAATTGGCCCGCAAGTCTTGATGAAAATTTCAATGAAAAAATGTTTCCGTTTTCCTGTTCCATGGTAAATGCAAACTGGACAAATGGCAATAAATTGAAAAATGAACAAATTGAACATTTAAATGTAAAAGTAAATTGAATATGCAAAATGTTTACAGTTTTTTTTTGCTTGATGTTATGAGAAAGTTTTGTTAGGCTTTCTCATTGTCGTTTTCATCTTCTTATCTTCTTCTTCCTTCACTTTTTTTTTCTCATAGATCTTAACCTCATCTTAACTGCTTGCTCTTCTTCCTTCATCACCAACATCATCATCATCCTGAACTTCCTGTGCTCTGTAAACTATGTGATTTCAAGCTTCTCTCTCCTTTCAGCTTTTTAATAATAGTAATGTTGATAACATACAGTAAACAGTTAACAGGACAATGTGAGAAAAGAAAGACATTGCAAGATGAGAATGATGAGAAGAGAAGAAGAAAAGATGAAACTGAAAACAAGGTTAATAGATCATTATTAGCATACTTTGTGTCCGTCATTTACCATCTTTTTTTTTGTCTCTTTTACCTTCTCTAATTATGATTCTCTTCCTCTTAGAACTAAATTGAAAACCTTACTTTTTCCATGTAATTTGGACCCTAATTGTGGTCAACACTAACCCAGTGAAAACGGTACAATTAGCACAGAAAACAGGGAAACAATCATGACGATCAATCAAGTGTCACCAATATTAAAGGTAAATCTTAACCTTTTGTTTTTCTTTTTCCTCAAAACCAAAAATAACCTAAACTTTGTAATCAATGTTTCCTGTGACTTTGAAAAAAGCAAAAGTAAACAAAATTAATGGCGCAAAAATGGTCAACAATAAACGAAACAATTCAATTAGCATTTTAATTTTTTACTCGCAATTTACAATCAATCAACAAGTTGAATGATAATTTTGGTTAACTTTTTTTCTTCTTCTTCTTCTTCATTTGCTTCAAGCATGGGAAACAAGAAAAGTTCTTGAAATATGTTAATATTCACTGATTGAGTGAAGAGAAAGCTAATTAGCTAAAATAAACTGTTACCATAACGATCAAAGTATCAAGTGATGGTGATAAAGTTGTTGTCAATGAATGATGCTGTAACATGAAATGGTTCTGCCTGGAAACTGTTTATTGATTCACAATTTTGGGTTCATTCATAAAAAAAAAAGCTGATTCCAACCTTTCAAGTTTTACTAACATTTTAATACAATATTCACATAACTAAAGTTTACTCACCATATCTTACCTTTGCTTTTTTACCTGTAGTAGCTTTTTGTTGTCTCTCTGTTCGCCATTCATACATGAAATTTATTTTACGCTTTTTATCTTCACCATCATAATCTTGACTCTCTTTTCATCTTTTTTTGCTTCTTCTTCATTGGTAAACATTCATTCATAGTGTAGATCCTCTCTCTCTCTCTCTTTTCAGCCAACCTTTTCAGTTTACTTTATCCTCATCACTTTTACAACTTTTTTACACTTTTTTTTTCTTTCCCTTTTTCACTCTATCATTATCATCATTTTGATGTTGTTTTCACTCTCGCCTTTAAACTTGTTCAATGAATGAAAATTGTGAAAGTTTTGGAAGAAAAAATGTTCTCTCAATAGAAATGTTCACTTGAATTTGTTAAATCATAGACATTTTTCATGTTCACAACAACTTGCTATTGATGTTTACTGGTGTTCTGGCTTCTAGTTAATTGGTAATAATGAAAGTTCAACTTTCTCAATGGCAATGCAAAGGTTGATGGTGAAATTGAGGTAAAATTAGTAAATTATCGTCAATTGTTTTCAAATAATGAAAAAAAAAATTCCTTTTTTCTTTCATTCTAAAGTTTTCATCTTTTTCTCTCTTCCAATTTTTCGGAGTACAGGAGGAGGAATGGTGGGAGGATAATGATGAATATCATGGTGAATATGATGATGAGTATGGTGATGTGTTTTTTGTTGATGATGATGAATAAGATTAACCCCAAGGGCGTTTTCCTCTTCTCTTTTTCTATCTATTATTTTCATTTAAACATTTGAATCGTCTGAGCGAGACGAGAGGAAAACAAAGGTTAACTCAGCTTCTTTTAACTACACAGCTTTTTTTTTACCTGTTGCTTATTATCAAGATAATCATAGGGACAGAATGAAATAATCAGAAAAAGAGAAGAGGAAAAAGACGGAGAATCCAGTAAACAGAGAGTTCATGTTGATATGAATTTATGATGAATTTATGGTGATTATGACGGTGTAAGTTTTCTAGTTTTTTGCTTTTCTTTTTTCCTAAATTTTATTCACAATTTGCTTCTATATTTTATTGTTATCAACTTTCCTCTCAAAATGAGTTAATATTGTGTTGGCTTTCAGTTAATTTTTGCTATTCATTATCAATTGCTGGATAATCAACTGGAAACACTCGACTGGGAGGAAAAAAGCAAATGTATTTGTGACCTAATTTAGAACTTTTTTTTTTGTGTGTTAATTTTTTCTCTTCTGCTCTTTACATAAACTGACCATTGACATGGTAATTAGTGTCAATAACTCTGTTTGATTGAAGCTTTTTGTTGATTAGGAGAGGAGAAAAAAAACACCATTTTCTTGTGAAGAGAGAAAAGTAAATTAAAAATTGGACAAAATGCAATATTGGACTAATCGTCGTCACCTTTTCGGTTCCCTTCATCACTTGACATCAATTGAGAATCAGATTAGTGAAAAGAAGGCAAAAAACATGAAAAAAGCATGATGAAGATGAGTCTAAATGGATGAGGGAAAAAAACATTTTGTATTCAATAGATCACATCAACAAGTAATAACTTAAGATTTGGATAAATTACATTCGCATTGATTTACATTGATGTATAAACAACTTCCTGTGGAGAGGTTGGGCTGGTTTTGTGTTTTTTTTGTGCGTCGTAAGGCAATTGATGAGCTGAGGTTGCAAATGCGACTATTAAATGATGTTCAGTTTTGACGAGCAACAAATCTTATCTGTTCAAACATTGCAATAAAAGATGAAGATGGTGAAGAGGAAAAGATGAAAGTAAAAGAAATTATGAAAACTTTCAAGCAAAGAAGAGGAAAAACAGTTTTCTGACAATTATTTTTTTTTCGCCCTCACTCCATGTGTCTTGCAAGTTATCCTTTGATAGTCGTCCCAATCAGTTGACCATTTGTTTTTATAATCTTTTTTCTTAGTCTTTCATTGTTTGAAGATCATCTTACTGACCCAAAGATTTTGTCAACTCTTTTTGACCTCAACAATTTCATCGTTCATCGTTCATCACCATTGACAGCTGAGAATCACTTTTCGCATCTTTCATTTTTTTTTTCCTCTTCTTTCGCCTCTGCAAACACAATTTGGGTTAAATTTGCTTCGATATTGTACATTCAATGGCAAAGTTCATTAAATGCATTCTTTTTGCTCAACTCAACGGGCTCGTCATCTGTGATTTTTCGCTCAATTAATTAATCTCAATTTGCGAATTGAATTTTTCTTGCAATTTTTTTTTTCCTCTTTACAAATCAAAATATCATTATAATTGATCGAGATACATTAAAGTGAAAATAGTATTGATAAACATTGAGGATAAATTGGGTGATGTTTAACACAATGTTGATGATTGTTAACCAATCAAGAAGAATTATTTTTCTGTTAATTCTTCTTCTCCTTCTCTCCTTTTTCCAAGATTAAGTTCAATTTGATTCAATTATCTTAATCAAGTGGAAAGGGCCATTAATTCAAATTGAATTTATTCTTGTCATCAATTGTAACATAAATATGAAAAAAGATGAACAGAAACAAAGTTTGAATAGCGAAAGAGAGGAGCAAACATTTTCTTGACTTGTTAAATAATAATGATAATAATTTCATTTAAGACTTGATCAACACATATATTATGCTGGGTGAGAAACTGATTCCCATTTGAGCTTCGTCCTTGAGTTTTTTTTGGTCAAAGTTGAGGTCGATAATTATCTTGATGATAAAAAAGACCTTTTCGCATGACCAATGATTATCTTTGGATTTTTAATTTCTAATCTAATCGTTCAAATTGGTCGTCATAGGTGAAACCATTGCTGAGAGTAACGCCACAGGTCACTTTCCATCTCTACATTTGACCTGATAATTGCCACCTTTGGCAATGAGACTCACTTAGCACTTGATTAACATAAGAAAAACACAAATGTCGATAAACCTGGATTATAGCCATTTCTGAACTTAAGCAATTTCTGTCCAATCTGGGCAAATCGAATCTCCGATTGTTCCTTAAAAACACTAAGTCAATGGATTAAAATTAACAAAACGAAGCAATCTAATCATCTTCAATACTAAAGTGACATTTCCCGCTAATTGTTATGTTCATCTTAGGGGTTGATGATTAACATTTGAATGCGAAAATGGACATTAATTTTTACTCAGCCTAACACAATCAGAGTATAATTATGATAATATCAACATTACATTATTATCGGTTTATTACATTAGACTGAGAACTGTACTAATCTAAAGGATAACCTTGATTCTCTCACCGAGAGAAAGAAAGTAAAGAAAGTTTACAATAAATTTATATACATAATACACTAAGGATAATCTAATTGTTAAACTTTTTTCATGTTCGGTATGGAAACTTTGATTCTCACTCTCACATTTAAGTCTCTCTGTGCGAAGAAGAAGTCGATAAAGACGATGAAAATGACGAAGAATAAAGAGGGTTAAAGGTAAAGGTAGAGCGAGAAAGAGCATAGAGAGGGAGGGAGAGGGAATGATACTGTACATAGGCAATTTCAGGTAAGAAAACCTGTCTTTGTCAATCGAGGTCAGGTTGATAAAGAAAAGGTCACTTAAAGCTAGGAAACAAGTTTGATGATAGACAAGAAAAAGAAAAAAGTTAGCAAAGGTTCCCAGAGAGTAAAGGTGAAGATGAAGAGAGTGAGTGGAAGATGCAACGAAGGAGAGAAGAAGAGAGAAAAAGAGAGAGAGAGAGGGAGAGAAAGGCTGGTGTCGAGGGGCACAAAAAAGAAACGTCAAGTGACCTGGCCTCGATTATTATATTTATTGTTATTGTTATTATTACTTGTTACCCTCTGTAGTTTTTGCTCCATGAGAAAAAAATATTATAATGATCATCAGAATGCGTAAATGAAAAAGTGGTTTTAATACCGGTGTTTTAACGAGCTGACAAGTTGACCTGTCATTTGGACCCGTTCATCATTTCACCATTTTCACAACTTTTTATACCAAGTTCACTGTTAAAGTTTCACTTTGATTGAAAATTTTCAAACTTCACTTGGTCAAGATTGCAAGTGAAATTGGGTAAACGTTTTCATTGAATCATCTTTGGAAATGTTTGAAAACTTGTTGATGAAAACTTGATCAATATCAAACAATTGATTGTTATAGGAGAAACTGAGTTTTGTTCATATTTATTGTACTTGATATAGTTTCATATGATAACATGGGCAGCAATTAAATGAGCAAACAAAAAGTGAAATAAATTATAATCTTCTTGAGTGTGTTTTACTTTGTTTCTCACTCAAATCAGGTAAAATAAATAAAATAAAATTAATTGTGTTTCCACTTAATCAAGGTAAAAACACGAGAAGTTTTGTTGTTTTGTTTCTTGCTCAACAAAAATAACAAAGTTACCAACAATTATTAATGTTTAAGCTCAATAAATCAATGGCTAGGTGAGTTAAATCATTTTGATTAACCTGACGCTTTTATCGCACTCATAAATGGTTAACAGACAAGTGAAGTTAAACTGCACACCAAAAGATGACAAACGGTAAACGCAAAAATTGAAATTGCAAAGGTTGAGGTTTAAATGAATGGCCGTAAACTCACCTGATTTGAGTACAAGACGATTTGATAAACCATTTGTGGGTCTTTCAATAGTCTCTGGTTTTAAAGCTCTCATCGTTTGAGATGATGAAGAGTCAACGAGAAACAAACAAACAAACAAATTTGATAAATAATGTGAAAACAATAATAGTTGTAAGGCCAAAGTAACGAGTTTAAATAACGTTAAATCAAGTTTATCCAAATGGCTTGGTTCATAGTTAATACACAACAAAATATTTCACTGGACACTGATTTGTTACTATGAAATGACCAGCACAGAATAAAAATAAAAAGTTGACTTTGCTTTTGTTGATTTGTTTTTAGTAAAGCTAAAAGTTGAAGTTAATCACTATTTTTGGGGTAAAAACAAAAGTGCTCAAATTGTGTGTTGCTGTTTGTGTGCTGTATTGGTGGTGTTTGTTATTACTGTGTTTGTATTAATACAAGTGAAAACTGAAAAGCGAACAAAACATGATTGAAACTTTTGTTGACAAAAAGGCACTAAAAGATGGAGAGTAAGATGATGATGATGGAGAAAGCAAACTCATGGGAAATTGGTAAGAAAAAGTGAAAGATGATGAAGGAGAAAGAGTGAGTTGAGAATGAGTGGAGAGTGAGTAGAGTGAGAAAACGTATGTTTGCCATATGGGAGGGGTTCACGTACTGTTGTCTCCCTGTACTCACTTTATTTTTACGTTCATTCATGACTTTTTTTTTCTCATTCAAGAAAAAGGGGGTCAAAGGGAGGGATTGGAGCAGAGTGAGAGATGGAGAGAAAAGGGGAAAGAGAGACAGAGAGAAAGAAAGAGAAGTAGAAGGAGAGAAAGAAACAGGTCCAAAGGGCATATGTTCAGTTCGTTTCCAAATTTTCAAGGCTTTTTCACTTCAACTAAAGGCGATTTTTTAAAAATAAAACTAAAGACATTTTAGCTAATCTTTTCTGCTTTTTACCATTTTTTTTTTCTTCCTTTCATCAATGTTGTTATGAGAGAGAGAGAGAGTACAGTTTGGGAAAGTGCGTAATTGGCTAACTTTGGTTACTGTAGTTTTCATGATAAATCGTATCTTTCAAGTACGATGTTTAGTCAACTTGAAAAGCTGTAAGTTGATAGACCAAGTTGAACCTCTTTGTCTTTTACTCGTTCTGTTGGTTAGACAAGTGTTCAACGGTAAAGGGTCAACACAGCGAAACCAAAATAGCCAAAGCCAAAACAGAAAAGGTCTAAAGGCCAAAGTGAAGGGAAAGGCCAAGTAGTGAAGGGTAAAATGAAGAAGCTAAATTAAACTGATAAAAGTTTTTTTTTTCTGAAAATAAAACAAATGCTTCAATTGTCATAAACATAATTGGCTTTATTTTGCATTTTTTTTTACTTTTTTTTTGTTCAAATCTATGAGTTGAATTTTTTGCAACCAATAATGGCTATTTAAGAACTGATTAAATGAAAAAAATGTGAAAGCTTATTGCATTTATACAAATGCGAATCGATATTTTCGACATTCGACTTTCACTATTTTGTCTTTCTCCCAAACCCAAACCGTTAGAAAATCGTTTTCAATTTTTGCTCGAAACTTTGATTCTTTAGTTTTGAAACGCTTAAACTATACCATTTGATTAGTGGTTGGTTATGTAATTTGATAGACACCAATGAATCTCATGCATTCACTTTGCTGACCTGACATTGAAAGATTCGCTTGGACAATGTTGGGCTCAATTAATAGATATATTAGCAATCATCAGTGTTGATTATGATATTAAAATTAATTGACTAACCTTGGCCTTACCAGCGAACCAGATAAGCTGATTAATTGGATTGCTTTTCTCACTATTTGGTTAACAATTAAATGTAATGCTCTGTAAAAAGGTGATCATCAGTAAAGGTAATGTTCAGTTGAATTTGGTGTTCCGGTGAAATGGTCAATCAAGGGAGCACAAAGTAAAGGTCAATGTTGGTCATAAGTGAATAAATTTAAATGGCAATAAACAAGAAACATGTTATCATTTGATTTAATTGTTATCTTTTTTTTTATGTGAAAAAGAGCAATGAAAAGTCAGGGGCAAGAAAAGAGGAAAAATAGTTTCATTTTGTTGAAGCATGCGAATTGGTGAAGTAAATGTTCAATAAAAATCATAAAGCATTTCAAATTGTTGATTAAATGAATTATTATTATGCTTATTATTTAGATTATCTTTCAACTTGATCATACCATTTAAATGGTTGAGTTACACTGATCAATGATATTTCATGTACCAAATAACATGGTAATTCTGAGAAAAGAAAACCTTGGAATCTCAGTTTGCCTCATTTCTCATTGATCTTAATTGTAACAACGATGAACCGAGAGTGAACATTGTAGACCAAAATTGAAATGAGAAAAGTGTAATTATTAATTAACAGTAAATCAGTTAACCTTGAGTGTTGTTTAATTAAAGTTACAATTGAAATTGTGAATGGTTTAAATGGAATGGAAACATTTGTTGAGACAATTTTTGGCTTTCACAGGAATTCAAATTGAAATATCGTTTGAATGATAAAATGAAGTTTTAATTCATCATTTTAAATGTTACTCGTTCACAGTCGATTCATCTGAATTAGAATATTTCTCATTGCTACTGTAAAAGGTATAAATTTAGTTAAAATGATCAACATAAATTGTTGATCAGTTGGGTCAGTAATTGGGCGTAGGTTAATTTCCCATGAAAAAGTTGAACCTGTAAAGATCATTGGTAATCATTGTTTTTCATCATTCAAACTCTAAATGAGTATATTTAAAAACACATCATCACTGAACAGCTCTTTTCATAATTAATCAACTTAAAGGTATCATTTGCGGTCTAAAGTTGAATGGCAAAAATAGATTAACAGAAAAGGTTTGCAATTAGAATCAATCAATTATCCAAAGTTACAAATGATATCTTTAGTTTGCAGGTTTGTTCAACAGGTTAATATTATCATCGCCCTAACCATCACCGTAATCATCATCATCATCAACAGTTGCAGTAAAGGTAAAGAGGACATTCAATCATCACAATGGGAAGTTAATCTTTCTTTTTTTTTTGATATTAACCTCAGTTGGAGATTGAATCGCAATCCTGCAACAGTGAAAAATGAAAGAGGAAAACAAATTGTTTCTAGATTCAATTGCAATAAAATGAGCAGTAAAAATTAAAAGTAAAACAAGATAAAACTAAATTCATGGGAAAAAATGAGGAAACCAGATAAGCTGACAATTGGTTTATCAATAATCATCCATCCTGCAAGAGTCAAAAAACGATTGAAAAAAAAATTGAATATTAAAGAATTACAATTTTAGGTGAAAAAATCAACTTCCAATCAACTTTAATTAGCAAAGAAACTGATTGTAACTACTTTTACCGGTTGCTTTGATAATTAAAGATGATTTCATTGTAATAAACATTTTCAATTTCAGTTTAAACTCTAATTGCAACTTCATTTTGACCAATTCTAGGGTTAACCAAGCCAACAACTTCAACAGTTGAAGTACATTGATTTGGCCGAAATTTAACTGGTGGGAAAAGTAACTTTTAACGGACATTTACACTTCTCTTCATGATAAAACAATTGTTTATAAATTGATTTGTTTTGTTGCAAGTGTAATAAGTAAACTGTTCAATTGCATTCTTTCAATAATTAAGATATAATTTGATCTCAACAATGAGATGTTTTTGCGCTTCCATTCAAACTGCCAACATCTCAATATTTGAAGATTGAAATTGAAGTGTATTTTGAAGCAGAAGAAGGAACAACTTAATGAAAAAATATTGTAAATACAATGAGTCCAGTTTGATAACAAGAAATATCTCTATATTAATATGATTTGGAAGGTCACGTGATTGGATATGAATATATCACAACAGGGAATCTGATCAGTGGAAGAAACAAAGAATGGCAAATGATAGCGAAATTGCTAGTTAAATTGAGAAACAATAATAATAAAGAAATGAAAACCAAGCCCAATTCATATCAATTTGACATGAGCTTTAAATATTATATTTTTGCTCTTTTTTTTTCTCAAGCCACAACGAAATATGTTTAAATTTGACTTTTACTTTAAATCAGAATCTTAATTATAATTGAAGTTACAGATGAAGAAGCAACAAATTAACTTTGCATTTGGAAGAAGAAGAAGAAAAGCAAATCATTTGGTTAATCATAATCAGATATATTCATTTAGGTGGAGAGATAACTCACAGTGGGTATTCAGTGTTGCCATAGGTAAAAGCTGTAAACTTATCAATAACCATTTGATATATTTTTTTTCACTGCAAAATTAGGGAATCAATATTCATTGGATTCATTATGATTTGTCTACATCTTAATGTTAATTTATTTTGATCATTATGATTAGCTTCTTGATTCCTGAAAGTGAACAAAGATGTTTCAATTGTTTCCATCATTTGAAAAGTTAATTTCTAATCTTTTACCAAAGGTTAACATTTGAAAATGTTATTTTTTTAATTTGCTTTCTGTGAATAGTTATTACCATAAAATCGCAAGGAATCACTTGGATTTTGATTACTTTTTTTTTCTTGATTGATCTTTCATTCTTGATGACCTTTTAATCTCTATTTAACAGTGTTAAACTAAATTACAAGATTTGCTTATAAATTGCAATTCAATTTCTATCAATTTTATGTAATGTCCAAATCAACTCATCCAACTATCATTTTTAATTTCTTGTCATCCAAATCATTTACATTGAAAGCTTATTGAGATGAGCATTCACTTGCAATCCATTTGCTAATGTTGCCTTTCATTGGCAAGGTTAGGTTTGAGGTTAAACAAAAAAAATCCAATTTCCGTGAATCTCTCATCTGATGTAAGATTAAATTGTCGATTGTTAATGAATTGTGTTACAATTGTTACAAATAATTTCCAATTGAATTTTGCCAATTTTCATTGATTACGATTCTGCAAACAATCAACAGGGAAGGAGAAACATAAAGGCGATTAAATCACTGAGTATAAATTACACTTAATTGTGTCTACTTTTCAATCTTCAATGTTAATCCATTTGAAGGTTGATTGCAATTAACGGTATTTTTGTTATCATTACGTTATTGTTATTTTTAGTTTCAATCCTTTTCGCCTTACAATTGATCCAATAAAATAAAAAAATTAAACCATTAACAGCAATAAGTTATGTTAATCATTGCTGTTAGGTGGTTGCATTGTTATCATTTCAAGTGTTTTGGGCCAAAAGTATTTCTTTTTTTCTGCCATTTTGTTTGACGGGCTAAAAATGGTCTTTTCAGGTAAACAGTTTCCGGGCCAAAATTGGAATAAAAAGTTAGCGCCATTTTTCCATTTTCAAAACAATACATTTTGAGTTAGGGAATACAAAAGTAACAAAAAACAACATAACAAGTTGAGGGACATTTTTGGGTAAAATGATAATCGGTTGGTTGATTTAAATTGTCAAACTAAATTGTCTATCAAACAATCAACAATAATGATACTTCTACATTGAACTTATACTTCAAAAAATTGTCAAATTGTAAACAAGTTTAGAGTGAAGAAAAATTCAAATTAGGTGAATGTCATTTTTAATTGTTAAACAGTTTACCAGAAAATTGTTTAGTTAAATTGAACAAATTGGCAGCAAACGAAAGTAAACCTTTAACCATGACTTTGATTATTGGCTATTACAATTGTTATTACATTTTCAATTATGAATTGACTTTTGTTTCAATGCAACAGTTGAGGGTTAAACTGTTGCATTGAAATATATTCATTTGGACACTAGAGCAAACAATTTCAAGTTGATTTAACAGAAACATCGGAACAAAAATTGAATCAAAATCATTGATCTTTTCCTAATCAAGATGGAAACATTGAAATTGCAAATAAAATGATATTTTACTTGTTGCTCTTCAGTTTTGTAAAAGTCTCGATTGTTGGTTAAAATTTTGGATAACTATTCTTGGATTAGTGGCTTGAGTTGGACAACTGGTTACTTTAGTGTCCAAACAAGTTGAAAGTGTTGGATAAACAAGTGTTGCGCGTTGATGGTTGCAAGTTGTGAGATAAACACTCGACTTCGTACTCGAGTTTATATCTCGTCTCTTGTCTGTGCAGTAACACTTGATTTAATGATAACCTAATATAGACAACACGAAAATAATTTACTAGAAATGGATAATGTAGATTATCAATTTCCGATGTTCATTTTTACCAGAATTTCCGCTGTGTGTTTCCTATTGATAATAATTTACAGTTTCATCTAAATAGTTATCTTCATTGGACCTGGAATTTATGAAAATTTTCAATTTGTTTGCTTTTGAAAACAATTTGCTTTCAAATTGAAATTGAAACAGAAATTGAAAGTTTTCTTTTTTCTTCATCTTTCTCTTTACTCATTTTTACAGGTTTCAATTGGTGGTTATAATTTTTACTCTTCAAGGTAGAGACGTTTTTACTTTGCATTACATGTATACTGATTGGAACCAGAAAGTCAATCAGGCCATTCTCACCATCATTTTTATCTCATTCAAAAAGACCATCTTGAAGGCCTGTGTGATCAACCAAGCGAAACGATTGCAACCAAGAAAGATTAAAATGATGAAGAGAAGGAGGAGGAAGGAAAGAGAAAAAGAAAGAGAAAAAGAGAGACTCATGATGACGATCGTGAATATAACCTCAATTTAGAATGATATTTACATTTCTTGAAAGTTATCAAACAGGTTAACTAAAGGTATAATTTCTCAATCAGAAGAAGAGAAGAAAAAAATGTTTTAAGATTATCGCTACTATTATTATTGATAATGTATTAGTGACCCTTAAGAAACTCATAAAGAAGTAATTAACAAATTAAAACAGCCGGAAGTAGGCCTCCTCCTTCTCCTTTCACCTTCATGTGATATTTCAAAGGTATGGTGTCCGTTCACCAAACCAACCTTTCAGCAAACATAAACTTGAAATGTTTTTACAACTCAAAACAAAACATTCACACATCAATTGATAATTAAAACAGTTGAATCAAACTGGATCGACTCGATCAGGACAATAAGGTTATCCATGAAAATAAAAAACAGAGACGTTCGTCTTAACGACTTGTCGTATTGTGGTCTTATCTGGTTAATGCTATTAAACCTTTATACTAATTGGTTTGATTGAGCAAAAAACATTGACTAAAAGAAATGGCTTTTCAAAGGAAAGTTGAAATCTTTTTCAATCTCGAACTTATTGTTAAATCTTAGTTTTGCTTGAGTTTAGGTGATGGACAGGGAACTATTTGGAATGAGTCTTAATCATTGTTTAATGAGTGACAAACTGTACTTGTTAATTGCTAATGGCAATGTAATATTAATCCAACTGGTTACTAGGAAACTGTGAAACTAATCAATGACAAGTTGATTAAGTTTTTTTTTTCATTCATAAAGAAAATTGAAACTAAACTTAGTTATCAAAAGGCACTTAAGATTAGATAAATGTTAACAGTGATTCAGATGATCTGATTGTTGGTATAATCAAATGATGATACACTAAATTGAAAAGGCTAACAAGTTGCTTTGTATATTGTAAAGAGGTCAGACAGTTAACGTGATGGGATCATTAGAGAGAAATGATGAAACTTTACTTACCAATTGGACTGTCTTCGTATAAATCAGCCATTGAAGATGTTTTCAGGATGAATCCCATGTAACGAGGTACGAATGTTGTAAATTACTGTTAATCATCCATCCATTCATTCAATTAGTCAGTCAAGCAAAAATGAGAGAGAAAACGAGAGTGAGGAAAATGTGAAGATGAAATGACAGATGAAACAGAAGAAAAACAAGAAGGGGAGAGGAAAAAGATTATGTTACTCTTTCTCACATTCATTCATAAAACAGGTAAAAATACTAGAGATTGGGCGATTACTTCGATTCCATCGATAGTCATCGATTCTTTTTCATAAAATAAACATCGATTTGTGTGATAATTGATGAGCTGAAAACTCTAAATATTACGATTCCATGTTTACTGAAAAAAAAATAAAAGGGAAATCGTCATAATTTTAGCAACTCTGAATCAAAATACTTGACTTTACCAGTGATTTCAGAGCCACACAAAAGACTAATTTTATTGATGTAAAGAAGAGCATGAAACTTGGACAAGTTGCTTCAAAGATGTTTGGGCCTCGAAAAATTGACCCTCAAATTGGACATTAACTTGATTTTATGTTAGGTCATGACAAAACTTCCGTTTGATCAAAGTTGTGCTTCAAAGTCCATTTTTTAGGTTCTTTCTCGTAAACTTGTCAAGAAAGAGCTGACATTTTGTGTAGATATATTTTTCTTGAATAGATCTATCGATTACCGCAGGAAGATCTGTCTCCAAGACTTGGATCGCTTGATATAGCGATTATGTCGTTTTAATTAGATCTTTATTTATAAAGACTCGATCAGACTCAATCCTCATTAGTGTAAAATAGTCTTTGTGTAACCAGCTATGAGAATATTTTTTCAAATGATTAGTAGTTCGCCCAATTTACGGAATTTCACCGGCTTCATTTTTATCCACAAGCTCTAGCTCCAGAATTAATCAACATATTCACATGGAACTTTCACCAAAAGCCATTAAATCAATATTTTTTTAGTCGAAAGGCTAGCTCCATCTGAGGTCAAATAAAAAAGTTTGAAGCTTGACCGTCTACTCTCACTTGAGCAACACCAACTTTTCCTGTCACCTCGTAAGAATTTACGTCACTAGAAAATACATTTGATTTAATGTCTTTTGATGGAAGTTCCATGTGAATCCATTCACAAGCTAGAGCTATATTAGTAAATCTAATACTTAAATCGATATCTAATTTAGTTAGATTATCTATAAGTGTTGAAGAAATTATTACTTTAAATGTCTAAATTTCTCATAATTTCACCGTTTGGTAAAAGAAAAATTGATTCTATTTTACTCACTAGATGGCATAAGTGGTCTCTTTGTTAAAACATGACAAGAAAAAACTTGATTTCTTTAATTGTCAATTGGCTTAATCCAATTCTCTTTCGTGAAATATCAAGCCAAAACAAATCAGCTTAAAGCAATATTTCAGGTTAAATTAAATCTATTAAGGTTGATTGGTAATCATGAAATGCGATGCCCGACGAATAGTGTAAATAAGCTATTTCCAGTGAGGTTCATTTTCTCAATGGTCGCCACTGATTATGTGCAATGAGTCATTAATTGTGTTATTGCTTTTCTCTGCCATCTTCAGGTTAGAAAAAAAACTATTTTGACAAACTTCATAAGCGTAGAATGAAAATTAAAGCATAGGAAATTGGAAACCAAACCTAACCAAGCCCATTGATTATTTGTTTTGGTTTTTTGTTTAAGCGATTATTGTATTATTGTGATTAGCTTGTTTGATCCAATTTTCGGGTCGATCTCTAAGGACACCTAACCATGGTTCGTCACTTGAATGTTTCTCAGCAAAAATTAGCTGAAAAGCTTACCATTCTTAATGACCGGGGAATAGGAATGTTGACTAGACTTTATAATATCAAAAAGGTATTTAACTGTTTTTCAAATTATTTATTTTTTTATATTCTTATTTAGTATTTATTTTATTATTTTACAGCAATCTAGTGATCCCAAGCTTCGCCCTCCAATACTTTCTGACAAGGGCTTGGAATCAGCAATGAAACAAATTGTCCGAAGGTTTCCTCACACTGATACAAGGAGCAATAATGTAAACATCGATTCTTTCCAGTCAATATTTGTGCGAGTGTCATTATAATTTTTTCCTATTTTTTCTTTTTAAAGAGTTTGATTGGAGCTGTAGCTACTGCTCGTAATGAAATAACTAAAGCTACCACTCATTTTTATTATACCTTTGTGGATATTTTGGAATTCAAAGATCATGTAAATGAACTTTTAACAACAATGGATGCTTGTCAATTGACACTTGATATTGTAAGTATAGCTTTTGCAATTTGAGTTCTCAGTTAAATTCCTTTAAATTTTGCATGTTAATATGATTTGCGTTTGAAATAACTCCCCTCAAAATTGTCTATTTTTGTCAATTGATTAATTTCTCTTTTAAATCAAAATCCTTTGCTGTGTGCATTATCTTATCTTTACTTGCTTCTGCTCCTGTGCTTCTAGTCGATAAATTTTGATCTGACTCGAGGATATCTTGACTTGATGGCAACCTATGTTTCGCTGATGATTTTGGTCTCAAGAGTTGAAGATAGAAAAGCTGTTATTGGACTGTTCAACACGGCTCATGAACTAACCCATGGACACAGTGAAAATAGCTTTCCCAGACTTGGTCAAATGATTGTTGAATATGAAAACCCGGTCAAAAAGTTATCTGAAGATTTTGTACCGCACTCAAAATTACTTTTTAATGCTTTAATTTCCCTCCAAGAAAGCTTCCATTTACGTAATCTTCCCGCTGAAGAATGGCGAAAAAGCCAAATTTTGAGTATTGTTGCCAACCCACGAGATATTCTAACTCCTGCACAAACTGATCCAATCAATACAGAATATTTATCAATTGACTCTATGGAACGTTATATCATTTGTAAGACAGTTGTTTGCTTTAAAGACTGCTCTTTTGAATTATTTGTCCTTTTTTCTTTGAAAATAATGCTTCTTTCTTTCCTGTCATTACAGTCGGTTTCTTGCTGATACATCAACATCTTAATCAAACACCCGCACATGATCTTTTCTCTAAAGCTCTTCAATGTGGCTGGGTCATTACACTGTACAGAGATGAAGTCATTCACACACACGCATTTGTTCAACATTTTTTCGAAGGAATCAAAGGCTACAATAAAAGAGTTTCCGATGTCAAAGATGCATATAATAATGTTCTTCAAAATGCGTAAGTTATAAGTTATTTAGATGTCGATAGCCTGGGTTGCTAATTTCCTCTTCACTTATTTTTTCTCATAAATACCTGTACAGAGGTCACATCCATCGAGAAAAACGAAAGTTTCTTCGATCAGCTTTGAAAGAATTAGGTCTTATCTTAGGTGACCAACCTGGACTTTTGGGACCGAAAGCTTTACTTGTTTTCATGGCTCTTTCTTTTGCTCGTGATGAAGTACATTGGCTACTCAGACATTATGACAATATTCCCGTCAGACAAGGACGACCGAAAGCACAAGCTGAAGATCTTGTCGATCGACAACTGCCTGAACTTTTGTTCCATATCGAAGAACTTAGATCATTAGTGAGAAAATACAATCAGGTTGTTCAACGTTACTATATTCAATACTTGACCTGCTATGATGCCGTAGCTTTGAACACCATTATGCAAGGAGTTTCCATGATGCCAGAGGAGGATTCCGTAATATTGGAATCTATCTACAGTCAAATTTCCAATCTTTCAGTGAAACAGATTGAAAATAATGAAGTCTTTGATTTTAGAGGAATCCGACTTGATTGGTTCCGTTTACAAGTAAATTATTAATTTTTTAACTCATTTTTCTTTAAAATTTGTTCAAAAATTTTATTATAACATCTTATTTCTTTTCAGGCCTACAGCAGCGTCAGTCGCTATCCTATGAATCTTTTTGAGCACAAAAATTTAGCCACTTTGATGAATATTGTTGTTTTTCACACAAAAATGGTTGATTATCTAGAAGATATACTGACTGAAACTTCTGATTTATCATTATTCTGGTAAAATTTATTGACATTTATTCATCAACATTCATAATCTAATGGTTTTTTTCTTTGAAATAGTTTTTACAGTAAAATTTTCGAAGATCAGTTCCACATGTGTTTGGAATTTCCTGCTCAAACAAGATATATCATCGCCTTTCCAATGATCTGTTCACATTTCTTGAATTCATATCATGATCTTGCACCAGAAGAGGTATTTACTTAGTCAATTAATTATTACTTCACTTTAATATTCCTTCTAACTAACTTACAGCGAACTCGAATCGGAGAAAGGAGCATCTCCTTGGTGAATCTATTTCTTGATGAAATGTCCAAAGAGGCCAAAAATATAATAACAACTATTTGTGATCACCAATGCATGCTTAATGATCAACTTTTACCAAAACATGTGGCTCCTCAAATAGTTTCTGTTGTCAAGCTAAAGAAAAGAGACAAGAAGAACAAAATAGAAAGAGAAATCGATAAACCCGGTATTGAAAGTTATCGTCGCACCCGAGAAGAGTTAACTACGTGAGTAACATAATTAATTTTTATGTTTTCTTCGTTTCTCATATTTATCTTCATAAATTTCAATATCTTTATTTATAACTTTTTTCTTAGAATGGACAAACTTCACATGGCTTTAACTGAACTCTGTTATGCTATCAATTACTGCCCATCAATACATGTTTGGGATCATACTTTTGCTCCACGTGAATATCTTCATGGTCATTTAGAGTCTAGATTCAATAAGGCTCTTGTTGGAATGGTCATGTTTAATCCAGAAACCAATGAGATAGCGAAACCATCTGAGTTATTGAGCAGTGTTCGA
This sequence comes from Tetranychus truncatus, assembly GCA_028476895.1. Lineage (NCBI taxonomy): Eukaryota > Metazoa > Arthropoda > Arachnida > Trombidiformes > Tetranychidae > Tetranychus > Tetranychus truncatus. The sequence continues at coordinate 20,212,821 of CM052060.1, forward strand.
GCTTATATGAATGTACTTCAGTCTATGGAAAATTATGGTAATTATAACCTTAATTTTTGATTTAAATTTTAACTTTGATTTATTATTATTATTTTATTATTGATTATGTTTCTTATTAAATCATCTTATAGTTCAAATTGAGATGACCAACATTTTCAACAACGTACTCCTTCTGCAAACTCAACCACAAGATAGCCATGGTGATAAAACAATCACTGCTCTCTATTCAAATTGGTATCTTGAAGTTCTTCTCAGACGAGTCAGTGCTGGTCAAATCTGTTACTCTCCATTGCAAAAAGCTTTTGTTACTTTGCCCGTTGAAGGTCAGGTACCTTTTTGCGCTGAAGAATACTCCGATGTCAATGGTATCAATCTTTTCATTTCTATATTTCATCTTTTACACAATCAGTCAATTGAGTTTGAGATTTATTCATTCTATTTATTTTTCCAGAATTAAGAGCTTTAGCTGAACTTATTGGACCTTATGGAATGAAGTATTGCAATGAAAATCTGATGTGGCATATCGCAAGCCAAGTAACTGAATTAAAGGTGTGCTCTTTTAAGCAAATCATATTGATTTTAATGATCAACTTATTAATACTGCTGTTTCAATTTTTTCTTTTACAGAAATTGGTCATATTAAACAAAGAAACTTTACTTGCATTGAGATCTAATTATGACAAGCCTGATCAAATGCGAGAATTATTTAAAAAACTTCAAAGTAAGTTACAATTATTAGTTTCATATTTTTACGAATACAATTTGTTGTATCATCTTTTCTCTTAACTGTTTTCTTTTGTAATAATTTTTGATACTTGCTGCTTACAAAAGGACCCAAGATTGCTCAAAGTAAAAATTGACTTACCTCTTTTGTATTAGATTGCGATAGATTTCCTTGCTAATTTTCCTCTAATGGAAATAACTCATTTTCTTTAGTTTATTCTTATTTTCATATAGTTATTAATTTATTTTATTATCTCTTTTGATTAGATGTAGATAGTGTTTTGCAAAGAATGACCATCATCGGTGTTATTCTTTGCTTCAGAGAATTGGCTCAAGAAGCGCTCAGTGATGTTTTATTCGATCGAATTCCGTTCCTGATGAGTTCAATTTTAGATTTCAAGCATCATGTTCCAAGTGGAGAATCGATGGTAAGATATGAATAACTTTTTGACTTAAAATTATAATAGCGCTCATTCTAATCTCAATTTTAATTTTTTCCAGATTGAAAGTGCAAAACTTCAGGTATTTTTCTCCTCAGTTTTTTCATTTTTTGTATTCTTTATATTTTTGAAAAGATTTTAATTTCTCTAAATTTTTATTATTTAACAGAGTATTAGTGAAATGTGTTCCGCTGCTGGACTGCCAAACAAAGTGGACCCAGCTCTAGTTACTGCATTATTGTCTCAAAAAAGTGGCAAGTACTCCTACTTTAGATAATGATCTTCAAATACTAATTAATCTCTCATTCTATTGGTTAACTTTTTATAGAGCTGGGTGAAGATGAATACCAAATTGCATGTCTTCTTATGGTCTTCATTGCCGTTTCTTTGCCTAAACTTGCTCGTGGAGAGCAGTCATATTACAAACCTTCATTAGAAGCTCATGGCAACAATATACACTGTTTAGCTCAGGCAATTAATGGTATTGCTGGAGCTCTTTTCACAATATGTAACCACGGAGATACCGTTGACCGATTTAAAGAATTTCTAGCTCTCGCTTCATCAAGCCTTCTTCGACTTGGCCAAGAACAAGACAAAGAAGCTATTCGTAATCGAGAATCAGTTTACATTTTGTTGGACTTAATTGTCAAAGAATCACCGTTTCTTACTATGGATCTTTTAGAATCTTGTTTCCCCTATGCATTGTTTCGAAACGCATACCATGCTGTGTACAAAAACCAAGGAATTCTCAACGCTTCCAATTGAATACGCTCTTCATACATTCCTTTCTTTTCTTCTCATCTTAAGTATTATCAACTTAATGATGTTACAGCACAATTTCTTGAAATCACGATCACTTATCATAATTTGATAATCTTCCTTATTACACATTTTTCTATTTTCTAACCAATCTCGAATTTTATAATAGTCTTCTTGTCCATCTTTCAGTCCATATCGATAGCATCTTTTAGTCCTCTTTTTTCAAACTTTAACTCTTTCTTTATTTAGAAAATAGTTGATTTTGCAAACTTATAAAATATTTATAAATTATTATTATACGTTATTATATCAACAATAATCTATAACAACCTTGTAAATGTATTAAACCGATAAATTCTTTGAAATTCTCCAATGAATTCCGCAATTTTTAATCAACTGTAGCCAATCAAGATTTGCTTATGATTTACTTTTATTTCGCATGTTTTTATATCATCAGGAACTTAAAGATTGGTCACATTTTTTTATCAAAAATTTGTAAGAATATGAAAACAAATGGAATTATTAGAAAAAAATGGGGCAACAAAAATGACAAAAGATTGCAAGAGAGGAAAAGAGAGAACGAAAAGATGTGAAGAAATTGAATTGAATTTCATCAACAAAATTTAAAAAAAGAGTTAATGAACAGAGGAAAAAAAGAAAAGCCGATTAAAGCTTGATTCGCACTTGATCATGACTGTTAAATAGGGTATTTGATTGTATCCAGTTCAAATGAAAAAAGGAATGTAAAAGATGAAGATGTCTGAATCTCGGCGATGATGAAAAATAAAAATAAAGTTAGGGACATGTGATAAATATTAGGTCATATTATAGATTGCAGCTTATGGAAAACAATGCCGGTTCATATTTATAAGTGAGGTGAATCAGTGATTACAATAATAAAATGATTGATCTTTGTTGTGCTGACCTACACACAAAGCTCGTAGAAGAAATTGGAGTTGTTTTTTTTGTTTTTTTTGTGGTGATTTGGGGAACACAAAAAGCTAGTGAATTGAATGAGATATTCCTTGGCTCACAATCTTTTCATAATTCACACTAATATAAACACGGTCTATGATTCCATTCAGCAGAGAATGATGATTGTGAAAAATACATAGTTTTCAGAAGGTTCCGAATTCGCAGATAATACAGTATTGAGTGGTTTGATTTGTTGAGTGCTTAATGATAGTTGATGGTACGTTGAGTTAGATTCATATAGGTGTTTTATAGCAAGTTTTGATAAATGACGAACAGGTTGACATTAGCAAATTTATATGAAAAAATCAGTCACCGTGTTTAAGAAACTCAAAAGATGTGATCTTGATAGGGGATCCATTCACCAAGCAATTTGAGATGAAAAACATTAAGTTTAGATGCTAAAAGTACGAAAAATCCATTCCTTCTCCATTTGAAGGGAAATTTTCAAAAATTAGCTTGCTTGACGGTGTGCATGATGTTATTATTGTTGAGATTGTTGGCGGAACTCGCATTATTACCATTATTGATATTATTACTATTGTTGTTATTTGAACTATTATGATTATTGTTATTAGCAACACTGTTATTGTTGTTGTTTAAGTTGTTGTTATTACTGGTGGAGGTGGTGGTATTACTATTACTATTAGGTCCACTAAGCTTTCTGCAACGTAGTAAATGACCACGAAGAGTTGACCGATGTTTGAAGTGTGCTCCACACCTTGGACAAGGCATGGTTTGACCCAGATGAAGAGCGAGAATGTGTTCCCTCCAATTACGAGCGTTTGCCAAACTTTTGTCACAATAGGTACACCGAACTCTGCCATTTTCAAGTTTAGCTTCTGGTGGAGGCGATATCATCCCTTGATTAGTTAAAGTCAAAGGTGGAGGGGATTCAGACATATGTGAGTTATTACAATTGGTCATCATCTGATGGGGGATCGAATTATGGCGACCACCATAAGTAGCATGTTGTAAAGGTGGAATCTCATCTTCTTGTTCGGTCGTAGAGATAGATAGAGGTGATGGTGAGGTATGTAATTGATTCTGAAGCATTAAATCTTCTGAAGTTTGAGAAGCGTTCTCCGAGTTAGGTATGATTGAGTTTAGTCGATCTTCAACATCGACATCCACAACCTCTTCATCGTCATCATTTTCATCTTCGTCCACTAGATCTGTTTCATTTTGAAGTAACTGGATTCTTTGACCATCTTTACTTTCTGCTGTTATGGACAGGCCTAGTTGAGAAATTTGGTTAACCACTTGACTGGCTCGGTTGAAATCGATTTTACAAGAACCGTCATAAATTAACTCATGAAGGCATTGTATTCCCATTTTGTCCATGGTCGGTATCAAGAAATTGGTTATTGTATGTCCATTATCATTACAAGCCTCAAACCAAGCTGAAAACTTGGCAGAAAGGAAAACTAGTAAGGCTGAATGGATTTTTTGTCCATAACCATCTTGGCCACAAATCAACAAATCTTTAGGCAAAGGTCGAAGTAGACGAGATTTGATGTAAACATATGAGAAAGGATGGTGAAGACGGAGTATAACACAATTCTTAGACATTTTCCTATGACAATAAATAATACAAAAGAAGAGTTAGACAATATTTACAGCCAAAGACCAACATTTAATGACAAAAATATGGCCACTGAAACAGAAAACATATACTTATAGGGATTCACTAATAAATGTTTTTACCTGATGTCAACATTAAATTCCCTTTCCATTTCAATATCCATGTTGATTCAAATGATAATAATTAAAGTTATAGGAGGATTGATTTACCAACAGTCTTTGCTGCGAGTCTCACTTATGGTAATCAATAAGCTAACAGTTGTCAAACACTCTGTGCTCGTAAATTAATAATGTAAAAACATTTTCAAATGCAGAGTAGGATTGTGGTAACAAGGGAAATACACAAGGGTGGAGAAAAGCGAGTACCAAATGATGGCAACAGCAGACTCTTTGAAGAGCGAGCTACTTTGTTATCTTTAGATGATCGCTCTTTGATTGAATTTTCCGAAGCCACTCGGGGAATCAAAAATATTAATAAGATGATGTACAAAATTGAGAGATCAACAATCAGCTAATAATTATTCTGGTGAGCACTAAGTTAGCAAGGATTGGTGAAACAAAGTAAAAGGCATTGGCTGCATTGAAACAAAAAACACTGAATAGTAAAGGAAAAACAAGAAAATGTTTTTCAGCAAAAATCAAGTTCACTTTCGATGACACAAATAATAACAGCCAAATTGAGTGGTGAGAATGGTTTGAAATATTTTCAATTCAGTGAAGCCGGCGTGAGATGATGATAATAATTATGTTTTTGATTGAAGAAGCATAAGATAAAATAGCAAATCATTGGTATAGTGATGTACACAAATCGATAGCAAGTTCAATTGACAGTGATGACCACCATCAGAATTGGATATTGATACTTCAGTTGAAATATTATTTTTATCCTTATGATTTTTCTTGTTGATGATGATGATGATGATGGTGGTGGTGGTGGTGGTTGTTTATATTTTGTTGTTTTTGAAGGTAGGTTAAAGTATTAGTGGTTAAAATAATTGATGGTCGAATTGGTGGTCATAACGAAACTGACAATAAGGAATCCATAGTGAGAAAGAGATCACGGCAAGAAAAGATGTTTAATTGGAGTGAATGTGTGCCTAAAAAGAGAAACAGAGAAGAAAAGAACACACGAAACAACAGTGTGTGCACTGGAAGGAATTATGCTTCTCCTCCTTTTTGGTGTCTACAGTGTGTTTCTTTGCGTTCAAAGCCAAAGAAAGAGGGAAACATTATATGGAGAAAGAGAGAAATGAAGAAGAAGAGAGAGATAGAAAGAGAGGGAGCAAACACAAAGAGAAACCAGAGGGGAAAAACTAAAGACCCCCACGACTACGACTTGTTTTTTCCCCTGGTTTTGCGAGTGCACAAGTACACGCACATTCACAGACTTGTTAGTTTTCTTTATCCTCTTATTTTACTTTCTCATCTTCATTTTCATCATGGCTGAATATGGCTGAATGACCTTTGCCTGGGCACTGATCTTTCTCTCTCTCTCTTCTCTTTCTCATATTTCTCCCTCTCACCCGGTATTACTATCGATTTTATTCCGATATTGCGAGGCTCTTTTAATCCTGCCTTATTGCTCTTTGTCTTCTCTCTTTTAATTACTTTCATTTCTTTTCCTTCCTTTTCTCTTTCTCTTTTCTTATTCAAATATGAAAATAACTGAACAAGTTACCCTGTAAAAACGTGGATTCAATTCGAGTGCCCATATTGACCCAATAAACTGTTGATTCCTTGCTCTTTCTACTTTAACTTTTAGAAATTATTTACCATTATTTTACCATTTCTTTATTCAATGTCAAATTTTGATTTTGAGCAATAATTTAAAGTTTAATTATCATTTTGAAGGAAACAAATGATGAAATTATTTCCTTTATGTTTGTCAGCGCTTTCAAAAGCTTTTCTTTTTGTCTTTTGTGCTTTTTCTCCTTTTCATGTGTTGTTGCCTTCTTAGATCAATTTGCCATTTAGTTTAAGCTTTCGTAAAGAGCTTTACCAAAGAGTGTTGTTTGTTTAAGCACATCATCCATCTGAGTTGGCTCGTCGAACCTTCTATCTTCTCATCCATAGATTTGTTTTTCTTTGAAACTCTGAAATGAGTTCAATTAACGACGACTGTTTTTGTCTCTTTCGCTTTCTCTTTCTCACATTACTGCTTTCCCTCCTTTTGCCTCCTTTACTCTCCCTCTCTCTATTTGATCTCATAATTTTCTCAAGCCTGAGGTGAAAACTAAACTGAACAAGACAATTCCAGGTCACCATACCGAGATTTTCACCATACCTTTTTACAGTCTTTCCTGTCTTCTCTATCATTATTTTGTATCATCAATTTTTTTTACCTGATGTCCTTTACTGTGCAACATTGATATTTTTCAAAAGCTAATAGATGAGTGACAAACCACCCATTGTCGTGATTATTACGTACTGTTTTGGTTTCATTATTTCTTTGTCGACATAATCACAGTCTACAAATATATATGATATTACCAGAAACTTTTCAACATGTTCTGTTTAATCAAGATTATATTTTGCTCTACCAAACATCTCAAGTTGTTTAAATGAAATGAATTCCATTTGCGTTCTCCAAACTACCAATCTTCAAGTACAACAACAACCAACACAACTGCATCTACAGCCACCACCATCAACAACAGAATATCAGAATCATCAGCAGAAAATGGAATCTTTTTGAAACCTGTGACTGGCCTAGTTAATCAGTAACCAGCAGCGAAGACTGGAAAAGAAGAGGAGGGAGAAAAAGAAAGGAGAAAGATATTTCGAATTGGAAAAAGAGAAAGATAAAAGTTAGAGGAAAAAGTAACTTTAAAGAGGGGAATGGAAAGAGAAGAAGCAGTTAAAGGGGAGCAAAGTAATGAGAATGACAGAGAGTAAAAAGTAACACGGCAACTGCGATCTTGCACGCAGGATGGTAAGAATGGTGAAAATGTTGATGAGGAGAAGGAGAAGAAAATGGCAAAGAAGAGGATGAATCCTGCGACACGCACAATGCGCAAAGTATTATAAGTCTACAGTTTACCAAAAAGCAGTTTGTTGCTGTCCAATCTTTATATTCGTGGGTGTGCTTTTAATTCACTCTGTACATACACACACACACACACACACACATCCATACACTTTGCTTTGTCTGCGTGTCTGTTTTTGTTTCTCCCTCATCATCTCTTGATGTGTGTATGTGTGTGTGACAGTCTGTGTGTGTTCATGTTAAAGCTCTAACTTTGATATCGATTTTTTTCAACCATCTCACCCTTTTCTCCTTCTCTTCCATTCTCTCTTTAATTCACTCACTTTCAGTATACTTTACACAACACACACACACACAAACACTAAATCCATACACTCATGTATTCAACCTTCTCCCCAATTACTCGCAACATCTCTCATTGAAATGGCCTTTTCCACTCTACCTTCCTCCTCCCTTCATTTCTCCTGTTTCTCTTTTACTGCTGCTTGCTATAAACCTCTCTCTTTTCCTTTTCATCCATCTCTTTCTACCTTTCTTTCTTCCTCTCTTTCCTATCAGCATCGATCGATAGTTCTATCATGTGGATGCGTTGTTTTTGTCTTGTTTGTAGTACTCATTGTTACCCGATTTTATGCTTTCCCCAACAAGTTTTCCTTCATTTTTTCACTCACCACTTCAATCCGTCTGTTTTATTGTTTATCAGAAATCAGTCTTTTTAACAGTCATCTACTTCTTCATTAGTACATTGATGGTTTGATGATAACGATAAATCTCAACAAAATTAACTATTCTCTGAGGAGTAGGAAACTCTGAATATGTGTTTATCGATCTCATAGAAATGAATCCTTAACTAGAGTGAAAAAAAGGCGGATTAGGTATTGTTGGTTTAAATAGGCTATTCAGTTACCAAAAGATTTACTTAATTTTCATTGATAATAAGTCACTATTACACTATATGACAAGGTTACTCGGTTTTTCAAAATTCAACTTTTCCTCACTGAAACTGAATTATGAGACACCATGTTTTGAATTAAATGTTTTACTGAAGTCATCGAGTTAAATATTCACCAAACTAACAGGCATTAACAGTATGGTAATATTGCCAGTATTTTTGGTACACAGTTAAGGAGACTTTACGGTTATGGCTTATACAATCAATAGAGATGCCATTGTAATCTACTGGTTATTTACTTTTGAACATTTGCTCAATTTGAATAACTACCCAATCAACCTCAACTTACTCAAATGGTCTACTTAAATAATCGTTAAGTTTAAATTTTAAAGAGCGAAATCAATGGATAAATTGATCAAAGTTAACTAACCGATGTTGATATTCAACAAATTTATCCTTAAAACCAAAATTTTGCAAACCATTGCTCAAGATATCACAAGAAAAAATATCCAACAAAAAAAAAAACAAAACCGGTTAACATGAAGTCAAAATGTCCACACCATTGATACATTGTGATCCAACAAAAAATGGCTAAAGTACTTTGAACGGATCCAGGCATGAAGAAAATTAAATGTTTTCTCTGATAGACGGAAATTTTACTAAATCAAGGTCTAAGGCTCTTAAAATGGAAATTGCGGTTTCAAATTCAAATAGATTCACCTTAAATCCACTGGAACAAATTAATGGATTGAAAATGTTAAAAACGGTTTAAAGACAAAACCAAAATTTTGTGTCTAGACTAAAAGAGACATTTTCTATAACAAGTTGTTACTAACCAATCTTGTATCTAAAGATTGTTATTTTTAGCCAGAAAATCATCTATACCGATTGACTAACAAAGTAAATTGAGAAAACAATCGAGAAAATTTTTGTTTATTTCTCAGATTTTTTGTCTCATAAATTTATTGTTATGTTGTTGATCGTGAAATTGTTTTAACCATTTCTTTGAACATAATCTTATTTGTTGACACATACCGGATTGGGTTAATAGTAACTGAAAATGTGTTTTATTTTTTATTCTCTTGATTTATAGCAATTTATTAGCTGATTGACCTACAATACAGATAAGTTATTATATCAGGCTCTGTACTTTGAATCTCAAACCAGTCTTGGTGGTGATGAAATTATAAATTTACCAACCTTATTTACTGGTACAGAGTTATATTTTGTCATTAACTGAACTGGTATCGTTGATTCCTAGATCTCTTTGACTTATACCTTTCTGGTACTCCTGGTTTATCAAGTTATCGATCGTTGGTCAAAATTTTGTTTAACTAATCCCTGAACTCTAGATTGAGTCTATCCTAGAGACATCTTTTGGTTTATAATGTACAACACAGATAACTATTAATCAAATACGAACGTTGACTGATTAAAGCGGTTAATTATGCCAGTATAATTGTGGTCTGAAAAAGTGCTTGCAAGCAAATCTAGAGTTTAAAATAATTTACGCCCATTAAAAATTATCGATACAGTAATACACAACTGGAATTAAACAATGTTTTGAACATTTACAAGGTTAGAATATAAATCTGCCTCAGTTAGTCTGTCGTGAGTAACAAAAATTTGAATTGAGCAGTCGATCGACCCATATTCGAAGCTATTCTGAAATCGTTTGTTCCTTTTAGATTGACTTTACATTTTATGGAACAAACGAACGAAAAAAAAACACTAAAAATTAGTTCGGTCGTGTTTAAATTAACAATTGTTGCGAATAATTGAGTAAAACTGATTCATTTTAATAAATTCAGAGACTAAATCTACCTAAAACTTATGTTTTACAATAAATTGTAATTTCTTATGGAAATTGTGAGTAAGATTATTAGTTTAAAAATTCTTCTTCAACTACAATTTATTGCCAGAAATTAATCCATAAGTTGTATATACAAGTCATTAGCTCAAATCGCATGTGAATATTAATTAGAATAATCGGTCAATTTAATCATCAACTTTTTGGTTTGCTTTCCGATTCGTTCAGTCTCCCTAAACTGTAATGAATGATTGTGATGAAAATTTACGATAATCCAAGATCAATGATTTCTCATGACAATCGGGTTAGTTGAAGCTTTGGGTAATTAAATCTTTCTTTGAAAGCAAACAACAATTAGGCACATCTTTGATCCTCGGAGTCAACTGATCTCTAATAAACTTTTATTTCGTAAATAAATTGTACTTCATTATAAAACAAAATAGTTCCAGGTTGTTAAACAAGAGCATCGTTGAGAAATCCTACAGGTAACATGTCAGTCAGTTAATAACATGATTAATTCGTCTAACACGTAATAACGTTAACATTTGTAAGTCGTAAGATTTAACAATGTTGCAATCTTGAACACCAGCCTGAAACCTATTTGGACTCTATTCATCTTTCTTTGCACTTGGATTTTGGTCACCATCAATTTACTTATAATTGACCATTAGTGATAGATTTTGAATCTATCAGTCCTTTTTCTTTCGTTTTTAAACGGTGTGGTTAATTAATTGTTTTGGTGGTACAATATGTAGCGTAGTTGCTTTCCTCAGAAACTGCGTTCTGGTAATGAGTGTGTCTGTTTTGTTTTAGTGTCTTTGAAATATTGCTTTCTTCATTCTCAAATGTTCGTCAAACAAAAAACAATTGATATTTTTGGGTCCATCTTTGGTACATGAAGGAGATTAGCAAAGTATTGGTATCTCTCATTGCCAAAAAAAGACAAGTCTACAAGAAATTTTTTGGTTGTTGAGGGTGAAGTTCGCTCTCGTAGATGAAATATTTATAGGAAATAAATTTTGTAACATATATTATCTGTTCAACTTTTTCTAGGAGTTTTAACGCCTCTTTGGGTTAGACCTTCAAAACGCTTGTATGTATAGTTAATAAACACCCAATCTTTGGGACTAGTTTCGGTATCTTGAGGAGCTGAGGCTATAAAGTAAAAAGAAAGAAAATTAGAGATGTAACAAATAACAAATCAGCTGGTAACTTACGTATTTTGAGATCAACATCGGGAAACTCGTCAAAGTTAGAAGTATCATCAATACTTTTGACCTCCACCGGAATTGCTGCAGGACGTTCTCTAAAATAGTAAATTGAATGAAAGTAAAGGATAATTTAAAATAGAAAGTTCCAAAATAAAGTATGTTGATTAGAAAGTGTGTTGAGGCCGATAGCCGATTGCATTATTCATTAGTAAGATGAAAGCTTTTTTGTTTACCTGATATGTTCCCAATCAACACCTTTAAAAAAGAGATGCTGTTTTAAAGAATCAAGTGAATTAACTCTTCTTTCAGCTTGGCAACAAAATTTTTTAATCAAATCCTCTGAATGTTTTGAAATTGGTACTTCTGGTGGAAAAACAAGTGTCTTTTCCCAATTCATAACTTTATGGTATGTTTCTTGGGGTGTTTCGGAGCAGAATGGTGGATAACCAATCAACATTTCATACATTATAACACCTAAGGACCACCAATCACACGATTCATTGTAACCATCTTGTTGAAAAACTTCTGGAGCAATATAATCGGGTGTACCAACGGTAGAATAAGCCAACTGACGACGGTTTTTCTTCCAACTCTCAGCTCTACGTTTGGAATCCATAGGATTGCTTGAGAAATCACTAGGTTTGGCTTGCGATAAATCACGATAAAATTCAGTTCGATGTGATTTCTTCAACCCTGTACAAAGGCCAAAATCAGATAATTTGATGTGTCCCTGAGGAGAGAAAAGAATAGTAATAATTAATCAAAATGTGAAACATGAAAAAACAAAGTTGACATAGTTATAGAATGTTAAATAAGATGGAATTGGAAGCCTAAATTGAAACTGAATAAAAGTATGAGGTGTAGTTAATTATAGGTGAGCTGGAATAAAAACTCCAAAAAACATAATTGATTGTATTAGAATAAAAAAAGGATTGTACTCATTAATGGATTGAGTTCGCGTGCTTTTTTAGATACAGGCAAAATGGAATCAAAGCAAATTACCTTTGCGTCTAATAAAAGGTTATCAGGTTTAATGTCTCTATGAATAAATCCTAATTTATGTATTGAATCGATTGCAAGGGCCGTTTCAGCAATATAAAATTGGGTACACTCCTCGGAGAGGGTATCTTTTTTCATTAATAAAGTCATCATATCGCCACCGGGCAGGAACTCCATAATAATGTAAAGATTAATACAATCTTGGAAACTATAATACATTTTGACAACCCATTGATGGTCAGCTTCAACCAGAATATCTCTTTCTGCTCGAACATGAGCAACTTGTTCTTTTTCAAGCATATCTGCTTTACGTAAAATTTTCATCGCGTATACATGACCAGTATCTTTTTTCTGTACTAATCGAACCTCACCAAAAGCTCCTCGACCAATAACTTTAAGGGGTTCAAAGTCATCAACAGCAAGTCTTGATCTTTTCAATCGAAGAAATTGTGTTTCCTTCTTGGCATATTGCTTTCTCAAATCTTCTCTCTGTTCACAATCCAGATGCAAAAACAGAGAATCAGTCAGTCATGTAACCAAAAAAGGTGCAATCATAAAAAGGAAGAATAAAAAATGTGTTAGATAGATAACTAAAGGTATAATACTGGAACAATTGTCCAAGTAACGAACAAATGGACTAGAACAATTGTTTAGTTGATAAGAATGAGAGTTATCAAATTCTGATGGGTGGTTAAAATGAAAATGATTGGTGAGTGGAATAACTTGTTGATGAGATGGGCAGAAGGGGAACAAGAAAGGGTACAGAGAAAGAAGATGATTATGCTGGATGTGGAATGATGACAGAGAAAGAAAAGAGATTGTATGATGAAAAAATTGAATATTGAGGGCGGTTGATAGGAAGATGAAAAAAGTTTGCTGATTCCTGTTTCCGTGAATTGGGATCCTACATAAACAGAGCACCAACCTGTTCTTCAGTTAAGGATTCATCTTTCAATGATTCAAGAAGCCTTTCCTGTCTGATAGCCGAAGAAAAATAAAAAGGTTCAAGAAATAAAGAAAAGAATACAATTAGACCAGGTTGAATTAAAATATTTAAATCAGTGGCAAGATGATGATGATGATGAGAACTCAGGGGACAAAAAGTAATAATTTGTTTTGATCTTAAATTCTATTTCTATTCTAATAATTTCATATCATTCAAATTTGCTCTTTTTCATTATTTGCTGATTAAAACACAGCTTTTACAGCAACTATCAAGGACAGAGCAATTGAAAAAAGTGCAATACAAATTGTGTTGAATAAAACCTGTAGATTTTCAAGCAACATCATCACCACTTTTACCATTTAGTGATCTAGAAGAAACATCAACCATTACATACCTATTTTTCCTTTCAATATGCTGAGCAATCAAATTGCTGAAATAATTTTCCAAGTGAACTTTAGCTTTGGTTGCTTTGTCTAATGTATGTCCACTTAATCGAATCTGTTGACCGAGCTCACGTGGAGCTGACATAATTCAAGTGGTGGTGAAAGGTGAACTATGATGATTGAAAAACTATGCTGTTGTGTTCACAAGAAATAAAAGGAGAGAAGTTATGGTGATGGTGATGATTATGGCGATGGTGGTAGTGTTGGTTGCAGCAATAGTAGTTGTGATTATTGAATATGGTGTGATGATGACGAAGATAAGATGACTCGGAGATAAAAAGACTCACAAATCGGAAGAGAGAGAGAGAGAGAGAGAAGAGAAAAATGGAAGGCTCAAATACAATTGAGATTAAACGTTAATGACAAAAGGTAAAGAGGGTTTGATTTGTGTATATTTGGTAGTACTGGATATAGAGAAACAAAAAGGATAGTTGAACTGGGGAATAGGTAAATCGCAATCACCATATAATCAGAGATTATCTAAATTGTAAGCTGGATAGTTGATCAAGAAACAAAATTAATCAACAGTCAAATAAAACAAACAAACCAGAAGGAAAGGAAAGACAGATTATAAATATATAAATAATAAAAACCCAAACAGAGAGAGAGAGAGAGGTAAGAAGCAGAGAAAAAAGAAAGTAAACAGATGATTTTTACTTCTTGCTCAGGTCTAGGCACCGATTGTGAAATGTAATGACAATTAACAAGATTTACAAAATATATTAAATGGAACTTTGAGCAGAATCATGTAAATGTATGTTGATTTAAATGTAAACATAAGATTATAATTATGTTGAGAATAGGAAAAAATTGTAAAAAACACACACAATAATAGGAAGAGAAACAAAACACAAATAATGTAGAGAAAAGAGGAACAATTTTGTAACCCGACCGTTAGTGATTTGTTACTGAATGGAGTGATGTTTTTTGTTGTTTTCCTGAAAGATGAAAGAGAGAAACAAGTACAGTGAGTGAGATAAATGCTTTATTCTTGCAATTGATTTATTTAATCAAAAAATGACGTCTAATCTTACGTCATTCGATAGTTACAGTTGCTTGAAAATGGATATGCATTATAACTCTCTAATTTGACTGTGTCCATCTTATTTTACCTAATCTTTGAAAATGCAATTTAAGACCATGTGAATTATATTGTTACACCTAAATATGCAAATGAAAATAGGTTGATTTGTGAATAATGTGGAAATCTGAGTAAACAAAAAATTCTAGACTGTTTGCCTGGACTTGGTTTATTTTGGAAAATATCTTTTCATATCAATTTTTAATTTAAAAGCTATAATCCAAATACAAAAACTAAATACCAAATGTATATTTTTTGATTATCCGAGGATATTTTATTCATAATTAAAAATTTGAGCTAGAAAACAATTTTTTTTAAAATGATAAGCTGAATTGAATTTCAGGTGTTGGATATTTTTCTTATTAAATTAGGATTCATGATCAAGTGAACCAAGAAAGTCCTTCAATTTGATTGGATCTTGCTACTTATTCCTAACCAATCCGTTTGCCCCTTTAACGGTTAAACTTTACGTTCACCAGCTCAACCTTTCTTTACATATGATTGTTTTTTTATTTATTCATCTATCTCATTAAATTTAATTAATATTATCTTTATTAATTTTTCTACTTGTTTATACTTCAAATGAATTCAGATCGAAGTAGTTCTATAAAACCTCCATTAAAGAGTGCAACAGGCTGGCCCAGAGGATGTCAATTAAAAGAAGATGTTTCTTTGAATAAATATTTACTTGATGCCAATCGGACCATTAACTTGTAAGTAAATAGGGGAAGTTTTGATCGTAATTAATTTTTAAATTTCACCATTCACTTTTTAAATTTTATGTCCAAATTTGCAGTGATCAAGATTCTAACATTGAACTGATTTTGTTTTTGTTTTCTGTACCCTTTCATAACATTCTGCCTTTGTAAAGATACTCTTTAGATAATTATTCTTTTGGTACCAAAAATGCTCTCTATGAGAAAGATGCATCTATATTGGCGCGATTTCAACGTATGAAAGAGGAATTTGCTGTCTATGGAATGAGACGATCAGTTGATGCCGTACTTTTGGTTCATCAGCATAAAATACCTCATGTATTACTTCTTCAATTAGGAACAACTTTCTTCAAGTTACCTGGAGGAGAACTGAATCGAGGGGAAACTGAGGTTGATGGGTTGAAAAGGCTGCTAAATGAAATATTAGGCCACGATGAGGATGATGATAATTTTGCTGTTCATTGGAAAGTTGAAGATGTTATTGGCAATTGGTGGAGACCAAATTTTGATCCTCCTCAGTATCCATACATTCCGGCTCACATTACTAAGCCTAAGGAACACAAACGATTGATTCTGGTCCAATTACCAGAGGAGACTAAATTCATTGTTCCTAGAAATTATAGACTTGTGGCTGCTCCAGTTTTTGAGCTATTTGATAATGCTCAGGGTTATGGGCATATTATTGCTAGTTTACCTCAAGCTTTAAGTCGTTTTAATTTCAACTACTTATGACCAAAATTGCACTGTTGATCTACTCTTTTTTAATTCGTTTCACTTGGTGAATAATGAAGAATCAAAACAAGATTAAGTAGTGCAATTACTACTTATAAATCCTTTTCAACTAAAGACAAACTAAAATATTCATGATCCAATCTTCTCGATCGACGCATCATTCCTCTAATTTGATGTATCAATTCATTATTTACATAGATATAATTAAATTTCAAATGTGATCTAAACTTTCTCACTTGGATAAAAATGTCTCGGTTTTTAGCAAGTCAGAAAAAGTGCAATATTCTCTACTTAAGAGATCAATTCAGATCAACAAAAATTTTGTTCAATTTAATGTGTTTTAACAATCAAATTCATCTTTGATTTGCTTAAGCAAATCCAGGTTTATATCAGAGGAATCGATTGTCAATATATCGATGATTGTTAGTATCGATTTATGCAACCACGTTAATTTTTCGAATTTTTTTGTAATCAAGTTTATTAGAATTAATTGTCAGTTGTTTTGAGAAATAATTTGGATTCATTTGAACTCAGATCAATCAGTCTCTTTAGTTGTAATAAATTTCATCATTAGTGAACTCTGTTCTTAAATAAAGGTCATCTTTTCGGGTTGGTAAGTATTTTAATTCATTTCCCTCTATAATCTCAGTGAATATTTTACCCTTTTCTCATTAAAACATTAACTTCTCATTCTGTTTGCTTAAATCCTCGCCTACCTTTATTTTTTATTTGTTTATGCATTATTAATCACTCCTTTTGTTTTTTTCTGGCCTTACCTTTTATCACTTGATAAATCTGTTTTGTCCCTTTTCTGCATTTAGAGCACACTCTGTCATTTCTTTATACTCGACATTTTAATCTCGCTGCTATAAAGTATCATCAAGTTGTTTCACCCAACACCCTAGCAATCGTGATTACTGCCTCTGAAGTTTTAGCTAAACTGAATCAACATGTCTTCTAATCGTGCATTCAACCACTTAATTTCAATTCGATGGGATTGTTGCAATGGATTGACTCCTGATGCAATTATAAGTCAACTGAAAGATTTGCTCAAAAATAAATTTGCTACAAACCTATCCTATGAAGCTCCTCTTGGTGATGGCTCGATCGCAATTTTGGCTGCATCTGAAAATTCATTGGATCCTAATCTGACTATCATTATTCGTAGATACAATAAATCGGAATTGATCACACTTAACATTGAATATCCTGTTTCTCGAAATCAATCCACTTTAGGTACAATTTCTTATATTAAAAATCTTTTTTTTGCAGCTAATGCAATTTGTAGGTTACAGACGTGAACATACACGTTTCCTACAAAATTATCCGGTACAAGTTAAATAGCCATGATCTTGATTAATTTTTAATAGTGTTTTAACATCCTTTAAGTGCATTTATACCTTGACCCATAAATTCTCCAGTCATTATGCTGATCATTTTATGAAGGTTGTAGTTACTATGTTTGGTTTGAATTATTTTACTTTACCAATACTCCTAGACAGCTTTCCGGTCATTTATTCATAATTTTTTGTTAAATTTTACAGATGAACATAGATCTATCAGTCGAATTATTGATGATCTGAAGAACGAATTAAATGATAGTCTTGGTGGAGGAGTTGAGAAAATACCAGCTTTAAAACTGGGAAGTGCAGTTCCTAATTATTACGCATCATCCGATGATCGTCTTCTCGAATACGATTTTGAGGAAGTTTTATTTTCCAAAAAATCTGCTTACCAACATGTCAAAATTCTCAAATCAAAGACTCTAGGTAATGCCTTATTCCTTGATGATTTACAAAATTTGGCCGAAAAGGATTTGCCTTATACACATGGTCTTATGCACTTTGGTCACTTCGATTACAAAGACAAAGATATTTTGATTCTTGGCGGAGGTGATGGTGGCCTTCTTCATGAATTGCTCAAGGAAAAACCTAAACATGTTACCATGATAGATATAGACGAAGTTGTAGTCGAATCTTGTCGGATTCATCTTCGAGGTGCTTGTGGAGACACTATGGACAAAATGAAAACTGATAATTATGAAATAATTATTGGAGACTGTATAAAGTATTTGGAAGAATATGGAAGTAATGGTAAACAGTTTGATGTAATTTTCAACGATTTGACTGATATTCCTTTGAGTAGTGATACCGATCAAGTTGCCGCTAACCTTTGGGCGTTCATTAAGAAAATTCTTCTTCTTTCATTCAAATGCTTACCCAGTGGTGGTAAATATTTCAATCATGTAAGTATCTTTAGAGTACTTGAGTCATAAAACTCTAAGCAAATATTTAATTATGTAACGAATATTTCAATTCACATGCAGGCTATCGGATCAGGTTGCACTTCAGCACTTCAAGCTTATGAGAATGTCCTCAAAGAATTGCCTTATAAAATTGAATTTTCTCATCATGCATCTTTTGTACCATCTTTTTTGGAAGAGTAAGTCGTCTATCTATTTTATCTGTGAAAATAGTAAAACCTTTTTATCATTTTGTCTTAGGTGGGTATTTTATGATGTCACTAAAGTGGAGTAAAGGACGATTATCATCTCAATGCACATGTTAATAACTGATCCTATGCAAAATCACCTCAACAATCTAACTTAGATTAGGATTAAAATCACTTTTTTTGCAATATCATTGTCATTTCCTTAGTAATAGTGAATCTAGTCAACAAAATTGATTTCATTCAACCTGAAATTAAAGCTTTTTTTGCTATTCCCTGTTCATTCCTGTCTTCCATGCACTATCCAATTAGTATTATCCAATGGTTTTAACTTGAAGATATAGTTGAAATAAATCAATAATCACATTCGAAAGTAATTTTGATCTCAAGATCATCCTGTAATCACTTCTGAAAGCAATTAAAATATACAATAAGCAATAACTAAAACTGCTATTGATTTATTTAATGAGTTTATCCAGATCACTGAGCTATAGCTTTGTTTTAAATATTTCAACAGATCGAGATTAATTATGTCCAAGGCTACTTTGATATTAAATATGTCAGCAATCAGAATGAAAGTGAATAGACAAGCGTTTACAAAGTTTAGCATGCTTTGAATTATGATTATTCACGATTTTATTGCTAGTTTCATATTAACAATTTAACTTGCTTGTTACGAGCAGCTTGTACAAATCGATCTGTCTAAGCGAAAATATTAAGTGAGAACAACTTCTTATTTATTATTTGGACTGTAAGTGGACTTTGTAATCAGAAGTTGCTTATTTAGGTAAAAAAATATTACCAAATTTTACCGGAATAGAATTTACGTCAATTTAAATGCCTCTCAGCTAGTTCAGGAGCACTGAAAACTCCGTTCTCGGTGATAAAGCCGCCAGTTATCAAATTTACTGGTGTTACATCGAATGAGGGATTCCAACATGAGACTTCAGGAGGAGCAATATACGTCCCGTTAATCATCTTGACTTCCTCCTGTGACCTTTCTTCAACCGGTATTTCTGATCCATCTTGCTTCTCAGGATCATATGTTGACATAGGAAGGGCAATATAGAAAGGCACTGAATGGTGTTTAGCAATTACAGCAATTTGATAAGTTCCTATCTTATTGGCAGTGTCTCCATTTTTAACTACTCTATCAGTACCAACGACGACAGCGTGGATTTTATGGGAAGTCATCAAGGCTGCAACCATATTGTCACAGATTAATTTACAAGGTATTTCGTCTTTGACGAGTTCATATGCAGTTAATCGTGACCCTTGATTAAAAGGTCGAGTTTCTGTAAAATAAACCATCTCTAGTCTTCCCATTTCATGAAGAGACCTTATAACACCGAGAGCTGTTCCATACCCAGCTGTAGCCAAGCTTCCAGTGTTACAATGAGTCAAAACTGCAACTTTTTCATCTGAATTATTCTTAAGACAGTTAGTTATGATATGGGAAGCTCCATATTTTCCAATTGATCGGTTAACTTGAATATCTTGATCCAAAAGTGATTCTATGTAAGTTATTATTTTATCAACCAGAAAATCGAAAGTGATTTCTTCCTTGGATACATCATTAGATACCAGACTCAATAATTTGGTACACTCGTTACGGACATTTATTGCCGTGGGTCTAGCTTCACAGAGCAATTGACAGGATTTCTCAAGATAACGGTATAATGCTTCTTTAGTTAATCCAGTTAATTTACCTAGATCCAACAGCTTATCTGGTGAAGCTAATTCAACAGAAAGAGAAAGAAGACCAACTATTGCAATACAAGGGGCACCTCTGACCAGCATATCTTTGATTGCATTAAAGCCATCTTCAACACGTTCAATTGTCACAAAAACCTCGTTTAACGGTAATTTACGTTGGTCAAGTATTGTGAGGCTGCCTCTAGAGTAAATTATGTGATTCATTTTGTGTAGACAACTTTGCAAAGTAAAATTAATGCTTTTGATTAACACATTAAACACAATTTAAAGAGAATACTGTTTTTACTTAAAAACTTACACTTTCAATGTTATTGTGACAAAATAGACCAGATGATCAGATTAGATCATTTCTATTCTTCTCAATAAATTTTCTTGTGATAATTCGAAAAGAGAGGTCGCCACCTGAAGAAGGTTTGCATTTCCCAGTTGATTTTCAATCATCAATTGAAAACTAATCACGATCAACTAACTAGCCACTCAAAAGAAAAACCGTCTTCTAATTCAAGCAAATTATCTGAATCAAAACTCCTTATATGAATAAACACCCAAAACTAAGCAAAATAGGTGAATATTGAGACTTAGCCTGAATGAAGTAATAAAAATCGAATCGAAACAAAGGATATGAAACAAATTCATATCAATCACAATTAAAGTAAGTATGAACACTGCGATTGTTTCAACGCTTTTGTAGATAACTTACTGTTTATATTCCAGGTTGGTTAATTTGCTAACTTCCTTTAAGCTACTCTTGTATTATCATCTGAAATATAAATTTCAAATTGGAATTTCCACTTGAGTAACTAATTGTCTAATTGTTGCAATTTATTTTATTTTATTTATTTTACTGGAATGGATGTAAATTTTCCGATTTATCTCTATATTCTGTTCATGACCGAGTTTTCATGCCTTTGAAGACAAAGAATAACTGTCATACTCTTTGTTGTAACAGTTTGGATCTGCTCTTTCCCGACTAGAAGTATCAGTGTCTTCAGTAAGTTAGTCAGATGAAATTAAAAATGTATAAGAGATCTCATCTAATTAACTAAATTTTCTCAATTTCCATCCAATCAGCTTACGAATAGTTGGCTTAGCTATTAATATCGCAAAGCTTCGAAAAAACCTGAAATCATCTTTAAAATTTCACAATTTTAATCATGTTAATAAACTTAGTAAATTAAAAAGATGTAAATAATTTTGTTGAATTTGGTTAAATTGAATATTTTTTCATTATCTGAATAATTTGTCTCTGATTTATATTTCATCGATTTCCCGATTTCACGGATCAGAAGGGCTCAAGAGGAAGCTGACGCTTTTCCTTGGCATTTTTCCTAATTATTTAATCCATTCTCTTGGTTTTTAATGCAATTTGAAATTAGCTCTCAAAACTCGGCTTATCAAAAGCACACCAACTTGAGATCTCTTGTAAACACAGTTTAAATTGTTAGTAATAGATAAACTAAAGAAAAAGAAAAGTGAACATTAAAATCGATATTCACGTTTCATTCTTCATTGTTTTATAATCATGAGACAAAAGTCAAATTTTATGTCACTAAATAATTGAAAAATTTGTCTTCTAGAAGATAAAACTGATTCAGAAAATAGAGTTGCAATCCATCTATCTCTCTTTCTCTCTCTTTCTATTTCTCCTTTCTCTCTTTCTTTCTCTGTCTCTTTTCTCGTTTCTTTCTGTACATCATCTGGTTTGTCTAATAAATTTGAGTCGTGTGTGTATTTGGTCCTATTGTGGATTTATACCATAAGGCTGCTGCTCCACTGCTCTTCAATTAAATTAATTACTTGAAGACAACATTGTAATCAAGTGTTAAATATGTAATAATTCAGACTTTTTCTATTCATTTTTATGTGTTGTTGATTTAAGAGGGAGAAAAGGATCACAGCTCAATCATCTGGTCATCATCTTCATCGTTTTCTGCTTGCTGTGGAAAGAAAATCTTTTTGTTCTCATTTTGCCTGTTTTTCTCTTATTTCTCTCACACACTCTTCTTCTCAGGTCTCAAACTATGGAATCATCGAGTGATCATAATTCAGGATGGCTTGATATAACTCAGGAGTTTGTTGATGCATCCAAAGGTCAGTTTTAAATAATTGCTAAAAATCTTCGCCATTAAAAGTCATCTTGGTAGGACTATTGCAGGGATGTCCTGTTTTCAATCCAAAATTTCAATTTTATTGAATTATTCTTGTTGAAAAGGTCTTCTTAAAATGTTTGATAACAGTTTTGATGAATGATAATATTACATTACGAGTAAAAAATGTTTTACAATGTTTTTTGGCTTATGATGGTTTTTCCCTCTCGTGTTAAACAGCATAGAGATATTAACTGAATGAGCACGGAATTGCCCTATTTAATGTAATTGATTATTCAGTTTGATTTTATCTCCAACTTAACAGCTAATGTGATTGGGGTAACTTTTTAAATTATTTTACTTTGCTTTTGTTAATTTTTTTTTACTTTTATTTACAGAACTTGAACGTGGAGAATTGCTTCATGATGATATGTTCGGTCTTTTTGAGGCAATGTCAGCAATTGAAATGATGGATCCCAAAATGGATGCTGGGATGGTTTGCAATAGAGATAGAAAAGTTCTCAATTTTGAACAATCAGTGGAAGAAGGAAAATTAAAGATAAAAAATTTAACCAGCGAAGAAAAGATTGGAATTATT
Source organism: Tetranychus truncatus (assembly GCA_028476895.1). NCBI lineage: Eukaryota > Metazoa > Arthropoda > Arachnida > Trombidiformes > Tetranychidae > Tetranychus > Tetranychus truncatus. The sequence goes on from CM052060.1 coordinate 20,235,964, forward strand.
GATGATACATTCAGCTGTTTGGTAACTTGGTTGGAAGGTCATTCATTGGCTCAAACGGTTTTCACCAATCTCTATTTACATAAACCACTTGCCATTGAGGATAAATGTTTACGCAGTTTTAGTCTTATAATTTTAAAATTAGTTGAAATTATAAGAGATTTCGTGTATCGTGGAAATGTCTTCGAGGAAGAAGATTTTCAACCGGCTTTTTTGTACCCTTTTGCAATGCCCTGTACCATTACGGATAGTAAAGCTTGTGGAATGATTCGAGATGTTGAAGAGGAGATGCAAAAGAAGGTTAAAAGCTATCAGAGAACGTTAAATAGTCTAAACAAAAGTCGTCCAGAAGAATTAATGAAGACTAGTGATAATAATAATAAGTTCTCTTGCGATTTAGCAGAGCAGAAAGAACATCAATTGAATCTTGCTCTTTTTGCTAGGCTTAAATTTTCTCGCCTATTTTACCAGTCACTTATTATTTTAAAGAAAGAAACCACAGCCAAGAGTAATTTAACTAATCATCACTCCCACCATCCAAATCCTAATCATCCTCATCCTCATTCTCATTCTTCCTCAACATCAACTTCTCATCATCAATCAAACTCGAAAGTCAATGTGGCTAATAGCACTAATGGTCATTGGGTTGAAGATGCAGATAGATGTCTCCAACAGTGTAGCGAAACAATCTCCATTTGGCAACAGACTCTTTCAATGGGAATAAAGCCAGAGCCAAGTTCAGTACCAACCTCAGAATATCGAGCTGATTATCCTACAATAATGGGATTTGAGCCATTAATTAATCAAAGGTTCTTACCGCCAACCTTTCCACGTTACACAAAAATGAAATCACGAAAAGAAGCTATTGAATACATAGAACATTTAGTCTCTCGGATACGCCATGTTTGCAAAATATTTGACCATATACCTTTTCAAATGGCTTTAGATTTTTTCACAGAATTCAGTAAATCTTCATCGCCACCTTCCTGTGTCCTATCACGATCATTACTTCAAGTTTTGTATCTTCCAAATGGTATTGCTCCACTAAGTGACCTAATACGTGAGGACGTGCGCAACTTTATTAAACCACCCTCACTTTATCAGAAACCCTCCATTCTAACCAATCATCCAGAGGCCAGGGAGGTTGTGGATATCTTTTTTGAAAGATGTACGCGACCTATGTCATACTTACTTCAAATAAATGGACACAATAGAGCTCGTCAACGAGATAAATTAGCTTTAGTTCTTGAAGAATTAGCAACAATTCAAGAAGAAGCTGATAAATTGGACAGTTACTTGAATACTTTGAGTTTAAAGATGGATATCCCTTGTAGTCATCTGGGTTATTTCAGCGCTTGGGTACTTTATCATATTCTTCGTGTCATGATTCAATATTTATTGTCCGGATTCGAACTTGAGCTGTACTCAACTCATGAATATCCCTACATTTTTTGGTATCTTTATGAATTTCTATATAGTTGGATGGCATCGACTCTATATCGAGCAAAATCATTCATTGCTGCCCAAGATGCTATCTCAGGTTTGTTTACCGTAAAAGCACCCAAAAAGTAATCAAAGTAATTAATTCATTAAATTACTTCTTCAATACCTTACAGAACTTAGAAATAAAAGTGTGAATAAAAAGGTTAAATCTAAAAAACGTAAACAGAAACCTCATGAACGGGAATGGACGCTCAATTCCGCTTTTCAGCAGCTTTGTGGAGGTTACTATAAAACCGTTAGTGCTTTTCGATTGGAGGGTAAATTGAAAACACCTTGGTCAAGTGCATCTAGAGAACAATTAAGGTATGAACATAGGTTTATGCCATTTCTCGTAATAGCAGCTCCACCGCCCGTTCCATATTCGCAATATCGAGAAGCAGTTGAGCGTGATAAGTGTGGGGATGTTAAAGAAACAATAGCTGAGCTTTATGCAACTGCCTGTAAATGCTTCCATCGAGCAAAAGAAACTTTCGAAAGTGTACCAGATCCGAATGAGGAGGTTTGTCAATAATTTTACACAATAATTTTAGTCTTTGGATTTACTCTAAATTGATTTATAATTGATTTGTCTTCGATTTATGTTACAGATTTCTTCTTTTATTAAGGTCGCCAAAACAAATTTTATTGTGATAAAGCTTTTGTTAAGCGGGCAAGGAAATACAAAGGTAATTCAATTTTTATTGTTAGAAATGAATCAGAGAATAACTGGATAAAAAATATCACTTTTTGAAATTACCAAGAACCATTAATCGTAAATATTTAAAAACTTTTCAATATACAGGTATCTAAATCTGAATAATATTTTCTTCTTTTATCTTTACAGACTTTACCAGAGTTTGATTTTAGCATTAACAACAAATTTCCTGTTATTCGCATTTTGTGAATTATTATGAAATTGTGCTTTACCAGAATAAAATTGTAAAAGCCATTATTAAACAACAAGCTGAAACCCAAGGGCTCAATCTTTCGCCAATACGTGCAGCTTTCCAAAAAATACCAAGAAGTCTATTTAATAAAAAATCATAGAGAAAAAAGTATTTATATTAAAAGCATGAACAGATTAATTAATCTTGAGACGCGTTCTTTACTATTTTGTCAAAATTTTATCCCACTATTATCTATCATGATCGAGCCATTTAAAGATCATACAATATTAAATCAAATAGGAAAGCAATTGCAATTTATAGCTATCATAGAAATTTAAGAGAAGAAACCGGAATCTAAAACACGTAACATATGATCGAACAATTTTTTTTAATCTCCATCTATAAGCTTAGCGATACTAAGCTATACTTATCATAAATCCTTAGACTAAAAGAATGACAATTCAAATGAAATTATATTTATGTAATATTTACCCTGTTTTCCGACGATCCAGCAGAGTAGGCATCATAGCTCTTATAAATGAACAGGTACAGATGGACAGCAAGATGACTGTCAGGAGACTTTGAAAATTAAATAAAGCAGACTGTGGAAATGAGAGATAAATAATTAATATCTAATAAAAATCAATCAGAAAACAAACAAAATTCTTACCATTTCTAATTATTTGTGCGACAATTGATTAAACAGACACACACATACACACAAAACACTGTGAAAAAGACTCAATTTAAACAACCACAAAAACTTTGACGTTAACCAGAGTAACCAGAAATAAAGAAGCGCGTCTTTCAAAACTCACTTAAACCAATCTCAAAGCTTTAGAAACAGAATACAAAAGTAGAACAAGAAAAAAGTAGACCAAGAAATAGATCTAGTTATTAAGAATGTTTCTAGCATAATAACATGAGTCTTATCCTTCAATTTCACTGTGGCCCAAAAAATCAAATTAATAAAGATAATACTCACTGATTCTCACAATTGTCAGACAACAGAAACAACAGCATTTCAATTTCAGCAAATCTGAAATGATTGACCTGGTTAAAACTGCAGAAACAAAAAATCGAACCAAATTACAACTAGAATTAAATCAAAAAATAAAAAATGAATCAAAATTGGCAACCTTAAAGAACCAAGAGAGACGCAACTTAACAGTTAAATGCCTCCAGTACGCTAATTTAAGAATGCTTAAAAAATATGAATGCTAGAAAATTTATCGGTGACGCAAGATCTAAAAGGTTGGTGCACTCGACTTACACAACATTAATTATTGGTTAATATCTAGTGAATTCAACAATGAAAGTAAAGGTCAGCTCGAAATTGAAAATCACTTTGAAAGCAGTTAGTATGGTAAATCTGTTACTCACTGACTCAAGACGTAAATCACTAAGCATGTTTAAAAAATGTAATAGACATTATTTTTTTATGCAGGGGTAGCGTGGCCGAGCGGTCTAAGGCGCTGGTTTAAGGCACCAGTCTCTTCGGGGGCGTGGGTTCGAATCCCACCGCTGCCACCACCTTCTCTTTTTACCTCAATTTCATTCCGATTCCAACTTGAAACTAGATTCTTCTATGAACTCTCTACTAACCCAATAGATGGCATATAGCTTTTTGTTTACCATTCTTCATGACTGTTTACAACTGTTTTTGTTTTGTATCATAAAGTAATCAGATTCTGTTTCGTGCTAATTGGAGTGATTAATAAATTTGATCAGCTTTCTTATCTTTCATACTCGCCTTTCTTCATTCAAGTGGTCCATCTTTTTGGCCTTCTTCTCATTTTCCATCTTCTTTTGTTTCACAACTGCCAAATTCCGGTAAGATTTTTCTCTTTTCTCATTTTGTTTACATTTTTTTCTCATTTTTCTCCATCTTTCTTTCTTCCTTTCTTTATCTCTGTCTTTTACATCTTTTTTGTCTTTCTTTCATTTCTCACATCAAGTTATTTTTTTGCTGTTTTTGTTATCTTTTTTCTTTTTCTTCTTCTGTAGAACCTGTATATTTACGGAAAGGGATTACACTTGAAGGTTTGTTATTCTTGTTTCTGAGCTAACCACAGCATCTCTGCTACCTTCAGGTAAATTTTGATTTTCGGCTTGTTTATAATCTCTTTGTCTATTTTGCATCGCCTTGGTGTTTTTTTGTCTGTACGCTTATTCCTCTTCTTTTTGCCTTTTCTCCATACGTGTTAATTAATTTTTAGTTCTTAATCGTGATAGCATAATTTCACATTGGTTCTAGTTTAATCTGCGAATCATTCGCTCGAAAACTCACAAAATATGTTAATATTTTTTTATGCTGAGCCTAAGCCTTTTGTTTGCGTCCAAAACTTTTTGTCATCAGCATTATCCATGAGACTTCATCACAGAAGATTGCTTGGAAGATTCTATTTTCTAATAATTTTTTTAAATTATCAAGGCCGCTTTTCGCGATTAATTTTAGATAGAGAAATTGTTTAAGATTGACTACATTCTACATAAAATCTGTTCTTCACCATCAAAATAAAAATTCAAAATATTGGAAAATTTTCAGTCAGCTGTTGTTATCTATTGTTACAAGATTCAGTGGATGATAGCCGCTAGTTATTCCAACTTATATTTTTAGTACTCTTCACTAGTTAGTTGAATGGTTTGATTACAACAGCCAAGTAAAGTAAATGAAATAATGCACACTAATCCCGTAAGCAAAGTAAGGAGATCTTATCAAAAAGAGGGAAAGTAAATTTTCTGACCATAAATTGACCAATTGTGTTTTAATTTTTACTTACTTTATGTACCTTTAACATTAGCTTTTTTGCATAACTGTTACTCGGTGGTGTAAGAGTGAATGCATCCATAGACTCCTGCATACTCCATCTGCTGCAAGTGCATTGCTCTAACATTTGAATTATCTTTATTATATTTATCCCAACTTTTTTATTTACAATGTCTAACCAGTTCGACCGTTTCGAGAATTTCCACAATCGTCCTGAGAAGTTCGACATTTTATACGAGTTTGTCCAGTATAATACAACGGACACAACCATGATGAGCCACCGAGAAACAGAGAAATACACCAAAGGATTCATTGTGAAGTGTATGAATGTAATTATTGAAAGTCGTCTAGGAGAGTCCGTTTCAAGAAAATGCAGCCCTTCAAAAAACGACTGGTTTAACATCGCTATAAACGACAATGAAGAAGTTACAAAAGAATGTTTGGCGACTCTTGATGATATTCATTATGTTGATCCAAAAGGTGCGGATGGACAAAAGGTAGAAGCAGGTTTCAACATAGATGCGCGGTGGAGAATTGTTTGTGAAATTTCATTAGAAAAAGATGGCGGTAAGCTATGCAGCCTCGAATATTGGATGTTTGAGAATAATCCGTATAATTCGCAAGAGAATACTCCGCCAGGTGCTTCTTCCCCATCTAATGCCAGTCCAAGTTCTCCTAGTGGATCTCCCTTAATGAATTCTAGAAATCCAAATTCTTTTGCATGCGTGCATCAAAAAATGGGTTTAATGATAAAATCTTTAATGAGTTTAACGCGTGGATCTCCTTCATTTAAATTGAGCTGTGCTACTTCAACAGATGATTCCCTTGTAATTTTCTATCGAATTTGTCAATGTGATACGGACTTTTCTACTTTCTTGCAAGCAATAAACCCGGACATACCTGATGTTCATGCCCTATTTACTCCTGAAATACGCCTTGGATCAATCTGCACAAATCACAATTCTATCGATATATCTTATTCTCAACGGCTTAATTTTGACAACTGTACACAGCCAGCTATGACGAGAGCTGTTGATGACTCAGCTCTTTTCAAAGAAGATCATTTTGGCGGGGCAAGAAAACAAGAAAGTCCAGATGATAGGAATAGTCCTTGTTTTGTTAGCAATGCAAAAAGAGAGCCTCGATTAGCCTTTGGTTCAGACTCTCCAACTGGTAAGTGTTTTTTTTTCGTGAAACTTGCTTACTGTGAACTTGTCGAGACTCTGGTTGATTAAACTCTGGTAGGCAATGCAGGACCCAGGAACAAGAAAATCTGGAGTCATCTATGGTCAATAAATAATCTACTTACATTTTACATGCTTTGTAGTTTCATCACAAAATATAATTTATTGACCAGAATGAGTTTAATTCATAATCTTTTATCAAATCAAATAGCCAATAATAAACCATGTTCATTCGACATTAAGAGCTCTTACAGATTCACAAAGAATAACCTTTGATCTTTTATTGAACTCTTATCAGTTATTCGTAGAAATCGTCCTTTAACTCAAATTATTCTAATGACCTTGATTCTAAATATATTTTTCCATTGTTTTAGTAGTTACTACTTTTCCAGAGTTTCCACCACTGCCTAAAAATTTTCCGGGAATCAGTGACGACGAGGACGATGATATTAATGCTCCGATTGATGGTACTATCAGCAGCCCGAAGATTTGCAAGAGAAGGTCCCAGAATAACGATGCTCCGACTAAAGATCAAAATTCTGATACACCATATTCCTCTGAAGAAAAAGATAGAAGGGAATCGCCTGAGGACGAAACAAAGCCGCCGAATGTTTCCCAGCCAATCGGGATTCCCTCAGATCGAAGAAACCCCAATTACCATGAGCATCGACATGCTGATAGTTCTCCACTTGGATCAGCAGAATCCTATGTTTTTATTGATAACAGGTCTCCTTTCGCCCCTGATCATGATGACATTCAGATTTTTTTTAATGGTCCAACACCATCATTCGTCGCAAATCCACCAACCAATCCTGGTCAATTACTGCATATCAGAGAGACTATAGCAGCTTGTGTAAGTGAAATGGAAGGCATTGATGCTTTTCTTGAAGCATTGAACGTAAAATCTGGAGAAGATGACGAAGAAGATTTGTTGAAAAGCTTCCCTTCAAGCTCACATCCTTTCTAATCAAAAGCATAAAAATACTTACAATCTTCGTGATCCGTAAAAAGTAAAGTATTTTCAAACTGTGATGATAACGCGGATTATAGTGATCAAAAGTTATACTGTACATAGCATACATCGGGACTTTCCATCTTCATTGTCATCAACGTCATCCGTCATGGCCTCTTCAAAAGTTTCTTGAGCTTCCTATCAGCCAAATTTTACTACTCCTGATTTCATCTCACCATTTTAACCATCTTTTATCGTTTTTAAAAAAAATCAATAATTTTTGAATGTCAATAGTTCACATTGTCCTGTCTCAAGAAACTTTCATACTTGCATGATTTCTGCTGATCTTTCACTTTCTTGCCTTTCCTTTGCCTTCTTTCAAAAGAAAGGTCAACTATACGAATAATCGACAGATAATTATTGTTTTTTTTTGTACACGATTGAGACGATAAATGATAATCAAAATCTTTTGATTTATCAGATTACGTAAGATTAATTTACTTTCACCTCATCCTGATAAATTGAAGTCATTTTTTTATCAGAAACATTGCTTGTAACTTACCTAAATACATTTTTATTTTTTTCATCTCAAATCACTGTATTATATTTTAATGCTAATAATACTCGCGAAATAATTCAAACGAATTTATTAGAATCCATTTTTTATTAGAATGAAAATAATATTTAAGAGCAAAAAGAAAAGATTCATAAGATGAAGCTTTTCCAATTTTTCAATTTTTTAGTATCAACAGCAAAAAGGAACTATAACTATTAGTCTTTTTAGGTCGATTGACTGCCAAAAATGATAGATCTAATAAAATTGAACGTAGACATCAGTGAAATCATTTATAACTTTCAATCAGATAATTTATTCTTTATTGTTTTTGAATTACAATGTAGATTTGTAATGTACATTTAAATGTAGTAAGGTTGAACTGATTAATATGGTTAATAACTAATTATAAATTTTTAATGGACGCATATCTTTTATGATTGTTTTCCAAGTTTATTTAAATTTGCAAACAAATTATCGATCAATTTTTTAGTGTCAAATGACAGTTTATCTAGGATTTGAGTTGTCTCTTTTTGATTTCCTAAATCTAATTTGTCAGGGAAAGCCAATTGCTCACAAATTGCTGATCCATTTTTAAAAGATGAATATGGCTGGTTATTTAAATTATCGGTTGATCTTTTACCCAATACTAGCATATTTAAATTTTCAGCATAAGCTATATTAACAACCATATGCTCGACAACAAATAAGTTAACAATTAGTTGAACGATATGATTCCAGAAACCTTGAGTATGAGCAACCATTGAATCTCTATCTGGTTCATCAGTTTCATGTTCAGGTTTAGACGGAGGACCATACTTATTGATCAACTGCTCGGTTACTATTTTTGTTACATCATCTGCTTTAGTACCAGAAGCTATTAATGACCCAACCTCTTCGCAAACATTTTCAAAATCACGTTGAGTAATGATTCCTTTAAATATTGAATTCATAAATTGAAAGTTAAAAGTTAAACTTATCAGTAAAACTTGACTTACCATTTGGAAGTGCTAAAGTTAAACAGGAGTTGATCAAGAGGCAAGTAAAAATTAAATGAAACATCACTTTGTAACAATATTGTTAAGCACCAACTTATTGACTGGATGAAAATTCAATTTGAGAGGAATTAACTTGACTCTTTTTATAACCTTATGGTAAGCAATTCGACCTAATTGTTTGCAGTGTAATTGCTTTCAACATATTTAGTAATAGAATCAAGTGGTTTTCACTTGATCACTATCCATATTCATAAAAAATATGCAACATCCTTAAACTAGTTCGACTTAATTAACTGAAATTTTCGGGCAGTTGATGTTCGTCTTTCCATTTGTAGTTCCTCCTTCTTTCCCCACATTGGAATAACTTTCAAGATGCTAAGAGCATTACAATGCTAAAGTTTTTGAAACCAAAGTTTCATTTCTTATGATTATGGAGTGTTAAAATCAAACATGAAACCTGGTCACAATGCTTGTCCCACTATAGCTCAAATAAGGAAGCAAATGGGCAAAAAATTTGATGGGATACTTGAGACAATTCAGTTGGAAAATTACAAAGTTTCATGTTGATCTTAAAGATTTAAAGCTTCGAGCTTAAACAGTCAACGGAAAACAAACTATAAAGATTTGCACGTGAATTAGATTAATTGCTATCAGATCTCTGTATATCTGACTTTTGCAAACTTGACAGTAGCCTGTTGGTGTGCTCAAGCTGAATAGGATTTGACCAAGATGCAGATACAAACGTAATTGCAAATCAAGTGATCGTGATTTGTTCGTTAAATTCAACTAGCTGAAATTTACTCTCGGTGTTTATCTTAGCTTATCAAAGTTCTGATAACAGATTTAAATATTCTCAAGATTTCAAACAGCAGAGTCTCCTAAGTAAAGTTCTCCAAATACAAAAAAAATAGTTGGTTTGAAGAAAAAGTACCAGAATGACTTTTGAAAATCAAGTTTATTTTCTAACAATATTTAATCAAAATCAAAGAATGATATGTTTAACTCTTTGATCAAAATTGTGTTCAGTAACCAAAAAATACATCTTACTTTTGATTGAACTGAACTGATATAACCTTCCCTCAAATTATGACGTGTTCCTTATGGAGGTTTGTATATGCTCATATGATTGGGAAAGTGAAAAGTTAAAATCACTGTTTAAGGCCGGTTTGTTGTCAGATTATTTTATTTCTTTTGTCAGTGATTATAATTGATTAATTAAAACTTTAATATCATGGTAAGTCCATTCATACATTAACCATGCAAAATGTAACTGAAAATTTTTTTTCATCCTTTTGTTAGGTTCTACTTGCCAGTGCCATTGTTTCCAAGCAAAATGGAAAGATCCTCGTTTCAAGACAGTTTGTTGAAATGACTAGATCTAGGATTGAAGGTAATTTTTCTATGAAACCTTTCATGATATTCAATTGACATTAATTTGATTCTTCTGTGGTCTGATTTCACATTGTAGGATTACTCACAGCATTCACTAAATCAATAACCAAAGACAAGCAGCATACATTTATAGAGACTGATTCGGTAACTATTTGACTATTTGAGTATTCTTTTTTCATTATATTGATTAATTATAATACCTATAATTCTATCTTGCAGGTTAGATATGTGTACCAAGCATTGATGGATAAATTATATTGTGTTTTAATTACCACCAAAACATCAAATATATTGGAAGATTTGGAAACATTACGGTTAGTCATTTCATTTTACCATATGGAATTATATTGCTCATATTTATTATTTCTACTCCATATAATTATAGTCTATTTGTGCGTGTTATAAGTGAATATACCTCAAATCATGGTAAAACATCAGATGAACAAGCTATTCTGGATAATGCCTTCACTCTCATTTTCGCTTTTGATGAAATTGTTGCTCTTGGTAAGTCATTCTTTTTATTTTATTTATTTATTCACTTGAAAATTATGAGTTTTAACTTTATTATTTTATTTTCTAGGCTATCGGGAAAATGTAAATATGTCTCAAGTTCGTACATTTATAGAAATGGATTCACACGAGGAAAGAGTCTATGTTGCTGTTCGTCAAACTCAGGAAAGGGAAGCTAAGCAAAAGATGAGAGAGAAAGCTAAGGAACTATCTAAACTGCAAAGAACACAACAACTGGCCAAAACATCCATGCCTTCAATATCATCATCGTCCAATATCAGCTCAAGCTCTGTTATGGACAAACCAGAGCCAGTTGTTGGTGATCGAGCTCAAAGTGCTTATTCTAGCTCAAGTGCTCCTGTTGTGCGTTCTAAAGGTCCGTCAAGAGCTCTCAAACTCGGCTCAAAAGCGAAACAAGCTGATCTTTTCGCTGCATCAAATGAAGAACAATTAGCTAATGAGTTGAAAGAAGAGGAACCGAATCAACCTGTTACCAGTAGCGGTGGGTACAAGAATGATGATATTGATATTGACTGAAAACATTCGAAAATATCAATTTTTAACTTCTACCTTTTGTTCCATTGCATGTTTGGCAAATAAGTTTCAAATATTATAACTTTAAATACTGATAAAAATGTTTATATTTATTAATTTGCAAAAATTTGCGGAAGATAAAAAAATTAATACAGAAAATTTTTGTTATTTCATGATTTCATTATAAACTTGAAAAAAAACAAGTTCGACAATTTAACCATTACAAAAGTCACAAAAGATTATAAATGTCAATAAATTATGGCTCAGAGAAATTTAATGAAACTGTAGATCAACATTCCCGTTTACCATGAATTCAGAATTGCATGAACGTAAGAATTAGGAGTGAAAAGCGTTGAGACTAGATGTACTTTCAAACATTGTCCACTGAAAGTACTATTTCTTCACAAATTCCGGTTTAATTATCATCGGTTGACTAATAACTTTGCATTAGAATTTATTTCCAAACACTCTTTCAACCATGTTTTTAACGGCAGATTTATCACCGAAAGCTTTCATATTAATCTATAAAACTAATGAAAAAAAAGGGTTGAACAATTCATGGATCAACTGCTTTTGAACATTCTACTAAAGGTACCTCTGTCTTTTTTGGTTTAACTTCGGGTGAACCTCTCTCCTTCATAAGTAAACTTTTCATGATATTAACACAAGGCACTTCAACAAGAGCACAGAATAAAAAGGACAAGGCATAAATTGAAGCCAGAAGAGGAAAAACAACAGAATATGCAAAGTCGATCATATTTGTTTCGACATTTGTATGCCAAGTTGCATTACGAAGTTGAAAAACAAGTGGATTCACAAATAGAGCTGACAAATTAACTCGAGAAAGAATAGTGAAAACTTTAGAAGACAGAAAATTTGGAATGGCTTCAATTATGTGTCCATTGTGACAAGCATAGATAAGCCAAGCAATAATGTATGACCAAATCGTTTTACTAAACATGCCATAAAATAGCGAAATCGAGTAAGGCACTGGAAATAGACGGTAATTGATTGTCGCCTCATAAACAAGTATGATTGCCCATGATGTTAACCAAAGGAGCCACATAAAAGACGAAACAATCTGAATGAAACAGGATGAAAAAAGATAATCGGTTAATTCGACCATCAAATCATCAATTACATGTGTATATTCATCAGTTTGTCAAATTTCAACTAACCTTTGATACTTTTAATTGAAAAGCGCCCATAACAAAACCAAGAAGTACACCAACAAAATAAGAGCTCATATGCCCCCAACCCTTTGAATGGATATAAACTAGATACTTCATTAATTTGTCTTGAGGATATGCCATAGGAATCCATGAATGTTGTAAATCAAAGATGTACATCAAAGAACCAAGAATGATTGCGCCAAGTAAAATCAACAGAATTGTATTAATTGTGGCAATAGATTTTCGTTTTCGTTGTATAAATGGTAGAATGAGAACTACAAAAATAATGGCAAACATGTAATCAGCTTCCAAATACCAATCAGCTAGAATACAAATATTAATGTCTTCTTTAACATCAAAATAATGGGCGACAAGAAATAAATGTCCTAACCAGGTTTTCTCGCAAGTTGAAGCAACTGAACCAGTAGCATAATAATCATTCCAATAAGGTCCTCCCATGTAATCACGAAAATGGTTACTGAATAGTAAAATATAACAGCAAATCATCCAAGCAATGGAGGGAACAAAACGAGTCCATCTAAGGAAAAGGAAAACTTTGCCATCCAATTTAGTCTTGTTGTAAAGAAAGTGTATTGTTGTCTCTAATCCGGTTAGAAGGAAAAATGTTTCCATTGTGAAAGGTCCAAGTAGGGTTGACGAAAATACCGGTTGGGTGACCGAATCACGGGTACGAAAGAAAGTGGTCATATTTTGAAAGAGTAAAGTGAAAAAGACATGAATGTAAAGCATGAACAACATAGTTAAAGCTTTAAGACCATCGAGACATGGGATTGATGTTGGACCTGGTGAACGTGGACGAGTGGAAAATAATTTAGCCATATTAGTGGCGAAATTAAATTGTGATAGGAAACTTCCTTTTGGTGCCCAAACTCCAATAATATTCAGACAAAGAATGGTTCCAACAAAAATAGAGGCAATTATGTGGGACCAACGTATTTCATTGTGAGGCTCACGAGTTTGACACATATCAATATCTATAATCAGGCCAGTTTTTAAATAGTCCGAGTAACCGTTAGCTAAACGCTTAAGGTCAAACTTTGAACATTGTCGAGGGACACAAATACCACTTGTAACATTCATATATCGAAAATAGTGAATGTAAGATTTAAGATAATTGAATGTTGGACTGGAAAAGTTGAAAGCTTTTGATGGATAGTCAAAGGGTATTCCTTCAATAGGCTGAGTAGGCATTAAAGGCATATTAGCATAGGCCAAACAGTAACGGTTAGTTGTTGATGACATGCATTGGGTGAAACCACCAAGGCTGACCAAACTCCCATCTAAAAGGCTTGATGGTAATCGTCCCCATGAATCCAATCCTGAAATTACCCAAAATATTTTGATCAAAAATTAACGCTGATCAACGCTATGAAAATAATAAGTTTACATATCAATAAAACTTACGCTTTACAGATTCAACATCGAGTAATTTTATTCCTTCAGCCCATTGGTTTAGAGCTTGTTCACATTCTTCAGAAATATTTACTTTTTTCGTAATGATTTGTAAGTCATTTTGATAATTTGATGCTAGATTATTCAAACTTTTGATGGTATAGGCTTCTAATTGAGTCCATGCTTGTTGATAATTATCAGATACGATTGATGTACCCGAAACAATAGTTGACATTAACAAGATTAGCACAAATTGCAACATATTGGTGTATAATTTCAAACTCTATAAATTAATCACATTTTATTAATACAGCGATGAACTAAAAGCAACGAATGATAAAATTGTGATGCGAAAAAGAATCGGACAGTTTAACTTAGTTTTGGGAGTAAAAACATTTTAATCAAGCTCACCAGTTCATTCGAAAGGCTACAAGGAAATTTCGATCTGTAGAAACTCATTTATTACAGTTCACGTTACTTCGATTTTGGTGATTCTTTAGTTTTATTTTCTCTCTTTAGTACAACTTAAGTCTTTTCCTCATCTTTTAATTCATGTTTTATTTGTGTTGAAAAGGGAAATTTCATGACCAGTTCATGATGGAGTGTGAGCAGCTTGATTAATAAATGAAAATCATCTCATTTACATTAATGTGGGTTAAATGTTGTGCTCCGATTTTAACTTGTTTTTCGGTACAGGCCTGGTTCGATGTTGCAACCTATTCAAAGTTTTAAATTCATTAACGAGTTACTCCTGAACCATTTTTAATCAACATTTTTCCTAAAACAAGCAAAGTGAATTGTATTGATTTCTGACCGATTAAGACTAATTTTCACAAATACAATTAATAGACTGAAATCTTACTTTCTCCAAGTTGTTTGTTGAACATTAATTTAACCTTGACCGCAAGATTTTAATAAATAAGCTGGGAATCAATTTATTTACGGTAATCAACTGAATAGTTTATGAATTCAGTTACAATTTTATTAAATGCTGTTAAAGTGACAGTAAATATATAAAGCTAAATAAGATATATAATGAGTAAAGTTATTAATTAAAATTATAACATAAACTTGGTCTTTTTAAAAGTTTAGATCGCTTGCTATCAGCAATCGAAAGTTGTTTTTGTTTCATTTAGTTAATCTGTATCATCGGAACTATCGTTATCGCTGACATATTTTTTCTTTTGACGAGCTTGACGGGGTTTTCTTCCTTTTAATTTGATTTTCATCTTCACAGAGGAATCATCATCGGGATCATCATCGCCATTTTCTTCTTCTTCAGCCTAGAAAAATTCAAAAAAATGAATTAAATCATTAGCAATTGGTTTATGAACGATTCGAACATGAATTATATTGAAAGATTATACTATTTGAACGTTGTTAAGCTTGTCAACTTCAACTATACTTGTTTGCTTGACAATTTTTTTTGTGAACATGCAACAAACATTTACTCACCAGTGAACTAGAATTTAGGGAAAAGTGACTAATTTGGAGATATTCTGAACTAATTAAACGTAGATATGTGTTGTGATATATTTGTGGAAAAGGTTGAAATCGATTGATTATCATGGGTCACATGCAGGTTTCTTTAATAGTTGTTTGATTGTGAAGTGATAGAAAATGATCATGCAAATAGAGAAATAAATAAAATGTACAAAATTTAGAGTGTTTTGCTTCTTTATAATTGATCTATGGGTTAATGTGTTAGTTTATAAATTATAATAATAGATAAAAACTAATAAATTAACTTACCTCTTCTTCTTCTTCTTCGCTATCATTTGGATCTTCAACAGAAATATCACCATCTTTTTCAATTCTTTCTCTTGCACTTGTAAAAACTGATTGTAATACAATTGAGTCTTCAAAAATGGTTGATCCCTCCACATTATAAGCTTGTGCATTTTTACAAAGTAACATGAAATCACTCTCCAAATCATCGAGTGATCGATACTTATTATCACGAATTTTTTGACGAATCTTGAAAATGTCAACTGGCTTTTTAATTACTTCATAGTAATCAGGTAATTCTCGACGAGATGGAAGTTTCAAGAATGGATCTGATAAAACTCTGTCATCACCATCTTTGTAATCGATAACTATTTTCATCAATTTTTTCATTTGTTTCATTAATTCTGGAGCTATTGGAGTTTTATCACGTGGCACTGGACCTGGACGTCGCCCTTTCTTTCCTGGTCTAGGTGTTGATGCTCCCGCTGTTGAAGGTGAATCAAATTCATCACGTTTCCTTTTTCTACCAGGACCATTCTTTTTACCACGTTTAGTCGGTGTTTCAAGTTCATCTAAATTACCATCTTCAATTGCTTTCAAGAATTGTCTTTCAGTCAAAGCATCACTATAATCGACTTCTTTCCTTTGTCGTGAACCACGTCCAAATTTGTCTTCTTCTTCTTCTTCATGAGTTAATCTTTCAACTTCAGCATCATCTTTTAATAACCAACCAGGTAATTCACTTTCTTCCATTAAACGAGGTTTTCTTCGAGGATCTCGAGCTTCATTTCTTCTTCTATCAATATCCATTTGTTGAAACAGTTCAAATTCTTCCTCATTACGAGCAATCATCTGGTTTATAGTTTCATCATCAGGGACTTCATTTTCATCTTCATCTTCATCAACTTCTTCAGTTGCTAAAATTGCTTGTAAAAATTGACGTCTTTCAGTTCCAGTTGATTTTTGATCAAACATACCAGCTTGAATAACTTTCTCATCAAGATTTAATTTGTATTTAGCTGCTGCTAAGATACGCTCTTCCACTGAATTTACACTTACAAGACGTAATACACGAACTTCATTCTTTTGACCAATACGATGAGCTCGATCTTGAGCTTGTAAATCTTGATGAGGATTCCAATCAGAATCAAAGATTATAACTGTATCTGCTGCTTGTAAATTTAAACCTAATCCACCAGCTCGAGTTGATAACATAAAGATAAAATATTCAGAATTTTCAGCATTAAATTGTGCCAAAAGTTCTCCACGATCTTCAGCCTTTGTTGTACCATCCAAACGAAGATAAGTAAAATTACGATAATTGAAATAATCTTCCATTATGGTCATTAAAGTTGTCATTTGACAGAAAAGTAACACCCGATGTCCAGTTTGTTTTAATTTTGGAAGTATACGATCTAAAAGTTCAAATTTACCACTAGATCTATACAAATCAGGTCCAGAAACAATACCACCACTGATACTAGTATGATCAGCTATTGCTTCTTCAATATGTTGAAACATAAATGGATGATTACAAATTTTACGTAATTGCATAATTGAATTCATCAGTGTTTGTGCTCCTCCTTTACCACGTTTATCTTTCTCTGAACCATCCGTTAAAACAATTCCTTTTGTTTGCATATGCCGATAAACGACTCGTTGTAAAGCAGACATATCACATTTAACCACATATTCAACTTTATCAGGTAATTGAGATTCTACCTCTCTTTTTAATCGACGCAATAAAAATGGACGAAGTACTTTATGTAAACGACGAATAATCAAAACAGTCTCTTCTTCATTTAGTTCCACTTTTTCACCGGTTGTAGCAAATGGAGCATTAAACCATTGTTCAAAAGTATTACAACACTTGAAAATTGATGGTAACAAGAAATTTAAAAGTGCCCATAATTCAGGTAATTTGTTTTGCAATGGAGTTCCAGTTAATAAAAGTCGATGTGGTGCAGCATAATGAGTGTTTAAAACTTGTGTCAATTTACAATGATGATTCTTCATTCGATGACCTTCATCAATTATCATGTATTTCCATTTTATCTTTGCTAAAGATGCTTTATCTTTAATAATGTATTCATAAGTTGTCAATAAAACATTAAACTTTGATGTTTTCAATTTTTGCTGTAAACTACGACGAACATTTGGTGAACCTTTATAAGGTATTTTGGAAACACTTGGTGCCCAACGATCAAATTCCAACATCCAATTTGACAATGTTGATAATGGCACAATAATCAAGAAAGGACCATTATTTTTCTTTCTTTCAATCAAATATGTTATCAATGCAATTGTTTGAATTGTTTTACCCAAACCCATTTCATCAGCTAATATACCATTCAAATTATTATTATACAAAGATACAAGCCATTCAAGTCCTTTAATTTGATATTCTTTCAGTTTACCATGTACCATAATTGATGCTTGCTCTTTAACTTCTTCACTAATTGCATGAGCAATATTATAATAATTTTGATAACCACCACTTTTATATTCATCATCTTCTTGGGATGCTGCTTGTATAACATTTTTGTTAGCTTCATTCATTTTTGGATCTGATTGAGATTGTTGTTGTAATTGTTGCTGTTGTTGTTGTTGCTGTTGTTGCTGTTGCTTAGAATCTTCATCATCTTCAGATGAATCATCACCATCATCATCTTCATCTTCATCATCTGTCTCTCTAGGAGCAACTTCATAACCAGGATGCATT
The DNA here is from genome assembly GCA_028476895.1 of Tetranychus truncatus. Classification (NCBI taxonomy): domain Eukaryota; kingdom Metazoa; phylum Arthropoda; class Arachnida; order Trombidiformes; family Tetranychidae; genus Tetranychus; species Tetranychus truncatus. The sequence continues at coordinate 20,254,258 of CM052060.1, forward strand.
TCAAGCCATGTCTCCAATTGACTTGCAAGTGGAGCTTCTTTTCCAACTAAAACTTTACCAGTTGATGTTTCAATAACATTTATACGTACATCTGATTGTTGTGAACTTTCATCAATAATTCCGTCCATTGTTGTATCACCTTTACCTTCTCCATCTTCTCCTTTAACAGAACCACCTTCTTTATTTTCTTTCTTATTCTTCTTTTTCTTCTTCTTCTTTTTATCCTTTAATTTTTTACGTTGATCAACTTTATGTTGTTTAACCATTTCAGTAAGATTTTTAATATATTCATCAGTTTGGGATAACAAGAATGCCAATCTTCTATCCTTCTTTTGATCAATAAGTTTACGATAACCTTCTTCATCTTCAGCCATCAATCTTCTCATACGTTCTTTTTCAATTCTTTCTTGTTCCTTCTTTTGTTCTCTCTCAGTATTTGCATGATAAGTTGCAACAGCTTTATTAACTTTTGCCACTTTACCACGAATATTTCGATGATATTCTTTAAAATCTTTTACATGCTGCAAAACTCCTCGTAAATATTCTTGATGTTTCTCAATCCTTTTATTTTCTTGTTCTTGTCTTTTTTGTTTCTCCAATTTTTCTGTAATTCTCGCATCTCGTAGTCCAATCTTTTTACTTCTCTTATATAATTTTGGATTAAGACCAGTTTCCAATGAAGTATCTTTTCTCATATGAGCAACTACTTCACGTCGTAGTTGACGTTGAAAATTGACTAAACGAAGTGCTCGTAATTCAGTCATTGCTTTAACTTTTAAATCTTCTGGTAAATTTGCTGAAATATTTTGTAATTCCTCAATTCTATGAGCAATCCTTTGGGCAATTTTGTTCTCTGTTTCTTTTATTATTTCAACAGGATCTAATCCAATTGGTTTTTGAACTGGAGTAACTCTATTGGGACGAGGCTGTTGGAGTTGTTGTATCATTGTTTGATATCCTGGATGTGGTGGTTGTTGACTTGGAGTTGGTATTGGGGGTGGTTGTAATGGTGCTTGTAATGTTGCTTGTAACTGAGGTTGGGATGGAGGTTGAATTTGAGATTGTGGTTGAAGTTGTAGTTGAATTTGCGACGAAGATTGAGATTGCGGTGGTGCTTGTGATTGTGATGGTGGTGGCTGTTGTAACGGTGGCGGTGGTTGCAGTTGTGGTTGTTGCAGTTGCGGTTGTGATGGTGGCTGTTGTTGCATTTGCAGTGGAGATTGGAGTGGTGACTGCATATGTGATTGTAATTGTTGTTGTTGTTGAAGTAGAGGCGGAGGCTGACTTAAAGGTTGTGGTGCAGGCTGTGGTGAAGACTGTGGCGGAGTTTGCGATTGTGCTTGAGCCTGTACCTGTGCTTGTACTTGTGCCTGTACTTGCGAATGTAAATGAGGTGGATGTGATTGTTGATGTGGATGAGAAGGATGTAAATGTGGATGTGTTGGTTGCTGGGGTAAAGGTTGCTGAAGTTGTTGTTGTTGAGCTGTTAGCTGTGGAAGATGTGGTTGATGTTGTTGTTGCTGAGGAGGTGGAATTGATGGTATTAGCGATGGTTGAGGTTGCGAGGATGGTTGTTGTTGCTGCTGTTGTGATTGAAGTTGCGATTGCAATTGTGATTGAGTCTGAGCTTGTCCATGTATCGGTACCTGTGCCTGAGGTTGTGCTGATTCCTGAGTATGCAAATCAGGTGGGTGAGAATGTTGATGTGGATGAGGAGGGTGTGAGTGTGGATGAGGCTGTTGTTGTTGTTGCTGCTGCTGCTGCTGCTGCTGCTGTGGTACATTCTGTGGAAGGGGATGTGATAAAGGTTGTTGGTGTTGTTGATGTTGTTGAGGAGATGGAATTGTTGAAGGTTGTTGTTGTTGTACAGGGGGTTGGGGCAATGGTGGTTGAATCGGTGATTGGGGTTGATTTTGTGATTGTGGATGTGCTTGAAGTCCTGGTTGTGGTAATTGTTGCGCCGGTTGTGACTGTTGTTGCTGCTGAGATAATGGCGGCAAAGGTCCATCGGTTGAATGAGGACCGGGGGGTCTAGGACCGTACATTGATGGTCCAGGACTTGGTCCAGGAGAAGTCGGTGGCTGCTGTGGGTGTTTCCTATTTAAAGCAGCTTGCAAATTTTCAGGAACCGGTAAATTACGAGCAATGTACCGGTAAGCCATTACTTGGGCTTTCAATTGCTGCTGTTGAGCATAAGTTAAAAGTGATGGCTTCATGTTAGGAGCATTGCCATAAGGACTAGTTGGTTGCATTATTTGAGGTTGAGGGTCTCCCATTGACATCTGAGAAGCCATCACTGAATTTTGTGTAAATTTGTGTACACAAGTCTGGAGTGTTGAAATAACTTACAATTTAAATGACAAAATCACAAAAACATGAAATAAAATTAATTCACAATAACTCGGCAAAAAATACAATGGCGACTTCTTGAAACGAGAAAACCTAACTCCACCCACCTAGCTCCATCTACTGGCTACAAAAAGATAAAATGGTTTTTCCTTTATGCTTAGCTTTTTTAAGCTAAAATTGCCTTAAGCTGAATCAGAATTCCTAATATTCATTTGTCATCAGCGCTTTTTGAATAATAGTATATTACACAATCAAAACGCTAATTTACCCAATCAGTAATCAAATCATATAGTTTTCTTTTTTAATCCTAATTCTGTTGAAGACTGAACAACAAAAAGCGCCAAAATTGAATGGATTTTAGGCTTTATTCATTTTTATTTTGCTTCATGTTTAATATACATGAATTTAATAATTATAGCAAAATAGGCACAATGTGATAATTTATAAATTCTTTACATCATTGTAGGGGGACCATAAACTAATAGTTTTATCATTTGAAGCAATTGCTAAAATTTTCTTTACATCGTTTAAAAGTTGCGATGAAAAGGCTATGGCATTTATTGACTGTTTATGCTTGTCTATGACTGCAAGAAGTTTCATAGATTTCCATGAAAATAAATAAACTCTTGAGTTCCAGCAAGAAATTGCAACAACACGAGAATCAGGTCTTATTTTGATTGATGAGATTCCTGGGTTCTTCATTTCAACCGATTTAAGGGCTAGCAATTTATAAAAGCAATCGCCAATATTAGTCTCTTTCAAGCCAAAAATAGTCAATTTTGTATAAACTGATCCACAAATACCTCTACGAGTATTATCATCAAAATCCAGTGATGTTATCATATCATCAAATAAATTCAACGAATCCATTTCTTTGGTTTCTTCAACTCCATTTTCGTTATCATATGTAATCTGGAAGCACTTCAAAACTCCTGATTCGTGTCCAGTTAAAAGCAAAATCCGATTTTCATCAGCGTTACAAATAAATTTCAGAACCATAAGCATTCCTGTTTCATCCGATAATTTGGGCTCCACGATTTTCTCAAATTCAGATTTTTGATGGAAAATATCAATATATTTAGAGTCAGAGGCTGAGCAAGAGGCAAGTAGATAATTTCCATCTTCTAGACTCAAATAGGAGCAGGTACACAAACTTGTCAATGATGATTTATAAACTTGACACAACAGTAAATTAAGAGGACATTCGACAAAATTCCAAATTTTTATTTCACCTCGAACTTGAGTAATAAGTTTTTTAGCACCTTCATCCTTTTGAATAGTAATAATCTTGGAATTGTGAGCTTCAAATGTCAACAGTCTCCTGTATTCGGTGAGATTCCAAAATTTAATGACACCTTTCTCGTCACCTGTAACAAAATAATCGACACTGTAAACAGAGAAGAAACAAACTGATGTTACAGGATACAAATTCTGACTGAAAATATAATCAGGTGATAGTGTCATTGCTTAAGAACTTATAAATGAAAATTAAAAATTTAAAATGAAAATTTCCCTGTAACTAGAAAGGTAATTTTCAAGGGAAATCGACTTTGATTAATTTTGTCTGATAAAAATGAAATCAGATTTCAAAATTAAAAAACAAAGACAGCAGTGACATCATTTGGATTAAATTTGAATCAATTTAACCGAGTCCTGTCGTTTATAAAGTGGGATTGAATACTTTGTAAATTTATCAATGGTAATTGATTTATCCTGGATTAATTATTGTTGATTTGATTTATTAAACCAGTAATTTTTTTTGTTGATTAACAAATTTTAAATCTGGTGAGTTTATTATTGAATGGAGTTCAAAGGTAATTGATTGAAACCTGAATCCTTCAAGGTAGGTAAAAAACATCTGACTCATCATTCCCTTGTCTATCCATTTTCTCTGATTATTACTGTTTAACAGTTGTTTTTGATAAAGACAAACCAATATTTATCTCTTTGCGAGATTACTGTCAGTTTTTGGTAACCTTTTTAATGGTATTCATTATATTGTTGTAAATTGACAAGAAAAAGCAATAATAAGGAATCTTAAAATTCTAGGAACTCTAAAATTTCAACTTCAAATCTTAATTTTCATTAAAGAGTTACACTTAATCAGACGTGTAATCAGTTAATCTATTCCAATAGTTATCAAAACTATGTTCAATGAGCTCAGTTTGAATCTGAGGCTTGTTTATGATCGATAACTATCTTGAAAATCATACTTCCAACTCAGCCTCTTGAACAAAGAAAATAGAACATACTCACCTCAACGTTTTGTTTCTTTGTTTTACTTTCAATTTTCTTAATAGATTTAAACCTTAATCGTCACTCTAAAGCAAGCTAATTATGAATATTTTATTGTGGTTGTCCTCCTTCGTTCTGGTAAGTATCAAAACCGTTCAAAGTAGATATAAATTTTATCTATCTCTCAGTGCTGTCTTTATTATTAATAAATACATTCATAGTAATTCCTTCAACTTATATTTTTATTTTTCCATTCTTCAAGATTGTCATCGTTTCTGCTTCTAATCAATTATCTGATGAAGAGTGCACCCGATTAGGTTTTCGTAGAGAGGAATTGACTCGAAAACGATGTTTGGAATTAGCTAAATTTGGTCTAAATACTATTAAAGAAGATTGTCTTCGTTGTGTGAAGGAAGATGCCAAAAGTTCGCTTCGAAAGGTTAGTAATATTTATAAAGTTAGAGTTTAGTATGGTTTTGAGCAGTTATTGATGAATTCATCAATTCATCCCTCAGAAGTACACAAAAGCGCGGTTGGAAGTTTGTGGCTGTAATCTAGCAAACTACCCTCAAATTCAAGCCTTCATCAAGAGTGATCGTCCAAAGCAATACGAAAATCTATCCATCAAATGGGTTCGAGGAACACTGCCTACAATGAAGTTATTGGATGAAAACGGAAATCTTGCTGAAGAATTATCTCTCACGAAATGGGACACAGATACCGTGACAGAATTTCTCGATGAGCATCTTAAGTAGTTTCAAGTATGGCTTTATTTCGTAATTTTCTATTTTATTTTCGAAATGAACTTGTTTGTATTAATTTTTACGATTAGGATTTCTCAGCGAGTTTTGCAAATGAAACGAAGGTTTAATGTTCTAGTTAAAGGAGAGCTGTGAAAAAAAATATTTTTAAAGCGCGAGAAGAAACTTCATGAAATTTATTCGTTTCAGGACAAATAATCAAGTTATCTGAAACTTCCCCAATCGTAATATATACAGCCGTGTCAACTTAAACCATGTTATAGATTTATGTATAAATGAGCAATAAATTATTTTTTATCAAACATGTTTTGAAATTACAATCACATTTAGAATTAGCTGTAAAAATAATTATTTACAAGGTCCTTAAGTATATTGATTTTTTTGTTAACTTAAGTTAGTAACTTGTACATTGGAATCGTTGGTGGTCATTTGTGAGATGAAATTTTGAATAAATGGAAAGAAGAAATTAAAAGCAAGATCTGGTGATCAATTAATTCATGTTAGTCACAGGAATAGTGGCTATTTGGCTAGAGTTGGCATAAGTTGTTAGCGAGTCTCGGCGGTCTGATTTAAAAGCAGGTAGATCAGCAAGTTTACGTTGTCTAACAAGACTGCATTCACCACCTTCAATTAAATTTAAACTATAAATATAAACATAACCATCATATGAGGCCACTACTAGCCAAGGTACATCGTTCACGGTGGATATAGTCGCAACAGTTTTCAAATCTTTTATCGGTAACCTAGCGTAAGCAAAAGACCTCTCTTGTGAGAATATTTTGGAAATATTGGCTGGTAGGTAATATTCAGAGGCTCGACCAAGGTATTCTAGCCAGCTTGTACTTTCTTCTTTTGGTCGGGGAGTCTCAAGTTTAAAGATATGTATAGTTTCCGTAGAGCTGGAAGCGCATAGAAAAAGTGCATTTACTCCAAATGAGAGTGAATATATGTTGGCACAACGAGTGAAACCACGTCTGAATTCATAAAGGCAGTTTCCATCAGCTACAAGATGAACGCGAATAATGGTTCCTTTTTCACTGGCAGTAGCAATTTTTTCTCCATTTGCATCAAAAGTCATTGCTGCCAGAGGATTGTCATGAGCTTGGATAATAATTTTATCCACCAGGTTACAACAATCATAGACAATAAGTTCACCAGTATTGGGTCCACCTGGATAAGCTAGTAAACTATTTTCCTCACTCGGTGAAAGTGCAACCAAGCCTCTTGTGTTGCATGGAGTTTTCTTAATTCGATGCAGAGTGGCCATGAAATCTCCAGACAAACCAGCGTGAATATAGATTGCATCTTCGAGAACCACAACGATTCGTTTTCGACTCAATTGAACGCCCAAAATTGAGTTATTGTAACACCTTGGATCGCAAACTATAATGTCTTTTTCCACATGGAGGAAGTTCAATTTACGAGGCGATTGAAGAGACACATATGCCAATATACTCGACGAAAAACATCTTTCAGCAATATAAATTTCTTCATCTACACATCCCGAAATTGATCTAAGATCATCAATGCTTAGGAAATTAACTAGTTGGAATCCAGTACGAGTACCGAGACAGAGTGAAGTTGAGTCTTGATTAAATCTTACATATAAGTATTTGTCTTGATCATCGTTTTCCATTAGGCTCATTTTGTTGAATTGGACGCTTTGGTTTCTTTTTTCTAAAAAGAAGAATAAAAAATTTAAAACAAAATTTGAACGAAGGGCACAAGTCTTGATGTTCCAATGTATAGTCCAAGTTTTTCTTTGTTGATTTATAAATCAAGCAATGATGAACTCAGTGAGCAACAATCTGTATATATGAAAGTAATAAACAGAGAAAGAGGTAATAATTAGCGAAGACAAATTGAAACGTAGAAAGATAATCAAGTGTGAACATAAATAATGTAAACAAAGAAGCACAAAGATATCAAGAACAAAAAAAGGTGGGAGAATTTTTTGACGAGTTTAACAAAAACCAAAGATGATGAATATCGGTAGCTCTATCTATATCTTGCAGAGTCCACTTTAGTAAATGAGTGAGTCGAGAACTTTGCAGCTTAGTCATAGCCAGTTAAAATCCTCAATTCCAAAAGTGAAGCCACATACTTTTCAGCCAGTTTTAGCAAAAAAATCGAGGGACTATTGTATCTTTTGGCTAAACAGACGGAAAGTTTGAAATCACATAGCCTCGAGACATTTCTTTCTTCTCTTAGCGTCTCTATGGTTCTCGCCATATTTATTTCTTGGCATTTTAAATTTTGGATCTTTTTTTTTCTAAAAGTCAAAATCCAGGCTCAATAATTGCGCTTAATCTTTCTTGTCGAAATTTATTGGTTATTCAGTTATTGTAAATTACTTTCGATGATAAAGTCAATTTGTATGCGCCAAATCAAAAACAAAATATCTATCAATAATCATTATATTGAATAAAGTCAAAAATTGAATCTAACACGAAAATCCATGGAATCAAGCCATTGATCAAACAATATTTCAAAACAAACTAACAATTTCTATCGGTTATTGACCAATGTAAAAATCATCTATCAAGCCAGTTGACAAAAATTCGCTAATGCTTCTAAATGAAGAGCTTAGATATGATAGTTTTAAGTACAATGATATTACCACTACAAACACAGAAAGGAAAACAAAAACAAAGAGATATGATAAAGTTATCAACTATTATTATCATATTATAACCATAAGATGAGCTTTGAAGCAGAAGACAAAAAGAGTGAAAATAAAACAACAAAAATGATTAATGACTCACCTTTACATAAATGTCTAACCAATTGATACAAAAGTCAGAGATCAATTTGTATTTATTAATACGTTTGAATTGAAGATAATAATGGTTTACTAATTGTAACCAAGTAACCAGTTTTGTTAGTGGTAAAAACTAGTAACCGAATAACAGTTGAGTAGCTTTTCCACTGCAACTTTTCAATATATTCATCATTGGTACCTTCTTCGGACTTCTCCTGATCGGATTACAATTAAAGACATTAAATACACTTATAATTAAAATAATAATAACTATTGTTTTCACTAAAATATGAATAATTAAACCAAACAAAAATTGACATCTTTGGTCTTACAACCAGAAAATTGTTATTGTTTACAATTTCTTCTGCTATTCTGTAACTACAACTGTAGTATGGCGCCACCGTAGTTATTACATGTACAGTTGGTGGATATTTTGAATTTCGGGTTCGATGTTTCATGCTTTTTTCAAAAATTAATGATGAAAAAGGTAAAGTTAATAAAAAATGTGTAATTGAATATTTAGGTTTAAAGAATTTTTGCTTAGTTTGGATGGACAAGAAAATATAATAAAAGAGGTGAGTTTAGAGATGAAACCAGGGATTAGGTAAGTTATTCTTTATCAAAGTTATGCCAGATTTCAAGATTGATTATTGATTTAATTATGTGTTTAAGTGGAAAAAGCAGAAACTTCATAGAAAATTATCTCGTATCGGATATAAGCAGCTTTCAATGTGTTCAGAAAAAAACAAACTACAACTAATAAAGCTTGCTTTTTGTGCCCTTTTATTTACGGAAAATCGATGTTTAAAGTCGTAAACTTCATGAATAGTTTGTAGACTGACTATTTAACATATCAAAAGAATTCTATAAAATTCAGGTTTTGCATGAAATTTTTCTTTCATATGATTTTTATAAATCGCTAATTGACGATACGCTTTTTCGACGAGTAAGAGAAAAATTATCTAAAAAGTTCAGATATTAATAGTTGAATACATGTAGCTGGAAAAGAGAGAGATTTATGAAAATGACTAAAATTGATATTATTCAATGGAAAGAATTATTATGTGCATTTCTATTTCCGAAAATATAACTGTCATATCTTAATATGAGCTATATTACTCCAGATGACATATCATACTGTTCGGAGGTCGAAATTTCGATGTCTCCAATGGAGACTCTCCATAGTTTGAAAAGGCAAACAAAAATCATTTATCTGTCACCAGTAGATGGCGTATTAGATTTCCTTGTTTCAAAGTTATCAGCGTATTTTCAAGTTATTGGTCTATGTATTAATTTTCCTACATGTTTATGTGATTTTGTCATTGAAATTGTAAGTTATTTCAATATTCCTTAGGCTTGGGTACACCAATTTACAAAGAAGTCAACGATGGCTTCTCCGATGTCAATGGGAGACCCTCAATCTCAAACAATGCAACCAACTAGTCCTTATGGCAATGCTCCTAACATGAAGCCATCACTGTTATCTTATGCTCAGCATCAGCAATTAAAAGCTCAAGTAATGGCTTACCGTTATATTGCTCGTAATTTACCGGTTCCTGAAAATCTTCAAGCTGCGTTGAATAGAAAACACTTTCCACAACCTCCACAATCACAAAACCAACCTCAGTCACCTATTCAATCAACATTACCTCCACCCCAACAACAACCTTCAACAATTCCATCTCCTCAACAACATCAACAACACCAACAACCTTTATCACATCCCCTTCCACAGAATGTACCACAGCAGCAGCAGCAGCAGCAACAACAACAACAGCCTCATCCACACTCACACCCTCCTCATCCACATCAACATTCTCACCCACCTGATTTGCATACTCAGGAATCAGCACAACCTCAGGCACAGGTACCGATACATGGACAAGCTCAGACTCAATCACAATTGCAATCGCAACTTCAATCACAACAGCAGCAACAACAACCATCCTCGCAACCTCAACCATCGCTAATACCATCAATTCCACCTCCTCAGCAACAACAACATCAACCACATCTTCCACAGCTAACAGCTCAACAACAACAACTTCAGCAACCTTTACCCCAGCAACCAACACATCCACATTTACATCCTTCTCATCCACATCAACAATCACATCCACCTCATTTACATTCGCAAGTACAGGCACAAGTACAAGCACAGGTACAGGCTCAAGCACAATCGCAAACTCCGCCACAGTCTTCACCACAGCCTGCACCACAACCTTTAAGTCAGCCTCCGCCTCTACTTCAACAACAACAACAATTACAATCACATATGCAGTCACCACTCCAATCTCCACTGCAAATGCAACAACAGCCACCATCACAACCGCAACTACAACAACCACAACTGCAACCACCGCCACCGTTACAACAGCCACCACCATCACAATCACAAGCACCACCGCAATCTCAATCTTCGTCGCAAATTCAACTACAACTTCAACCACAATCTCAAATTCAACCTCCATCCCAACCTCAGTTACAAGCAACATTACAAGCACCATTACAACCACCCCCAATACCAACTCCAAGTCAACAACCACCACATCCAGGATATCAAACAATGATACAACAACTCCAACAGCCTCGTCCCAATAGAGTTACTCCAGTTCAAAAACCAATTGGATTAGATCCTGTTGAAATAATAAAAGAAACAGAGAACAAAATTGCCCAAAGGATTGCTCATAGAATTGAGGAATTACAAAATATTTCAGCAAATTTACCAGAAGATTTAAAAGTTAAAGCAATGACTGAATTACGAGCACTTCGTTTAGTCAATTTTCAACGTCAACTACGACGTGAAGTAGTTGCTCATATGAGAAAAGATACTTCATTGGAAACTGGTCTTAATCCAAAATTATATAAGAGAAGTAAAAAGATTGGACTACGAGATGCGAGAATTACAGAAAAATTGGAGAAACAAAAAAGACAAGAACAAGAAAATAAAAGGATTGAGAAACATCAAGAATATTTACGAGGAGTTTTGCAGCATGTAAAAGATTTTAAAGAATATCATCGAAATATTCGTGGTAAAGTGGCAAAAGTTAATAAAGCTGTTGCAACTTATCATGCAAATACTGAGAGAGAACAAAAGAAGGAACAAGAAAGAATTGAAAAAGAACGTATGAGAAGATTGATGGCTGAAGATGAAGAAGGTTATCGTAAACTTATTGATCAAAAGAAGGATAGAAGATTGGCATTCTTGTTATCCCAAACTGATGAATATATTAAAAATCTTACTGAAATGGTTAAACAACATAAAGTTGATCAACGTAAAAAATTAAAGGATAAAAAGAAGAAGAAGAAAAAGAAGAATAAGAAAGAAAATAAAGAAGGTGGTTCTGTTAAAGGAGAAGATGGAGAAGGTAAAGGTGATACAACAATGGACGGAATTATTGATGAAAGTTCACAACAATCAGATGTACGTATAAATGTTATTGAAACATCAACTGGTAAAGTTTTAGTTGGAAAAGAAGCTCCACTTGCAAGTCAATTGGAGACATGGCTTGAAATGCATCCTGGTTATGAAGTTGCTCCTAGAGAGACAGATGATGAAGATGAAGATGATGATGGTGATGATTCATCTGAAGATGATGAAGATTCTAAGCAACAGCAACAACAGCAACAACAACAACAGCAACAATTACAACAACAATCTCAATCAGATCCAAAAATGAATGAAGCTAACAAAAATGTTATACAAGCAGCATCCCAAGAAGATGATGAATATAAAAGTGGTGGTTATCAAAATTATTATAATATTGCTCATGCAATTAGTGAAGAAGTTAAAGAGCAAGCATCAATTATGGTACATGGTAAACTGAAAGAATATCAAATTAAAGGACTTGAATGGCTTGTATCTTTGTATAATAATAATTTGAATGGTATATTAGCTGATGAAATGGGTTTGGGTAAAACAATTCAAACAATTGCATTGATAACATATTTGATTGAAAGAAAGAAAAATAATGGTCCTTTCTTGATTATTGTGCCATTATCAACATTGTCAAATTGGATGTTGGAATTTGATCGTTGGGCACCAAGTGTTTCCAAAATACCTTATAAAGGTTCACCAAATGTTCGTCGTAGTTTACAGCAAAAATTGAAAACATCAAAGTTTAATGTTTTATTGACAACTTATGAATACATTATTAAAGATAAAGCATCTTTAGCAAAGATAAAATGGAAATACATGATAATTGATGAAGGTCATCGAATGAAGAATCATCATTGTAAATTGACACAAGTTTTAAACACTCATTATGCTGCACCACATCGACTTTTATTAACTGGAACTCCATTGCAAAACAAATTACCTGAATTATGGGCACTTTTAAATTTCTTGTTACCATCAATTTTCAAGTGTTGTAATACTTTTGAACAATGGTTTAATGCTCCATTTGCTACAACCGGTGAAAAAGTGGAACTAAATGAAGAAGAGACTGTTTTGATTATTCGTCGTTTACATAAAGTACTTCGTCCATTTTTATTGCGTCGATTAAAAAGAGAGGTAGAATCTCAATTACCTGATAAAGTTGAATATGTGGTTAAATGTGATATGTCTGCTTTACAACGAGTCGTTTATCGGCATATGCAAACAAAAGGAATTGTTTTAACGGATGGTTCAGAGAAAGATAAACGTGGTAAAGGAGGAGCACAAACACTGATGAATTCAATTATGCAATTACGTAAAATTTGTAATCATCCATTTATGTTTCAACATATTGAAGAAGCAATAGCTGATCATACTAGTATCAGTGGTGGTATTGTTTCTGGACCTGATTTGTATAGATCTAGTGGTAAATTTGAACTTTTAGATCGTATACTTCCAAAATTAAAACAAACTGGACATCGGGTGTTACTTTTCTGTCAAATGACAACTTTAATGACCATAATGGAAGATTATTTCAATTATCGTAATTTTACTTATCTTCGTTTGGATGGTACAACAAAGGCTGAAGATCGTGGAGAACTTTTGGCACAATTTAATGCTGAAAATTCTGAATATTTTATCTTTATGTTATCAACTCGAGCTGGTGGATTAGGTTTAAATTTACAAGCAGCAGATACAGTTATAATCTTTGATTCTGATTGGAATCCTCATCAAGATTTACAAGCTCAAGATCGAGCTCATCGTATTGGTCAAAAGAATGAAGTTCGTGTATTACGTCTTGTAAGTGTAAATTCAGTGGAAGAGCGTATCTTAGCAGCAGCTAAATACAAATTAAATCTTGATGAGAAAGTTATTCAAGCTGGTATGTTTGATCAAAAATCAACTGGAACTGAAAGACGTCAATTTTTACAAGCAATTTTAGCAACTGAAGAAGTTGATGAAGATGAAGATGAAAATGAAGTCCCTGATGATGAAACTATAAACCAGATGATTGCTCGTAATGAGGAAGAATTTGAACTGTTTCAACAAATGGATATTGATAGAAGAAGAAATGAAGCTCGAGATCCTCGAAGAAAACCTCGTTTAATGGAAGAAAGTGAATTACCTGGTTGGTTATTAAAAGATGATGCTGAAGTTGAAAGATTAACTCATGAAGAAGAAGAAGAAGACAAATTTGGACGTGGTTCACGACAAAGGAAAGAAGTCGATTATAGTGATGCTTTGACTGAAAGACAATTCTTGAAAGCAATTGAAGATGGTAATTTAGATGAACTTGAAACACCGACTAAACGTGGTAAAAAGAATGGTCCTGGTAGAAAAAGGAAACGTGATGAATTTGATTCACCTTCAACAGCGGGAGCATCAACACCTAGACCAGGAAAGAAAGGGCGACGTCCAGGTCCAGTGCCACGTGATAAAACTCCAATAGCTCCAGAATTAATGAAACAAATGAAAAAATTGATGAAAATAGTTATCGATTACAAAGATGGTGATGACAGAGTTTTATCAGATCCATTCTTGAAACTTCCATCTCGTCGAGAATTACCTGATTACTATGAAGTAATTAAAAAGCCAGTTGACATTTTCAAGATTCGTCAAAAAATTCGTGATAATAAGTATCGATCACTCGATGATTTGGAGAGTGATTTCATGTTACTTTGTAAAAATGCACAAGCTTATAATGTGGAGGGATCAACCATTTTTGAAGACTCAATTGTATTACAATCAGTTTTTACAAGTGCAAGAGAAAGAATTGAAAAAGATGGTGATATTTCTGTTGAAGATCCAAATGATAGCGAAGAAGAAGAAGAAGAGGTAAGTTAATTTATTAGTTTTTATCTATTATTATAATTTATAAACTAACACATTAACCCATAGATCAATTATAAAGAAGCAAAACACTCTAAATTTTGTACATTTTATTTATTTCTCTATTTGCATGATCATTTTCTATCACTTCACAATCAAACAACTATTAAAGAAACCTGCATGTGACCCATGATAATAATCAAATCAAAGCAACACAAAGCTGCGATAAAATAAGATAATTTATTGTTGAATACTTTTTAGGTTGAAGAAGAAGAAGATGGCGATGATGATCCCGATGACGATTCCTCTGTTAAGATGAAAATCAAATTAAAAGGAAGAAAACCTCGTCAGGCTCGTCAAAAGAAAAAATATGTCAGCGATAACGATGATTCCGATGATACAGATTAACTAAATGAAACAAAAACAACTTTCGATTGCTTCTAGCAAACGAAAAGAAGTAGATTGATGAACTTGAAACACACTTCAAAAGAGGTTAAAGAATGGTCCTGGTAGGAAGAGGAAACGTGTTGAACTTAAATCACCTTCAACATCAGGAACACCATCAACACCTAGACCAGGAAACTGTAATTATTTTATAAAATCTATTCTTCCAACCTCCAAATTGTAAACAGTCGATGTAATTGTTGATCATCCATTGGACAACCATTGCCATGATCAAGTATCTAAAAAGTAAATAAAATATATATTGATTAAAGAATTGTAAAAAAAATTTAAACTCTGAATGTCTATTTACCTCAACAAGAAATTTAATATATCGACAAGCTAATTTTAGGGTGGCAATTTTACTCAATTTATCCGATGGTAAAGTTGGAATTATCTGGCGAAGTGTATTGAATCCCTCATTCAAAGATTGAGTCCTTTTTCTTTCACGAACATTAGCCAGTATCCTTTGAACATGTAACTTTTTATGTCCATGTCCATGACCATGGCTATGACTATGACTATGATTATGGTTATGATTATAGTGATGATTGTGATTACCATTACAAACTTTCATTATTAGTTAAGAGTACAAAATCAACTAGCAATAAACGAAATATCAAGACACAATTAAATCACACTGATATTAATAAAATAGTTGAATGGATTTGCTTGAAAATAAAACACAGACTTCAGTCTCATCAGCAAAAACAAAAGGTTAAAAACGATGAAGACGGTCAAAGGCAAAAAATGTCAAACACCAAAATGAAGGCACAAAAACGACAGAGACTTTTCCAGAGAGTTGAAAGGAAGATGATGATGGCGATGGCGATGAGGATGATAAGAATGTGAATGATGAATAGAGAAAAGAAGAGGAAGTTTAAAAACAAAGAAGTAGTGGGAGTCATTTTACATTTTTCACGATAATCATTTAGACCAAAGACAAAATTTTTACGACCTCTGATCCGTTTAAGGCTATTTTAGGCAATTCCTCTTTCTTTGGACTCTTTCATCTTCATTTTCGCCTTTTCTTAATCTTGTCTTCTCTTTTCTTGTCATCCTCATCTCCATCATCTTTCCTAGCTTCTGATTCGCCCTTGTCTGAGGCCAACGGCAAATATAAAGGCGAGATTTGCGTGTTTTGTTCAAAAGGCTTTATTTTCCAATTCATGTTCAACTCTAATCTTATTCCAATTTCACACTAATTCATGAGATTACAATTAACTATTTGATTCGATGTGTGTGCGTATGTTTGACCGACTAGACAGAAACCGTAAATTTAATATGATTATTTTGTAAGTCAATCAGCGTTGGGTTTTTTTGCTGTTGGAATTGATCGATCTATTTGAAATTGGCTCCATGTTTTGTTTCATTGATTGCTGAAATTTAAAGGGAAATGAAAACAAAGATTAGTTTAATCAATAATGAAACAGGGTTAACAAATGATTGAGAAAAAAGTGTAAAATGACAATAATTAAGTGGATAAGTTTAAATCAAAAACTGAGAAACGTTAGCTGTAATGTTTGAAATTGAATACTACTCTATCAACCTAGAATGTAATCATTAAGAAGTTGGTAAATTGAACCAAATTAATATTAGTTGAAGTAAAAAAGGAGAAGCAATGAATTAAATTACTACGGTTACCCTGGAATCATGAACAAATGAAGATGGAGGTGGAAAGGTGATGAGGATCAAGATAGGAATGATAAGATGGATTTAATAAGTTCAACAAATTTGGTAGTAAAATGATGAAAAATAGCATCACTTTCTCTTCTTCTTGTAATATCAATTTGATTTTTCATCATATCTCTAAGATAATGAACGAAAGAGAAAGTAAATGTAATGATGATGAAGGACTCAATTTCATCTTTTTTATCATCATCATTTATATCAGTATTAAAAATGCTGGATGATCATTTTGATTTGTTTGGAGGCAAAGAAGTCAAAATTAGGTTAACATAAAATGAAAGTTTTGATTTAACAAAATTATAATATTAATTGAGGTTATAGATATGATGATGATGAAAAATGAAAACGATAATGATTGTGATGAAGCTGAGAAAGAAGAGAAATTGTTTGCTGCAATTTGGCTTCTTCATAAATATACTTTCAACTATTGAAAAATCGCAGATAAAACCAAAGCATTTTTTATTGTTATTATTAAAAATCATTTGAAGGAATCAAGACTAATTCGTGGATCAGATTAAATAGAGACAAGTTGGAATGTTGGATGCTGAGATGATGATAATGATGATTATGTTGATCGGAGCAAAAAGATGATCGTAAAAGATCGCCGGAAGATTGATCAGCCTCTTTCTTCTTCTGATCTAGATTATCGTTTAATATTAGTGTTATTCTTTATGTTATCATTATTATTATTACTGTTTGATTCCTGCCTCTTGAATTGCCTAAAGCAATAATATTATCGTAGCTTTTTTGTAATTAAAAACACATTTCCTTATTGTAACAAATCAACCGGACTTGCTTTCTCTTTCATCATCATCAACATCACCATCAGCATCATCAGCCTCAGCATCAGCAACATTTTTGTTCAGCTTACTGCTTTGAATATGTTGGTGGTGGTTCCTTGGTCCATCTTTAAAATAGTTAATTGGTCAAAAAATGAGGTGAGAGGTGGAGAAAAAATGAGAAAATTTTCTTCATGTTACTTTAGCTGTACTTCCTGCTATAATATATACACTAGCAGGTAACTTTCACATTTTTAGATGATATATAAAAGGGAATCACAATTTGAATCCTAACTTCATTCACTTGATTAAAGTTTAACCATCAACATCATTTGTTTATTGATAAAAGGTAAATTTCACTTTTCTGTTTAAGTAAATATTTTATAAGATTTTGCTATCCCACACTATAACCATGTTTTCTTAATAACACACACTTTGTGTTATCCAATCAGCTTTATTAAAAAGAAACGGATTACTTCAGTGCTACCTTTTGATTCCTTTCAATCCATTTGTTTCTATTTGTTTATCGTTTGCTTATTTTTTCTCTCTTCTTTCTTTTTTCTCAAGGAATAACGGATTAATTAAACCATCATCTTAAATCAAACTATGTCCTTAACCAGTCGTCGAACGGGCTTATCGCTCGCTTTCTTAGTTTTAGTTGTTCTCCAATTGGTTCTTGTTAACTACTATGTTACACAAGTCGAAGGAAGTCGACGAAAACTCCTTAAGATCAAGAAACTCGCTGCTTTGGCTCTTCTCTTGAAACATTCCAAGAAAAAGAAGTTCGGTATCTTACCTGTCCCAATCCCAATTCCGTAAGTACCAATCAATTTAAATTAAAACTAAACTTTACTTTCTAACTAACAAATTATTAACTGAAAATCTAATCCTTTGATCCTTTTCCTTTTCCTTTGCTACCGCTACTTAAATCGTCGCAAATCAACAGTCTTCCTCTTGAATTGGAAGCCAAATCCTGGCCAAAACAATCATGGCCCGCTCCTTCATGGCCTGCACCATCATGGCCAACTGTTTCATCTTGGGAACCATCATGGGGAGGTGATAACTGGGGATCCGCTTCTTCATACTCATCTGGTGCCTCATATGGAGCTGGAGCTTCATCTTATGGTGGTGGTGATGATTACTCAGCTGCTGCTGGTAGTTACGGTGCATCATCAGGATGGTAAACCAATCACTTTCATCTAAACTAAACATCAACATTCCATTACTGCAAAACGCGACCACAAAATTCATCAGCATAACAGACACAAAAGCACCATCACCGGACTCTCGATGATGACTGTTTTTCATTTTCCTCTCTTCAGCGCCTCTTTCTCTCTTTCCTCATCAATTGTACAATAATTGTCCTGTTCACATGATTGTAAAAAAGTTAAATAACTAGACTTGTTTCCACAAAATTAATCAATTGTCAAGGTTAGACATTGAAAGTTAAGATGATCAAGATGTCAAATCTTTACCTCATTTTGCTAGCTCGACTTAACCTTGCTGGAATCCAATTGATTATTGAAACAGTCTAATCTATTTAGATTTTTAATTTGTCCTTTGTCACCCACCTTTGTGTTTTCATCTTCTCTCTTCTAGCTTCTCTCGTATCATCATCATCAGCATCTTTTTTGCCATAACTTTTTTATCATGTTATTATTTCATTAATAATATATTTACAAATCTAAAACATAAAACATTGTTGTTTTTTCATTACCTTTAAATATTAACCATTCTGGTTGCTAATCATAGTTATTAATATAATCATCATTAATTTTTCCCGCTTATCCGTACACTATTCAGACTTTATTATCAAAAAATAGTTCAAGACAAAAAAAGGTGAAAATGATTATGAAAAGCTAAACTGGTTTTGAAGACCAAAGAAGGGCAACGTTAATTTAAATCACAATTTAAGATGCAACAGCAGCAATAAGTAGTAATCAACTTTCAACCTAAATATGAAAATAGAAGTTGAAGCGAAAAAAAATTGATCACTGGAAAAGAAAAGTGAATTGATTATTTTTACCTGTTTTTTTTTATTATTTAAGACTTTATTTAAAGATTATATTAAAGTGAAAGTGGATTTAATTCATTGCTATCTTTTACCGTAAATCAAGTAAAAATACTAATATTAAGACTAATAATATCATATAATAAAACTAAAAGCATGTATTCATTTGAGCTTTGATAAAAATAAACAATCAACTGCATTATGTATATTTTAATGAACCTCAAGTCAAAACATTGAAAGAAATCAAATCAATCAAAATTTATAAATAACATATAACCCTTCAAACTTGGTAATTTCATTAATTTACTGATTAAATTAATTGTTTAACCATTTAACATACAAACAGAACCATTAACTGATTGTAAATTATTTCATTGAAACATTAAATCCAAAACAGAGACGATTCAAAATTATCAATGGATATGGTTGATGATTCCGTTTCTTTATCCAACAATTACATCTCATTTCTCAACCCAATGGTGAAGTTACTCATAATTGTCATCCTCCTCATCATCTCCATCTTCCTCTTCTTAATAACTCGTCCGTAACACAGGTTTATGTACTTGAATGGTGGCCTTATAAAGCGTAAATTGTCATTGAGGTTAGACCATTTTGTGGCGTGACTGTTTTTGTAAGTTACAAAGGGAATCAACTTTTCCTTGACTTTACCATCTCTTAACACGTCTCACCTAAATAATTGCTTTCCTTAACATTATTTAAATTACCTTTGATCACAATGTCATTCCATCAAGGTTAACTAGTCTTAAATAATAAAGATGAAAATTTGGTTTAAACAATGATATGAAGCAAATCAAAATTAGTTGATATTTACGTGTTATCTTTTACTAATATAGTTTTTCTGAAAATTGAAATGATTGTTGACTTATTTACATTCATATTTTGAATGGATATGAATTCAACAGTATATTAATAATACAATGTAAAAACTGAATGCATTCAAACATTGATCCGTTTTAATGTTGATCAAACTTTCGCTAAGCTTTCATTGGAACTGATGATTGCTATTTCATTTGAAGTGCTCATTGAATAAAACAATTAGTTCCACCTTTCACTTTAAATACGCTTATCACCATTCAATTTAAATTCAATTCAAACTTCAATAGATTTAGACATTAACCAGAAAAAGAGGTTCGATTCTTGAAAATTTCATTGATTTCTCTTTTGTTTTTCTATTGAATTGAAAAGGTCAAGTCGGCTCATCTGTTTCATTAGGAGCAATTGGATTAAAATTAACACGGATAAGCCATTCTTACTGTCGGAGGTTCATTGGCGAGATAATCAGTTAATCCTTTAAACTTCAAAGATTTCCGACTAAAACTGAAAGGACCGACTTTTAGTTCATCATATGGTTAACTTATTGACTTCACAGATTGGTCTAAACGGCAATTCAGGCAGCGAAAATTAACTCAGCATTTAACTCGGACTAAGCAAGTTGAATTATCACAACTTTTTAATAGGAACCATTTTGTTCCCATTTGTGTTGATTTTAGTTTTATATTTTTGAGACGCTTTCCTTCAATTATTAATGATTGAAAGAGAAATGAAATTGCTCCAATTTAGGTTGTTCAACTTAAAAAGTTAATTTTAATTACATTTACATATTTTGTCATATTTAAAATTATTGATTTTTGTACAATTAAATTCCATTCTTTCAAAGTGTGCTGTCTCAAATATGGTTTACTTTTGATCCAAAGGATGTTCATTTGTTTGGTTAAATGTAAAGACAGGAAGAAATTTGATGTTTGAGAAGAAACATTGAATTGGAAGATCAAAGTTAAATTGTTAAAGATTACTGCTGATAGAGATTGCAGTGATTATCTGACGGACGTAAGTCGATTTAATATCAACAGATCTTGATCAATCTTGTCATTATTTTGATGAATGAAATGAATAACACAAACGCATGTTAAAGGATAAAACCTGTTGGCTGCTTTTAAAATGATGATGATGGCTGTAATAATGTAGATAATAATGATGATTGATGCAAGATGGTTGAAGTAAATGATAACCATAAAAGTTGAACAACAAAATCAAGAAGACTTAATAACATATTTCTCCGTCTTATTTTCATCTTTCGGTCTTTTCCATCTTGATAAGGGTTGAGCTGTCATTATTGTTGTCTTTAACAATTAAAATGTGGACCAAATGTGATTCATTGATTATGTTGATGCTTTTTATGGATGCAAGTTGGAGAGGTGCATGATGATGACTTTGGACACGCAACAATCAAAAGATATACAAGACACACGTATTGAGGATCAAGGGTAAGAATAAAAAATTATACAAAATTTCTTTATACAGTTGCACCGAGATTCGGCAAAAATTTAGTTACTCAGTAATTTGATTGACACATGATCAATATGATCATTTAAACTATTTTCATAAAAAATTAGTCATATCAAAATCTGCAATGACTATAATTGCATTGCACTAATTGTGAACCAAATAACCAAGTTAAGTTAAAAATGAAGATGTTGCATAGCGATTTGATTAACACAGCCTTATTTAGTAGGGTTGTAATAAAAATATGGCACATTATTATAAGATTTTACACTTCGACGTGCGAAAAAGCGTTTCCTTCTTGATCTTCTTCATAGTTAGACATTCACAAGAACACGAAACCAAGGTTGATGAAGATCTACATCATTTTGAAATGTTCATTTGTTGAGTTGCTAGGGCTGTGGCTAGTATTATTGGATGGTTTGTCATTGCTATTACTAGAAGCACTTGTGTTTGAATTGGTATTGATGAACCTGTTACCGCAAACAGGTTTGGTTGCTAATTAGCTATTCATTTCATGTAAAACCACCAAATCAATGTCCAAATGTTAATTTCGTATGAAATGTTGTTACTGAATTTAGTATTTTTGTCAAAATATTTACAAATATTCATTTATAAAAAATCATACAGTTGTTTCGTTTCGTCGTTGATTAAGAGGTTGTAATTCACGTGCTGAACTATCATAATAGTTATCATTATAATATTCATGATCGTCCGAATTTTCCTCGTCACTAGAATGTAATTTACGACTGACTATGTGAATAACTTGAGGACCGGTCAAAGAAGATTGCGGTCCAGGTGTCGGTGGTGGTCCCATTTGACATGGGCCATTAGATGGAGAACTATTAGGCCTTCCTGGACCTGAACTAGGCACTATACCACCGCATATCGTTCCACCGCTTATTGTTGTTGGAGTGGGTGGTGGTGGTCCTATGATGGCTTGACCATTAGAAGGTCCATTGCTATTTGTATTGAGTGGCACTCCTGGTAGACAATTGTTACCTATGTAACATGGCCTAGTGTTAATATAGTCATTCGGTACTTCGAAACTCATTCGGTAATATTCTAGATTATCGACGCCGAATCTTCCATGACCATCAACAGGTACAAAATCAGGTACATTACAAAACTGTTCGAGATCTTTGGCTTTAAGTGTTCCCATTTCTAATAGTAAATTAAATATTGAAAATTAATTTTGGATAAAGACAAAGGGAATGTGAATCAATTTTTATTGAATCATGATTCTATAATAGTGACACTTTTGCAGAAACATTACCTGAAAGTTTAGCATCACCTATTAAGTCTACATAATTTTGAGAGTTGCGAAGACCCGGTGAAGGCATTAAATAATCTTCTTCGTCAACTGGAAGGCTCATTGGAATGTCACAACCTTTAGAAAAGTTGCTTCCATCAGCCATAAAGTTATCAATACTTTCAAATTCTGAAAAATTAGATACAATAAATTTATATAAGTAAAATGAAACAAATTTTGTAAAGATTTGAAAGAAATCGAATAATTACCTTTGGAATGCATTTTTACAGGTTCTGCTGAGAATCGACTAGATATAAGGCTGCTGTCCCTGCGATGCATAGTTGAAGTTAAGGGATATAAAGTTGAACCATTTCCATTTTCAATGCCACTATTGCCGCAATCAAGACCAGCATATTTGCTTCTTAATTCAGCGTTACTTCGAAGAGTTCCACCGTTAAACATAATTGAACTTGCTCGAGTTTTACATGAATCAACAGTATCATCCAAGAAGCTGGCAGTTGTTATATTTGTCACACCACCAATGGACCCAGTATGAGCATGATGATGATGTGGGTAATTATTTGAATATAATGAATGATGATTGCCCACAATTGACTGGGCGGAAGGCATCATCATCCCGAGAGGATCCCCTTCGAACCCTCGATCTTCCATGAATTTCTTAATAGGTGTAGGTGGTGGAGGTGTCTCACTGTTACCCTCGTGTTCTGATCGACTTGGTTGCAGGTATTCTTCAGCATCCATTATAACTTCAGGACCTTCGATTGCTTTGGATAGATTTATTATCAATTCTTTTTCATCTTGTTGAGTGTAGCTAGGAAGTCTCATAAACTTGTCTCCTGGAATGACGAGATATCTTCCAGGATCACCAGCCATTTTGGCAAACACCATAGCCAAGTCTCTAAAGGATGGACGAGACTCGGCATCTAGCATCCAACACTTAATCATGATCATGTAAACATCTATTGTACAAATTGCTGGCTGTGGAAGTCGCTCACCTTTATCTAAAAGGGATGGAACTTCTCGAGCATTCACGCCTTCATATGGACGTCCGCCATATGTTAAAAGTTCCCAAACAGTAATACCAAAAGCCCAAACATCACTTTTATGAGTAAATATTCGATGGTGGATACATTCAAGAGCTAGCCATTTAATAGGCATTTTGCCTCCTTCAGCGATATATTCGTCTTCATTGATATCTAATAGTTTCGCTAAACCAAAATCTGTAATTTTTACGCATCCTGGAGTTTGAAGAAGAACGTTTCTCAAAGCCAAATCCCTGTGAACCATTCGTTTATCTTCAAGATAAGCCATTCCTCTAGCAATTTGAGTGCACCAATTTAATAAAGGTTTTGAGCCAATTTTATCTTTGTGTGTTTTCACATAATCTAAAAGACATCCTAAAGGCATAAGTTGAGTAACTAACATGAGTTGTGAAGTCATACAAACAGCTAAAAGCTTTAATAAATTAGGATGATCGACTGATGCCATGATGTAAGCCTCTTCAAGAAACTCTTTGTTTGTATCTGGAGCAGTACCTTCTTTCAAAATTTTGATTGCAACGGGAATTTTTACATTTTCCCCTTCAGGGACCCAAACTCCTTTGTGAACCATACCAAAAGCACCACAGCCAAGTACCCCTCCTTTACGAAGCTCTGCCTCTTTTACAATGCGGAGTTTAGCCAAGTTTGGTCTAACATTAGTCAATTTAAGAGGTTCATTATCTTCGAACCCGGACATTCGCATCGTAAGTTGCATAGTCTTTTCCTTAGTCCGTGCTTTTTGAAGACCCTGGTAGCTGAAAAAGGCGAGGAAAAATCCAAGACATAAAACTGTGATTGCTATAACACCAACTATCATTGCTGTGTTGGAATCTTTAGGTGGAGGTATGAACGGTTTAGCTTCCTCTTCAGAACAGTACGGGTCTTCAGCAACATTTACGGCAACAACTTTATATGGCTTATCAGCAGGACAAGTAGCAGTACAATTGAAACGCTTCTGGTCATCACGCCAGTAGACACGATAGTTGCGACAAGATAAGCAATCTCCATTGGTAGGTCCGTGAC
The DNA here is from genome assembly GCA_028476895.1 of Tetranychus truncatus. Lineage (NCBI taxonomy): Eukaryota > Metazoa > Arthropoda > Arachnida > Trombidiformes > Tetranychidae > Tetranychus > Tetranychus truncatus. The sequence continues at coordinate 20,279,126 of CM052060.1, forward strand.
AGCCTTGGCATTCATCGGCACACTTGTAACATACACGATTAGCTGTATCAGCCCAATGATCTCGTGGACAAGTATCTTCACATTGCTCAGCCGAAGAATATTGTAAACATTCACAAACTGATTTATGAATACCGTAAGCAGTACAGTTTCTACATCTTTGGTGACATTTACGACAAACAGATTTACCGGACAACGATTTCAAGCCACCATCTTCTCTAGTTCCAATGTATTCATGATAAAACCCATCAGGACAAGGTTCGTCAGCTTTAAGACATTTCTCAACAACATCTGGATTGTCAATAGAAACGATAGCTCGTTCACATGAGTTACATCCTCCAAATCCTGGACGATTTTCAGGTCCAGTACAACCAGAAATACAGTTTTCATGACACGGTTTGCATTCACCTGAATCATTATACTTAGAGATTGGACATTTATTTACACAGTAAGGTCCATCTCTGACATTTCGACACTTGGAACAATTGTTGGCTCCTGGACCAAAACATTCACCTAGACATTCCTCATGACAATGCTTACAGATATGATTACCAGCATCATAAAATCTATAAAAGGAAAGAGTGAAAAACGAAAATGATTAATATGAGAAGAAAGTATAAATATTGATAAAATAAATAAAAAGCTATCGACAAGTTGATGAAAGATGGTGATGAAGAAGCAATAAATTGACTGATAAGCGGCGCGTTAATCTAACTAAGGCACCTTTGTTTGTAAATGATTAAATTAAAGTAAACATTAGTATAGTTAAACATACCCAAGTGATGAGTTACATCCATTTATACAGGTATCTGTTAAACGATATGAGCGACATGATAAACATTCATCTGGACCTCGACCCCAGCAACCATCGGGACCACACTGCGGGTCACAAACTAATTTTTTATCAGCTGTGGGTGGAAAGAGAATTTAAAGGAAATTAGAGAAAGCCAGATCAACAGATAATCAACATATATCAGGTCAAAGCTTGTTAAATATGCTTTGGACATCTGTCAATTAATCGACAATGTGAATCTATTTTTTAAATAATCTAGAGTAATTTTGAGTTCATCTTGCCTCTATAAATTTAAAATTCATAACCATTACAACTATATCATCGGAATAACGTCTTGAAACCATAACGTTAATGATAATAACAGACAAAAACTGAACCACTTGACTTTTTTATGGAAAAGTCATCTCATAAAAACTTTGTCATGTTGGGCGTTCTAGAATGAAGTCCACAAAAAAATTAATGCGAGAATGGGATGAAGATAGTAGAAAGTTGAGAAAATGACTTTTCCCTTCTTTTTTTTCTTCAACTCACAATGTTTTAAGAATAAGGACAAAAAGAAACCTGATTTTGTACGCCAACTCAATTGATCAATTTGAGCGTTTTAAAGTTGCCTCAACCGCAGAGAAAGAAAAATAGAGAGAGAGAGATCTTAGCGTTAGAAATGAATACAGAAATGTACGTTAATAGCCAAAAATGGTATGATGATGAGAAAGAAAAAAGAAAAGAGAGTGCAACAAAGATAGGTGTAGGTTCGAAAGAGACATTGTTATTGAAGTCGCTACGTAAACAAACATAATTAGAAGTAATAGTTCCTGATTAGCGGGACAAAAAAGTCAATCAACAAAATTAATAAAGAAAAACAAAGACTAAACTCGGTTTGTTTGCGCTTCTTTTGAGTTTTTACGCCAAATGACAGGACAAAATAATAATACATAAGAGCGGTAACAAGATGGACAAACATTAAAATATGGGAAAAAATAAAGATGTAAAACAAAAAAATCGACTTACAGCAAGTCACCTCGTTTCCGTTTCCTTCAAGAAATACTGACTGCTTACTCTGAAGTAAAATTTTCTTCCAATCAATACTATTAGCAAAACAGAGTTCTTTGTTTTCCAAAATGGCAACAGAACCGGAACGAATTTTCTTCAGTGATCTAAGATTCAGGGAAACCAATGATGTTTTGACAATATAAAGGGCAGCAAACATTTCAGTATTTTGCCTTCCACCAATAATTTCCAAATTTTTGAAATAAGATAGGTTGGTGAATGCTGGGTGAGATGCTTGAATGTTAATGTATCCTGTAACTTCTTTCAAAGTATTGAAGATATGAAGTTTATCGGGATGCAGGGGAGGTATGTTTTTCCCAAAGGTAAGATTAGAAAAAAATTCCTGGTATCCTTTGAATGATGTTTCCAAAATAGTTAGAGATCCTTCAATAACAGTGCAGCCACGGAACTTTTCAATGTTACTGGCATGAATGATATCAACTCCTTCACAAGCTTTAGGACAGGGTCCATCACAGGGGACACATTCACCTGCTTGGTTTTTTTTGTTTGGTGGACAAGACCGGACACAAGCTCCATTGTCTTTGAGCAAGTGTTCTGGACAATCTTTAACACAGGTAGCTCCATAAGCATATTTACCTTCCGGGTTTGGTTCCCAGATGTAAAGTGATGGATTATATCTCATCATGAGGGGACATTCTTGTTTACAAACACCATCATCATAAAAATTGCGGCAAGCAAGGCAATCACTTTGCGTAGGACCGGTGCAACCACCAGCACAGAATAAGTGACAACATTCTCGTGGAGCTGGTCCGAAGCATCTGCCAGAATGGCACTGTGGTGAACAGTTTATTTTACTAAATTTTTGACAATTCTCTATACCTTCACCCCAACAACCTCCAGAACACATAGAATGGCAAGGTGGACAAACACGTTCAGGATGAGTGAAATTATATGAATATACAGTATTCGCTTTGGGTCCGGTTAAAATTTCTTCCCAATTGATTGTTTTAATATGGCAAAGGTTGTAGTTATCAAAGAAACCAACATCACCAGCAAGAATATCTCGTAAAGCTGGTAACTCTAAGTTTTCCATTTTAGATAAAGTTACCAAAAGAGAAAACTTTTCACTACGGATATTCAGCTTGAAATGTGTTCTTCCTCGGATGATTTGTAAATTGGGTAAGGCAACACGTCTCACATGAACCTGACTGATCAACACGTAGCCTGTTACCTCACGGATATCTTTGAGAAAACTAAGGTCCAGATCTAGATCCTCAAGCCATGTTAATTCTAGGTTGCCGTCAACATACGTACAATTGGTGTATCTATCTCTAAGATTCTGGTAATGGTGTTCACGGTTAGAGGGAACGGACATTCGTCCATTAGTACCGATACAAATTTTGCCCTTCTTGACAGAAGAAGCATCATGTGAGGTGGAAAAAATAGAAGATGATGATGACAACCGAGATGCCGAAGAAAGTGATGATGATGATGGGCTAGATACAGATGAAGATGACAATTGAAAGGAGATGGTTTCACATATTAACACAATTACAAAAATTAGAGGAATTAATAAACAGCACTTAATATTCCAATAGTTTGTCATTTCAATTAGGACTTGATTGTAATTCCGTATCAACACAAAATAGTAAATCCATGGCTTTGAACGTAAAGTCTTTTAATCTCTTGTTATTGACTGCCAACACGCAACTGGCAACTTTAGCCTTAAACTTTGTTTAGGTAAAAAAGAAAAGATGATGATAATTAGTAAAATTAACTAATTAGATGAACAAATTTGACTATATTTACACATTAAAATTGAAATTTATTGTTTGATTTGATTAAAAAAAGAGCAATAAAAAGAGTCACATCGACAATACATCTCTACTGTTTTACTTCGGATTTTTTTGCTAGTTCGGCCAAGCTCCTTGACGCCATTCCAACAGAACCCACCTCTCTCTCTCTCTCTTTCTCTCCCTCCCTTTCAAAACAGGTATTACAAGACTCACTAACTTTATCTTCTCTGTCTATTTTCTCTTTCGCTTTACAATATTATTCTTTCTTTCCATTTCTTAGTTCATTTTCTTACTTTTCTTGTGAGAAGAAGAAAAAGAAGATTGAAGAAGAAGAAGAAGAAGGGGAAAAAGAAGCCTCTCTAACTTGTCATCTCTTTCTTCTCTCCGGGAGAAAGAGACAAAAAGAATGCTGAGAAAGAGAAACTTGAAAAAGAAAGAATCTCTCCCCTCTTTCAAAACAGGTATTACAAGACTCACTAACTTTATCTTCTCTGTCTATTTTCTCTTTCGCTTACATTTTTCTTTCATCCAATTTCTTAGTTCATTTTCTTACTTTTCTTGTGAGAAGAAGAAGATGCGAGACCCTTCTCTTTCTTCGGTGAGAAAGAGAAACATATTAAAGAAGAAAAAAACTTTTTAAAAAAAATTCTACTTTCATCTTCTCTTTCTACACCTTTTATTTCTTCTTCTTCTTCTTAATGTTACCTTATGTAAAAGTTGAACAAAATAAAAACACATCGAAAAGATCGTTCATTTTACGTTGAAATTTGAATGCTTCTTAGCGAGCTTTAAATTTATTGTAGTTAAAATTTAATCTTCATTCCAGGTAATTCGGTGAAAATTAGATTATCCGAAATGTCTTTTAAAACTGATTAGATTAAAAATAAATTTAAATTAGTGCGCTTATTAATTTAATATTTTCACAATAATAGCTTTTGTTTCTATAGTAACTGGACATCAAGTGAAATGCACTTTCGGCTTGTGCTAACCCATCAGCTGACTCGATAGTCTGCTTTTTGTCTTAGCTAGCAATTACTGTTTTAACTTTCATGTCAAAATTAATTTCACTCAATTAATGTTGTAACCAGGATAAGTTATAATCTGGTAAGTAATTTTGTTGTTATTATTGAGTTGATTAGAGTAATGAAAAGGAAAAAGAGCTCAACAAGTCACTTAGTAAACATATTTTATGTGAAGTGTTGGTTGATGTGAATGTTGATGTTGACTACGATGATGATGTTGGTTGATGATGAGAATGATTAATAACATTTGATTATGTTTATTGTGCTAAGAGTATACAGAAATGGCTCATTTCCTGTACAATTGTTGCTTGCTAAATCAATGAAAGTTAGCAACTTTGGTTAAGCATACAATGCTTCGAAAAGTAATCTTCATCTTGATCTACATCATCATTGATTTATCAAATAATTACTCTAGACATGTCAGCAAATCTTGTGAATTAAACAGTGTCATTCACTAAATAAATCATATTTTTCATCAAATATTTTGTCTAATCTTAAGTTTTTGGGAACGAGATCGAGAGTTAATTAAATGTCTCGACAACTCAGGAAGTTGATTATTGATTGACTGTTAAAGTGTTAACAATGCATTCTTAAAGATTAAATTAACAAGTCACTTGTAAATGTGACTGTTTTTATTGCCCTTTCTCAATCTAATCAAACAATAAGTTTCAATATTAATGTGTAAATATAGTCAAATTGGTTCAGCTCATTAGTTAATTTTGCTAATTGTACTCATCTTTTCCTTTCCAGTGCCGAGTTTAATGCTGCAGTTGTCAATTGCATGTTGGATTCAACAACAAGAAGTTAATTGACTTCATTTGATTACAATCAACTCATGGATTCTTTATTTTTGTGTCGTTGCTGAATTACAATCAAGTCCTAATTGAAAGGATAAACAAACGAAATAAAACAAGAATTTAGAGAAAGAAGGAGAAAGAAGGAGCCCTTTCCATCATGAAAATATTTTGTAAACAAATTATCGTTTACCTATGAAATGGTGTTAAAACTGTGTTTATTTGTTCCAATGTTCAAAAGCATTTTGTTGGTTTGGTGATTGATGGTTAACTGGGCAAAAACAACATCAACAAATAATAATTACAATGATAATGAAAAACCGAAAAAACGATTAAAGAAATGTATTCACAGGAAACCTGAAGCTACCCTGGACTGAAAGAGCAAAGGCCATAACCTTTGGTCAAAAAATCGCAAACCAATGGAAAGGAGAAGAAAGAGAAAAAAAAAGATCTGTTAAATTTGAAAGTTTGCTGAAGACGGAGCAACAAGATGAAGATTGAAAAATAACAGACAAATATAAGATTGACAAAGAAAACCAGATGAAAGTAGACATAATATTTTCAAGGCAACTCGAGACTCGGACATTCGGACAAGTTTCATCAAGAAAAAAAAGATTCACTTCTCTTTATTCCCCGTTCAATCAGGTCTTCTCCATCATCTTTGTTATCATCTACCATCGTCTTGATCATCTTTTCTTTATCTCTGTCCTTTCTTTGTGTCAGTCTTGGTCCTACAAGGGACAAAAGTTTATACTTGGTTTTTTTTGGGGACGCCTTAAAAATAAGAAAAGAAAGCCAAGGTTGGCAAAGGGCAAGGTAAAAAAAAGAAGAAGGTAAATGTTGGTTTCTAGAAGAAGGAGAAGAAGAAAAGATGGTTTGAAAAGAAAAGACAACCAGGTAAACTGTGTTTTCGTTTTGGCCCAGGCCTTTTTCAAGAAGAGAAGGTCAATCATTTTAAAAGTACTTTTAGAGAAGACTTTTTCCCTTTCTTCCATCTCTTTCTTATGTCCTTAAATTTTGCTAGAAGCTGAAAAATAAGGTGAAGGTGCCCCTAGACCTTTTGGACTTGCATTTGGACAATCTCAATGTAAAGTCTTCTCCTTACTTCTTATTTTTCATCTTCTTTCCCTTCACCTCATTCTGTTCTTTCTTCTTCGTCCTCTTCTCTTTCCTCTTTTATCTTCTTTACCTTAAAATATTTTTCTTCCTATATATTTACCTGTTTTTTTTTATATATTTTTATTTAGATAGTCAAGAGGTACAAAAAACGGAAACGAGACCAGCTTTAAATCAAAAAGATCGTTAATTATCTGTTAAGATTAAGATTCAAGAAGCTGATCATCATTATCATCAAGTTTATTAACAATACCATATTAACTAAATAAACTGCAATCATTTTTAAACGTAACACAAGTTTATCGTTATTGTTATGCATTAACCTAGACAATGGTAAAAGTGGTGTTGCTTGGAGGCTGGTCTAACCATGAATTTAGGACATAAGAGAGGGAAAAAGGAAAAGAATCTAGTTTATTATGGAAGATGAGGAAGATGAGGATGATCAAACAGGGAAAGGAGCAAAAAAGATAAGAAGCTACTCAAGGAGCTGTGTTCTCAAGAAACTGTGTGAGACAAGTAACCTTAACCATATTTTTCTTCATCTCTTTGGTTGCTTTTTTCATCTCGCCATCGACTACGTCTAGACCCAAACTGCAACGATAACATCGATCCCTGAAAAAGATGACTTAAATATGTGTAAGGTCGCAGGTCAAACGACAAACCAGGGTCAAGCTTAAATCCAGAGACAAAAAATGTAACGACCAATTCTTGACCACTTTGACAACTTTCTCTAACCATAACTATTCAACAGAAAATCGAGCCTAAAATATTTTTCCAAATTACTTTATGGACATGCAAAATAAGTTGGAGTGAAATTTAATTACTCCAATTTTCAGCCAACCAAGAAACTAACTGAAATTGTTTGCTCTTTTCTCAAAAATTTGTGCTAACCGATTTTTTTCAAAGTGCAAAGTGCTTATATTATAAATATTGATAATATTAACGCTTAATAGCATTATTAACGTTAAAAGGTTGCACTTGACCAAGATTCCATGCGTTCAGTTAAATATGCTTTTTTTATCAATTTCATCGAATTGTCTTGATTAGATTGATTAATGTTTGAATAATGCATCAGGAATGAATTTGGGCAACTTTAAGGTCCACCAACGAGGGAGAGAAACATGTATTTATATCTTTTTATTTGGATTAGCATAATGATAGTCATTATCAGGATTAACCTAGAAAATGGATGCTTATTCTTGTCTTTTGAGGGGGACTAAAGAATGATAAATCAAAGGTAAAAGGATGAAATGGATGCAGTTGATGAAAAAGTATATGTCTTCCAGATATAATGCGGCAACAGTGATTTACAGAGCAAGATGAAATCGCTAAAAGGTAAAGAACTGCGCGTGATCATCTTCAGGTTCGAAGAATAAACGAAAAGAGTGAGAATCATGAGGATAAAGGGAGAGAGAGGGATGGATGACGATCATGATAATGATGAAGCAACAGTTAAAAGTCCGGTTGAGAATTATCAGTGAAATAATATCAAGACGAAAAAGGTAGAGAAAAAATAATTCAAGTGAAAGCTTATAGCCAAGTTTCAGTTCTGGTGTAAACTTGGAGGGATTGCTTCGTAGCCTTGAAAGTGACATAAAATCTTACATCTTGTGTTTTAATTGCCATCATCACATCTATTAATTTGAAGAGGATAAGAAAGAAAGAGTTGAGAATAATAATTGCAAAAATATGTCAACAGTTAAAGGAGAAGGACCAGTTATTACTAACGGTAAAAGTAATGGTATTTCATGTGAAAAGTTGTGCTTACCCAAAGAAACAGAGTCATCTGGTAACTCCACTAACTTACCCACAGATATTAATGAAAATGGTACTAGAAAAGACGATAATTTGTTTGCTGATAAACCTGAAGTAACATCAGGACCAGCTAAATCAACCGTTAACCCAAACTCAGTGTCACCAGCGGTTTCATCAATAGCAACTCCTAGTTTGAAAATGTCGACTCGCCAATACAATCGACTTTTACTTACTCAAACGTATGGTTCCTCCTACGAGGTTGATGAAGACTATGAAAAAGGAAGTGAGGAAGGTTTGGAACGAGTTAAAGAGTTGACAGTCTTTTACAAGAATTTATTATCATCTGTTGGCGAAGACGTTAACCGGCAAGGATTACTTAAGACACCAGAGAGGGCAGCTAAAGCAATGTGGTATTTCACAAAAGGCTATCGTCAAACCATCAAAGGTAAATGAGCGCCATTTTTAACCTTTAACATTTTGTTTTTATTTCACTGTTTCCGTTTAATCTCATTATCGGCCATTTTGTGTAAAAGGTGTTTATTCATATATTCACTGGTACCATTAATATATCCAATGTTTATTTTACCCTGAGGTTGAAAACCTGGTCAGCAAAAAAAACAACAGCAACCTGTTTCTTGAAAAAATGCTGTATATTTGTTTGTTTGTCATTGACATCTATTGTTCATTTTTTGGCCTTTCTTTCTCCTTCATCACCATCATCATTTCTTGTCATCATTTTCATTTTCATCTGAGCTTCTTCACTTTTTCTTGGTTAGCTAAGCTTAATGTTAAACATAGCTGTTGCCCTAATTTGAACAAGGGCTTGGTCCAACAGCGATTCAGGTGACCATAAGTAAGCAAACCAGGCAAAAAAATGATCAACAACGGCTACAACCACCACCACCATCATCATCATCATCATCATCATCAAGCAACAGTGAAGAAGTGAAAATGTCTTAAGGGCATCAACAACAGTGTTAACGAAGGAAGAAGAGACTGAAAATGAGAAGGAAGATAGGTAAAGGTATATTGCTGTTAAGAAGGTTACAAGAGGAGGAATGGATATGTAAGAAAAAAGGAACAAAAAAAGTACAAAAGAAGGCAAAAATTGTTAATCATTACTTGATTATACAAATGTTTGTAACTGCGTCTAAAATGTCAACAAAAAGCAACAGTTGAACGCGAAACCAAAGATGTTGAAGATTGGGTAAACATTGGGAAGCTCTTGTTAGGCCTTATTTTGCATTCTATCATTTCTGGTTGCTATCAGGTTTTATTTTGTAACACATGAAGATGATGAGAGGAGAAAAGCAAGACTCGATAGAGAAAAGTTTTTTTTGATTATTGAAAGCAGAAAGCAAAAATTTGAAAAAAGCGAAACTCAAAAAAAAATGTTGAACTTGAATAAGGTAAAGATGAGTGGCAAGCTGAAAACAGGTTTCCTAAGAACTCAAATTCCTATGTCTTGGCCATCATCTCCTTTCTTATCTTCTCATCATTCTAATTAAAGGAATGCAGTTATATTACCTTCTCATTCAAATCGATGGTCCTTACAGCCTAAAAGGGTCCACAATCAAACCCGATTCCTACCTCTTTACCCAAAATTATATAAGCAAAAAAAACTACAATTTAAAACCATTATCATTCAACGTTTGCAGCAAAAAACTAATTTGAATTTGAAATGTCTAGCCAATTGAAGCTTCTTTACATCATCTTGAAAAACGGATCAACACTTGAGTAAACTTCTTAATAAAGTGTTTCAAGAAAAGCTGGTTTTATGTCTTCTTCTTGGTCGTCTTTATCATCTTCATCATCCTCCTCGCCATCATTCGTCATCTTATTTCCTCTTGTTCATTGATTTGAACTTATTTCGCTTTACTTTTTTCCTTTCCTTTTATATAATATCAACCTTAATATACAAAACATTTTCATGTCCTCTGGTTATATTAATTCACTCTACCATTTAATTTATTACAATTAATCATTGAATTTGCAATATGTTGTTACAATTATCTTTTAATATTTATCATCTTTCTTTTTACTATTGGGTTTGCCATCAATCGCAATTTGATTGTAAAGTTCCGGTGTTTATAGATTTGATATAATTTCCGTTTCTTTAACTTATATTTCTTTTTTGTATCTGATTAATCTGTTAATTAATTAACATTATACAATTAATGATAAAAGGAAATGTTCAAGGTTAGACAATTACAATATAATTGGTTGAAAAAGATACTCAATTGGTGTAATAATCGGTGATTTACAGCAACATTTAACATCATCGAAAGGTTACATGTTTAATCAAAATGATTTCAACTCTTTTCATTGTCTTTACAATCTTTCTGTGAATTTTCAAGATTTAAATTGTAAACATTTATTGAAATGAAAACTAGTTTGATCTTGATTCATATTCATTGGGAATTTTATTCATTGACTTTCATAACGTTAAGTGTAATTTAAACATGTTTAGCTGATGCTTTTCTTGCTGAATTAATTGATCATTCAATGAGTAGCAATTTAATTTAATCAACCTTTCTAAATATTTAAACATTATTGTATGGGAATTCAATTATTTATGATTCTTTTCAGTGAAGCTTCAATTTTTCATCTTTTTTTTTAGGTAAACTTGAAAATGTTGAGATGCTTTTAAGCTTTGCTGTTGAAATCAGTCAAATTACAATGGTTAATAAGGAAAATTAAATCTAATTTTACTATTGATTAAGATTAACTGATCTGTGAAAACTTCACTGGTTTCAACCATTTCAATGGAAATGTTAACATGAAAGTGAATATAATCATCTTCTCAACTATCAATTAACTTGATCAATGACTTGAAAAGCAACTTTCAACATTAAACTGCATACTTAATCAATTGTTGGTCATTCATCATCATTAAAATTAGCAGATCAGTTTATCTAATAACTGGATCAATTTATGAAAATTGAATTTATTCATAGTTGAGGTGAAAATATTTTTAATATTTGAATATCAATTCAAGTTATTTTCATGTAAAAAGAAACCTTTACAATTGAAAAATACAATTTATGATAATAACAACGATAATAACAACAATAATGATATGATAAAAATGAATGTTAAAGAGGAGAAGAAAAGGAAATCAATAAAAGAAGTAATTTTATTCACAAATTCAAATCTTTATTGATAAAAAACTGCCAAATTGATGTATTGATCAACGATACAACAGGTTAAATCCAAAAAGATGAACCCAAAAACTTTATTCAAATCTGGCGCCCATTAAAAAAGATTGTTATTGTCAGTTTCACACACAAAAAAAAAGTAACAACCAAATTGACTTCATTTTTGTATTCAAAATAAGTGTAACAATTTACTTACGTCATTTTACTTTTATCATCATCATCACCTTAACCATCATCATCGTAGTCATCGTCATAATCACAGAGTAATCATCATTATTATGGTGATCGTCTGTGTAAAAGTGAAAGTAAAGTGGCTTGATAAGTTCAGTTTCAAGACCCAATTTAGTTGAAAAGAAGCCCAAAATGATCTTTAATGACATTTCCTTGTGAAACATATTTTCATCATTATTATCATCATTCTCATCATCATTTTCTGCTTCTCTTCTTCCTACAGTTTCCTTCCGTTTTTATGGTTAAACTGAATCTTTTTCTTATTCTTTCACTTTTTTTCCTTCTCTTAACGAAATTCTTATTCTTCTCATTAGAAACTCTCAAGTATCATAGCAACATTACCATTCTTTATCGGAAACAGTTGAGAGGAGAGGAAAAAATCTGTTAAAATGATCTATCAGATTCATTAGTAATTCATCTCTGACAGAAACATCTACCTTCAGCTTTCATCTTCATCCTTTGATCTTTATTTGTGTCTATTCTATGGATGAATAACTTTCTTAGATAGGTTAATGGTGATGCTCCTGTCTAAGGTAGATGAAACTAGATTTCCCATTTTCATTTTAACAATTGTTCAAATGTAATTAATCTTTGGTCTTTGATTTTTGCTTTACTAATGCTTGCAATTGTTTAATCAACTCTTTTTTTCACCTTTTTCAGATGTTGTTCATAATGCTATTTTTGAAGAGGATCATGATGAAATGGTGATTGTCCGAGATATTGAAATGTTTTCACTCTGTGAACACCATTTAATCCCGTTTATCGGTAAAGTAAGTAATTGACTAACTTGTGATGTATTAAGCTTATCAGATAATCAAACAAAAGATATCTTCTTATTTGTCTTATGATTAAATGAGCCTTTATGCAGTTGCAGGCCAGTGGATTGTTTTAATCTTAAATAATCGTGTATTATATTGGATAACAAAGAATAATTTTCATGATTGATTTAATTTAGTTATTCATTGAGATAGAACAGAAAAAAGTTGACTTTATGAACAATTGATAATCGGTAATAAGTATGGATAGAAGTGAAAAGATACATAATAATAATAACGTTATTATATTGGAGATTGAATGTTGAAAGTCCCAAAGATAATAGAAGTGAATTGAGCTGATGATAAAGATGAAAATAAAAGGTATCAAAGATGCTCTTTGGTATGTTTATGCTCCACTAATCATGATTACAATGAATATTTTCATCAACATTCAGCATCATCCTTCTCCTCCTCCTCCTTCCCCTCCCTGTTGATCGCCACCATTTTTACTCAAACCATTCATGAGAAACGAAACCAATGAGTGTTTTTATTCAATTATAACACAAACTATTATCTATATTTTTCTCTCCTTTCAATTTTGGCTTTAATCTTTCATTTGATTTCACTTTTTCATCATCGACATTCCCCTTTTCATCAACTTTAATTTATTTTTACACAGGTATCAATAGGTTATCTTCCTCGTAATAAGATACTTGGGCTGAGTAAGGTTGCTCGGATCGTTGAAATGTTTGCAAGAAGACTTCAAGGTAATGTTAGCAGCTAAACAAAGACCAAGAACTTTGATCAAAAAACTTGTTGATATCAGTACCAAATTTGATTCATTTTACCCTCTTTTCCGTCTCCTTTGCCACCATTAAACAGTCCAAGAACGTTTAACCAAACAAATCGCAAAGGCCATTACTGACGCTATCAATCCTGCTGGTGTTGGTGTTGTAGTTGAAGCAACGTAAGTACAATTTAATGTACAATAATCAAAAGTGTAATCAACATATCTAAATGTCTATCCTGGTAAAAAATGATTAACCTTTCCGCAATATTTCAACAGGTTAAAACAATAGTGTTTACTTTATCATGAGAAGATAAGTTGTCATCATTTTTTCCTTTTTTGAATCACCATCATCTTGAGAAGGAAGAAAGATGTGGATGAGAGATGAAACTAAATGAGTTGTTCTTCCGTTTTGTATTTTTTACATTTTATCCCTCTTTTGGCTTTACTTATTGCTCTTCATTTCCACTCTTTGTCTTGAAGAAACTTCCTTTAAGACAAAATCTTGTCCAACAAACTTGATAATTGCCTTCCTTTATTCTTCCACCGTTAATATCAAAATCACAGATCACTGATCACTGGTAATTAATAGTAAATGATAGGTAATTAATAGTGTATCATCAAACATTTAAAGGATACAATTAAAAAAAGTGACCAACATGTTAACAATTTCAATTTAAATAAATAACCGTTGAGTAACGTTAAGGGGTCATATAATAATTTTTCATTTAATGCGCGCTTTGTTTAAGCAATTAAATTTTAAATCCAACGTAAATTTATTTGCAGCTTATTATTAGCAAAAGAGTTGACTGGTCGTATACTTGGTCTTCTGAGTTAAATCTAACAATTTGTAAACAATAAAAATTCTGGTTACTATCATGTGAAATTGATTCAACCATTGAACACATTGTTCATTAGATTTTTTTTTATCTTCAATTCTGGACAATCTTTGACTATTGACATTTTTACTTCAATAATTTAACCTTTTTTTGTTCAGCAATTCAATTTTTCTTCCGTTTTGATTCATTGAATCTTACAATTCCTGATTTCACCAACTATTACTTGATTTAAACCATTAAGTTACAAATTAGCATCAAATAATCAATTTAATTGACCATTACAGTGCAAGATACCAAATAAAAAGATTGAAAATAAATTCAATTGTTACTCTGGAGGTTTGAATTATTAAGATTATTGTTATTACTGTATTAATATTTATCATCATTATTATTACATATCATTAAGACGAATCCCTAACCAGCACTGATTTACATAATATTAAGGTTGAAATGTAATGAACTTGACCTTTAAAACCAATTGATTAGATAAATTATATCAATTTAATGTCCTTGCATGATTATAAATTTTTATATTATATCATCTACTATTTATCATATTAATTGTGAGAATAATATTTTTCATTCCTCAATATTCATACTAGTTTTGTATTTTCCTAAAGCCTCTTATTGTTATTCACAATCACATTCAATTATCAGAAATAATTCAGATCCGTTTGGGATAATAATTTAAAATGTTCAAATTGAATATTAACTCTATCATTGACCTTTCCTCAATCACAGTTAATTGCCATTTATTTCCATTAACCCGTGTTTGTTTTTTTTCAAATCAACAGTCATATGTGTATGGTAATGAGAGGAGTTCAAAAATTGAACAGTAAAACAATGACCAGTGCTATGCTCGGCGAGTTTCGTGATGATCCAAAAACCAGGGAAGAGTTTTTGACCCTGATTGGAACAAATTAGTAAATTGTGTTGTCAAAATCTTACACTTTGTTTGGACTCGTTTGGACAATTAATTCAAGGATTTATCTATCTGTTGAGATCAAGTCTCCAGCATATGGTAACCATTGCGTGATATTTGACCGATTCAACCCATTCTTTGATTGATACAGATTTTAATTTTAATTTTTTGTCTTTTTTCTCGACTGTTTACTATTGTTAATTATTTAATGTATTTTTTCTGTTCATTGTGACTACTTTAATAAAAGTACATTAAATAAATATATTCACCATGTTAAACTTTGTGTGATTATTTCTATTTATTTAATTACGGCATTATCTTTCACCTCACCCAGTATTAATGGTCTAACTGTAAGTATTAATATATACACGGCTTTATAAGTAACTATTTAAGTTTATTTATCTAGCTGTTTCCATCAGATTGATGTTCATACTAAGTGATAATAACAAAATTTTACATACAATAGGCACTTATTCGCTGACAGTTAAATGATTCGGTAATTGTTGATTAACTGGGGACAAAAGGACGAAGTAAAAACCTGCTACAGTATAACGTGATGTAAATTCATAACTCAATGTAAGTGGGTTAATAAAAGCAACCTAATCCAATTCAAAACCAGTAACCTGTTGGCTGTATACAAAATACATGTAAATTAACAATGTAACAATCAATGGCTTCGATTATGGTAATGTTGGTAGCTTTTAAACACACAAAGAGATACAGTTTGGTGTTGAAGTGAAGGAAAGCTGTTTATAAGTTGACCATAAAAAGGAACATATGATGTTATTTTTTTGACTTTTCTCACGCAAATTGAGCCAAAATGTTTTGTGAGCTGATGTTAATGAGGACAAGTGAATTTAAATGAGCATCCGCATCCAATGTTGAAACAAAAGGGAGAAAGGATAACAATAATCCAATCTTTATCGGCCTGAAAAATTGAATATCAACAGGAATATCAGTGACACTGGAATCTTGTTTACCTTGGTATACCAATGAGATTATTGAACTTGACTTTAATGTCATGAAAAACTTGTTGAGATTTTTGAAAGGCTTTATTGTACAAGAAGAAGATGTATAGCAAAAAGAGGATGATGAAGATGCTGCTGGTGATGGTGATGAGAAGATAAAGATGGGAGGAAAAATAGGTCCAAGATACTTCTTTTCTCGTTTCTACTTTATTAGATGATCAACTCTCCATTGGCAAAGCTAAAACTTGATTGGGAGATTCCGATGAAATATGTTCTAATCCAGTCTTCTCTATTTAATCTATTTAAATACACATGAAATCTGGATATTGACGATTCTAATCAATTAATTTAAAACCTTCAAATAATGGTTAAACCCGGCATCACCTGGTAACAAGGTGAAAGCATCAATATCCAGGGTAACCTTAAAAAAAGTTAACACATACATTTATAGCCTAAAAAGTAGCAAGTTCAATAGTCGTAGTTAAAATAGTCATTAAATAAATTAAAATTATTCAAAGCAATCTTATTTTTTTCACCAATATTTACCCAAAATCTATCAATTGTTAACTCTAAAGCAACTAAACCGTTTAAATAAATCATATAATATTAAACTTTACGTAAAGTTTAAATACAAAACCTTAAAGATGAATATAATCTGCAAACACAAATTAAAGGTAAATGCAAATCTCTTTTTTCTTCTGGTTACTTGTAACACTTCATTTGACTTCATCTTCTTGGTGCTGTTCAGTTGATGATCAACTGTACAACTGCTATTAAGCTTAATATGCTTATGCTTATCAATTTGCAATTTAAAATGAAACTAAATGTAAATAAACCTTTCAACTTTTGGACACACATTTGTGTAACTAATCAGTAAAGTATACAATTACAATTGACTCTGAATCTCATTCAAACATGAATCTCTGTTTTTTCACTCTTTCAGCTAATATAATTTTCTCATTACCAATCCTAATCATCTCAACGGTTAACAAGGTTACCATGTCATGAACAGACTAAAGATGGTTTGAAGAAACCTCAATGATTTGGTCAATATTTTGTCGTCAACTAAATGGTTAGGTTAATGACACTGTAATCAATACAATACAGTTAAATTGGTTTTTAACAAGGTTAACAAATGCTGAATAATTTCACACAATTTGTCTTAAATATTGAAATCTAAAGCATCAATTAAACAGACTTAGCTTCCTCAATTTCAATTGTAATCAAGGTTAGATTAAGATAAATTAAACATTGTCAATCAGAGCAAACCTTGATCAGTTCGTGAAATGATCTGCAAATCAACAATAAATTGAAGGTAAACAATTCAAGGTTAGTTAAATTGATGATCTTTCATTATAATCACAATCTGTCAGAGTAAGGTCAATGGAAATTTTGGCCAACAATTTAAAGGAAAATTAGTCGATTCCATCGATCTATTATCATCTAATGAATGCTTTAAAAACGTAATCAGATCATTTGAAAATTTGAATTGCGAGAAAGAAACAGCAATGAGAAGTTGATTTCCCAACATTTAATTATCTCTCATTGGAAAATTTCAAACCACTTGATTCACATTTTACATCGTTTACCACGTAATGTTAATTATAATTAACATATTATCAATCAACATACACTTGGAATTGCCTTTAAAAGTAAACATTGTAATTGCATGTTAAATAGCCAGAATCAAATTGGTTAAAGCCTAAGCAATGGTAATGAAAATATGAAATATTACATTGAAAAAATTCTTAGGCAAGTTAAATTGTTTCATATCATGTTCATTAAATATTACCAAATAATCAAATCTGGTAAGTCAAATTGGAAAAATTTACCTGAATAGTAATTAGATGTGCAATTTGAAGACTTACAAGGGAAATCCAAGATTTATATTCAACTTGGACTTTAATCAATCCAATGTTTTGTTTTTGTTCATTAAACAAGTTTGATATTACGGACAATTTAAGTGCAATATTGCCATAGAAATGCCGAGAAAATGTTAATCGTACTTTGAAATATCCAAGACTTATCATGACTATACTGAAGGTTTTATAAAACAGCTGAAATTTTCAATTTTATCAACTTTTAAACGTGTTTTGCAGTAAACCCTGAATATTCTGGTTTTTTGATTTCATTTTTGAAATGAAGAGCTTCAGAGAATCAAATCACGTAGAAACTTGTAATCAATAAATCATTAGATGTGCAGGACTGACTTACCTGTGTGATTAACTAATTGATTGACACTTATCGTGAATCTTGAGGTGCATGGAAATCAAATTTTTTCTGAACATTCAAGTTCTAACCATTCGCGATTTAAAGCAGCAAAAATATTGAAACAGTTAATATCCATTAGTGATTTAGTCATTTGTTTTTCAATGCAAACAGAAGGGGAAACTTTTCGTACTTCATATTATTAACAAAATAATTATCTTTAGATGGAAATATAATCAATATTTGGATCCGTGTGAAACAGGTTTAAGCTATAAATGAATAATTAGTAATTGATAAAATCATTTGGCGTAAAAATACTCGTTCAAATATTAATTCTGTGAGGGATCTGTGTATATTTTTGCAAAACAAAACCTTTGTCTTGATAGTTTCTATGCTTTAGACTTCGATTTCGATTA
The DNA here is from genome assembly GCA_028476895.1 of Tetranychus truncatus. NCBI lineage: Eukaryota > Metazoa > Arthropoda > Arachnida > Trombidiformes > Tetranychidae > Tetranychus > Tetranychus truncatus. The sequence goes on from CM052060.1 coordinate 20,297,691, forward strand.
GAATACGATGTTTAATGATAAATGTAAATATCTGACACTAAATATTTACGAATCACAAATATGGCTCAGCTTTGAATTTGCAAAGCATCATCAGCATCAGCCTAAACTTTCATGACTTTGACTTACCTTACTGATTGAGTCACAGTGTAAGTAAGCGTAAGCATTGCATTTAGCAACACAGCTATTCAGTTGATACGCAAATTGGATAAAACTAAATGATTATTAAGTATTGTTAATAAATAATGAGTGATTAAATTTAAATCGAAATCTAAACTATTGCGTTTAGCCGCGACAGGCCATTGGTTTAGATGCACCAAAAATGTAGTTAAATCTAGTAAAACATTTTCGTCAATAGATTGCCATAGACTGAATGTTCAGTAAAGAGAACGGTTGTACATTAATTAGAAAATTTAATCAAATTGTAAAAAGACAGACATTCCATTGAAAAAATCGATGTGCAAAGAGATTCGCCAGCAAATGACAGAAACACCATTCCATTAATTAGCATATTGTTGAGCATTATGATCAACCAGATTGTGGAGCTTCCTCATCAAAAGAGTTGAGTCTGTAATGAAAATGTTAAACAAAACCAATATTAATGGCAGGTTAATACAAGTAAAAGAAAGCGACACTAAAACATTTTGACTTTAGAGTTACGAGTAAAGATTATAAGTTTCTAGAGACAGGTAAAAACTGCATCCATAAATGCTATAAAAAAATGTTTCCAAGCGATAGTTTTCGAGAAAACCCAGATCGAAATTGAAACTTCGATTGCCTTTAATTCAATAACGCTGCCATATTTTTCCATGAAACTAATTTTAATGCAGTAATTTTGAATAAGCAATCTGAAAATGTATTTATTTTGAGAAGTAAAGTTTTCTGTTTTTGTACAAATAGATAAGTTCGATTTTCAGTTAAACCTTGCTAATTCATCAACCATAGAGGTTAAGAAGCTGAAACTTATTTTTAGTCGATGAAAATTGTTTGTACACATTGTAGTCTGAACACTTTTTTCAATTTATCCACAGTGCTCTCGATTTTGAACATTTACCTAAAAAATAAGAGCTTAAATATTTCGATATTGGTACTACGTACAAGCATTATTTTTTGGCCAAACATTGAACTTTACTGTGGACTATGTTACACTAAAATTTTAGATCACTCAAGAAATCGCAAAAAAAGTTATAGCATTGTATTACTTATGTAACCAGGTTTGACTCTTTATTTATAAGAGTAAATGGTTAACTCAAATGAATCTTATGATGCATTAGAAGAATGTTATTATTATGTTATAATATTTGATTAATTAGCTTCTGATTAGCTTACTGAAACTTAGTGGTTTCTAGATGCTAGGTAAAACTAAGTCCATTTTTGCTTTTTAAAATGGTTCCGGTCAACAGTGCTCGAGAAAATCGAGATGTTAGCTGAAACTTCGATTGCCTTTTATTTCATCTATGTAACAAGCTTTTTCCATGAAGCTAATCGTTCTGATGTGAGCTGCAATGGTCAACCTGAAAATGTATTCACTTTGAAGGATAAAGTTTTCTGTTTTTGGACAAATAAATAAGTTCGATTTGCAGTTAAACCTTCCTCATTCTATGACCGTATGAGCTAGAGATCACAGACCTATTATTCATGGGTAAAAATTGTGGGTGTGTATCATTGAATAAACAATTTATCAAATTTATTAGCAGTTTTTCTGATTTTGGACATTTACCCAAAAAATTCGAGCCTCAATAGTGCGAGAATGACGCTACCTAGAAGCGTTATTTTTTGAAAAGACATTAGATCTTATTATAGACTGGGTTATAACGCAATTACAGATTATTCAAAAAGCTGGAGAAAACGTTATAGCATTCTATTCATTATTTTACCAATTTAGTTATAGATTTAAGTGCAGTAAGTGTTAAACTCAACAAATCTTAAACAATATTCATTACTACATGAATCCGCCCAGAATGAGCTTAGTTAAGCGCTGAAAAGCATTGCAGGTTTGTAAGGACATGAAAACTAAGCCTTACAGTGCTATTAAAAAATTCCTCCGATCGAAGGTTTTCGATAAAATCAAGATCGAAGATGAAACTTCGAACGCCTTTTATTCCATATTTCGAACAGATTTTTTCATATAAATAACTTCACTGATGTAACATTTGATGACGAATCTGAAAGTGCACTTATTTTTAGACATAAAATTTTGCTTTTTCTGTAAAACAGATCAGTTCGATTTTCATTTTAATCACAAGCATTCTGAGACTGTTAGAGTTAAAGAGCTGGAACTTAAAATGCATAGAAGAAAATAGCTTGCAAATCTTAGCAATTCAATAATTTTTCCGATTTAGCGATAGTTCTCTAAATTTTGAGCATTTACCTTAAAATTTTGAACCTCAATATTTCGAAAACGATAGTACCTACAATCATTATTCCTTAACCAGCCGCCAGATTTCTAATGACGTATAACAATATATAACTTCATAGCTAAAAAATACTGAGCTAAACCTTTTAATAATGAATTTTCTTCTAACTTATCATAAGTTGATATTTATTAACTATTCACTTTTATAAATCTTTAACCTAATCTGGTAACAAGAGTTTTACAATGCTATAACTCTGTTTTAAGTTTCTTGAGTAATGCGACATTTCCTTATAACATAGTCCATAATAGCATCTAATGTTTGACCAAGAAATAATTATCGTAGATTGTACCAATCTCGAAATATTGAAGCTGGTATTTTTTAGGTAAATATCCAAAATCCAGAGAACGGCCAATACATTGAAACAATCGTTCAGTCACTGACGTACAAAAACAGTTTCTATCCACGTAAAATAAGTTTGTGATCTACAACTCATACGGTCACAGAATTAGAAAGGTTTAACTGAAAATCGAACTTACGTATTTGTCCAAGAACTTAAACTTTATCTTACAAATTAAAGGCATTCTCAGATTGGCCATCAAATGTTACATCAGTGAAGTTAGTTATAATAAAAAATCTGAACGAGATATTGAATGAAAGACGATCCACGAAAGTTTCATCTTCGATTTCGATTTTCGCGAAAACAGTAGATCGGATGAATTTTTTAATATTACTAATGGACTTAGATCTCATGTTGCTACAAATCCACAATTCCTAACGTTCGTATGCATATCTATTCTCAACTTGAAACGAAAATTCTTGTATACTTTCTGAATCAAATATTTACAAACGTTGTAACAATCTGTAACCACTTTGTCACAAAGCAATTAGTAATAACACTCCGCTGTTAATATTGACTTTAGTGGAGCAAGACAGTGTCCAACGAACTGGTAGCCAATGTTAGCTTCAGTTAAAAATCGAAATGCGTTTAGCTGACAAGTTTATCTAATAGTTAAATGACACTTACCCGCAACATTGGCTTTTGGTGAAACAACATAGAACATTTCGTCCCGAGTAAGTGCTGTAGTCATCACAAGTATCACAAGCTGTTGTGTTACCCACGAGAACGAAAAAAGCCTCACTTGATGGGGTTGAAGTGATCAGTAAAAAGGAAACAATGATACCGATGAAGCTGTACAAGATTAATTTATTCATGGTTGGAGTTGAACAAGTAATAAGTACAGATTGAGAAAATGAAACAAGCAAAAAAGATCGAGCAGTTGGTGAACAAATCAATTGATTTGGGACACTTTTAGATGGTTTATGAAGACAATAATGAAAGCGAAAGGTGATTTGGATGTTTCTTATTCTCAATTTAGATAAAACTTGCATTAATGCTAAGAGGAAGAAATGAAAAAGTTAATGATGTTATTGCATGAATCTGAAGGGGAGGAAAGATTCTTGTTGTTATTTATGTTGGTTATTACGTTGCAAGGAAAAATCGTCAAAAATGATTCAAAAATAGAGTCAATCTTGTTTTACCTGAAGCTTTGAGAACAAAAATAATAAGATGAAACTTGAAACGTGTTTCCTCTTTTACGCCCTAAACAGTCCATATTATTTTCTTTGCAAACCGATTGTTGAACAATCGCTAACACTGGCCATCATTATTCGTAAAATTTAAGCAGCTACAATGTGACAAATATCATATGAAACGTAAAGCATGGTATTCCGTGGTACAAAGCGAGAAATTTCAGCAATAGCAACGAGAAGATGAAGTAAAATGAAGTGTTACAAGTTGCCAAAAAAAGATTCACTCACCTTTAGTTTGGGACTCATCTTTAAGGTTTTGTATAGTAAATTTGCGTTGTGTTTTTAGCATCATCAGCGAAGTAGTGAAGAATTGAAAGTTTTTTGGTTTGTAGAGGAATTCAAATAGAGTCCATTAGTGGTATAACGAAATTTCTCCAAGCCACAGTTTTCGAGAAAATCGATTCAAAAGTTTAAACTTCGGTTCCCTTTTATTCAATTATGGAGCCAGATTGAGACATAAAACTAATTTTACTGCAGTAACTTTGAATGAGCAATCTGAAAATGTATTTATTTTGAGAAGTAAAGTTTTCTGTTTTTGTACAAATAGATAAGTTCGATTTTCAGTTAAACCTTGCTAATTCATCAACCATAGAGGTTAAGAAGCTGAAACTTATTTTTAGTCGATGAAAATTGTTTGTACACATTGTAGTCTGAACACTTTTTTCAATTTATCCACAGTGCTCTCGATTTTGAACATTTACCTAAAAAATAAGAGCTTAAATATTTCGATATTGGTACTACGTACAAGCATTATTTTTTGGCCAAACATTGAACTTTACTGTGGACTATGTTACACTAAAATTTTAGATCACTCAAGAAATCGAATAAAAAGTTATAGCATTGTATTACTTATGTAACCAGGTTTGACTCTTTATTTATAAGAGTAAATGATTAACTCAAACAAATCTTATTACATGTTATGTTATGTTATTATTTAATGAATTTAGCTCAGAATTAGTTCAGCTAAGCGTTGAAAAACATTGTGTGTTTATAGGGACATGTAAACTGAGCCTCTTAGTGCTTATGGAAAATTCCTTCGATCTACAGTTTTTGAGAAAATAAAGATCGAATATTCAACTTCGATCGCCTTTCATTCAATTTTGTTACAACATTTTTCTATGAAACTAATTTTACTAATGTAACTTTTAATGACTAACCTGAAAATGCCTTAATTTGGTGAAATAGAGTTGTTCATTTTTGTACAAAAAGATAAGTTCGATTTTAAGTAAAACCTTGCTAATCCTGAGACCGTATCAGTTATGAAGCTTAAACTCATTGTCCATGAATAAAAATTGTTACTGTACATCAGTGATAAAACAATCTTTTCAATTTATTGACAGGTCTCTTGATTTTGGACATTAATCCAAAAACTTTGAACTTCGATATTTCGAGATTGGTACAATCTACGATAATTATTTCTTAGTCAAACATTAGATGCTATTATGGACTATGTTATAAGGAAATGTCGCATTACTCGAAAAACTTAAAACAGAGTTATAGCATTGTAAAACTCTTGTTACCAGATTAGGTTAAAGATTTATAAAAGTAAATACAGTATATTTGTAGTGAACTCAAACAAATCTTAAAATGCGTTAAACAATATTCATTACTACATGAATCCACCCAGAATCAGCGTAGTTAAGCGCTAAAAAGCATTGTGGGTTTGTAAGGACATGAAAACTAAACCTTTCAGTGCTATTAAAAAATTCCTCCGATCGAAGGTTTTCGATAAAATCAAGATCGAAGATGAAACTTCGAACGCCTTTTATTCCATATTTCGAACAGATTTTTTCATATAAATAACTTCACTGATGTAACATTTGATGGGGAATCTGAAAGTGCACTTATTTTTAGACATAAAATTTTACTTTTTCTGTAAAACAGATCAGTTCGATTTTCATTTTAATCGCAAGCATTCTGAGACTGTTAGAGTTAAAGAGCTGGAACTTAAAATGCATAGAAGAAAATAGCTTGCGAATCTTAGCAATTCAATAATTTTTCCGATTTAGCGATAGTTCTCTAAATTTTGAGCATTTACCTTAAAACTTTGAACCTCAATATTTCGAAAACGATAGTACCTACAATCATTATTCCTTAACCAGCCGCCAGATTTCTAATGACGTATAACAATATATAACTTAATAGCTAAAAAATTCTGAGCTAAACCTTTTAATAATGAATTTTCTTCTAACGTATCATAAGTTGATATTTATTAACTATTCACTTTTATAAATCTTTAACCTAATCTGGTAACAAGAGTTTTACAATGCTATAACTCTGTTTTAAGTTTCTTGAGTAATGCGACATTTCATTATAACATACTCCATAATAGCATCTAATGTTTGACCAAGAAATAATTATCGTAGATCGTACCAATCTCGAAATATCGAAGTTCAAAGTTTTTGGATTAATGTCCAAAATCAAGAGACTCAATAAATTGGAGAAAATTTTCAATCTCCGATGTACTCCAATAATTTTTATCTATGAATAATGAGTTTCAACTTCATAACTTATGGGGTTACAGAATGAGGAAGACATAACTGAAAATCGAATCGAACTTTTTTACAGAAAAATGAAAATTTTATTTTGCAAAATAAGTCAATTTCCAGATTGATCATCAGAAGATACATCAGTGATATTAGTTTAAGAAAAAAATAAGCTCAAGTTATTGAATAAAAGGCGATTGAAGTTAAAATTTTGATCTCGATTTTCTCGAATACAGTCGACGCGAGAAAATTTTTAACAACATTAATGGACTCAATCTATATGTGCCTTTACAAGCCTGAAAAGTTATATGAATGGGTTGATGAGCAGCCCCAAGAAATAAACGAAGAGATTAAACTCAATTTGGTAAACAAAGTAAAGTTATTATGTCAAAAAGTGCAAACATTTGTTGTCAATAAACTAACCAATTGTCCTTCTAATTTTTACTAAATTCATGTATTTTTTTGTAGTGAATAAACTCGGACTTCACTCTCGTGCATCTAACTATCAAATTGACTCGAAATCGTTATTTAATCATGTAAATGATTTAGTCATTTGTTTTTCAACAGAAAAAAAAATTATTTTAATATTACGTGCTGTTTACAAAATAATTAGCTTTAGACGGAAACAAATCAGTGATATTTCAATGGTTAACTACCAGATGAAATAAAGATTTTTATTGTTTTCAAATACAATATGCAATAATTGTAACATTATCAGGTTTTTTAGCAGCATTTTTGTCTGAAAAATAATTCATCAATGGTCTTTTCTGGTATTTCAATGATTAAATCTCGTCGTTTTTTTAATCGGACAAAACCATTGATCGTCTTATTTCAATTAAAATTAGTTGCCTTGACTACAATAGCAGGTTTCCAATTTTCATCATCAGCTTTCAGTTTTTTTGTAACCAAAAGAAAGGTTTTCCATTTCCAAATGATGATGGCAACATGAACGATGCAACGAATAGCCTTAGGCCAACTTGGGAAGTAAAAATTGAGTTTGATCGCATTTACAAGGCAAGTTCATCATTTATCTCAATGTAAGACCAAAAAAACACAGCAACAGAGAGAAAGAGAAAGTGAAATGCATGATGGAACAGGTTCTTTATCATCTTTCCATCATCCAGCCCCTCTGTTCACTTTAACACCCTCCATCCAGAGTTATCGACGAACATTGAAACCACGTAAGTAATTATTATGGCCACGAGAAAGTAAAGACTTTCAAAGGCTAATGCAAACTGTAATAAAGTAAAGTGAAAGCCAACGAATTAATAGTAACTTTCAATTGATATTGATATTAGATTAATGCAAGAGCAGCGGGAAAAATCAACGTATTTACCATGAGATTGAAATCTTTGACCCTCAAGTGATCTTCCTCCTTGTTTTACAATTTATTCACCTCCTCATTAACCTCCCACTTCCTTCTTTTTTGCCTTTACCAAAGTAAATTTTAAAGGAAAATTTAACCGCCCTTTCGCTTTTAGACCAAAAAATATCAAAATAATAATCAATGGATCCGTCAGATGTATCATTGAATCCAGCGACCCTGCAAGTCGTAGGTCGTCCTCGTTCCCATACAATAATCAGCATGGCAAGTCAAGCAAGTGTTTGGTCTTCTGTATCAACACGCAGCCAGCCTAGGCTAGCTGTTCAAGCTAAACAAGTGTCTCTTGTACTGTTAAACTCTTATGAACCAGTTCCAATACTTAATCGACTCAATTTAAATGTTCAAGTGGGAACCATTTACGGTCTTCTTGGACCCTCTGGATGTGGTAAAACATCATTCCTTCGGTGTCTCATTGGATTCCAATCAATCTCTAGTGGACAGATTAGTGTTTTCGGTTATCCTCCTGGCGATGAAAGATCAGGTGTTCCTGGTCGTGGTTTGGGTTACATGCCTCAAGATTTGGCTCTCCATGAATATTTAACAATCGGTGAATTATTAACATATTATGGTAATTTGTATCTGATTGACAATGAAACTCTTAAAGGTAGAATTGATCGTCTGATTACTTCACTTGATTTACCGGAAAAAGATCGTTTGGTGATTAATTTGAGTGGTGGTCAACGTCGTCGGGTTTCATTTGCATTGACAATTGTTCACAAGCCAAGGTTGTTGATTCTTGATGAACCCACAGTTGGTTGTGATCCGATTCTTCGTGAACGAATATGGGAAAGTTTATCTCATTTTTCAACAGTTGACCGAATCACTGTCATCATTACAACCCATTACATCGAAGAAGCTCGGCGTTCCCATCGAGTAGGTTTCATGCGAGCTGGATCCATATTGGTTGAAGATTCACCAAATGACTTGATGGTCAAAATGGGTTCAAATACATTAGAGAAGGTTTTTTTAGCTCTAGTTTTGAATAAAACAAAAGACGATGTAAATAAATGTGATAAACCCGGACAAAATCATCAAACTACTCATTTCAACCAAAATGAAGATGCGATTGAAGTTAGTGATATCAATGACTGTGATGGTCCGATCCAGCGACCAAGATCAGTTTCATATACTTCAGCCATCGGCCCAATGAAATATCCAATTTCTGAAGTGTCAGAAATCAATGTTGACTATCAAAAGCCAATTAAAGTGAAGCGTAAAAATTTAGAAACTCGGATACTCTTCTGGTACTATACACTGGTCATTGTTATTCAAAACATTACCATGCAAATTAAACGAACACCAACTACAATAATTGTGCAATTTGTAATTCCATTGATTACGTTAATGTGCTTTTGCATGTTTGTCGGACAGATACCATATGATCTTAAGATTGGTGTTGTCAACAAGGAATCACCTTTAAATTTATCTTCACTGCTTTTAGATACAGTCAACAAGTATGTTTTCACTCAGGTTCCCTTTGATTCAGCTGAGGTGGCCAAGCTTGCAGGTAAAAGTCAATCAGTTATTGGATGGATTGAGATTCCAGACAATTTTACCACTTCATTAATTCAACGTTACCGTAAACCAGATGATTTTACCAATGCAACACACAAAGAGTCAACCATCCAATTACATTTAGATGTTACCAATTGGCCCATTTCGGTTACAGTTGAGAGAGCATTTGAACAAACTTATCTAGAATTTGTTCAGAAAATGATGACCCAATTGGGTCGTAATCCTGCCATAACCAAAATTCCCGTTGAAATTCCTGAGGTAATCTATGGTTCGCTTGAGGTTAGTGATTATTCTGGTATCCGTGAATTTGTTTCGGTTGGTATTCTGGTAATTATTTCGTACACCATTGCCTTTGGAACCACCATATTGGTTGTCCTTTTAGAAAAGATTAGCCTGATATTTGAAAGAAATTTTGCTGCAGGTAAGTCAGTTTAATTCTCAGTTGGAAATTGTATTTATCATTGTTTATTGTGATTATTCGAGGTTACTATTATCTTAGCTGCTTTTTTTGTGGCTCGATTGTTTCAATTTAAATTTTAATTAATATGGTGATTGGGAAATTTAATATTACCTTGAGGATTGGAGGAAATTTTGGCAGAGCAAGTTTCATTCAATATTAAGATATGAGCACTGGTCAGTATATCTTGTTGACCTAGCTTTTGAAAGGTGCTCAGTCTAGCTTTAGCTTTGTCTTTTTTATCTTCCCAATTGTAATCATCGACTTTTGGAGTATTCAGTAATTATATATTTGGTAAGTTGTTTCCAATGGACTCTTGGGTGAAATCACTGTTTGAGTACTGAGATTTTCCGGTTATTTGTTTTCCCCATTCCTTTGCCTGAGAAGATAGTAATTAGCTCGGAGCGTCGGAGAAAATGATTCATGAGATTTACTGAGTCTATGAAGAATCTTAATATCACTGAATCTGCTTACATTAGTTTGATTCTTGGACACACTTTATATCTTTTGGAGGTTGATTTAACCAGTTAAGGTAAACAGACTGATTAAGAAAACCTTGTAATTATTTGTTTACGATTCCATCTTGATATTAACTGGAAGAATGTTGAAAAGCGAAACATTGAGAAAAAATAATGTGATTTCTGTGATAATGGCGTTTCCTTGTTGAACCCCTTTATCCAAATACCCCAATTTCAATGGTTAATTTAAAGTGTAAATTAAGCATTCATAATTAGACACAAATAGTCACAAATAAACATTGAAGTTTATCCATAAAACTAAATTTTAACCTTATTTGAGGCAAAAAAATACATTGTATTAACAAATATAAACAAATAAACAAACTAGAGACAAAATTTGAAACTCGAATCGTTGACGATCAAACAAATTGGTAGTTAAATATGCAAAAATTATCACGAAAATGAACAGATCTAAATTTTAATGGAGAGCAAAATACGAGATTGAAAAAAGCGGGCAACACATGTTATCTAACCTTATTCGTCATTTTGCTTTTGCTATTGAAAAATATAACTCTTTATTCAAAGAGTAAAGTTACTTTATTAATGTTCGTCTTTGTCTTCTCAACATTTGCTAACGGTTCAATAATTGTAATTTTTTTAATTTTTATCATTCTTGTTTTAATAAAGGTGTAACTACAAGCCAGTTGATCCTTGGTCATTTAATTACCCGTGTTGCCGTCCAAAGCTCAGTGGTTGTTGTCCTCTTCATAATAACTCTTAACCTATTTGAAGTTTCATCTAAAGGGTCGTTTGTTACAGCCATAATGTTACTTCTTGTCCACTCTTTGACTGGAGCAACTCATGGCATTTGTGTATCAGCAATGTCCAGCTCTCTCTTCATGGCCTCCATCTTTAGCAATGCGGTCATCATCTTTTTCTTCATCATCGGAGGTGTCCTTTGGCCTTACAATTCCCTCCCATATTATCTTAAATGGATTGCCCTGATATCTCCTATTTGCCTACCAACAGAGAGTCTTCGAGCTGTCCTTGTCAGAGGTTGGTCATTCACCCATCCGCAGGTCCTTATTGGTTTTGCTGTTTCATTAGCATGGACTTTATTATTTTTGCTTGGTGCTCTTCGTTCATTCAAGTATGGCGTTTCAACTGCTAAACGATAAACAAGCAAAATATCGTCATGATGATATTTTATTTTGGCTCGTTTTATCTTTCCAAATCTTTGCTCATCATTCACCACTGACTTTAATAATGAGAACCAAAAGGATAATATTTATTAGCATTGAATCACATCATTGGATATGTTCATTTGTTGGTCATTTAATGGACATTTGCATGTGCAAAAATAGTCTGTCATCATCATGATTCGCTGTTTGTGCGTGATAAATGTAATTATCTAGACAATGAACTGGTAAGATGATAATGTTTATCATAACTTTTTGGTAAACTTATACTTTAATATTTATTTCCCCATAAAAAAGCAATTTCGATGTTTAATAAGACAACTTAAATAAATTAATTTCCCATCTTGAATCACAAAAAATATGAACTGCTTAAAAATAACTGACCCTTTCTAATTAACATTTGTTTTTATCTTTATTTACCATTGTAAGTAATTATACATTATTTCATTGTGAAATATAAAACATTATTGACGATTCATCAAATAAACCTTATAAATAAATTCAATGTAAAACAAATGAAAAGGCCGTTTTTATTATTATCACTTTGCTTTAATAAATCACTTATCAAACCAAATCCACCTTCAAATATTGATCAGCTATTAATCAAAAAGATTATCGCATCATGATTGATTACAGTACAATAACATTCAATGTGATTCAAATTGATTATTGAGAGTCTCAATGAAAATTAGAAACGGTTCAATCCAAATCCAGTTAAAGTGTAACAAAAAAAAATGAAATTTTGTTCAACAAAAGGTTAACCAATGTTTTGACTTGAAAATCTTCTCCATCAATGTACACGAATTGATGACCCGATTTTAAATTGCCATACAAACTCAACCAATCGTCAGATTATTCTGTAAATTCAGTGAATAAGCCATGAATATTTTAGAATTTATTTGTAGTAAACAAAAATCTTTCATCTGTTCAACTAATCAAGTTATTCTACTTCAATTGAGAATAGGATTTGAGAAGAAATTAAAGATTAAAAGATGTTTTTTTTCAGTTTGAAAGAATCGAATGACCTTTCTAATGATTTTATGATGAATTTGGATAAAAATCATCAGAATTAAGACTCTGCTTATCAGGCAAACTGAAAATCTTTTAAGTATTTCAGAATTGTAAAAAAATAGAGTTCAAATGATCCTAATTTTTGACTAAATTGATGATTAGCTAATACTTAGGTTAGTTTCATGATAATCCCGAGGATTCTTTTTGTCAAAGAATTAAATTAATTTGAAAGATGTTTCAGTAATTTCAAATCAATTGCTCATTGATGGACGGTCAAATACAAGACAGTTATATTGACATGATGAGCAATGAAATCGATGCTTAAATGAGATTAATTATTTAGCTAATTGTGAAATTTAAGGAGGAGAGATTGTTATTTGAAACAGAAGAGGGCAAATGAATTCTGGTCAAACGAGACTGGTTACTTTAACCAGTTAACCGGGTTTTTCTTGGGTTATAACCAGTTGAAGTTGATCAATCTAATTCCCTGTTTTTATACTTCTCATTATGTATATCATCAGTTTGATACTTTAAACTCTAAATTACAAAATACCGGAAATAAATCGCTATCAACAAGCAACAAACTAACCAATATTCAAAAATTACCTAGACTATTGTTTAACCGTTTAATTTAATTTCCCTCCAATTTTTCGCTCCCAAATCCTTATCTCGATCAAAGGAACAGACATTTTGTTTAATATTCACCAGTTTACTCATTCTAGATCTTTCTTATTTCTTTTGTCTGTTTTAGTATCAACTTTGTTTTTACTTAAACCTCATGATATTCAATGTTTTACTTAATCAATTTCCCAAGGAAACTAATCTTCCGTCGATTAGTAAAATCAACAACTTTAAGAAATCAATCATCCTTTATTCATTATTATTTTTAATCATCAATCTAAATGAAGTTAAAGGACAAAGGCTCCCTTTTCAGTCACCAGTGTCATCAAATTCACCCTCAACTTCACCATTATCATCTTTTTTGCCATCGATTTCGACCAATCTATGGAATCAATTGTCCAACGGTAATCGACGAGTTGATGAACAACTTGAGCAAGGACGTAAGTTTTTCAATTTTTTATACCTATTAACATTTTACATTGGTCTTTGCCCATATTATTTCGTTTATCAAAATCCTACTCTCAGATTATCATCAATAAACAACCTCGTAAAAGTTTCAAATAGCCGGCCTCTAATTAGATTTTTTTAATTTATCACAAAGAAATACTATTATAATTACAATGGGCTCGAGTGCTTTTATGAATTGGCTATTTTAAACTGCTTCAAGTTACTTAATTTAATGGTTTTTCTGAAGTGAAAATTAAAAACTAACTGTTTACTTTTTTAGGTTGTAAATGAAATTAATTAAAATGGTCAATGGGCTAATTGTATTATGGGTTATTTGATCAGTCTAACTGGCAAACACTATTCTAATGTCTATCTTTTTTCTATTTTAGCCATATTCTTGGGTGGAAGTTTTGACTTTGATTTAAATGAGTTGGCTCATCTTATTCAACCTATGTACAATTTGATCAAAAACTCTGAAATTGTAAAAGTTGACCAAGGTGGAAACAGAGGAAATTCCGGTAACCATGGGGGAAATAATAATGATCAAATGCTTGCTTCAGCATCAAAACCTGGATGGACGTTTTCACCTTCATTTGGTTCCGGATCAACTCAGATTAAACCATTGATAACTCTTGCTGTACCAGAGATTGAATTTCTTAACAACAACAACCACAATAATCCTAATCATAATGGTAACCTAAATATGAATAATAATAACCAGCCTAATTCCCATCGGATATCATCACATCAACTTTACAACAGTTTAAATGGCCGTCCTGTACAAGGAGTCGATCCATATTTAGCATCCGCATCCGGTGACCTTGGCCCTTTATCGTCTCCAACATCTAATTTTAATAACATTAATCGTGGTTCCTCTTTAACCTCCACAAATGGCAGAAGGAAAAAGAAACGAAAGCCAAACAGTAAATCAAAGCGTAAACCATTAATTCAAATTGTCGATGATGAGGAAGATAATGATGATCATAACAGTGAAGAGGATGAAACTGATAGCTTAATACCGATGTCATCAAATGCTGGTAATAAAAATAATAATGGCGATGAAGAAGAAGATGATCGTAAAGATTCTGATGAGAATCAAGCTCTCGATCAAATATTGGAAATGGGCTTGCCAAACTTTTTATTAGAAGAAGTATTTGGCTTGAATCGAAAACTGTTGAGACCAGGCAAAATATTAGCGCATTTAACATTTGGAGCTTTAGCTAGAGGAATGATTAAACGTTTTTTCAAAACCTTCTTGTCCCGATCATCACCAGAAAGAGGTTTACTCCATCGAGTGGCTGATAAAAGTTGTCGATCAGTTAAAGGCTTGAGCTTGCGAGATTCGGTTATTTTACCTTTAGGTGTAGCTGTAACCCTTCACCCACTTCTACTTCCTTTGATGCCCTTTATGCTTTTCACTTTAGGCTCATTGAAAGCTATTGAATCAGCAACATGTTATGTTAGCCATGCTTTTCGATAAACTCATCATCAATATATAATTGATTTCTCTAGTAATTTACTTTTACTTCACCTTTTAAAGCCTATCTTGTCATCTGTATAAAGTACCCTTTTATTTATTTCAAATCAATAAATATTAACTTTTGTTCCTATTTGATTGTTACTTCAATTGCCAATTTGTTTTGATTTCAATTGTTTGTTTGTTATTACGACTTCAAGCATGATGGATTAGATTAACAATAATCGTGATTCTATGTTTATATCTTGTTAAACAAGGTAAATATTATGTACCTTAAAACGCTTTCTTCCCAAGAAATTTGACAATGTTGTGATTAGTTACTAACTTTTCAAATAACTATTATCATAGCGTGCCTTAAGTATTAACAATTTGATGATAATAATAATGATTATCATCAATGTTGAACGTTTCGTTAATCATGCTAAAACAGGGTGGTCAAGTGAATCAAGATTTTCGTATCTTTACTATGCGAATCAAACTACCCTTCATATTTGATGAAATTTAAAGGGTGTAACTCTTGACGATTGAAAAGTAAAAAGTCTTAGGGAAAATATTGGAACACGGAATTATCCATTGATCAATTGTTGATTCAATAATCTTGAAAATGGCGGATAGCTTAAGCAACTGAACTTATTTAGATTAGTCAATTGAATCCTAAATAATTAATAGGGAAAGATAATCTTGAATATATCCATGTAATTTTGCATTAACAAGTTCCAATCTTTGATTTACCAAGCAACAGCAAATGTAAAAACTTTCTGTTCCAGTTTTGTCTTGCACCAAATCAGATGATGAGCTACTGTAAACAAATTCAGTCAAATAAAGTTTAACAGTTCAATTTGAAATTGAAATGTAACTTCAAATTATCATAAAAGATTATGTAATAATATTCACAGAGAACACATGAAAGTTGATTTGATTGTTGTCAATTGAAAGACGTTTTGCAGCAGATTAAATTGATTTGGACGATGAAAGTAACCAAAATTATCTGATCACGACAGAAATCACGACTTAATTCCATTGTTGATAACGACTTGTGGTCATAATCATGATTAACAGACACAAATGGAAAGTAAATTGTCTGAAGAAAACTAAACATTGAACAAAAAAAATCGCTAGATTAAAATTGAACTCAAACATCATTACATCGACCTTTTACCAAGTCAAATTTCATTGGTTAACTATATCTGGTAAAAAGATTGTGACTGCCAAGGCCAGGATAGAAATAAAGACGCTAAGATAATATTGAAAATAAATCAATTATTGTGAAATGAAATGTAAAACTGGAGACCTTTTTGGTCACTCTTTACAGTTAATGTGTCATTGTTCACTTTTAATCTGTAATCTTATCTTTTGTCTGCCAGTCTGCCTTTGACATCTTGTCTTCTTAGCGTCTTTGACACAAGAAGGTTCACTTTGTCTTTTTTTCTGTGATTGTCAGTTATCAAGCAAACATCATCTTTATTAATCAATCAACATTAACCTGTATTGTGATTCTCTTTGGCTACCATTTGTACTCTTTATTTAGCCATTCAACAATTAATTATGAACTTCTATTGTGGTTATATGAGTGTTTTCAAATATTGAATTAATAACCAAAATGGTCTCACCTTTTCAACGGAATGGAAAATAGGTAAGCAATGGTGGAAAAGATGAAGAAACAAAAGCTCAGGGCTAAGGTGTTTAAGAAGATAAAGTAGCCAGAAAAAAAGAAGGAACAAGAATCTTTCTTTCTATTTTATCTTTTCTCTCTTTTCTATCATCATCAATTCACATCTTTCTCTATCAATCATTTGCCTCTTTCCTCTCATCATCATCATCATAATCATCATCACCATCCGCTCCTTCTTTAGCCATTTACCTGAATGTATTTTGACCAAACAAGCAAAGACCTTTTTTTCTTTGATTTTATAATTACATTGGTAACAAGAAGAAGGGAAAAATGATGATGATGATGAGGAGAAAGGGGGTCAAAGGTAAAAAACAGAAATTCAAAAAGTAAGAGAAGAAGAAAGGTGAAATGGAAAAAAAAGTTAGACCTAAAGTGAGTCTGGAGCCACAAAAAATGGACCTGAAAATATTTGTAAAACGTGATGAGGTGAGGTTATTAGAGCTTCTTTAGGAAAGAAGAGAAATCCTCATAGACAGCTTATTTCTTCCTTCATCTTCTTCATCTTCAGCTTTTTTTACCTTTCTTTGGAACAAGTTGTTAAGGTAAGGGAAAAAAATGTTCAGAAATATTTAAACAACTGATGAGGTGCCAATAAAAGGTTCACTTTGTTTCACCTTTCTTTTATAATCTTCACATTGTCAGTCTCCTGGTTATCATCTTCAACTTTCATTTCTTCATCTTCTCTTGCTTCTACTGTTTCAAATCATCTTTCCTTTCAAAGTGAATTATTTGCAACTTTTGTCAATCACAATTCAGATTCCACTCTAATTTTTATTTTTAGGAATCTTACATCAGATTGAGAAACATGTGCGTTAATGGATACTGCATTGACTTGATATAAATAACATTTTTAGCTCATTTGCAATCATCACATCATCTGTTTGATTAATCAACTTTTCATCTTTTATGCATGAATTTAATTTCAGTTTCAATTGGACTCCAACCTTTTGGAATTCCTGGTTGCTTTTCATTTACTTTTTTCAACTTCTATCCTCGTAGTAAAGCTTTCAATGAAGGTATCTCTCAACGTTTGGAAATTGCATATTTATCATTTGCCGATGTCTGAAAATGGGTTATTTTTTGGCCTCATGATAAACTCTTGGATAAATCTCAATTTATTTCTGAAACTTTAACTCTTAAACTGGACCAACAAGTTAACAAAATCATCTTTAACCTCCTGGGATGTTAACGATATTTTGTATCTTACAAAATAGTAGAGAATTGTAAATAATAAATTGATCAAGAATCAGTTTATTTTATATATATTAACCTGATTTTAAGCCCTTGGGCCAATATTGTCAAATATTTTTACAGTTCAGAGACAAATAACGAAAAATGGATTCTCATTTTGCTAACACTTATAATTCATAATGAAGCTTTTTATTATCATTTTCAGATGAAAACAGCTTAAATCTAGTCTTAGTGCGATTTACTTTTGTTTTACTGGCAATTTATTTCAACTTTAACCAATGATAATTATACAATTTTATTGTTCATCAGAAGATAAAAATCAATCAACTTACCAAGAAAGGTTGAAAAAATGAATTGTTGATGAAGTAGTATTGAAATGTTATGTGATTTCAATGTTTATTACCTCATTTTACCTCTCTTATTGTTGCTGATTAAAGGTTAAGCCTTAAAATCATAAAGGATTTAGGTTTTGATTGGTGTAAACTGAATTAAATTAAATCAGGAGCTGAATTAATTATCATTGGTTAAGTTTTTTGCACCAAGTCAAACTAGGTTATAATGAAAAATTGATTCAATGAAATCATCAAATTAATCGATAGTTCAATTAAATAACATTAAATTGTATCTTCAATGTTACCAGAAAATCGGCAAAACATTTTAACGTTCACTAACAATTTGTAAAACAATTGTTAGATATTAGTTTAGACTGGTTTAAGTGAACAACTTTGTACTTTGGACATTTAATTGTTGTCAATTAAGGTAAATTTTTGGATGGTTATTACTAAATTGGTAGCAATTACAAATGAAGAGATAATTGTGTCTTGCAAGTGCTTAATTTAAAGGTTTGGTAAACAAAAGGTAAATTGTCAGGGTGTGTTTGGATTTTCAATGATTAAAGTGTTTAAGGTTAAATGATTATGACAATCAACTGATTGGCCTGAAACGAATAGCTCGATAGATTGTTAAAGGTGTAATGATTAACATTTGAAAATAACACAATTTAAAGATGAATTAAAACTCTGGTAACTCAATTTAGCGTAGGTTTAGTTGGGTTGTGTAGGTTTGCTGAATAGGAAGAGAGTTACGTTTTTTTTTGTTATTAACATTCAAAAATATGGAAATGAAAATTTGATTAAAATCAATATTAACGCAATTTCAATCTATTACTTTTCTGTTGATAATTAATTGAGTAGTTAATAGGTTTTCAAAGGTGATTAGAAAGAGAATCATTAATCAGAAAGTTTATGAATCATGAATTACGTTTTCCCTATTATCCAATGCTAATAATATAAGATATCAAAGAAATATAAGATATAATATCAAAGATTAATTGCTAATCTTGGTTTCAACTTTGAAAATGTGTGATAAGATGGTCTGTTGGTTAAGAATTATTAATTGTTTACATCAATTTAAGTAAACAATTTAATTGTTTTAACCTTTTTTTCGAGTAATTAAAATTGAAGACTGATTGACTAATACTTTAAGAGTAATCATTATTTTCCAATGTTGATTCCATTTTACAATCTTTAATATATTGATTGTAGCTTTAAAATTTCAACCAAGCTTAGGAGATAACTCATAACTGGAAAATGATTGTTGACGAATACACAGGAATTTTCGTCACATCTTTCAGCTCTGGATTCATGAGCCTGTAGCAATGGGTTTGGTTCATTTTTTGACAAATGATGGTATTTACATCAAAACTGGTCCGAAGTATTTCACTGTTGGAAACTAAAGTATGTTGAAAACAGACAAAAGCACAAAAACAGGACAAAAGAGGTGAGGATGGCAATTGAGAGAAGGATCGGGAAAAAAGGAATCCAATGTTTTGTTTGAATATGAAGTGCTATTAAGGGCTGATGTTATGACTTCTTTAATGATTGGAGTATCTGGTTTGTTGAATTATTTAGATGTCATCATGTTTAATTGAATTCCAAAGTAATTAAGAATTTAATGATTTCTTTTCCATGGTTCCAATTGTGGTTCCAAGCGGTTATTAAAGTTGCCAATGTCTTCAAGTCATTGACTTGAATCGACCATCTAGTTAGCAGAATGAAGGGTAGCAATGCCATCTATTGGAGAAAAGAAGAAAATTAATGAAATTTGAAGCTTTAAGCTGTAGATGTGAAGATTATGCTGGATATTTTGTGATTACAATGGATATTGAGAAGTTTTAGGACAATTTCACCAAGAAAATACTGTCTAATGATGTAATTTGATCATGCATTTCAAGGTAAACCATGAAAACTGAATCAAAGAATGTTGATAAAAAATGATAAACGTTGAAACAAAAGTACATTCGCTTTTCAACCCATGAAGTTTTTATCATAGTTTTAACTGGCAAAGTAACATTTGAACACAATAGATTATTAATGAATGCTGTTGAATGGTGAAAATGTTCATTGGGATAGCTAATTTGTCTAGTTAATTATCAGAATAGCCGATGATCCAAAGTAACCTTTGGCTTAATTGTTTATGTTAATTGTTATTATTTTATACGAAACGAAACTAAAACATCTTTAGCTTTGATACATCATTAATTATCATAAAACCACCAGATTGCTGGCTCAACCACAATGATATTGTTATTACATAATGGTCAACAGCATTTCTCACGGTAACATATAATTAATTAATTACACTGGTAACAGTGAAAACAATAAAATAAAACGTAAGTACAAATTGTCATAATTGTAATGTTTGTAATGAAAACTGAGGAAAAAGCGATTCAACATGGAAAAGTCTCTTCGATTGATAAAATTTGTTAGGAAAAGTGTTAATAAGTCATATTTTGAGGCTTACTTGGTTGAGAGTCAAAGTGTGTTGAAGGTGAATGTGAAGATGATAAAAATGAAGATAATTTCCGGCAAACATTTACAGTCCCGTGCCTTTGCCTCGCTTAAACGAGTTTAAAGTCAATCATTAAACCGTAAAATGCTGCAAAAAAGTAACAAAGCGAGATCATCACAGAGTTTAGTACAAATTAGTGTTTACCAGAAAAAAATCATTGATGTAAATCATCTAAAGTTTTTAGTAGAAAGGCAATCATAATATAGATTTAATTATTTAAAATCAAAAGTAATGTTCAAACAAAAAATGAATTTATTAAAGCAGATTTAATTTAAGCAAACTTAATGAACAAACACTAAAATTATGTAAAGCTTATTGTTTGCACAGCTCAAGGGGTTGTTGAATAATTAATCTTTTTATGCCTATTGTTTATGCTTTTTTTTGCTTTTATTTTTAGACTATATTTTCGTGTTATTTTTAACTTTTATTTTTACACAATTTATATTAAAGTTAATTATGTAAAAATGTAATTAATGTGTTACGAACATGGATCATTTCTGATGTTGGCAATTCATCTAACAATAGTGATCAATCAATGAACCTGTGAACCAATATTTGCCATCAACCATTTCAACACAAACAATAGTCAAAGAGTAAGTATAATTGTCTTTTTTGCTGTTATAAGATACTGACTTTGAATCTGCTGCTGGCCTGATTATTATTCGATAATTTAACGTATTCGGTGATTTAACTATATTATCAAGTGTAATATTTTTCCGAAATTTGAGCTGGATTACTTGTTGATTAGGTTAGAAACGTTTGGAGGGAGGAAAAGTGATTTGTTATAACAGATGAGCTGAAAGCGAAAAAAAGAAGCTTTTGTTTATAATCAACGTTGCTTATGATTGAGTCAACTTTCATTTTACTTGACATTTCTCAGCTTCCGTTAACTTCCGTTGACCCAGAACTCTTTTCAATCAAATTTTCTTTGACTTTTTTTGGGTGAATTATGAGCAGTAAAAGCACCGTTTGTAAAGATCATTAAGCTAACTCAATCTCTTTTTTTACTCCAAAAGTGTAGCTTTTTTCCTTGTGAAGATGTCAAATGCAAATCATTGGCCGGACGAAATTTGAGTAGTATCGCTAAGAAATGGTGAGCTATGTCAAGGATGAGAAAAACAGTTTCCCTAGTGAAGATGAGGATGGCTGATAGGAGGAGGATGAAGTTTCTCAAGAGCAAATTTTTTAAAGATCAATAAAAACCTCAGATTACGAGTTTTTCCCTCTTGCCGGATCACTTTAAATCACCGTGACAAATTTACACATTTATGCAAGGAAAATGCTGAATATTTTCAAATCAAAGCTCAAAATTTTAACTCTTTTATTTGATGAAGTCATGAGATTTAGAAATCGAATCAAATTTACTTTATAATAGGCGAAAGGTCAAATAAAAGAGATAATTGTTGATATAATTTAATTGAAGAGATTTGGACAGTCCAACAATACAGTTTAGGATAGTGATTTAATGTATTAACAATAATCAAATGATAAATTTTAGATAGTAGACATCTTTTAAAAATCGTAATATACAGTAGCGGTCAAAAAACTGATAGTCAATCAATTAGTTGTAACTCAGTCAGCGATTAATCAAATAATTTAAACTCAGTTAATCAGTTCTATGATGTTTGCTGAACAATGCTTCATTAGAATCAATATTTTGTATGACTTACATCAGCGTCAACACTCACATGAATTCTGTTTGGCATTGAATTGATGAGGGAAGTTATCAAATCTAATGTTATTTCCATGTAGTTTTTTGGAAATCATGAGTGCAATTAAAATTGAATAAATGGCCGACAATGAAATTGTGCATCTTAATTTATATGTCTTTTGATTCTATATGGTCTGGTCTGTAAAACGCAAAAAAAATCATCGGTTCAGATCCATCATCTGATCGCAAATTCCAGATTGAACGTAAGACTGTCATCTTTTTTGACCGCTACTGTAATATTTGAAGGATTGTTTACATTTATTTATTTGAATTGTCATGAATGATGCTACAGTATAATGAGCAAATGAAGTTAAAGAATTGGCAGAAGCCACGTTACTTGAGTTTCTATGACATCTGGGTGGTATTTTACTCGTGATAAAAGTTAGATGCATTTGAAAGACAATGTCTGGTAGTAAAAGAATGGTGAAAGAGGGAAATAAAATTAAGATTTAGTTATAAAAAATAAAATTTTTGATTCAGCATTTTGATTTTGGCATTTATTTCATCTATTTTCCAAAGCAACTTTTATCTTGTTTTCTGGAACAATAATGAAATCTTGTTTCAATTTCAAATCTGGAGTCTTTGAAATAAGTCGATATTTTAAAATGGTTTTAGCCGCTGCCAAGTATAACTCAATCTCTGAAATTCGTCGACCAGCACACATACGGTTACCCAGACCAAATGTTAGCAAAGAGAAAGGATGAATTGAGCGACGAGCTTCACCAATCCACCTTTCAGGTTTAAATACTTCAGGATTTTCAAAATAATCTGCATGTTTACAAATAACACCGAAATTCAGCATTATTGGAACCTGAAATACAGAAAAACAATCATGATTACAATTTGTTAAACGTATTATCAATAATAAGACAGCAAAATGAGTTTTATAAGTAACTTTCAGGCCCGTATTCATCAACTGTGGTTTCAAACTAAAATCAATTTGATCTTCAAATCAACTAATCTTGAGATTAAATAAAAATTTTGTTTAACGATTGAACTCATTTAAAGCTCGGATCATATGATTTCAAATCAAATCAAATCGAGTATGGTCCGAGTTGGTGAATCAACATTTTACTTATTTCGGTTGGTTAAATCAAAAAAGTTGAGATTAATTATTTTAATCTCCGAATCAAGCTTAAACTCGGTTGGTGAATACGGCCCTCAAATGTCGTTTGGAAAAACTTGTTTTCAATCCGTTAGAGGGAAGCACAAGCCTATAACTAAAAATTCGAGTTTTCCCACAAAATTTGTAGCACCTTAAAGCAACTGGATCTCAAAGGCACTAAATGTCCCTCTGAAGCTATTCCAGTCTAAAAATGATTATCAAACTCATAATTTCTCAAACTAAAGTCAAAAACATAAGTCAAAGATTGAACGGAATGTACTTACTCCTGCAGGAATTGTTTGACCCGATAGAGTGATTGGCTCTGAAAGGACTCGAACCAAATTGGGAATAACTGTCGTCAGTCGAAAACTTTCCTTCAAACAAGCCTTAAGATAGGGCAATCGGCTTAAATGCTTTTCATCTATATCGATGTTAGGATCACCAATGACTTTATCAAGCTCCGAAAATAATTTTTGTTGATGAAGAGGATTCTGGGCTAAATGGTAGAGAAGAAAGCACAAAGATGATGAGACAGTGTTCACGCCACCAACCATAAAATCAATTGCTAATGTTTTGAGATGAGCCTTCTCTAGTCCTTTAGTTTTTAGCAATGTTTTCAACAAACTGTTAGTGTCGTTTTCATGGTTTTGTCCGCGACCAGTCTCATCGGGATCCGTTGAATTCAATTTTTTACTTGACATCAAATCATCGAATGCCCGATCTACATATTTACTTGAGATGTTGTAAATTTCATCTTCAGCTGATACAAATTTACGATAACTGGGGGTTGGCCAAAATTTCCACCATGGAATACCGTGATATAAGACTTGAAAAGCTTCGAATAAACTTTTATCAGCTGCTATTAAACGTTTAGCATCTTCTGAAGACCCAAGAGTTGACAGACATCCTAATCTCGTGTTTAAACTGATCAAAGCTATCGATTCTAATGCAAATTGATCGGTACATTTTAACAGATCTTCAATTATGCCATCCTTTTGTTGAGATTGATGTTGAAGATAATTCACAAAATCGTTGACAATGATATTTAACTGAGGTGTATACACATTGGCTATGCTATTTGATAATAAAACAGGAGCAATTAAAAGCCTTTGACTGAACCAATCTTCTCCTTGCAGATTACTGAATCCTACTGTTGGATAACGATCAGGACGAGATTTGCGATATTTCACCAGAAACTCGTTTGCCGGACGATAAGGACACTTACCTTGAGCTCTCAATATTTTTTCAATATCCGCTGGATTAAACACATAAACAATTGTCCTTTTGATGGGCCAGTATCTTTTTTCAATTTTTATGGATCCATATCGGGAGTGTTTCGCTTCAAGGGCTTCATGAAGTTTGAAAATAGACAGTCTGGAGAAATACTGGGAAATTACCTGTTTCAGCTTAGTTCCTATCATCTTATTAGCCAACGTCAATCACTTTTTATATTTCCTGGTCTATTCTGGCTTGTGATATGGACCTAAAAACAGGTAACCAGTAAATGAAATGGAATCTGAGAGCTTGAGGACAAAAGTGAACAAAAGATTTATAAGAACAATAAGACTAAATTAAATATAAAGACTTACTTGACAATTTTGGCTATAATCTCGATCCAGTTAAGTGTTTATTCACAATTTCTAACAGCAACCGTCAACGGGTCATTGTCAAATGACAATTCTTGAAGTAAATATTAAACACATGATAAGAGTCTCCATTGGTCAACCAATCACTGATTAATGAGATGATAGCAAAAATTAAGTGGAAATTGAAACCAAAACTTAAATTAGGGAACAGTAATACAAACCAACTGATAAATCCGATGACCAACAATGAAATAAATTCATAGAAAGGTTGCATAAAACAAAATATAAGGTAACATAACTAAAAAACGGTAGGATTGAATACTGTATGGTTTCAGTGAAAAAATACTTGATATTTAAGAGGAACTCGTCATGATACGCAATGAATGAAGAGATTCAAGATCTCTTACTATTAATTTGATGAGAGTTGATAATTCTGGTTGAGTTTCAACTCAATTCAAATCCAGATACAACTGTGGTTGTTAATAAACCTTGAAAATAGAGTCTGGTAGTTTTTTTCTTTATTTTCTTGGTATTGGTTGTTCATCAGCTTTTCCCACTTAAACTATCATAGGTAACTTGACAACATTTAAATTAATCTCCAACAATTCTGTTCATTTTTTAAAAATGGGTTCACTAATGTGGATAAAAATAACCTAACCAGAAAAATCACTTTTTATTTAGTTTCTCGTTAGGACATAAATCTGTATTCAATTATGATCTTTAGACTTTTGATTATAACGAATTTGACCTTTTGGAAATTTTCTCTTCAAGGTTCCAAGCTTTTGATATTCATCATTACTTTATTATAAAGCGAATAAGCCCAAAGATTAATAGATTTAAGCCCAAAGGGTGTGAATCAATGGTAAAGTAAAGCCATTAATGACCCATCAATGATTGTCCACCGCATAAATATCCCATTAAAAATCGCCAGAAGTGGTGAGTGTTCAGTGTTTATTTACAGGAAGACTTAGAAAACAAAAATTGACAATTATTGACAATTAGTGAAATAAGTTAAATCAATGGATCGGTTAGAATAGTCCAGCTAGTGGATTGGATGATGTACAAATATCTCTCCGATTTCGGACAAATTTGAATAATTAACTGCTCTTTTACAACATTTCGAGAGTAAATTAAGTCGTTAATTTACTGTCAAAGGCTTTGGTTTATTAACTTTGGCGAATACCATTTCAAGTTTCTCCTTTAAATTAATGGCATAAAGTGAGCCAAACTTGGTAGAGCCAATGGTGCAAACCATATGTAAATTGAAGACGGTTATGATCGATAATTTAGTGTATCGGTTAAATGGTGAGATCATTGAGAATTGGACAATTATGGCAAAAGTGTTGAAATAAATCATTTGATTAGACTTGTATTTATTAATGGTATTATGATCAGTTGGATTATGCTTCGTTTCCTGTAGGACCTGCTTGGTTTTCCCTGGAGCTATCGATTTCGCAGGAAGATGATGATTTTTGTGTGTAAATTGGATTTTCAAATGTTGAAAATTTACGGCCAAATCCGATTCTAACAGGATAACGTTTGTGGTATACTTTGATGCATCCATAAACACTGGCTACAGTTATGATGGTTAAAATCAATAATCCAGAGCATGAGATAGCAATGAACTCTATTGACAGGAAGCTTAGCTGATTTGATTGTGATTGTGGCTGAGGTTGTTCATAAAGTTGATTATGATTTGGCGGCAATTGACTCACATAACTGGAAATATTTGATGTACTGGTAATTGTATTGAGATTGACTAGTGTTACACTATCATCGATATTGGAAAGACTTGAATCTAGTGTCGAATTGAGTGTGGAACTGAAATCGTAAATTTCAGATGATTTGGGAGAACCTGCAAGAAACCAGAAAAAAATAGAAGACATGAGAATGATTTTACGATTATAATTTGTAAAATATAATGAACTGACATCATGAGGAAAAGTAATTCATTTAACCATCTAATAAGTGTTAAGTTTAACAAATTGATTGGCTGTACTTGGCTAGAAATTTATATACTTGAACCTTTTCTTGATTCTTTTGGTCATAACAATTCATTTTATCCAATCTAAACCGATATTATCATTGTTCAATATTAATTGGATACAATTGACTGTGAAGGTTTAACTTATAAAAACTGATCCACGAAGACAATTTAACACAATAAAAAATAAAGTTTATCTGGTGACAGTTCTTATAATCACATGAGCAGAGCCTAGGCTCCATGATCTTGAACATAGAGCATAAATGACAGCTCAGTCAAGGCTGATTATTCAACATGTTTCAATAATTAAACAGATGAATGTCTAATGTTGACTAACTGAAATCAATCAAATGCACAATGAATCGATATTTACCTTTAGTGTTGTTGATTATTGGTGGCATTGAAGATGTCAAAATTGGTATTGAAGATGATGGCGATAATGCTATTGGAGACGATGATGAAGATGGTAATGGAAGCTGATCAGTGTTTTTAGAAATTTTAGATTCTATTTGGACAGAGTATGGTGAGACAACGGTTGATGATGTTGATGGTAAAGACGTGGTATTGATTGTTACATTAGCCAGATCCTTGTTTTCCTGTGAACCAACAGCAGAAGACTTCGAGTAAACCAAAGCAATCGAAGACCAAATAACAATGGTTGGCATCAAGATAGCCTTATAATAATCCATATTGTTGAATACCTTGAAAATGTTGATTATTACCTATTTACAGTAATACTCTGCTGGTCAGTTGGTAAAATAAGAGAATTAAAATGAACTTCATGAAGGAAAGACTTCTATTGATTCAATGATTAATGGTAAT
This sequence comes from Tetranychus truncatus, assembly GCA_028476895.1. Classification (NCBI taxonomy): domain Eukaryota; kingdom Metazoa; phylum Arthropoda; class Arachnida; order Trombidiformes; family Tetranychidae; genus Tetranychus; species Tetranychus truncatus. The sequence goes on from CM052060.1 coordinate 20,325,611, forward strand.
GATGGTTGGTTGACTGAAATGAAATAAAAAGCCAGTAATGTCATCTCCACATGATGAAAGGGGAAAAAGCAGCACCAAAAAAGCAAATATTTTTCAATAAATAAACAAAATATGAAAAAAATCAGCAGATAACATCAAATGTTTACATTGGGGATAACAAGCAATGGAATGAGTAAAAGGTTGTCATCAATGTTTCCATTGCGATCAGTTCATTTCTAAAGGGATCCTCTCCTCCCACTCTTCAGCAATACATGAATGCGCTTGCCCTCCAAAAGGACCTGAAGATGATGGTTCAGAAATGTCTGGTTAAAAAACCATAACAACTGTTAATCAGTTTTCAAGCATTTTCCCGTTTAATTCACATTACCGGAAATTATCATAATAAATATTTTAATAAAAACTGTCACAATCAATTCCTTACCCACTCTGTGAACTCAGTTTCCTTATTTCCACTCTATCATTTACCAAGCTGAATCACTTGATCCCCAACATGTCAAAATATTCTGAAAATTTATCCATTTCTTGGAATTGATCAAGTTTTCATTGTGACCTTAAATTTTCTCTAGCAAATTGACAATTAATTAGCATCGAAAAATTTCGAACGAATTAAAATGTAGAAAAATCGATAAGGTTTCCTGGCAGTAAAGCTGGAGTTCTGTATTTCTTTGGCTGGTTAAATCAGAATATTTTTTAAAAAGTTTTTTTGTCTTAATCACTCAGCTTAATTGGATATATTGCCAGGGTAATGAAAGCTGTAAGCTTTGACATGTGATAAGAAATTATTGACCGGATGAGAAATCATTGATTAAGACGTCAATGGTGGTTGGATTATGGCATCTAAAAATGGATCTTGTTTACTTAAAAAAGGTTTGATTCTTCGTGAGTTAACCTTAAACGTCACATCAAGATTACACAGTTACTAAGGAGAAACCATATGAAGATTTGTTACAGTTTTTGGTATCTTATTCCTCTAAACATATTTTATGATATAATTTAGTGATAAAGTCTCTGTTTTAATTAAGTTTTGTGTTTCTTTATCAACCAAATGGCCTTAATTCCTTCTTTTGATAATTTAATAGATCAAAATATTCCAGCTGAACAATCTGATGAAGTTAAAAAGTATATCTATGGTTGGATTCCTAAGTAAGTTGCAACAGATGACGAGTAAACAAAACAAAAACCATATCTTTATTGTTTTCTCTTTTTCAATCATTTTGATTTGTTTCTGATTGAAATTCTGTCTTTTTTTAATAGACAGCTAAAAATATCAGATGATTGTTCTAATGTGGCCTCTTCCATTGATGTTGAATTGCAAGCATACAAATTTAACTTTGAACCAGAGCAGCTTCGTTCACCTCGATTGGTTAGAGTTGCTGTTGTCCAGAATGCTATTCCTTTGTCTCCAAGTGATCCAGTTGATAGACAAAGATCAGCTTTACATGACAGAATATCATCGATAACTTCATTAGCCTCTAAAGCTGGTGCTAATATAATTTGTTTTCAAGAAACATGGCGTGAGTTAATTTTAATTTTGATTGCCATTGCTCTGGTACGTTTGTAGCTTACAGATTTTCATAATTATTGCCTGTAAAATTATTTTATAACTGTTTTCCAATCCAAATTACGAGGTTTTCAGTTAATTTTGCCACTTTAATTGCGACCACTCAAAGTCTCACTAAATAGTGATTTTTCCAACATTTAGATGGCGCAAACTTATGTAACAATCAATGAAATTATTTGAATTATCTCGATCAGTTCAATAACTTATCGATTTCATCACTCATTTCAGATATGCCATTTGCATTTTGCACACGTGAAAGACTACCATGGACTGAATTTGCCGAAAGTGTTGAAACTGGAGCAACGACAAAATTATGCCAAGAGGTTAGTATTAAAGGCTTCAGAAGAAAAAAAGCTGATAATTTGTATTGAATACATTGATTAGGGCTATTTAGTGAGTTCACGGTTGAATTATACTCAAGTTCACCACAATAAAGGTTTAATCCATACAATTATCATACTAATAGTCTGTACAGTTGAGATCGATTAACTTAATGTTTTTCGTCCTTTCATTTTAATTCTAACATTTCTCATTTCTATTATTTAAATGAGTTAGCAAACTCATTAATGTAAAAATGCAAATATCATAGTTTGAATTTTTAGTGATAAAAGCTTATTGTTGATTGGATTAAATAGCTAAAATAATTATACTTCACCAGCGGTTAAAATTATTGCGGAAGTTCAACTATTTAGCGTCCTTTGGAAGCTTTATATTTCAATACATTCTAGTTTGCTATTGCTTTTCATGATCTGATTGAAATTTGTTTATTGAACAGCTTGCAGCTCGACACAACATGGTTGTGATTTCACCTATTCTAGAAAGGGATGAAGATCATGGTGATACTATTTGGAACACTGCAGTTGTTATCTCGCAAACTGGTAAAATAATTGGGAAAACACGAAAAAATCACATTCCAAGAGTTGGGGATTTCAATGAGGTCAGTTTCCTCCACGGCTTGATTGTCTTCGCATCGATATTAACACTATTAGTATCAATAGGCTGATATGATAAGATAGTAAGACAATTTAAATTGATTGATATTCATTGTAAAAAAGATAAATGTAAGGAAATTCAATGGTTTCGTTATGATTCAAGTATGCATTTGTGATTGTTGTTTTATTTGATAAGTTTTTGTTATCTTTATTTTTCATTGAAATAATTTGATTATTATTATTTCAGATGATCTCATAAAACTTGTATTTCAAGGTTTCACCTTGGAAATGCAGGGTATCGTCCATGACATGATAATAATTATGAACATTGATGATAAAAGCAAGCAAAACAGAGACAAATCTTCTCAAGTTTGTAATCCTGTTTTCTGACTGATTAGAATTCAGTTACGAATGAAAAAGGAATAATTTCAGCAAAACTCAATCATTAATCAAGAATATTTTTTTCACATTCAACAGTCAACTTATTATATGGAAGGAAACCTGGGCCATCCAGTTTTTGAAACAGCTTATGGTCGAATCGCGGTCAATATTTGCTATGGACGGCATCATCCCCTTAATTGGTTAATGTACGGTGTTAATGGAGCTGAAATTGTCTTCAATCCAAATGCAACTGTCTCTGGTCTTTCCGAACATCTTTGGCCTGTTGAAGCGCGAGCTGCAGCAATAGCAAACAGCTACTATACTTGCTCTGTTAATAGAGTTGGCACTGTAGGTTTGCGGTTTCAAATCTTTAATGCTAATTTTATCAAGCATTAAATTTTAAACGAATTAACGATTTATTACTTATATTAATGTAGTTATTTATTACTTAAATTTATAGGAAATTTTTCCCAATGAGTTTACATCAGGAAATGGATTACCAGCTCATAAAGATTTTGGTCATTTCTATGGATCTTCTTACATAACCTCTCCAGATGGATCGAGAACTCCTTGTCTATCTCGAACCAGGGATGGACTTTTAGTCGCCGAGATTGATTTGAATCTGTGTCGACAAGTTAAAGATAGATGGGGTTTTAAGGTTAGCTAATCAGATATTTATGAGAATCCGATTGTTCTATTTTAGCTTTTTTATCATTATTTTATCACTATCATTGTCTCTAATACAATCAATATCTCATCTGTTTCGTTGCTTTTTTTTTCAATTCTGATCTAGATGACACAACGGCTGGATTACTATGCCAAAGTGTTGGCTGAAGCTTGTAAACCTGATTCAAAGCCACAAATAATCAAAGAATAATGCAAAGAATTGATGACGATTACAAATGTTATGGTAATCTAAATCTAATTAATAATTAAGCAATTTAAGATAAAAACGAATGCCATAGAAGTTGTTTTGCAGCTAAAAAACATATCTGAAATGATTCAAGTTGCATTGAGGCAATCAGTCGAATGTACAGGCTTGAGAATCAATCATGAGATTTTTTTAATTAAGTCCAGTTTATTTACTTAGAAAAAGTTTCAAACTGTTGTAAAGTCAGTCATAAATGGATATCTGTTTGTATGCATTGTAACTTGAAGATCGTAAATATTAAAAATCGTTAATAATAAAGATGTTTTGACGGCCTTGGAGGATTCTTGAAATTAGGAAACAGATTGACGAAAACAATCAGCTGATTTTCAAGAAGATTATAAGGATGAGTCTATTCTGTTTCTTATCTCTAGGTATTTTAGTAACAAGACAAAACGTGAATCCCTTGAGATGATGATATCAAAAGTAAGTAAGTTTGGGACGAGTAGAGACATTAGAAGACAGAGAAGATAGACTGATGAGTGAGTAAAAAAAAGTAGAGAAAGTCTCCTTTACAGTTTCAAGTGAGGAGAAAGAAAGAGGCAACTTTATTGCTTCGAGATAGCAAAGATTTACTCTCAACCTTGATTTAGTTAACTCAAGATTGCAAGAGATGATGATGAGAAAAAGTTAATTATCTCGGGGTTAGCTTACATACCTGCTAAATTGTGTGAGAAAAATCATCAATAATTGAATTAAATTTATTACCCTTTTTTGTGCCATCACTTTCTTTACCTTTGCTCTCTGTCTATTTTTATTTACAACTGTGTGTTTTTTATATACATTTGACCTCAACGCTGTCCTTTTAAGTTATAACTGTAATTATAAATTAATAAAGTGTTAAACTACAATATGTCCTCGCTATTTCGTGGTTCCAGTTTAACCAATAAATTATCTAGACGTTTCTATCGAATTGAAGGTTTAGAAGATCAAAGTCTTGATCAAGGAGCCTTTGTGGATCAACTCAATCCATTTTGCTTTGAGATAGCATGGGAAGTGTGTAATAAAGGTATACATTGATCTTTGCTTTCCTTCATTCATCAATAAATTTATTGATTTCTACGAAAATAACTGTGCTTTATTGTTTCTACTTCGTTTAGTTGGAGGTATTTATACTGTTATCCGAAGTAAAGCTCCTGTTAGTGTCGATGAGTTAGGTGATCAATATTGTCTCATTGGACCGTACAAGGAACATTGGGTTAAAACAGAGGTTGAATTGTTGGAACCCAAAGAAAGCTATTGGAAGGAAACAATCGATAGTGTGGCCGCCCATGGAATTAAATTATATTATGGTCGGTGGCTGATCGATGGTTACCCTCAAGTTATTTTGGTTGATATTGGTTCAGCCATGTGGAAATTAGCTGAATGGAAACATGATTTTTGGAATGTTTGCTCCATTGGTATACCTAATTCAGATATAGAATCAAATGATGCCATTATTTTTGGCTATTGTGTCGCCTGGTTTATGGAAACATTTTATACTAAAGTTGCTGCAGCTCAAGACAGTGTCCCGTTACTGGTCGCTCATTTTCACGAATGGCTGGCCGGAGTTGGTCTCATCTTGTGCCGTACTCGCCATTTAGATATTTCAACAATTTTTACTACTCATGCAACCCTCTTAGGTCGATATTTATGTGCTGGAGCAGTTGATTTTTATAACAATCTTGATAAGGTAATGAAGATAAATTAAACTGTTAATTCATTTTTTTAAATAATAATTTGTCAGTTTCAAGTGACAAAAAGAGACTGGTAAAGAGAATTGGTTTCACCTCGAATCAGCTGAGTTGGTTAAGGCATCCTCTCTTTGCTCTGGTTAAAGTGAGAAGACAATTAACCGCTTATTGTATCAAATGCTATCTTATTATTTACTTTTAATTGATCACTTATAATTAAGACAATTATAAAGTGGAAGCCGATGATATGATTTTGATTGTATTGATTGGATGCTCTGAAATTAAGTGTTGATCAAGGTTAAGGACAAGTGATCTTTACCAGTCTTTATAAGCTCAAAATATTCTTGTCTCTTGGAATTTTATATTTCCTTCTTTAACCAGACTAAATTATTTTGAACCTCAAGATAATACCTTAATCTTTAGCTTGCAAATGTTTTGTTAATGGTTAATTTATATATTTGAAGTTAACTTTTAGCAAACATAATTGGCATCTATTGAGTAGTGTCTTCAACTTCAAATAATTTTTTGATGAGTAAACCGGTTCAAATTAAAGATTTACCTTGAATTATTTCGTTACTACTGTGGGTGGTTTAAGAAAAGTGAAATGAAATTTAACAATCTTGTGTTCCTCTCAATTTTCAGTTCAATTTGGATAAAGAAGCCGGAGACAGACAGATTTATCATAGATACTGTATTGAAAGAGCAGCGGCTCATTCAGCACATGTTTTCACAACAGTCTCTGAAATTACTGCGATTGAGTCGGAACATTTACTCAAACGTAAACCTGACGTTGTTACTCCAAATGGTCTTAATGTTAAAAGGTTTCATGCAATCCACGAGTTTCAAAATCTCCATTGTAAAGCTAAAGAAAAGATTCACGAATTTGTGCGAGGTCATTTCCATGGTCATTATGATTTCGATCTAGATAAAACTCTTTATTTTTTCATCGCTGGTCGATATGAGTTTAATAATAAAGGAGCTGATCTTTTTATTGAAAGTTTAGCCCGTCTCAATCACGAGCTTAAAGTAAATACAATTTCAATTTCTTTTTTTCTTAATTCGACAATTTCTTAAGCAACATTTACTGATCTTGTTTTCTCATCTTTTACGTCTATAGTCACAAAAGCCGGACACAACTGTAATAGCCTTTTTAATCTTCCCATCTCGTACTAATAATTTCAATGTGGAGTCTTTAAAAGGTCAAGCAATTGCTAAGCAATTTAGGACTACCGTAGAAGAGGTTAAAGATGATATTGGTTCTCGATTATTTGAAATTGCTTTAAGGTAAACTTTTAGATTACTCAAATATTTTACTTTTCGTTAGTAATATCTGATTCTCATTCGCTGTCATCTGATTTTCTTATTTACAATAATTGAGTGATAATCTTGAAATTTCTTTTTTCTGAAATGTCTTTTCGCCATTTTTCGGACAATTTTCAACTCTTAATCTTAGTGGAAACATGCCAACGGGTGATCAACTCCTCCAATCAGCGGATATTGTTAAACTTAAAAGATGCATCCTTTCTGCGCAAAGGTCAACACTACCACCAATATGTACTCATAACATGCTTGAAGACTCAACTGATCAGGTTTTATCTGCCATACGTCGATGTAAATTGTTCAACAATCGTTCGGATCGTGTTAAAGTTATCTTCCATCCAGAGTTTTTATCCTCAACTAATCCTCTCTTCAGTATGGATTATGAAGAGTTTGTTCGTGGATGTCATTTAGGAGTTTTCCCATCCTATTATGAACCATGGGGTTATACACCAGCGGAATGTACCGTTATGGGAATACCTAGTGTTACTACCAATCTTTCAGGTTTTGGATGTTTCATTGCCGATCATGTTGCAGATCCAATGTCTTATGGTATTTATATTGTTGATCGGCGATTCAAAAGCCCAGAGGAATCTGTTCAACAATTGACTCAACAAATGTACGACTTTTGCTCCTTAACAAGGCGTCAGCGAATTATACAAAGAAATCGAACCGAAAGATTAAGTGACTTATTAGATTGGAAAAGCCTTGGTGTGGTAAGTTTCAAACAAATACTCAAATTATCAACACTAAATGATCTTATTCCTTTTTTATATTACAGTATTATGCACGTTCTCGGCGACTTTCAGTTTCCCGTGCCCATCCTGAGCTTCTTCCAGAAGACGAATTCGAGGAAAGACTCCAAATCAAATATCCTAGACCTTTCAGTGAACCACCTTCACCTCGTCGATCTCGTGCAATGACTCCTGTTGCCTCAATCCCTGGCAGTGATGATGATAGCTCTGATGACAATTAGTTTATCTTTTTAACCTAATTAGTCAGTTAAATGAGATTGTAAAACAATATCATTTTAATTTTTTAAGTAATGATACCTAATCAATGTGGCACTCATGAAGAAAAGTCAAATTAACCCAAAACCAATCAGCCAACGCTTGTAATAATTGAAGGCTCAATTACTGGATTGATGGTCACTTTTGATTGTTCAATGTCGGTTCAACCATGTTGTCAACAGCCAATCAACAAAAATTTTTCAAATTCAACCATCAAGCAATCAAATTTAATTAGAAAGAGTTAATCTTATTGGGTGAAAAACTCAACTGTAAAGACACACAAAATGACTTTTCATTATCAAGTTTCAACCCACTCATTGTATGTAAAATCAAAAATTCAAGTGATTATCATGCTATCTTATACAATAATTAACAATATTTTAATCTAAATCTACCAATTAAAGGCCTTATTAAGTCAGTTAAATTATAAAGAAGAAATTATTAGAATTGATTCCAAATCAACTTACGGTTCAATGGACAAATATGTTTAATCAAATACAAATTGTGCAATAAATCAACTTTTCAATCCGAAATTAAGACATTTGATTAAATTGTCTTCCGTAATTCAAACTAATATTATTGTTCCCATTATTGATTTGACTGTTGATTTGTTGTTAATTTTGTTGCCTTTAATACAATATAAATAAATGTTATTTAACAACATTTTCATTTCATCATTTATTTTTGTTAAACTTATTGTAATGGAGATGTCGTTTTATTGATTAAGAAAAATCACCAATTAGTAAATTATCATTTTAAACTAAACAGATAAAAAAACTCCATGATTGTTGGTATTTATTTTGATTATTGAAAATCATGATTAATCTTTATTAATATTCTTCCTGAGTGATTCCAGTTAACTTTACAGTTCCCTAATTAAATTCTTATGCTTTTAGCTAAAAATTTTAATCATTTTGTTTAAATTAAATTGCCTCCACTAAAGATGCCTAACAATTAACTCTGTATATCATTCATTATTGTCAATAGTAAATGCTTGTAAACCTTAAAAAGTGTCATTTCATACTTCATTGAATCTCATTATAATCATTATTTGCATCTTAATTGTTACGCATTTAGTAAACAAAAACAATGATAACTATTATTTGTTGATTATGCAAACTATCGTTACTAATTATCAATAATAATAATTATTTAACTTGATCTAAGTGTCTCAGTATCAGTATCATGATCGGGTCTATTAGATTAAAATTGAGTTTCATTAGGGTTTGAAAGCCACCAATCAATGGATTTTTGGGTCTATTTGAAATATTAGACTTTCAATCAATTGATTACGAATGTTTAAAGGTGTTGTAAGACAATCAATAGATTGGTAAAATGAGATAATTTATCAATTCTGTTCGTTAATTGTACATCAAATGAATTGATTTAAAATCTGTTTTCTTATTAATTAGTTCAATTTATTGTGCAAGAACAATGATCTTGATTAAGTTAACACTTTTTTGTTTGGATCAATTGAATAGAAAAGAGTTGATCTGGTCACCCTCGTTATCTGTTAATCATTTGTACTGGAAATAATTAGAAGGTAACATTAAAAACGATTAATGATTTTTGTTCCAAGTTATGGTTATAATTGTTGATCTTTCAGAGTGCGATCTTGTAACAATTAAAAGCTGAAAGGCTGACAATTTAATTAGAAGAACAATTAATTACCTGTCTAGATGATCACTTTGAGTTGAAGTTTGCTTGAAAGTTTAATTGGTCTGAATTTGGATAACGAATTAAATACGAAAAGGATACCAGGGTAGCTTTTTTTAGAGCTTCAATGGACTAATTTAAAGTTAATTTTAGTATTTATAGATCGTTCATGATGATAAGTCAATAGATCTGAAACCACGATTGATAAAATTCAGAGAACCGAAAAACCTTCAGCTGTTGATTGCAAAGACAAGCAGCTGCATCTAAATGATAACACTTTCCCTCAATATTGAGCGGGCTTTTGATTTGTAAAGATATCAAGTGTCAATATGAAAAATATTTGTCTCTAGCTGTTTGAAACAAAAATAGTTTATCTAATGTGATCAATTAAATTATCCAAAACCATTTATTGTCAGTTTAACTGATTTCTTTATTTAACTGTCAATGTGTTTAATCTTGACTAAACATCAAACCGATAAACCCTCTAATGTCCTGGTACTATTATCTTTAAGGTATAAAGAGACAAACAAATATTTAAAACTATAAGGTGAACTTCATTTTTAATTCATCAAAACACTTGATCAGGTAAGTTGACTGTATGGAAAAAAGTTAACATTAGTATAATAATAAGTATAACAGTTATAATTATTCAGAAACAAAAATATTTGCATAAAATTTGTGATTTGTTATCATTTCCTTTCTGGCGAAACGCTATAGTTTTACATTATGTAATATTTTGTCTCATTTTTTCGCTTTTTTCTTTTTCTTTTTAACTATCTTCATTATCATTTGGTGATTACTTAAATTGTTAATAATACTCTTTTCCCTTTTTGTCTTCAAACAACTTTCTCTAAATTCACCTATCAACCCACAATCAGCGGTAATGAACGATACATTACTTGAACTAATGGCTGTCATCTGTTTAACTACTCTTTATTTTCTCTTTCCTTCTTTTTTAGCTTTCATATTCAAAGGCGGAAAAAGAGTTAAGTTTAGGGTTCCACTACCACCACCAAGGATCATTGCGTTCATACTTTATCATCATAATCATCACTACCATCATCATAACCATGCTAATCTACTCCATTCTTAGCTAAGTTATATTATCAATGGTTATCTAACTGGTTCGACCTTTTTGGAAGCCTACTTCCTTTCTTTTATTGAAAGTTATTTGTATCAATTTTTCATTGAAACTTATCCTAATTAGCATCTTGGTTATGGAAATTCAAAGAAGCTGATTGATTTTGAGAGGGTTAAGAGGGTGGAGATGGTGCTCGAAAAGTAGGAGGAGAGGCTTTTGTAGTGACAATATTGTCGATCAGTCAAGATGACAATTTAAAACTATTATCACCTTTATCATTAGCACTATTGTCTCCTCCTTATGGACACATGTTTGTCTATTGGATCATAATTATATGGTGTTATTGGAACCTTTTAATTTGATGATAATTTCCTACGTCCAGCCTCAGAATTGCAGTGACAAAACTGAGAGTCGTAAATGAATTTAAGCCAGTCGAGAAAGTTTCAACTAACATTCAACATTCAATCATCACAACTTAGTGTAAACAAACAAGTAAACAAACAAACAAAAAACAATGTCTAAGGTTAGTGAATATTTGTTAAATCAAATTCAATTGTAAATGTTTTGGATTCGTGCCAAAAAGATACATCTTATAAGTTTGCAATTTTTTTACTCATCAATTCTAATATTTTTCTCTATTGTTTCATCATTGTTTCGCCTTTAGGCTATCTTCTTACTCGCTTCCCTCCTCGTCTTGGTTATCGCTGTCAGCGCCAATGGAAAATACCCACAACACGGAGGTCACAGTAACACCTACAGAAAACAGGATGTAAGTAAAGTGTTACCGTTGTTTGTTTCGTGTGTAAATATTTTTTTCAATGGACAATTGTGAATTTACTTATTCTATTTTCATCTTATAAAGGCTTGGGGTAACTACAAATTCGGTTATGACATTGTTGACCCAAAAGGAGCCAAAAACTCGCGACATGAGGAAGGTAAGATTTAAAATCAATCTCTTCGAAATGGACATAATACGTCTGACACTTGAATTAACTTCTTTTTTTCAGGTGATGCTTGGGGTAACAAACACGGTGAATACAGCTTGAAAGATGTCGATGGTCGTGAAAGACAAGTCCAATACATCGCTGACAAGGCTGGTTTCCGTGCAAAGATCAAGACCAATGAACCTGGAACTGGATCTATTGATGCTGCTGACGCTATCTACAATGGCCCAGACCCACATGGACACAGGTAAGAGACATCGATTTAAAAAACTCTAAAGATCTTGAAATCAGACAAATAATCGACTAAACATGAAAATATCAAGAAAGGGATTTCAGTACAACTCATTTTCTAAACTTCATCGAGACTTATATTGTTTTTTTTGCTACTTTTTTCTTCATATAGCCACACTCATGTTCCATCCGGATGGGAACCCCATGGTCACCATGGATCTCACGGTCATCACGGTGTCCACCATTAAATTATTAATAAATTTACCTTACCTTAACAGGTAAAATTATACATATACATTAATATTGAAACATCATCATTTGTAACATCACTATCACGATCTTATGATAATTTATGTGACGAGCCAATAAAAACTGTGTCTCTAAAAGATAAAATCAGCTTCCATTATTTGTTCCGTATTTATAATTTGCTCTGAATTATTCTGATCAAATGTTACTCGCTTAAATGTTCATCACAATTCTGCAGTGAATTCATCCCTACTTATTTTTATGATAGTCTACCATTGACTAAGATTTCTCATCAATAATGAAAATACAAACTTGTTAGTCAATGATAAAATAATCATAAATCTCACCGATAAGTAATTATGTTTACCAATTTACAGCATTATTCAATCTCAAGGTAATCCACTTATCCGTGTTACCATCCATAGACTTCATTTATCCTAATAAAGCTAGTATATATCACAAATAAAATAACAAGATTAAATATTAATAGTTAAAAAATGAGAATAAAATAGAGTAAAAATACGAGAATGATCCATTGTCTGAAATAGATAGGTAAGAAGTATATTTCGATGATCATTCTGATGCGAAAATCAAAGTTTATCAGGATTGATCACGAAATTATGAATAGATTTGCAGCTGAAGAAGAAATTTAATTGATTTTAATTAGTAATCTATTCATAAATTGTAAATGACAAATTGTAATAAATAAAATATCTTTAATTGTAAGCAATGAATTTCAACTTGAAGAAAAACTTGAAGGAGGCGCCATTTAAAAGTTGGTTGTACACAAGAGGGAACATCAAAATGCACACCATTTTACCAGTTAACCAGTCAAACAATAATTTGTTGTCATTCAAACCCAGGTAAAAGTCTAATTATAATCATCGTGAATTGTGCTTTATAACCTATCAAAATGTTCAGTTGGCTTGTCTCATGAATTAACAGTTATCGAATCTATTGGAAAATCCTGGAGTTGCCATCTTAACCAATAAAATCAGATAAATACAAAATTCATTTTGTGTAAGGTAATCTTTCATTGTTGTAGCTTAGAACGTTAATGTTATGATGAACTGTGTTCTGTAAGCTGGTTTTTTATGCTTTTTTATTACTTTCCATTCTCTTTCTGCTTACTCTTCTTGTTTTTCTTAATATTGTGTTTGAAGCTTGTTGTTCTATAATTTTACTTGGCCAGTACGACAACCTGTTGGTAATTCATTTCTTTTACTCTGAATTTCCCAGTATTTTTCGTTGTAACTGTGGTGATATCACTAATTTTGTTTACCTTTTGTTTTTTTGACAGATTCCAGGATAGAAATATCGCAAATTTAAACTTCTTTCTCCATTAGAATATACATATTTATTGTTGACCATGTTACCGAATCATTCACATCGAGGGCCCGGAACGCCAAATCAATTCGCACCTAGTACACCAGCGACTGGTTCATTAACTAACCCTCCTCCACCTCCGCCACCTTCTTATTTTACTGCAGACGAGATTAAAGTGGAATTGTTAAGGAAGCAAAGTGTAATGTACAGCCCTCTCAACAGTGAACTTTATCCTGACATACCAGAACAGGTTGATAATTATAGGGAACTAACACCTTTAGAAAATCCAGTATCCACTCAATCAACAACATTCGGTTATGTGAACAGCGTTTATCGAGCTGTAAATATGTGGACAGGTGATGTTTATTGTTTAAGAAGAGTCCATGGATTTCAACCAAACACAAGTAATTTTAAAAGTTTAAGTAATTCAATAGATGCTTGGAAAAAATTGGAACATGCCAATGTTGTTCCATTAAGACAAGTATTCACGACCAAAGCATTCGGAGACAACTCTCTTATTTTTGTTTACGATTACTTTCCGGGGGCCCAAACTCTAATGAGCCAATTTTTTACTAATCATCACCATGGAGGACCAGGAGGCTTAGGAGGACATGCCAACGGGCTCGTAGGAACAGCACGTCCTTATAGTCAACAACAATCATTTCGAGCTAAACTTTTGCCTGAGCCACTTATATGGACCATAATTATTCAATTATCATCCGCTTTACGCACAATTCATGCCAATGGTCTTGCCTGCCGAGTATTTGATCCGACCAAAATAATTATCACTAGTGGACAGATGCCAGACAATTCTCCAGCCTTGGGACAATATCACCCCAATCCAAGGCTGCGTTTAAGCTCTTGTGGCATATTTGATGTTATATCTCCTAATCCATTCCAAGAGCTTGCTCAATGTAATCCAAAAGTTGTTTTACCTCAATTACAGCAAGAAGATCTCATTGCTTTGGGTAAAGTTCTCCTGGCCTTATCATGTAATTCTTTGAATGCTGTTGAAAGAGAAAACTGGCCCCAATCACTGGAATTAATTGCACGTAACTACTCAACTGACCTGCGAACACTTGTTCTGTTTTTATTAACAGTTAAACGTGGTAACAATATTAATGAAATAATGCCCATGATAGGGGGTAGATTTTATGCTCAACTGGACACCGTATACTCTAGATACGACGTTATCGAAAATCAATTGGCCAAAGAGATAGATAATGGTCGATTATTCCGTCTCCTCTGTAAATTGGGAACCATCAATGAAAGGCCAGAATACCGAATGGATCCACAATGGTCTGAAACTGGAGATCGTTATCTTCTTAAACTATTCCGAGACTATCTATTTCATCAAGTTTCTGAAGATGGACATCCATGGATTGATATGGGCCATATTGTATCTACTTTAAATAAGCTCGATGCAGGATCTCAAGAAAAAATTTGCCTTGTTTCACGTGACGATCAAAATGTTCTTATAGTTTCCTTTGCGGAGCTTAAAAAATGTTGTGAATCTGCTTTCAACGAACTACTCTTGTGATCACTGGTACAATAAAATCATACAAACAAAACCAAACTCGGAAAGATAAAGAGATTTAAGTTTGCAGTGGTACAATTGATTATTCTTCCATGGTTATATCAATTTTTTCATCATCCATTTTATCTACAATCAATTGATTTTCTTTGGTTTCAGAATTGAATTGAATTTTGAATCTAACTGATCAAAAGTGAAGACTGGAACCAAAAAAACCGAAAGAGTACAAAAAATTTAACTGAACAATTAAGTAAAAGATATTTTTTGTTCTGATCGTGAAGACAATTTTAATTTGTTCAAAACTCGTATTTTCGATTTTTATTCAATTTTAATTACTTAAATGATCGGATTTTTTACGATGTTCGGCACTTTGATATAAAAAACAGTTCGAACAGTCAATGTTCAAAAATAATATTTCCAATTGAGTTGAAGAATTCTCAGTTAATTAACAAATCAAAGAGAATAAACAGAATAGTAATCATGTTTTCACGTAGAAAATTTTGAATTAATATCACAAGTAAAGTTTAAGTTAGGATGTATTGTAATGAAGATAAAAGGTAAATATTGACAAAAAAATCGGACACAAATTGAAATGATGTTAAACTTGGAATCATTAAGTAATTGATGGGTAATCAGCTTTTATACTTATACCAAGCAGGAATTTCACCAAACATAGATTTTAAACACCAAGTATCAATTTTAATTTTCAGACTGTGATTTGGTTTAGGAGAGTTGTTTGGATCATTACGAGTGAAAGGTTTTCCAGTGAAAGGATCGTTAGGATTTCTTGACCATTTTCTTTCTAATCTAAGATATTTTTGCAGATATGCTTTATCAACTGATTTTCCGCTAGGCATAATCATTGGACATTCCATTAATTCATTAGTAAAAGGATCGAGAAATTCTGGTGGCATATTGAACTCTTCACGTCGGCGTGTTGCTTCAACCATACGCATACCTCTTGAAGTATTAGCAGGTCCATGACAACCAGAAAATGTATGCCTAGGTGGCCTTTTGATAGGAGTTTTTGGAACTTCAGGTTTGAAGCTAAGCATTCGAGCTGTTAGTGTCTTGAAGCGATTATCATTGAATGCAATCGATGATGGTTGTCCTAAAATAACAATTTTGTTGAATTCTACTCTACTCCTTTCAGGCAAACGGGTCAATTTGATTTTTAATTTATCAACATTCAAACAATTTGGTTGATGTTCGGGTAAGATTTGTGCAGTTTCTGCTCCTTCCATTGGATAACAAGGATCCATATGGAAACCACTTTTTCGCATTGATTCACTAATTTGATAACCGTCATTAGTTATCAAAACATTTGATCTGGTTAAAACAAAAGTGCGAAAAATTCTATTGGGATATACACTGGTTTCACCAACTGGAATATGCCACGTTAAGATTTTTAAACCACAATGTTTCAAATTCAGCACATTCTGTGATATACCATCGATGGTAAATTTTAAATTTATAGCCCGAATATCAATTGGAACCATGAATCGAAATTCTATATCTTTAGTGCCACTAGGAGCACATGAGCGAGTTGTTGTACCTCTTTCTGGACCAGATCTGATTCTATCAGGATTCGGCATGATATAAGTAACACCATCACCTGTCTCTGCCCAGGTTCCATATTTAACATCGCACAAATCAACTGACATTTCGAAGTTGGGTTCACTTTAAGTGTGAAAAATCACAAGAAAAATTCCTATCTTGCGCTTGATGGGATCTTTGAGTGAATATTGATTATAGTTCTTTAATTATGTTGTAATTTAAATTGAAAGTAAGGTAGATTTAAGAGTGGACTAAACTTATCCAATCAAATAGAGCCACACTGGTCGTTTTTCAACTAAATTACCAGAGGTACATGAATGTGCAAAAAAAAGAATAAAAGGTTGGAACAAAAACAAAAATAAGGGAAGAGGGGATAAAGAAGAAATATTTAAATTTTTTCACTTTATGAGATAAAATTGTCAAATTCCTCACAATTAATGAGTAACTCACCGATTTAATGATGATTAAAGTTCGAGTTCAAGCTATATTATCTTTACATTTATGAGTGAATAGAGGCTTAAAGTAGAAGTTGAGTTTAAACCAAGCATGAAAATAATTCAATAGAGTAACTTTACGATTGTTATTGACACAGATTTTCAATTAATTATTGAAAGGGTTGAGCTTGATAAAATTATAACAAAGGTATTAATGATAGTTTAATGGGTTAAATTATTAATAATACTAACAGCCATTGAGTTGTGACAATACCTTAAAGCAGATATAAAAAAGTGTAAACAAAGGCAAGAAAAGCTAAAAATTTCATCCCCAAAGCTGTAACTATTGGTAACCAGCAAAAACACAAAATAAAAAGCTAATCAAATCTAATTAAATTTTAATTTATTTTAATTCATTTTTGTTGACCTTTGTTTTATAGCAGAATGTGTTTATTTGAAATCTGGAACTGAAATCAAAATAAACCAAAAGATCTGCGAGTAATATGTTATACAATCAACTCAATCATCCAATAATTGGAATTTTTAAATTGTAATCAAGGAAATTATAATAAGACATTGGACAAGGTGAGTAATCAAGTTCATAAGAGGTATTTTTTCACAATTTTGGTAAATATTGTTACTTATTATTGACTAGTACTATGTTATCTTGCATAGCAACTTATAAGACAAGTAATGGGAATGATAGCAAAATCATGAGTCGACAGAATTATTCAAGAAGGTGCCAGATAATAGAGAAATAAAATTAACAGGATAAATTAAAAATGTCGCTTGTTGGATGTCACTAAGCACTGGCTGAAAAAAAACAAAATCACATCTCGATTTCCAATCACTCGCAAATAAATATTCAGCTGGGCTAATTTTTCCAGGATTAAGTTTCCCAAAGATGATTCCAAATCGATAAATTCAATGCACTATTGATCACTTGTTTATAATGGTGATTTCTTCATCTTTCGTGCATTTGGCATTTTTAATAAAGTGTTTAAACGAAAAGTAATCAGCAATCGATCAAAGCAATACAATCATTAAAGGTGGCCCATGAGATATTATTTCAACTCAAGTGTACCAGTGGCTTCAAACTCAGAAACTAATCTGTAAATGAGAAAATAGAGAATTCCAGTTAGTTTTTACTATTCAGGACAGACTTTTAAAAGGTAGATGAATTATCAAAAAAAATTATCTGGTACTGTGGATTTCAGCAAGTATATAATACCAGGTGATGAACTGTCAGTGACAATTAGCTCATAAGATTGACCGTTTTCTCGGCTGAATTGCACATACACAGAAATAGAAATGAATGATTAGGGATATTCAATAAAAAAGGTACAACTTACAGAAGTAATTCTCGATTTGGTGGCAATACTATATCAGGATATTCCTCTCTGAGAATCGCAATGGCTCCTTCAAGATTTTTTTTCGCCTTATAATAAGCGGTGACAAAATAGAGTCGCTGATGAAGGGTCATAGCTTGGAAAGCTTCCGACGGCTGAACGTTGAGGGCATACATGTTGATAGCTACAGGACACAACCACAAATGTAATGTGATAAAATAAGGTATCCTTACCAAGGGTCAAAGCATTTTCATTAATAAGATACAGAATTTAAGGTCACTATAACAATGAAAATAACTCAATATGATAACTTTACGATTTTTATTTGACACAGATTTCTAATTAATGATGCAGAAATTGATATCTTTAAAATTATAACGAAAATATTAATAATGATTCAATCGGTAAAAGGTAAATTCAATAGCTAAAAGGATAATAGCTCGAAGCAGAACCAAAAAGTGTAAACAAAGCCTGAACCTAAAGAGTAACTCCTTGAAAGACCCAAACCGGTAACTATTGGTAACCGGCTGGCAAACACAACAGATCTGATTTAATTTATAATTTATTTTAGTTTATATTGGTTTATTAAATGTAATCTGATTCAATTCCATGTAATTCATTGTTGATCGCTTAATCCTTTATATTTTTTCACCAAATCAACATGACTAGTCCAGTTAATAATAATCAAGGAAAAATGCTTGGCTCCAGTGATGTTAGACCAATATCTCGAGCATCAGTAAGTAAAAGTAATTTTTGATTGATTTGTCCTATTTTTTATTTTCGCTCATAGTTACCATAATCTGAATAACTATGAAAATATCAATACTGTTAAAAATTATAGCTCCAATTAGTTGCATTCAAAGGTGGAATATTTTATACCGGCACTTACAAGTCAAATAGACTCGGACAAAACAGTTATTGTTGATAGAACAGAGTGAATGTTATTAATAAATATAGATTTTCAAGACTCTGTTCATTATCCTGGCATGTATAAATTAACTTTTTCATATTTCCTTCATCGTTTAATGACTCTTTTTAAATATTTTGGTTGCTAAATTCAATCTGATTTCGGCTTCAAAGACTTGATTAATATTTTTATTTAGTTTTAATTTATTAATATTATTAATAATAGTTCATTTGAGTCCTTACCGTTTCGAATTAGGATCACCGTTCTTCATAGGATCACGTAATTGTGATACGAAATGTGTTTTCTTGAAGCTTAATTGATTGGCTGAAACAAATGAAATTTTTGCAAGTTATGAGTTTATTTATTGTATTGTTTACTAAGATTACTGTTGATAGCTAATAAAAATTATGAAATTTAACAATAATATCAAAAATACACTAGAACTCAACAGTTATTCCAGTGATTGGTCGCCTAAATAAACACATAAATGATCAATGTACGCGATTATAATTGAATAGCATCAAAAAACCGAAAATATCGATGATCCTAGTTTTGTAGTTTTATTTTAATCAACTTAATATAAAAGATTATCATCATATCATCATTATCAAGCTTGAGATTTTTTATTGTTTAAATTATCAAGAATTAATTTTGATTGATTTGAATTTTTCTCACAGCTTAAATCAGCGAAATCAGAGGCAGTCAAAGTTTGTGTTCGGTGTCGACCAATGACGGAAAAAGAGATAGCCGGTGGACATGAAAGAGTTGTCGAAATGGATCCTACCAAAGGAATTGTTACACTCCTTCCTATTAAATCTCAAATTTCATCAACTGTATATCGTACTCCATCAAATGGAGAAAGTGCTAAACAATTTACTTTTGATGCTGTTTATGACTGTAACTCCAAACAAACTGAGATTTATGATGAAACTGTCAGACCATTAGTCGATTCAGTTTTGGAAGGTTTCAATGGGACGGTCTTTGCTTACGGTCAAACAGGAACTGGTAAAACTTATACTATGGTTGGTGTTCGCGAGGATCCATCTCGACAAGGAATCATTCCAAATGCTTTTGAGCATATTTTCAGCCACATTGCTCGAAGTACAAATCAACAGTATCTAGTTCAAAGTTCATATTTGGAAATTTATCAAGAACAAGTAAGAGATTTACTATGTAAAGATCAATCAAAAAGACTCGAACTCAAGGAAAGGGCAGACATTGGAGTCTATGTCAAGGATTTATCGTCATTTGTTTGTAAAAGTATTAAGGAAATTGAGCATGTAATGACTGTTGGCAATGAAAATCGTGCAGTTGGAGCAACTAATATGAATGAACATTCCTCTCGATCTCATGCAATATTTATCATTACCATTGAACATTCGACTTGTGTAGGACCTGATAATGAAACTCATATAAGAGTTGGTAAATTAAATCTAGTTGATCTAGCAGGATCTGAGCGTCAATTCAAAACTGGTGTAGTTGGACAACGACAGAAAGAAGCAATTAAAATTAATCTTTCGTTATCTGCTCTGGGTAATGTTATTTCAGCTCTTGTCGATGGTAAATCTTCTCACATTCCATATCGAGATTCAAAGCTTACTCGATTACTTCAAGATTCATTAGGAGGTAACTCAAAAACTGTGATGGTTGCCAATATTGGCCCTGCAAGTTATAATTATGAAGAAACTTTAATTACCTTACGATATGCATCAAGGGCTAAAAATATTAAAAACCGTCCTAGAGTTAATGAAGACCCGAAGGATGCATTATTACGAGAATTTCAAATGGAAATTGAAAGATTAAAGGTTTTGCTCCAGGAAAGGAGACGGAAAGCTTCAGGAAAGATAGTCGAAATTTCATCAATAACTCGTGGAAATGTGGCTGATGACTCTGGATCTACTAATGGTGGAGTTGATGAGGCAGCAGTTGAGAAACTGGCAGCGGAAATAAAAGCTATGGAATCAAGATTATTGACTGGAGGTAAAAATATAATTGATCATACCAACCAGCAGAAGAGAGAATTGGAATTGAAAAGACAAGAAATTGCTGAGCAAAAAAGACGAGAACGAGAAATGCTTCAACGACTGGAGGAACAAGAAGATTCTACTTTGGAGATTAGGGAAACATTTACATCGATGCAGCAAGAAGTTGAACTGAAGAAACGAAAATTGAGAAAATTGTTTGCGAAATTGCAATCAGTTAAAAGTGAAATTGAAGATACTATGGAAGCAAATAGCCGAGAAAGACGAGAATTGGAAGAGCTACAAAGTGATCTGATGAAAGAATTGAAACTTAAGTACCTAATTATAGAGAATTTCATTCCTTTAGATGACAAAAATGTTTTCCTTAGTCGAGTAGCTTATGACGAAGAAGATGAAGAATGGAAATACAAACGATTAACAAAAGTTGAATCTTTGATGACTACTAAAAGACCGGTTTCAAAGCCCAACTATCTCAGACCGATGACTGAATATGCTCGGCTTGCCTCATCTCTTGGGTCATGGTTACCTTACAAGGCTGATAATGTGCTTAAAGTAGATTTAATTATGCCAAATCGACTCACCAAAGAGTACAATATGATTAATACGCAACAATCAATGAACTCAGCTTTGGAATCAGTCCTCAAAGAAGACGAAGTTATTCTAATTGATGCAAGGTAAGGATAATAATCATTTTTTCCAAACTAATAATAAATCAAGAATTTTTATGATTTTAATATATTTCTCTTGATATTTTTTCTTTTAGCAATTTCCAACCAAAGGCAGATCTTTTTAGATCTCGAACTAGACACAAATCCGAGTCAAGTAAACAACTGACTAGACCCAAAACTAGCTCTAAATATTCGAGAACTGCTATGGGTCACCCCCAAGCATTAAGGCCAGACACCGCTGGTTATATAAACCACTGGAGAGAAGCAGGTCAATTAAGTGGAGACGATTACTAAAAGTAGCCAAAGAAAATCGATATACTCAACCCTCCTCTAATTGTAACAACCACCCAATTACAGAGTCACTGTTATTTTTGATTCTTATCATTCATTTGCTAATCTGTTCTTGCTTCATACTAATTTTAATTTCTTAATTCATTCTGTAAAAGAAAGACAAGAATTAGTTTGTACTTAAATTTGCTAACTCAAAATTAGTGGCTGTCTGGCTTAAATTTAACGAAATTAAATTATTTATTGCTTTATAAAATCTTAAATTTGTCTGGATCCTAAATTTATACTGACTGTGTGTCTTGAGTTTTTTAGCTGAAAATCTAAATTTAACTAAAAATTTAAGTAGATAATCCTACGAATGACTATTTAAACAGATGATAAACTTGTGGAATCATGAACAAATCATGAGATTATCTATGCATTTCAGTGCATACTAATCTTAAAAGTTAGTTCTGTTGGTAATATTTCCAAGCTAACAAATTAAATTGACACTTGTAAGTCTCGATTGATCAGCAAATTATCCCGATAAATAAATTAACTGAAAAGGTTTATTCACGTTGATTAAACGACACTTGCTATCAATATTAAAGTGTTAGATTGATTATTGTTGAAGTACTTTCCACAAAGAAACCAACATAAAAAACATGCTTTAATCATCTCATCGATACCTATTGATTTATTTAGAGAAACAATGATCAAAAAAATTAATTTAGAACGGATTTGCAAGCATTTCAGAGTCATATAACCCATACAAAATTGATTTAACTTTATTCAAATTGCACAACGTTCATCATGTACAATCAAGAGACAGTTCCTTTTGTATTTTTCAATTAAAATAAAACTCTTCCTCATTCAGAGTTGTCTTTAGAGTTTTAATTTTAGCATTACATTCAACAAAATATTATAAGGGATAAAAATCGATCAGTAATCAAATTAAAAACATTTGATTAGTTCAAAAGTTAGTGAAAGCTTGTCAGTTTGATGAATTACAAGAAATGATTGGACATAAAACCGTAACATAATATAATTTGAATGAACTAGAATTAGCAGTGAATTAGATTGTCAGGATTTCATCTTTAGGATACAGTTTATTACATTGGAAACATAGTTGAGCATAGAAAATCTTTAGTATCAATTTCAATCAGGTGATTTTTCTTAACCTTGTATAGCATTTTGAGCGATTCAATTTACACTATTAATGCATTAAAATTGCAAGAAGTTAAGATCGGGTCATTTAAATCAGAGTTTGATCAATGAGCTTGAAATCTGTTTTCAAATAATTCAAAGAAACTTAAATCAACCAGGATTAATGTTATATGGAAACTAAAAAGTATTGTACACTTAAATCAAGTAAAATGATATTTAAAGTAAAGCAATTGAAAAATCAAGGCAAATCTTAAAATAACTAGTCATAACAATTAGTTAGATGAATAAAACTAAAATATGGTTAGAAATGAAATCCAAATGTGAATTTTACAAAGTATTGAATGGCTTAGCTTAAAATTGATTTTTTTTTATTTTTCATAGATTTCGGTTTTGATGAGACACTAAAAAATAATAATTGCTGTGAATAATTTTTATAAGATATAATAATTCGTTTCGCGAAATTAGCGAAAAATTGGATTGGTAACCAGCGAACTGATTATTGCACATTTGTATGGAGTCCAAGTTTCATAAAGAATAAGTTATACAAGTAGAAATGAAGAGGCTGGAACCAAATGAATGAAGGAAGAGATCAGGTGATGATCTAATCTGAACATGATGAATTCCAGGGTTGGCTTGAAGCAAGTCTTGTGGGAAAGATACCTTTCAAAGGCTTTGATGTTATTTTAAGAAATACAGAAACATTGGCTAAAAAGATATCTTTCTTTAGTGCTAAGATTCATTTTGAGTCAGTTTCCATCGCGTATGAAGATTTCAAGTCGATAATGGATAGTTGCAATTCAATTGGTAAACCTCATTTCGATTTCACCATTTCTTTCACTTTCTAATGATTTTCGCATATCCTATGAAAAAAAGAAAAGAATTAATCATTCAATAGGAATAAAAGTAAAAATCAATTTTTTCGACTGTTGCTAAGTGACTTTGTTCAATTTTAGTCCAATCATAATAATATTTTCAAAAGGTACAAAAAGCCTTGGTGAATGTTATTAAACAAGTGCATTGAAAAGTAACTACTGAATTAACATCGCTGATTAGTGCAATTGATACATTAATGAAAAATTATTAAATTATACTAAAATTTGGCTTATTTTTGTAATAGTCCGAGTCTTAATTTGGTTCTACAAACTACGATTGAAAGTCATTTAGAAAAAATATGAATTAATTTAGAACCAACTTTGAAGATTCTTTTAAAACATGAAGATAGAAAAGGAATACAAAGAAATTGAGAAAAAATATTTTTAATTTAGAGAACTTCAACAATTGTCAATCTTTAGATCATTATTTTATTGATGCAAGCCTAATTCCTGATGGTTTGTGCTGATTTGGATAGCTTTGTACAGGTAGTTAGGCCATTAGAAATGTAGTAAAAAAGATGAAACAAATTGTTTAAGTTCTATGAGATGTATCTATGATACTCTGAAATTTCGTTGTTTTGAAGCAATCGCAAGGTGACATCGGGATGTTTGTAAACAGTTGAGGTAATTTAACGTACCTCGTTGGTCAAAATAATTATTCGATCCTCAACTTTAGGCTCTAATCGACATAATCCCATGTCACGGTGACTGTGATCGGGCGATGGTAATCCAAATGGTGTTTGATTTTCAATCAAACCATTATTATTGTCAGTTGATCCATTTTTATTATTACTAATATCTTTGTTATTACTGATGCCATTATTATTGTTAAGAGGCACTGTTGGTGCATCAAGGCTCATTTTGAATGATACAGTAGTGTGGCTCTTCGATGCGGCAACAAATTTTTGCAAATGACGAGATGGACGTCGTAAGCGAGTTGTTACAGCACTCATCGACGCAAAATGATTCTGAATGGCTGTACACAGTTCAGGGCATTCCTCTTCTGGTACTAAAACTTCACATTCTTTAAGACAATTGTAACCATCCTTTCCCTGGTAAAGGTAAGCTTTTGTTACAAGACGATAATGCTTTTTCAAATCTATATATTCGTCTCCAATTTTGATATAATTAGGATCAATACGGTGACCAGGAGGTTTGGTTGGATCAAATGCAAATCGGATACCAGAGACTTGTGGAAATCTTCCCTCTAATTTAGGCCATTGTGAGACACCATTTTCCAAAGCTTTCCAGATAACCTCACCACTGGCTGAAAGCACAATCATGGGATCCATAATAGGCATTATGTGAACCAAATCTTTGAGCTTAAAATCACCTTTAGGATGAATTTGGTCACTTCGAAGAGTCCCTGAGTTTAGTATAGCTACATCTGAAAGAGTTGAAGAGAGCATGATATCCGCGAAAAAATTTCCTAAATTTGTTTCCTGGTTACGAATGCTTGAAAATCTTCCATCCAAGTCACAGTAAAAATGTCCCAAAATCATGTCCATTTTACCTTCAATTATGTCTGCATACTTTTCGATTTGTGCTTTAAGTGTCGCATCCTCGGTGAAGTTAGATGATCTAATCTCCACTTCCTTTATATCAATACCAACCGGAAGGTTGCCATCTTCATAAAAGGTTAATTCTATATTTGAAAACTGACGGAAATCAGTTCCACTTTTAACAATTAATTTATCGTTTACCGATCTTATATCGAAAACATGATCATGGCCTCCTAAGATGATATCAATATCATTTACATTGGCAGCTAATCTTGAATCATTTGGAAATCTCATATGAGTTAAAGCAATAACATAGTCTACCTTTTCCTGTAACAAAAAGATAATATTTATATTTTATCATGTATTCTTTAGATTAACAAACTGTAAGATAAAAAATTAAACGAGAAAAAGGAGAATTATAATTACCTCTTCTTTAAGGTATTTTGCTAATTTTTGTCCTTCTGAAACATAATCAACATAAATTACATCTTCTCTATCAATAGTAGACAAAGTTGCTAACCATTCTTCCTCCACGAGACCAATAAGACCAAACTAAATAATACAAAGAGAAAAAAAGAAGCAATAAGGTGATAAATTAAATTGGTTAAGGACGCAAAAAGATATCTTTGTATTGCATACATCTAAAGAGCAAACAGACGATGAATGGAAGTTTTAAGACAGCAGAAAAAGAAGAAAAAAGTACGATCTGAAATGCCTGTGTTGTTTGGAAGGAAAGATTTTTCTTTTGATGATGAACTTGAATGAAGTTCTCCTTTTTGATAACTAAACCTTGAGTCTTGGATAGATAAGAAAAACCTAAAAGTTTTTCCATCATAATGTTGACAGCGAGAATGGATTACAGTATCAGTCGAGGAAAGAAGATATAAGATGAAAAAGATAGACGAATGCAGAAAGGGAGATAAAATAGAAAGACAGAACTATTAGATCTGATGAGATTGAATAGCTAGTTATAGTCAGCATAAGCATGAGCAACGGAAATAGTCTCACAGTGCGATATTAAGTCTATCATTTCTACACGCAAAGCATTGATAGGATACAAGGTCAATTTGAAACAAAGAATATCTTAACACAAATGCTTGAACAGAAAGATGCTCTATCCATGGGATAAGCATATATTGTACCTAAGCTACCTAATTGTATCACTGTGATTCATGATTATGCGCCAGGCAATCATGAAGGTTAAATTTTTCTGACATCTAGACGTGAAAACAGTTAATTAAAGTTGATGTTTAATTTGAGCTAATCAGCAATTAGCCCTAGTTCAGAAATTATTTTCCTACTAAAAATGTTATCTCAATTTTTGATGTTAACAAATCTGAATGATTCAACGGAAATTGTGTAGATATAGAGTGAAGGAAAATAATGTATTTCTAAGATTTAACGATTTGTTGATAGATTAATGATATTGATGATTTATCGATGTTATGATAAGAAGAAAGGAAAGTGATATTTGTCATTTTTACCAGTAAAAAATACATAAACAACATCACCTTATTGAATTAGATAACTAAAGCTAACTATAAATTTATCGCATTATTCAAAGAGATAATCAAATATCGTAATGTATACCTTTTTGCCAGCCTTTTCTATGATATGTGTAATTTGTGCGCCTCCGAGTGGTTTTCCCGTTTCAACGTCAGTTACATTACTCATTAGCCATGGGAAGGTTGTCCTTTTGATAAAGGCCTCTAAGTTATCAACACCGAAATCTACATGAGAGCAGAATTGATGTAAAAAAGATATAAGTTAAGAGAAAATAACATTAATCAGGTGAGTGGTGGTGAAAGATCAGATAATCAGAAGTGAGATGGTAGAGAAAGAAAGGAGAAGTTGAAAAAATGTAATCGAAAAGAAAAACATGAATTGATTTACAATGAAAGAAGCTGACAATTTGTTGACACTTCATCGTAGGGCCTTGACAACAATAAAAGAAGTGCACAAGGACTTAAATAAGCGCATGGCAGAGCTATCAAAAATCAAAATATAAATTAACATTGAGAAGGTTGAAGAGAAGGGCTGAATATTCAAAGAATTATGATTGTAGAAAGAGAAACAAAGGAAAATATTCGCTAAATGACTACAGAAATCTGGTTAATCCAAGACTTTTGCAAACGAGGATCGCATGAAAGAGTTTCAATGACCACAATAGGGCTTCAAATATAAATTTTTCTTTAGTCTGGATATCTTTTTAGCAATAGAAGAAATTTAACCACTCGTTCGATCAACTGCTTAACAACATTGATAAAAAACTTATATTTGATGTTGTAAGAAGATCACTTCTATTCCTCTTCAGTCCAATAATTTAGCTCTAATATGTAACAGCTGAAACTGTGGATAAACATAAATGCAAACTAGATATAGCGTTAAATTAACATTGTTAGGCTCAAAAGACGTAGGCGTCTAAAGTGACAAGGAAATTTCTGTGCAATGCACCATCAATCAAAAGGTGCATCGAATAAT
Source organism: Tetranychus truncatus (assembly GCA_028476895.1). NCBI lineage: Eukaryota > Metazoa > Arthropoda > Arachnida > Trombidiformes > Tetranychidae > Tetranychus > Tetranychus truncatus. The sequence continues at coordinate 20,353,617 of CM052060.1, forward strand.
TTTTGATCTCACACCAATAAAGACGTTTTCTTGACATATTCTCACCGAAATCATGATTTCCAAGAACAGCACAATCAACACGACACTCGTTTAGAACAGGTATCATTTGTTCCCCCTTGGTAAAGGTGCTCACTGAAAGATTAGAATAAAGAAATGAAAAAGAAAATTAGCATATTAGATTAGAAAAACATGACAATCAAATGGCGAATAATCAGCTGGTTAAGATGAAAACATACTTATTGAAGGAGCAACACAATCACCACTGAACAAAACCATAGTGTTTGAGTCTACTAGTGATAATATAGCAGTTTTGAATCGAGAGGCACCCCCACAAGGTTCAGTTGTTCGGGGCTCGACATTATACACGTCATTGAAATGCAATATTCGTACTTTACAAGGTCCAGAAGTCGACACAGAAGACATCACAGAAAGAATGATTGCACAGTATATTTATCCTGATAAGTTGGTGTAGAGGCACAATGTGATGAGAAAAGGATTTAGAGGAACACAAACATTAGCTGGACAAAGTTAAACAAGATGCGAAAAAAAGATTAATTTAGCTGTTTAATAAGCTTAGGATAATGTAAGTAGAAGACTTAAGTTATTGGTATATTAGAAAGATCTATTAAGTTATATTATTAAAGATTTACCTCGTTAATCAAAGGCATACATACAACTTAGAGAGAGAAAGTCAAATAAAGGGAAAAGATAGAAAAAAGGAAAGGAGAAACAGTTCAGAGAGAAAATATCAATTCATAGGCATAGAAATTTGGAGCAAGAAAATCGGCAAATTTTAGAATAGGTTGGTGATTGACAAAAATTAATGGATAAATAGAATCAAATTTTTGATTGAAATTGAAACACAAATGTTATAAAAAAGAATATTTGAGCTATTAATAGAATAAAAGATGAAACAATTTAATGTTAAAAACAACGATGTATATTGAACTGTTTACAAAATAAGACAACCGTTATCTTATGGAATACAAAATTTGCTTTAATAAACCAGTCACTTGAAGATGTCTTTAATAGCGTTGTTAATGGGTTAACAACAAGAGTAAACAGGAGAACACAATTTGACAATTAAAACATGTAATCAAACTAGAGAAGGAGAAAAATTTTACAATAGGAATACTGGTAACATCAACACAGATGAGTTCTTGTTATGACCAGAAAAGATACCAAGAGCTTTCTTTCTCACTCAAACTCACCCAACTCTCTTGCACACTGACTCACTCTACCTCTGTCTTTTTCTCTTCTCTTTCTTTCCTCCTTTATTCAAACACTTTATTATTATTAGTCGATCTCGATAAAAAGATAATCTCGTATCAATGAGATCAAATAGTCATGAATTGTGTCAGAGTATATTGAAAACATGGTAAAACTTGATATTGGATACAAGATTGAATTACATCATTTTTTCCCTCACGATTTACGGTTAACTAAAGTTGATTAATGTCACATTGATTTACCAGAGTTACCATCAAAGCAATTCAATTTAATAACCATTGGTTAATAGATTCTAGAAATTAACTCTAAACAGTATCACATTGAACTTTTAATCAACCCATTAGATATCAGATTTGGATAGGAATCAAGGAAAAAGATGGAACAAAAATGATGGAATAATTAGAGAAAGATAAAGTTGTTATTGAAGACCGATAACAATCCGTATTGATAGATTGAATAAAATCTTACCTGATGATGATAATCAAAAAAGATGAGAGTGAAATCAAGATTTATCCAGATTAAACAACAAGACTTGTTATGCTTTGTAAGCTTAACAATGATGAAGATACAGATATTAATCTATTGAGGAGTTGATTGAATTGAAATTCAAAGCTGATGTTGATGAGGTTGATATTAACCTTGAAACCGTTCAATAACTTAAGCCTTTCAATGTTACCACAATTACAATTTACTGATATAACTCTAAATGATTATGATTGGATTCAATTGTCGACTGATTCAACTTATCTAAAGCTTCATGTCAAAGGTATGATTAAGGATGACTTTCGGGTTTATGCTGAACCAAGCCAAACCTTCAACTTGTAATTACATAGTGTTACTTAAATGATGGCCTAAACTGGTTTTGTTACATCATTCAAATTAATTGTGGCTGATTGTTGAGATCCTAATCAACTTACAAATCTCGCAAATGGTGAAAGCAAACGCTAACCACTTTTCCAGCTGTATCAATTGGACATAACTAATGAACCTGAAGATGGTAATGATGAAAAACGCAACATTATTTCATGATTTACTGCCTGGAAGGTGTAATAATAATCAGTTACTAATACTGAATACAGTATTTCTGTTGAATGTTTCTTAAGTGTCAACAATTGTTTTCATCGTTATGAATGCTTCTTGTTATTACTGCCAATGGTTGTGACAATAAAAAGGGTAAATTAATTTAACCTTAAACTTGAATAGAGTCCTTGAAATGTCAGTACTAATTGAAATAATGATAATAAAATTACTAAATAATAAATGTGATTACAATTGATTAATTCAAACACAAAAAAATATATAAACAAACTCAATGACAATATATTCAAATGGGTTTAGACCTTGATATTTTAAGTGCTCATCAAAATGTAATATACAGAGGCGCCATTAAGTTGTTATGAAAGTGCTGATAGTTACTTGTTTTGATTATTGGTACCTTCATTCATATTGAAAGATGAAAAATGGCAATTGACCGGTGGGCACTAGACCGAGCAGCATTGACAAGTTAGTTCATAGTTTTAAACGAAAATATTTTTAGATTCAACCTGTGATTGGATATTTTTTCATCTAATTTCGGTAAAATTTTCTTGTAAATTAAGGGAGCAACATTGACTATTTAAGGTGATTATTATGAGGAAGAAGGTAAAGATGAAAGATGCGGTAAAAATGTGAGAGGATGCCAAATATACAGAAAAATATGTGTCAAGATTATTTGGAAATGAGATGAAAACTATTGTGGTGAGGTTGATATAAGAAACACTATCTTTATTGTATCTAGGAACTATGAGTATAACCTTTGGCTGATTATTTCAAGGCATTTTCAATTTAATTGGATTCAGATTGTTTAACAATGATAAATAGCTGAATTGGATTATCAGTTTGAGGCGGTTGAAAGAGTTCAACTAGCGATTCGTTTATGATCCAATTTATTTTCAGTTACTTTCTTCGGTCCATGGGGAATCTTGACTCGGCTTTTAAAACTCAGTGACAGTAGAAATAGAATAATTAACACGAAAAATATTTGAGCAAAATTAGTTAAATAATTTCTTGTTTCTCGACTTGAATGTGACGATGCACTTGGAACGCCATCAATGGTAATATTGAGATATTGATTAGAAGTGATAAATTTGGGCGCAAATTTGATATTCTCATTGGATCCGACCGAAAAGGTTACAGGCCAAGTTCCTTTTTTTCTTTTGCCGAGATTACAGGTTAAAATGAATGACTTTTTGAGAGATTGGATGACAATAGATTTGGTTGTTGAAATACATGGATTACCAGCAACAAATATGATAAACTCGTATCCTTTAAGGACTGCTGTGTCTGCCAGATCTTCATAAAACTCTACTGAAACAGTGAATTGAACAATTGGACTGTTTAAAATGATAAGATCTGGAAAAATCGAGACTAGTTTTAAGCAATTTTCAATGGTAATAAATTTATCGACATTTTGAGCATCAAACTCCTCTGGATTGGTAAAATTGTTATTGGATTGACATGTTGATTCAAAAACGCCAACAACCCAGCCACAATGGAAATAATAACTCAATAAAAGACAGGATAAACAATTAGTTAAATATGCACACTTCATTATTTTATAAGATACCATGGATTTAACGTAGGGTGAATAAACTTCAATGGTTCCTTCATTGGGATTAAGAAATGGTGGGAACGATTTATTTAAAGGACTTGTAGAAGGCAAAATATTTCCCAGAAAATCACAGTTCCATTCATCAGCAAAAAATGGAGCAGTTTGAAGAAAACATTTTTGAACACTAAAATCGGCATTCACTTTGACTACGACGTATGCGTGTACAGGAAAAGTGAGATAAACAAAAGTTAGGGCTGTTGGCCTGTCTGCTGACCAATAAGAAAATGAAAGACCTTCTTTTGTACTGGGGACAATCGATAAATTGGCATTACAAAAATCAACGTTGGAAGCATGATGTGAGATGTTTGTCACAGAATTGGCAGAACAATCAGGGTAAAGTGATATCGATGATATAGTAGATCCTAAGCTAGGTCCAGTTCCTGAAACACACTGTCGCCTTGCTTCATTAAACTTGGTAAAATCCAACGGTAAAACAAGCAGTTTATCTTGGGTTAGATAAGCATTCAAAAGTCTTTTGTTTTTTATGTCATCAGATTCAATTACTAATGAATGTATAAAACCCCCAGACTTTAAGTAAGAGTCGGAAATCCAAATTTCGACGAATGATTTGAGGGAAAAATTTGTACACAATCGAGCAACAAACATCTGATGTTTTCCATCAAGAGTTCGAGTACCGGCTATGTAAGAGTAATTTGAAATGGTTGTTCCATAAGAAATGATAAATCGGTCCAGCTTGGAAAATAAATTTGCAGCAAATGATATTGAATCAAGATGTTGAAGCTGTTTATTTTTTATATCTAGTTTGTAACGCTTAATCAGATCAATTGAGTTCAATGATGAATTTAGTTTCTCTCCATCAATGAAACGATAAGTGAGAAAAAAATCACTTCCAAGTATTACTAGTCGGTAATCTGGTTCAATTGTCGGAACAAATTGGTGTTCGATTGTTAACTGGGGAGTTGATGTCGAAGATGCACTTAGGAAATAAATTGTGTTTTTATGATAGGCCAAAAATTTTGACCCAACCAACCAAAATATGATTGATTCGCCATTATCATCGGGACTTAAATTGAATAAATGACTAACAATAAGGCCACTTTTGTTGTGGATATGACTTATAAAGTAGAGACAAGTCTGTACACCACAAGGAACTGGTTTAGGACGTAAAAATGGATCAAATGAATGAAATAGTCCATAGGCCATTGAAATAATAGTCCAAAAGATGAAGGCCCCTAAAAGCATACAAAATAAAAGATTGTTAAAATTTTTACGTAAAAAATGCTCTGATGGATCATAAAAATGCTAAAGAATGGGTTGAGATGAAAATGAAAATCTGAAATTTCCCTAAAATTAACATTCCAAATCAAAAGTAAAATGTTTGCTATTTTAAACAACTGAAGCAAAGAATCCTATTAACGAATCCAGACAAAACATCAATACTGATTGGTCAATTGTTCAAGAACAGAGAAAGTGATTTAAATTTCTGGAAAAATGAGAAACAAAACATACCTTTCTTTAAGAGTTAGTAATTGAATATGACAAGAGAATTGGATGAGATTTGATTATTCAATTCAATGTGTCTGTTAAATTTTGTTATGTTTGTTGGTGACGCGAGATAATAATAAAGGTGGTATGAATGATGAATGAAGTGAATGAAAAGGCTTGATTGACAATTTTTTTCACAATACTTTTTTATGCATTGAGTACTAGATAAAATGGACTAATATTGGATCTTTAGGGCCAATTACTTTTCACAAAAATAATTTGAACAAATTTAACAGCTGTTTAGATTGTCGATTGCAGTTGAGTATATTGATTTTGAGAGAATTCTTTTGGTATTTAATGATTGTATTTCTAATTGTTCCATTCGATGCTCTTAAAACGATTAACATTGATAGGTTCCTGGATATTCTTCTCCGAGTAAATATTTATCACACTTCATTTGGTGAAACTTGAGCATAGTATTGAAAATCCAATTTTTGAGATCAATAACCATCAAATAAATCTGTTCAAGAGAAGAAAATAAAGTAATAAATATTTGAATTTAACAAATTTTGATTATATGTTGCACATACATAGCTGATTGCCTGATTGGAAACGAAATCACGATGCAAGACACGTCCTTCTGTTTGGGTTTTCATCGCCTTCAGAATCACCACCTATAAATATTTCATTAATATTGCACCGAATGAGCGACATTAATAGAAAAAGTTAAGTCTTTGTATTTATACGAAGGTTTACAGTATAAAATAAAACGAAATTTACCTCCCAAATATTCATTCAAGAACATATAAATTGTGTGCTCGCTAGTGCCGCATATATATCTCTTCTTATCCGCAGCTCGTACCTTCATATTGTAACAAATGCGCTGAAAAGATAAAGAATTCAATTAATAGAGGAGGAGATCAAAATTCATGAATAATTACATTCTTAATTCCAACAAGAGGCACTGGCCATACATCTGAGATAGGGGAAAAAATTTTGATAGAATCTTCGAGCCCACATGCAGCCATGACAGGATAGGTTGGATGCATTTCAATATAGTTAACCTTAAAATATAATAAACATGAAAATACATTCAAATAAATCAACAATTAAATATAAGTAAATACAAATTGATGAAAGATTACATACTGCTCCAACCATATCTGACGAAATTGACAAAACAATATGTTGAGACTTTCTCTCCCAGCCATAAATGAAGCCATCATCTGATCCACTGAGTACAAAATCATCACCAAACCAAGTACACGATTTAATGGTTTCAGCATTACGATGTCCTTGAAATTTACCTTCCACTAGATACAATAAAATCAATTAGAAAATTTTCAAAAGACCGATAACTGTTTGTTTGAAAAATTAGATGGACTGAATAGTGTTAACTTACTTTCACCACTTTTTACATCATATACATACAGATCTTCATCATTGTAGGACATTAATAATTTAGAACCTGTACTATTAAAGACAGCACTTGTTACATGATGGATTGAATCGTCTAGATCTGGCGGAAATAGCTGCATCACAGGAGCTGGACATGGTATTCCTGAGCCCGGTAATCCTGGTGCATATTCATCTAGACCAAAATTTTCAACGGCTTCTGCATCCTCTGATGGCTAAAATTGAGATTATAATGATCATTCATAATTTTAGTCTAATTTGCCCACTTACTGATCTTAAAAGTCTTCTATCAAATATAAAAGCTTTGGAACAACGACCAGACAGAGCAATATAATGTGGAGTGAACACCATATTACAGTTAACGGAGTAGAGAGGAACTGGGCGTGTATTGCTTGGATTTCTGAAAGGAAAGCACAAATTTGAATGAATTGATAATTACTGTTGTAGAATTTAAAGAATGTATATGCAAACCTTAAAACAAGCAGGAAAGTAGGTCTATTACACCTCAAATCAATCTCATAGACTGATGCGTCTTCACCGCAGGATAAAATAATATTTGGATCCGAAAAGGTTACCTAAAATTTAAGAAAATATCATAGTGAGTGAATTTAAAGATCAGCAATTTAAAGAAAATCATAGGAAAAATAAATAGCCAATAAACTGATAAAAATTGGTAAATTAACTTCTTATGAATAATTTCAATGCTCGTAGCATAGGAAAAAGCTAATGAAACATAAGGTTAAATCAAATAAGATACGTTTAACAGCAAATGAATGACTTAATGAGTTTATTTTACCTTATGGCTAGCAGCTAAATGGCAAGCAATCAACCTCGATGAGTTAGGATTATTAACATCACAGATTCTGATTTGACCATCACGGCCACTGGTGACTATGCGTGTATTGTCGGGAAACCATCGACAACAGAAAATGTTTGATGTATGACCTAAAAGAGAGATTAATAAAGAGAAATAAGAATGTTGAATGGTTCGAAATGGATTTTGTCTAGTTTACCAGTGAAATGGGATTGAGCTAATCTAGGTTTTTCCCAGTCCCAGATTTTAATTGTACGATCATCACTTGCACTGCAAAGAAGATTGCCTGAACTAGTGAAATTTAAACCATTGACGCAGCCTAAATTAATAAAATTGAAACCAAACAATGAAAAATAAAGAATAATCATGTGTGGTATCTAATTGTTTTTAAACTAAGACGATGAAATTTACGCACCCGAATGACCCTCAAGTTCATGAACCTTAACCATTTTTTGAATAAAATATTGTGATTCGTATGCATATTTACGAAACCAATATGGACTGTATGGGATCATGTAGGGTTTCTTTTCCAATAAATCAGGTCTCTTTAGATGAGAAGCAGGGTACAAGGAACGAAATGAAATATCGTACGATTCTAAAACGAATGAAAATCTCAAGATTTTGCAATGCTAGATTAAAAATATTACTTACGACATTCTGGCCAATTTCTCGAGCTATGAATTGTCGGACGGTAAACCAATAAGGCTGTGGGTATGAGCTGCCCCAAGGAGTTGGATCATAACGCAGGATATCCTAAAAAAAAATGAAAAATAGGTGATAATGTACAATTACATAATCAGAAAAAACTAACCTGTTCTTCCTCATTTACTGTGACTTCTTCATGACTTGAGTCACTTGCGGGAAGCGAGAGACCAAGACTTGAATCACTATCGCTGAAGTTTCGAGGAGTAGGAGACCGTGATGAATCGGAATTACTCATGTTGGCAAGATAGTCTTAAACGAGGCCTTTGAACGATAAACTTTGTAAATGTAAGCGACAAATGGTAACCAGATGTAAACAACATTAAGAGTGATAATTTGAAAATAGAAACTCAATAAATCTTGTAACTTGAAGATATCTGATCTTCGACTAAGACTATAGATACAAATATCAGATCCACAGCAATTCAGTAGCAAATCAATTCGATTGAATAGTATCTCTGTTTAATTGGCTGATTTACAAGTGAAAAATTCAAAATTTTTCATCATTGCTTTCAATCGACTTTGATTTCTTAAAACAATCGAAAAATCTGAAATTAAAGTCTGAAAAAATAGTTCAACGAACCCATTCATATTGGACCAAATCCTCAACGATATTGCTATTCGATTTGCAGACAAATATTAACAGTACCAAATATTCGCGTTAATCATGAAATTCAATTAATGTACTGACCTAATGTTATTTTGGAAGAATATTTTCATTATAATAAACTTTAGAACAAAAAAATTTAACAATCATTATAATATTTATAAATGATCAATGAAGCAGAGCAAAAATTAACTAATTTTCATATCAATAGGTGAGCGATAGAGTGAACTTTTTAGGCTATGATTCAACTAGTTTATTATTAATTAATCATTCACGGCTCTGTGATCTGTAAATCTGTACCTGATGAAGGAGTACAGTGAAATAAAAAATTGAAATTTTCATAAAAAATGACAATAAATCTGTAAACTAGTACTGAGACAATGTTTTCCTTGCATCAATCTATAGAAGGTTTAATGGATTAACCAAACTCAATAATTATGGAATTAAGAGACCATATGTATAAATATTGGCGTTTAATTGAACTCTTATTGAAAGATGAACGAAAAAACAATGAAAAATTAACCGGAAAATTTTTCTGGTTTAAGAAGTTTTTCTGGTACTTTAGTTGCAATCAAATCCGAAAGGTGGAAACACGAGTTTACCCAGTCTTGATTGAAGACTAGTTTCAACACCGTCCTAATTAAATTTAATTTAGTTTAATTTATTTTAGTTTTTTGTTTATTATTTGCGTTTTAAATATGCTGTTCTAGTTTATCCATTATATTTTTCTTAATCTTATCATTTCACTTAGCCAATGAAATAGTAATCTTTGTAGATGAATACAGGAAATTAACTCAGAACTTTCAATAATTGTGTTTCAATCAATAAATGGTTTCGAGTAAGCTTCAAGGAAAGCATCTAATTTTTAGATGAGTATTTGCAATTTACGATGAAAATTAAGTTGCACCGCTATTGATACAGCCGGCACAATGACAATTAGCATTACTCGAACCGCCAGGTTTAACTGAAAATGGAATTGACATGTTTTGAAGAAACACAAAATTACTGAAATAAATGAATTTTGTGATTAACCATCAAAGTTTACATGAGATAAATGAGTTTGATGAAAAAATTATAATCGTTTAAACCCATAATCAGTTTTCGGGTACTGTTTATTATTTCAATTCTGCCATTTCGATTTATGAGTTAAAACTTAATGGATTTTCATTTTACATGAGGAAATCAAATGCAATTGAGTCAAGGTTCCAATTCGCAAACAAAACTGTTTTTATTATTTTCAGTAAATAAATATTTGATTTAGATGAAAAGCATAAGGTGGAACTGATGATTGGAACACAATAAAGCTTTCCACTCTTCAGTGTAATTTCTTGATATTGTTATGCACCTTCAATCTATTAGTTGTATCCAAGATTTTTGCCAGATTTTTTCAGTTTGAGTGATTATTTTATTTAATTTGTAGAATTTGAATCTGCTATAAATAAGGAATTAATCCTGCAATGGTTAAGGATAGAATCCAATATTGTGAAAGGATTTAATCCTGCAAATTTGGTGTATAAGAAATGGCTTCCAATTTATAAATGGATGTATCTTATGCTAGGAGCTCCTGGAGATTGCTGTCTTTTAGGATCGATCCGATCCTAGGATCGTTAGGCAAAACTTCGATTCAGGATCGAGCTTTAATCCATCCCAAACTATCCTTTTCCAAAATTTTTGGTTGAATGAAATTTAATCAAAACTTTTACATTTAAGAGTTTTAAATTTTGCGTCCTTTTCTGTAATCAAGCCGAGTATCTTAATACTTACAATTGTTAGCTTGTTTTGAAAGTAGATGCGGGAAAACTTGAATTAAAACTGATCAAAATTTTAGTTTCTATTACAATTCGTCTATGAATGTAGTAGCAGGGCAGATTTGTTTCAAATTTATGTTCAATAATGAAAAAAAAAATCTGAAATAACCTTATTTTCGCTTTTTTCAGCAAGAAAATCATCCTGAAAGTAAAATAAGCAAGGATCGATCCGTTTATTGATTAATCGTTCCGCGAAAAGATCGAAGCTCGGATCGGTACATGAAGGATTCATCATGATCGATCTTTAATCGAATCGTTCTCAGGGCTACAACAAAGTTTCTGATTGAACAATAACGATTCTGATGGTCTGCAGATGTAATCGTTGCATTTAAGGATTTCAGAGGACGTCTTTGAGTGCAGTTGTGCTTGATATGATTATTTTTTATTTTGAAGAGTACCAAGAAACCTATCTAATAATCTGGAGATTGTTTTGATCATTATCAGTATGCTATTGCATTTATGGATTGAAGATCTGTTATGTTATGTTTGTGAGAGACGCCCTCATAAATAGTGAAGTCTATCCAATGGGAACTTCAATTTATGTAGGTTAATTTTTTGCAACACAAGTTTTCGTATCAACTTAATCAACATTGTGTTAGAAGTGAAGAAAGTCTTCGAAGTTGCTTCCACTCAAAGTGATAAAAATGGCCAAAATTACTTCCAAAGAGGCTTGGGAACTTGTTAAACTTTTAAGAATCGATGTCTTTTACTTTTTGGCAATTTTGAGTACTTCATTACCTGGAATCGCTCTCAACCAACTGATGCAGGATAAATATTGTATCAACAAATATTCAATCAATGAAAGTGTTTGTTTAAATTTGGAGACTGCTGGACCTGAGTATGATACAATCAGGAATGATGTATTGAAAGACACTACAACACTTAAAATGCATGTCACTCTAGTTACAACGATACCAGCGATAATTTTATCACTCATTTTGGGTTATTGGATGGATAAATATCCTGGTCATCTCCGGTATCTTTCTGGTGTAGCATCTTTAGCAATCATCTGTCAAAATATCATGATTATACATCAATGTTTACACTTTGAAATGGGTAAGTGATAGATACGCGTTACTGTATGGTACTTATTCAACTCATTTGACACCCAATGGTTACTCTTTAGGGGCTGACTCATTATTATGGACAAATTTGGTTCCAGTTTTAACTGGAAGCGGAATCGTTATCACAATAGGAACTTTTACCTATGCAACAAGAAAGACACCAGCCAAATTTCGAGCTGTTAGGTTCATGATAATCGAGATTTGCTTATTTGCAAGCAAGTTATATTTTTTTATCAAAATTCATAATTATAATAATACAATGTAAATGGTTAATATTAATAATTGAATTTTTTTATGGACAGCTTTTCCTATTTCAAGTCTTTTGGGCGGAGGTTTACTCGCAGCTAAACCATGGTTTCCAAATCAGCTTCGTAACTACATTGGAGTTTATATAATTTCATCCGTATTAGCGGTTATTGCAGCTATTTGGGTTATGTTATTGTTATATGACGCTGCTGACGATGAGGTTAAGGCAGATGAATCTCAACCAAATGGTGATGCTTCAAGCTCTGGCAATAAAAAGAAGTCATTGAAACAAATAATTTATGATATAATAAAACCAGATAACATTTTCCATGCAAGTCGCACAGTTTTCAAAAGAAGACCAAACAATGCTCATTGGTATTTAATTTCAACACTTGCGACTGGAATTATAGCCAACATTTGTTATAACGGTGAACAATACATAGGATACCAGTTTACCCAAAAAGTATATCATTGGAGTGCTGAACAAATCGGATATTACGGTTCCATTGTCATTATTTTCCCTGCTTTGGGTGCACTCATCGGTCCTCCACTATTTATTCATAAAATGAACCTTCATGATACTTCATTGGCCATAATTGGTATTGTTTCAATAATGATAGCTTTTCTCGGCAAAGGTTTTATCCTCAGTCCAATAGCCTATTTCTTCGCTGTATTTGGTTCTTTTGCTGGTGTCATATTTGTTGCCGATCGATCGATTATTTCTCGAATGATTCATAAAGATGAGATTGGACAAGTTTACGCCTTTTCGTCAGCTATTGGAGGATTTGTTCCAACACTCTCATCCGCATTTTACACCACAGTGTTTACAGCAACATTGGATTACAATCCTGGTCTTGTGTACATAATTACTGGCTTATTATTCACCATTCCTTTAGCTAACTATATTTTGCTGAACATAAAGAAGCAGAAATGGGATTTGGTTTTGATTGCTGAGCAGGAAACTCACGAAGAAAAAACGAATTTTCTATCAGATGAAAGATAACACAATCGACCCACTCAACGGGGATGATTATTCATCTTCACTGTTTCACGTTTTACAAGAAAAATTCGCTGATAAAAGCGTGGTGTTCATAAGATAGGAGGAAATGTCTTGCAAGAATCTTTTTTGTGATTTCGCTTTTGAACTGTGTAAAAATCGCATCCGTGAAGTCTCTTTCTTCATGAAGCTGCCTATCACTGTAAAAATTAGCCATTAAGTTCAAATATGAACCGTATTAATCTCTCAATTAACTGTGATCTACTGAAGCATATCTATGCATATGAACTATCGGCTTTATTCAGTTTTTAATATAAAAACTCGACAATCTCATTGTTTTAATTTTTAAGAAATCATTCCTGTACTGAAAACTTTGAACTGAAAAACAAGAAAAAAATATTGTCAATAGAGTTTAATAAATTCACCTCAATCTGTTTCGGTTTATTTTCATACACGATAATTTGTTCCGACCTGATTTCTGTTCAAATTTCATTTTTTAAAAGCTGCTGTGATACGGGGAGCAATTTTGGTTCAATTATTTGCAAGCACGAAATGAGTGATCAAAAAGATCTGTTTTATCGATGATCTAGTCAAGTGAAAATATAATTTACATTGAAATAATCTTATAAACCATAGTAGTTATAAAAAGTCCGGGTTCGGATTGACTTGTCCGCTCTGGATAAATTTTTATCCAGACCCGTACAACTTTTTACTGATCAATTAAGAGGTGAGATAGCGTGGGAAAAGAGTTTTTGCGCGGGAAAATAAAGTGGGAAAACTTTTGATAAACAAAACCTTTTTTTTCAATTAAAAAATGATTTTTAAGAGCGGTTTTTTTCCATTTTTTACATTGGTTAAACACATTTATTGTATTTAAAGGCCTCGTGTTCGTTCTTATAACACATCCTGACGAACTTTTGTAATTCTTTTTGATTCTTTTAATGCATATTCTGCAAATGATAATTCGCTATCTTTTCTATGGAAAGCATTTCTTTAAGCTTTGCATTTTCTTTAAAAAGCTTTTCTACTTCTTTTTCTTCCATGTTAACTTTCTACTAAGTCTCTTTATCTCTTTTCTGAGTTTCTTCACCTCATGAAAACCATTTCGATAAATACCATTCTTTAGCATATTACAATGACCTGCTTTAACCACAGTTTTAACTTCATCTTGATTGCTTCCATCGAATGTTGCATAAGTATCCACTAGCTGTAATAAATCTTTGACCTTTCCACCTAATGGTCGAAGTTTAAGCATTCGCAGTAGACTATAAGCAGCCCACTCTGGCACACTGTGCTAGCACACTTTTCCATAGAATGCTGCTAGAGAAAGAGAAGAAAGAGAAATAGAAAGAGGAGAAAGAGAACCAAGTTAAAGATTAAGGTGAAAGTGAAGGTCAATGTGTGCTAGCACACAATTCGAGAAAAAGCTTCTTTGGGAAAGAGAAGAAAGAGAAAACGAAAGAGGAGAAAGAGAAGCAAGATGAATATGAAGATGAAGATGAAGGTGAAAATGAAGGTCAATGTGTGTTAGCACACACAAGTAGTAAAAGTTGGATTAGAAAGAGAAGAAAGAGAAAAGTTAACAGCGCAATTTAAATTCCAACATAATGATTTCCAAAGAAACGTTGCAATTATAAAATTACTGATAACTATTATGTGAAAAAATAACAAACAAGCTGCTATTTTCAACATTCCAATAAATCAATGAGCAATGATGAAAAGTTAATGAACAACTTTGAATGACCAATTCTTTCAAAAGAGGTTGGCCTTAAAATCGACTCAAAATCACTGAGTAATACATATTACATTATTCCGAGGCGGAGTTGATCATCTCCACCCACTTTTCAATGGAATAAAAAGTCAAGAAAATTGCTATGAGATTTCATTCAATCACCTTTCGAAGTCATTTTCATTATAGAAAATCTCGAGGTTTGAATACAAAAATGAGTGAATCAACTGTGAGTGACGAGGAAAGGCGAGCAATCGAACAATTTAGAAGTGTCTTACGTGAAGCTTTAGAGGCTAGTCCTATGAATAACTATTATGATAGAGTCCATGTTCTATTGTACAATAGACAAGCTCTATTGAGAGAATGGATTGAAATTTCAACTATAAATGTAATTCAAGCTCAAAACCAGCAAGATGAACAACAACCAACGGGTGAAATGTCAGACACATTGACAAGATATTTGAGAAATTACATTAGAGAAAGAGTTAATACCCAATCAATGAGAGCTAGAATAACAAGAAATCGGGAATGGGGACTTGGTTTGACACTTTTAGATCGAGATAATCAAATACAATTATTCATCCCACTGGAAAGAGTGAACATGATGCAGTAACATGTTACTATTGCGCTGGAACAATAGCGAATTGGCTACCAAACGATGATCCTTGGAATGTTCATGCGCATCTTTTTCCCGGTTGTATGTTTTTTTATTTGAAGAGAGGTAAAAATTTCATCAATCTACAAGTGGCTAAAATTCGAACTGTCTCTTCTTATGAACCAGCAAAACCAGTCAATGAGGACAAATCACGTTATGAGTGTAAAATTTGTTTTTCTGCCGAAATAAGTGTAGTTTTTAAACCATGTGAGCACATGATAACTTGTTATGATTGTGCACCTCAATTTATGAAATGACCTTGGTGTAAATCTACTATTTTCACTGCTGTAAGATGTATTGTATCAACTTAAAATTTGTTGTTTTATCTGTGTCAATAAAAATGTTTAAAATTATTTTTTCAATTGTCTTTTTTCGTTTCGTGTATATAAATACTAAACGTGCAAGAAAATATTTCAGTTTATTGTCTGTTATGAGTGACTGAACATGACCCCGATTTACATAACAATCTTATTACTTGTTACTCTGCTATTTGCGCTTTTTTGAACTTTTTATTTAATGTCAATCAGCAAAAAATATCTTTCGATTCTCAAGTCAGCGTGATGCACATTATCAATTTGGTTTCAATTTGGGATTTTGCCAAAACAATGAAAATAAATTTTAACAATGAACACCGCAAGAAAAATCACAATGCTGAAGTTAAACGTTTGCGTAAGGGCTGCTTTTTGCTTTTTGCATCAGGGAGATGTGTTGCAACTAGTTTCAAGTCATTGAAGGAAACAAATGACGCATTTTTTGCAAATTTCAAGCAAAAACCGAAATTTATGAAAATTGCCAACATTACTGCTCAAAAGAAAATGAAATATCGTTTTGATTTCTATGTTGAAAAATCATAGGTATACTTCTTACGAACCCGAATTATTCCCTGCTTTATATTGGAAAGAAGATAAAAATTGTATATAATATAAGATATAAGATATAATTTGCTACGACAGTGGCTCAATCATAAGCACAGGTGCAACTTGGCCAAATGAACCGATTCTGCGCAGTTTTTTTCGATGCCACAAAATTGTATGAAAAGAAGTGACCATGTTGTTTAAAGTTTAGCTTACAACAGTTCATAAGTGTTGCTGCATTTAATTATAGTGAACGACAATGACACTAACTTGGAAAACTGTCCTACCTATCGCTATTGACTCTAGTTTGAAAATATCATTAGGTTTAGGTTATAATCAGGATAATGCTTTTGTTTGTGCTCGTTTCAATATACGTCGATATGTGAAAATTTTGCTACACAAAATGGAGTTGTAGTTGCTGCCAACGAACTTAAAGTCATCTACAATTATTTCAAAGAAGTTGCTACTGATCATTGCCAAGAAGATGTGAAATATGGTGCTTTAATGGTATCGCGACCAACATATGATGGAATTCGTGTTCAAAAAAGTGAAAAACTTCTACTTTTAAATCAAGCTAATGTTTGTGCATTGAGAAAGTTTTTACCAGCATTTATTGCAATTATAGAAACGAAAAAAGGAAACTTGGAAACAATCAATGACTTTCTCGATAAACTATTTGATGTTTACATTTACAGCGTAATTAAAGCTGGTCGTGATGCTCCCGATTTTGATCACGAAACTTTCATCAAGAAAATAGTCTATAGCTATCGCCATCATGCAGAGAAATTGATCAATAACGTTTTAACTTCTCTTGATATCATTGATTACTTTGCTAAGGACAAATTTTTGGATAGAGTTACCTACACAAATTCATTAGCCGTTCATCATGCAATTGAAATCATGACTGATAAAGAATACAAATCTTTATTACTGTGTTTATCTCAAGTTATCGCTCGCTTCAATGTTGATTTTTAATTATAGTACTTGCTGCAGAAAATCAACAGAGGGCGTCCAAGTCAAAGTGAAATTGTATATAAGGCAGTGCAAGGTGCATCACTCCATACTTCAAAGCTGATTCCAAGATGGATTACATTTGTGCATATTTTGATGTCCAAGGCTTTTATTGTTCTTCAGTGTTTTACCCGAGAGAAGTAGCTATCCTTGATGAAAAAAGTTTATTACATTACTCAAGTAACAATGAACAATCAGTTCAAAAACTATCTCTTCATGAACAAAAGTGTGCAATATACTTATCAAATACACATCATGGACTTGATTTGAGTGCCACTAAAAAGGATGGGATAACTATCAACGAAATGATGAGCGAGATCAAGACTTTTTATCAGAGTGACCGCAACATTGACAAATTTTTAGTTGCTTGCAAGTCCGTTGAAGCTGAAAAAATACTGCGTGATCTTGATATCCCGAGGATAAATATTTTGGATTATGGCGGAACGAGCAAAGAGATTGACGACGGAACGCAATATCCTTGTCATTTACATTTACTCCTCAAAAAACCAAAGACCAAATGCTCTCTCAATATTGTTATTATGATGAAAAAATGGTATCAAGCCCGAAGATATAATATTTGTAATTGCACAAAGAAATTCATCAACATAAATGCTGTATAAGAAAAACAGTTTAGCAACAATAAATATTTTTTTGAAATCATAAAACGTCTTGTCTAGTTTATTTGAAACATCATTTCACAATGTTGGTTTCAGGCCCCACTGGATCAGGTAAAACGGTCTGGGTCAAAAAATTGATTAAAAATAACCGTTCATTTTGTCTTCCGCCCCCTCAAAGAATTGTTTATTGTTATGGAGAGTATCAAACGATTTTTGCCTCATTTAAAAAAACAACGTTTATGCCAGTGTGGTAAAACTGGTTTTGGTTAGCTCTACCTTTCCCTACCTCAAGTAGGTAGGGAAAGGCCACAATCGGTTATTTTTTTGATGGGTCGGCCATTTTCGAGGGAGACGAATTTCTCCCTCAGGTAGCATAAAATGGCCGTATTTTCTTTGTTTCGGCGCGATTCAGCCACCCGCGGAAGCCCTTGTGGATCAACTTTGGAATGTTATCAACAGTGAAAATAAATACAAATTTACGACAGTGATATTAGTTATTCTTTACCCAACCCAGTGAATTATATTTATACAAATTTTCCATCTTATTATGAGTGAAATTATGATTACGGCTAACAGATATATATATATATCTACAACTTTAACCCAGGAAAATTAGTTACTTTCATTTGACTAGAACTGGTGAAATATACATAGTTATACAAGTATTTGGTGAATTGTCTTTGACTAGACTAGTGAAATATATACAATCTAAACATATGGTGAACATATCCTTTGGGCTTATTTAGTGAAATTTACATCTCTAACTCAGTGTTATTACACCTAACTATCCCATTGGATGATAGACTAGATACCCGTGATCACGAATGTGTTGTCACTCCTTACCTTATTTGATATCTTATTGTATTCAATAAAATGTAAAATCAATAAGTTCATCATTCAATAAGTTGTAAACTAAACCTTCTTTCACCAGGATTACCAGAAAATATTATGGAAATGTTTGCTAGTAGTAAGCCAGAGTGGCTGATTATAGATGACCTTATGCTTGAAACAGCAAATTCAAAAGTGATAAGTGAGATCTTTACTAAAGGATCGCACCATAGAAACCTATCGATAATATTATTAGTCCAGAACTTCTTCATGCGTGGCAAAGAAAGTAGAAACATTTCATTGAACTCACAATAAATTGTTCTTTTCAAAAATCCTCGTGACCAATCTATCGCAACAAATATTGCTCGACAAATGTTTCCTACAAAAATTAAAAAAATTAAAGCCATTTTTGAGGATGCTGCTAAAGATCCATTTACATATTTATTTATTGACTTAAAACCAAACACTCCATCTAATCTACGATTATTTACAAGTATTCTTGGTGAAAAAGGATACCTGATTTCATATCAGCCTTGATCAATTATATAAGAAATTTTCAACTTTCAAATTTTAATAATAATGAGCGTGAAAACATGTGCACGTTGTCTTCTATGGCTAAAAAATAGCTAAAAAACGCAGTAGAATCGCTCGCAAGAACTTCTTCAAACTTGCACCAAAAAAAGTAATCAAGTCTATTAGAGAAATTATTAGAAATATTGTTAATGCAAAAATCCAACTCAAAGACTCTCAAAAAAGATTGCTTAAGCGACATAAGAGTGATTTACGTCGACTGGCAAACAAGAATTAAACTGATCAAAAACAAAAATTTATACATACAAAAAGGCGGCTTTTTACCAAAACTTTTGTTATTTCCAATAATCAGCTTATTAGCATCTACTTTTGTTGAAATATTCCTGAAATGAATACGGTTACTCATTTGGTTTTAATTCCTGAACATTAGTTCAAAAAACTTTACAATGCAGCAATTAAAAAAGAACCGAATTTAAAATTGAGCAAAGTAGCTAATTGGCTAAATCAACAAAATTCATACACATTATTTAAACAAAGGCGCAAAAATTTCCTGAGAGTACCGATTCTTGTTGATCACATAGATGAGCAGTGGCAAGCAGATATACTTGATATGACTTGGTTGGCCCGTGAAAACAATGGATTTAAATATATTCTAGTTGCCATTGACATACTTAGTCGTTATGCCTGGGCTATTGCGATTAAAGATAAAAGCGCTAAAACAGTAACTGATGCATTTGATAAAATTTTTGCTGAAGGAAGAAAACCTGAAAAGTTGCAAACTGATCAAGGTAAAGAATTTGTCAATTCAACTTTAAAAAATCTATTACAGTCACATGACATAAATCATTTTACAACTATTGATGATATAATCAAATGTGCGATTGCAGAAAGATTTAATAGAACAGCAAGATCAAGAACTTACCGTTATATGTCAGCTAAAAACACTAATCGTTACATTGATAAATTGGAGGATATTGTGATTGTTTATAACAACTCTTTTCATCGAACAATCAATACATCGCCCGCATCTGAAACTCCCGATAATGAGAACAAACTTTACTTAATATAAGAAAATCGCACAAAAAAGCAAGTTTGCTCAACGTAAAACAATTTAAAGTTGGTGATTATGTGAGAATAACTCGCGCAAAAGGAATTTTTGAAAAAGGTGCAACAACAAACTGGAGTGAAGAAATATTCAAAGTTATCAAAGCTAAAAAGACTCCTCAAGGATATATTTATAGAATAGAAGATTTATCTGGAGAAATAATAACTTCAATTTTCTATCATTGGGAGCTACAACTAACCAAGAAACCTGAAGTGTTCAAGATTGAGAAAATATTGAAACAACAAATCAATCCGACAACACGAAAGAGGGAATATTTAGTAAAGTGGCTTGGTTATCCTGCAAATTCACTATTTGAACAAGTTGATCTATTCTTGGGTACAGTAAATACATCTCAGACACATAACATGTATCATTATCAAGCATGGTTTGAAGATGAGTTGTTCCGTCATCCTACACCTGTTGATAAAGGATGAATGGAAGAAGTTGATGAAGCAAGAATGAAGAATAAAACTTTTGATTTATACTTTCGACTTCATTTGCCTTCATGTGAGCAAGATAAATTGCTTATCAATGCAGTTCCAATGTCTTTTCGTTTTACTAAAAGTGCTGAAAATTTCCCAATTTTAAAATACAATGCTGAAGATACAGCTTTATACATGATAAAGATTAACTACGTTAGCTTACATATTAAAAGAGTGCAACTATTTCCTGATGCTGCTTTAAGTTTATTAAGAGGTGTTTTTACAAGTCCAGCAAAATATTTTATCACGCGCAATGAAACAAAATGCTTTGATATTGGTGCAAATATAAGTGCAGCTGCTATTGAAAATATGTTCACTGGAATGTTACCGAGGAGAATCATTATTAGATTTGTTGATGATCAGGCTTTCGATGGCTCTATCTCCCATGACCCTTACAAGTTTGATCATTATTTCATCAATTTTATTGCATTATATATTGATGGAGTGATGATCCCTAGCATTCCCTACACACCCAACTTTGCAGAAGATATTTATATGCGTGAATATGTTAACCTATACATATGCTTAAATCAAGATGAAGGTCACCCTCAAATGAACATTTCTCATTTCGACTTCAAAAATGGAAAAACATTATTTGCTTTACATCTCACTTCTCATTGTTCAATAGGAGCAGAGAATGGGACAAGAGTCTAATTAAAAGAGGCATTATAAGAATGTAAGTAAAATTTGCTAAATCATTAGCTGCATCATTAAAGCTATTGTTTTCGCACAATACGATAATTACATTGCTATTGACAGTAACAGAAATGTTCACATTGATTACTGATAACAAAAAATGTTGACAACAAGCGATATTATTGAGCTACTATCTGCTAAGCAAGATTTCAATGGGGTATACCCTATTGATTATTTACCAATCACTTGCAATGTTCCTTTTTCTATCATTATAAACTTGGATCCTCATTACAATGATGGAAGTCATTGGGTTGCTTTGATCATCAACAAAAACCGTCAAGGGCATTATTTTGATTCCTTTGGAAGACCGCCGACAGGGAATATTTTGACTTTTCTTGAAAGAAATGCGTCGTGAGGTTACATTTACAATAAAATATCCACCAAACGACATAACATCACAGACGTGACATGTGTATAATATCATTCAAACAACCAAATAGACATATGCAAAATGAAAAAGTTTGTTAAACTTTATGCAAAAGTTGCAAAAGTTTCGCCAAATTCAGCAATATATAAAATAATGATTAAAGCAGGGGAAAAATTGGCTCAAAAAGAGTAGAAAAGAAGAAAGTTAAAGTTAAATAGTAAAAAATAAGAATAGGCAGAGAAGAAGAGAAAGTAAGAAAAGTTAGAAGAAAGAGACGAAAAAATTATGAAGAAAAAGAAAGAAAAGAAAGAAAGATATGATGAGAATCGAAAGAAAGAAAATTGATGCAGAATAGATGGGATGAGAAAGAATAAAGAGTTAAGGTGAAGTGGAAAGAAAAGGTGAGAAAAGAGAAAAGAAAGAGGTAAAAATTGAGAAGAAATAGGAAGAAATGAGAAGAGAAGAGCAAAGAGGAAGAAAGAGAAAGGAAAAGAAGAAAAAATCATTGAGAAATGAAGAAAATGAAGAGTTACGATCGCCATTGTGCATTCTGTTTTTTTATATTTAATTAGATGAAGAGAAATTTGATGAGGAAGAAGAGTTGAAATGAGGAAAAGATGAGAATAAATGAAGAAGAAGAAGAAATAAGAAAAAAAGAAGAAATGAGAAGAGAAAGAAGAGAGAAAACAAAGAGAAAGAAAAAGAAAAAGGAGAAAAATTCATTTAAAAAATGATAAAGAGAAGAGAAAGAAATGAAGAGAAAAGAAGAGAGAAAAGCAAAGAGAAAGAAAGAGAAAAAAAATTATCAAGAAAAGGAAGAGATGAGATGAAGAGGAAATGAAGAGGAAAAGTTAAAGGGAAAGGAGAGGAAAGAAGGAAAGAAGGAAAGAGAAAGAAAGAGTAAAAAATTTCACCCAAAAAGATGAAGAGATGAGATGAGATTGGGAGAGAAGAGAAGAGGAAAAGAAAAGAAGAGAAAAGAGAGAGAAAGAGAAGAAAAAATTATTAAGAAAAGGATGAGGAGATGAGAAGAGATGAAGAAGAAGAGGAAAAGAAGCGAAGAGAAAAAGAAAAGAAGAGAAGAGGGAGAAAGAGGAGAAAAATTCATCTTAATTGATGAAAATTTGAGAAGAGAAAGAAGAGAAAGAGAAAGAGAAAGAGAGATAAAGAAAAAAAACGGATAAAATTCATTGGAACTTATCTTCACCTCTGAATTTTATCCGTTTTTGCTTCCTGTCTCTTTCTTTTTCTCTTTCTTCTCTTTCTTTTTATCTTTCTTCAGCGGCCTTCTCTGGAACAGTGTGCTAGAGTGGGCTGCTTATAGTCTACTATTCGCTGATAAAACTTTTCAATTGGGGTTTCTTCAGATGGTGATGAAGTTTAACCGTGATGAACTGTAACAGACTTTGAAGCATGAGCAATGTTAATAGAATAAATGGAGTTTATAATCCTTAGCCTTATGCACGTTTCGTGAACTCGACAAGGGCACCTTCCATCTGTGAAAGCTCTTTAGCTCCTGTCAATATGATTGACCCTGTTGAATAATATATCAAGGTCAATCCATCCAGTCTAATATATACAGCAGGGCAAATTTCAGGTCATAATTTGCATCGTTTGATGATTCAACAAATTCATGAATGTTGAGTGCAAATGGATAATAAAGGGTGTCTGTATTAAAATGTCTTGAACACCAAAACCAGAATGAGCTTCATTGGGTTAAGATAAAAAACACAATAACACCATCTTTAGAAATAAAAATAAATTAATAATGTAAACAATTCAACTTTAGTTACAACAAATCAGAAAAATGCCCACCAGATTGCTCAGTACAAATATCTATTCTTTTTTTAAAATTATCACAGACTTTCATCAATGTTTCAGGGGATATTTTTTCAATTTCATTTTTCATAAACTCTTTCGTTTGATTTAATGTTTTTGGGTTCAATTTTTTAACTTTATCATCGAGAAATCCCCAAAGATAAAAGTCCAGTGGATTTAGGTCAGGAGAGTTAGGTGGCCATTCGAGGTTAGCATTTCTACTGATTAGGCGATCATCGAAATATGCCTCTAAAAGATCTAATGAAAGTCTGGTGCAGTGTGGAGTTGCACCATCTTGCTGGAACCACCAACCTTCAGGACCTCCGAATTTACTTGTGAGTGCTGGTATGAAATAAAAGTCAACCATGTCCTGATAAACATATTGGTCAACATTACTGTCAAAAAAATAAGGGCCAATGCTACCAGCAGATGACATGGCACACCAAACATTATTGACGCTAATTGGATGAGCGACTCGTTCATTGAAAAAGGTTGGCCTTTCCCTGCACCAACGCCTGGTATTTTGGTGGTTCTCTTTTCTTGTTAAACAAAATATCTTCTCGTCCGAGAACCAAATTTTCTTGACATCAATATCTACCGACACGAACCTAGTGCAGAAGTCTAGTCTTTTACATTTTTGGGTGGCCGTCAATTTTTGTACCTCAATCGGTTTATAAGGCCTAAACCCAGCTTTCTTCAAAACCTTATGGACTTTATCTTTGCTGACTTCAAGCCTATTCGCGATCTCTCTACAAGACAAAGAATCATCGTTCTCTACCATCGAAATGATTTCACGGTTCACATTCGGTTCAACTATTACCCGTCTCCTATGCTCAAGTGTATAATTTTCTTCGAAAAACTGAACAGTTCTTTTCACAAAGCGCTTGGAAACATCGACATCACATTTTTCCTTTATTTTACCCACAACCAGCAGTAAAAGTTCATCCTTCGATGCCGTCAGAAGTTCATGCCGGTAGAATTCTTTTATGGCATTCATCCTTATTTCTGCTGAGTGCGTGATTAGATAAGCAAAGATGGTCAAGCAAAGATGGTCAAGAAAACAACAAGAAATCAACAATAAATCAACAAGAAAATAAGAAATCAACAAGAAATCAACAGTAAACAAGAAATAAACAAAACATGTGTTTTGTGATGGAACAACTCTGACAGTTTACATTAATTTATTTTTATTTCTAAAGATGGTGTTGATGTTATTCTTATCTGAAATAATTTCTATTTGTTATTGTGTTTTTTATCTTAACCCAATGAAGCTCATTCTGGTTTTGGTGTTCAAGACATTTTAATACAGACACCCTTTAGCTATGAGCTGTAATGTTAACTATTTTTATAAAAACATCATTTTCAGGATAAAGTTCTTGTAGAATTGAACCGGCTGAAGTTACTTCTTTAAATCCAGTAGCAATTTTCCTGATCCAAAAACGAGAAATACGCCTTTTTCCCTTATGATCTGAGCATTGAATCTCTTTCTTCTATTAGTATTGTCAATTTCTAATTTGATTGGTCCGTCTAACTTCCATAGACTTACAATATTAGCTATCGAATAATTAAGCGAGTTTAATGACATATTCACTTGTATGTCAGTAGAAAGTATCAAGATTAATAAGATCTTGATTGTATTCTTATAAGTCTCAGACTCCATCTCTAGCAAGATTAAGATAAACATAGTCTTATATAGTAACGTTTATCCAGAGCGGACAAGTTTGTCCAAAACGGACAAGTGATCCAGACCCGGACTTTTTATAACTACTAACCATGTAAGAGTAGTTTAGAGTAGAGTAGTTCCTTTCCCTTTTCAGTTATCAAAACTAAATAACATTTAACAAATCTCATTCATGCTTGTTTATGCTGAGCGGAATACATAGTTAGCTAGCGGAAATCAGCTAGAGTCAGTAATAAACCAGCGATTATTTAAACAAGACCAGGATTGTAGTTCAATGTTGCTCTAAATGTTTCGGTGTAAAAAGTTGACGCAATTGTTGGTGGAAACCCTCCAAGAGCTGATGTGAATGTGTAAAGGACAACCGTCGAATCGGCCTAATATTCATAATAAAATATACCATTTATCAATCGAAAGCTTATGTTGAGTAGAGTACATCTTTCCAAAAATCAGGTCAAAATTCATATCTCTTGGGGAGTTATTCGGCAAGTCCCTTGGGACCGCATGATGATCAAGTTAAGCCCAATTTTTCAGATAGAACTTTTTATGCTGATTCCAATGATCTTAACCTCACGGTTTTATGATATTTGACTTGGAATATGAGGTAAACCCAAAAATTTCCAACCATTTTGAGATGATTGACTTCAAATGGTTAATTAACATTGTAAAATTTATTCGATTGTTTAAATTTTCACTAATATTTAATCAATGTTTGTTCTTCAATTTGAACCCAATTTTATGATTAAAAACATTGATTAACCTACTTTAATTTGCCTTTTTATTGAATGGTCGTTTTTTTGGGATTTTCAAATTTCACATTGAATTGTTGATCAAAAATGATCAACGATTCTGATGAAATGGCGATCTTTACCAGCTTCCGATAATATGTTCAAATGGATAAAAAGCATGGATGCACTGAGAGGTGTTTTTCAGTGCTCTCGTGTAGTTCTAGTGTATCCATGGCTAGGATGACTAGAATAAGTATGATCTGAGTAAATTAATATTTTCAAGTTGATTCCAAGCTGTTAGCATTAAAATACATTAATGAAGGATGTCATTAGCTTGCATTCAGATTTGTCAAGACCTCGTTTTATATCATAATAACAGTAAGACAAGTTTTAATATTGACAAGTTCATTCAGGTTTAAATTCAAATGAAGTCAAGTGAATTCAAGTTTTGACGTTTTTTACATTCGCATGGAAAGAAACTGATCATTGAATTTTGAAATCTTGCATCAACACATTAATACTAATAGTAAGGCTTTTCCATCCAACAATGAAAGACGATAATATGGATAAATATTCACAATTAACTGATGTGTCAGTTTGGTCAAAAATCATTCACAGAATGTTTGAAACATGTCACAAATAATCCTCAGCTTGCAGATCTAAGCTTGTTGAAACCTGTCGTTTTATTAATAAAATGGTTTGATTCTGGTTGACATATTAATAGGTGACAATATTTTGATTATATTTTCATGAAATCAATTGGTTTGAGTCAAAGCTGCAGTGTTTTACAGAAAAATCGTTTCAACTAACAAGTTAGTTTCAATAACAAATAATTGTATAATCATATCTAATCTTTTGCTCTTGTTAATAATCTTAGATTATTAATCTAATTGTTGTGTTTCTGTTCCATTTTTAAGTTCAAATTTTTTTCGTGATTCTTGGAAATGTGAACAAGGATTTGAGTGCACATTGAATTTATTTGTCATTTTTTCAATTTTCTACAATAATTTTTGTGGTACCAAAGAGGGCGTCTTTCGGTGCAACTGTGCTTGCTAAATTATTTTTTAATTTTATGAGTATCGATAAACCTATCTGCTGATCTGGAAATATTTTTATTTCGAGCGAAAACAATGATTTTACGAAATAGTGCCTGTAATCTTTTCATTGTTTAGCAACTGCCACATAAATAGTGAAGTCTATTCAATGTAAATTTCAATTTGTGTCGGTTTATTTTTTGTAATAAACAAGTGTGACATCAATATTCAACAATAGAAGTGGATAAAATCTTGAAAGTCGATTACAATTAAAGCGGTAAAAATGGCCAAAATTACTTCCAAAGAGGTTTGGCAACTTGTTAAACTTTTAAGAATCGATGTTTTCTTCTTTTTGGCAACTTTGAGTTCTTCATTACCTGGAATCGCTCTCAACCAACTGATGCAGGATAAATATTGTATCAACAAATATTCGCAAAATGAAAGTGTTTGTTTAAATTTGGAGACTGCTGGACCTGAATATGATACAATCAGGAATGATGTATTGAAAGACACTACAACACTTAAAATGCACATTACTCTAATGACAACAATACCAGCAATACTTTTATCACTCATTTTGGGTTATTGGATGGATAAATATCCTGGTCATCTACGATATCTGCTTGGCTCAGCATCTTTAGCAAACATCTGTCAACACATTATGATTATACATCAATGTTTACACTTTGAAATGGGTAAGCAATAGACACTCGTGCTTGATTAGAAAGCTATACTTACTTATAAGCGGTAATTATTCAAATCATTTGATGCTCATCGTTTAATTTTTAGGCGCTGACTCTTTGTTATGGACAAATTTGGTCCCAGTTTTAACTGGAAGCGGAATCATCATCTCAATAGGAACCTTCACTTATGCAACAAGAAAGACACCAGCCAAATTTCGAGCTGTTAGGTTCATGATTTTAGAAATTTGCTTATTTGCGAGTAAGTCAATGAAAGCTCATAATTATTATATATTATTAGCTCAAATCATGCTTTATATTGATAATTGAATTTTTATTGACAGCCATGCCTATTGCAAGTCTTTTGGGAGGTGGATTGCTCGCAGCTAAGCCATGGTTTCCAAATCAGTTTCGTAACTACATTGGAGTTTATATAATTTCATCCGTATTAGCGGTTATTGCAGCTATTTGGGTTATGTTATTGTTATATGACGCTGCTGACGATGAAGTTAAGGCAGATGAATCTCAACCAAATGGTGATGGGCCAAGTTCTGAAAATAATGAAAATAAAAAGAAGTCATTGAAAAAAATAATTTATGATATAATCAAACCAGATAATATTCTGCATGCAGGTCGCACAGTTTTCAAAAAGAGACCAAATAATGCTCATTGGTATTTGATATCAACAATACTGACTGGATTTATAGCCAACATTTGTTATTTAGGTGAACAAAATATAGGATACCAGTTCAGCCAAAAAGTATATCATTGGAGTGCTGAGCAAATTGGAAATTACGGTTCCATTGTCATTATTTTCCCTGCTTTGGGTGTACTCATCGGTCCTCCACTATTTATTCATAAAATGAACCTTCATGATACTTCATTGGCCATAATTGGTATTGTTTCAATAATGACAGGTTTTCTCGCCAAAGGTTTTATCCTTAGTCCAGTAGCCTACTTTTTCATCATATTTGGTTGTTTTGCTGGCGTCATATTCGTTGCTGACCGATCAATTATTTCACGTTTGATTCATAAAGATGAGATTGGGCAAGTCTACGCATTTTCATCAGCTATTGGTGGATTTGCTCCAACAATTTCATCCGTGTTTTACAGCGAAGTATTCACAGCAACATTGGACTACAATCCTGGTCTTGTGTACATAATATCTGGTTCCTTATTCACCATTCCTTTAGCTAACGCTATTCTGCTTAACATAAAGAAACAGAAATGGGATTTAGTTTTGATAGCTGAACAGGAAAAGGAAACAGAAGAAAACAAAGTCGAACTTACATCTAAAAAATAGCGAAACCAACTCACTTGACACTTCTCTTACATCATCACCCCCTTGTTCATAACATTATTCAAGTACAAATAAGGTTCTCTCTTTATTTTTTTTCAAAATCTTCGTTTAAAATAGATCTAATCACTCATTTCGTACCTTGCAAATAATTCAACCAAAATCCCATTGTGCTCCAATCATAAATGAAAAAGGCCAATGAATTTTTTTGGTTCATTTTTACAACATGAATTAATATAGCAACATTTTAAATTGTAATATATCAGTAACTTAATAAAGTTTAAAAAATCCTTTAAGTGAATTGCAATCAATTGTAATGGTTTAAAAATACGCTTCAAGTTGAGAATGAAAAAAATGAGAAAAATCTTTCTGTCCAGCAAACTTTTATATTGAATCAGAGATAGTGATCCTGTGCTAATGACACGATGGTCATGCGTTTGCTTAATTATCGATCGAAGTCTACATCAATTTGAGGATTTCTACTTACCCAATAGCACTTGGATCTGAATTCTAGAGTTATCTGATCAAACGAACGCCAAAGATGAAAATGCTCATTATTAATGCTCAAATCAATGAAAAATTCAGATTAGATATTTCATTACAATATACTGTTAGATTATAAGAAGTGGTTAACTACACCAGTCAAGATAGTTTCCGACTGATTTATTATATCGTTTGTATTTTCCATAATAGTAACTTAATAGTTTACAACTCATCAAGTTTCGAATTGAATTATACCCAAACGAACATGTCAAGTTCTGTTAGGTTAACAGGTGATTCAGTACAATCCTATGATGCAGCCAAAATGCCGTCTCTTCAACCCAAAGAACAAAATTCAACTACTAAACCAAGAAACACTGAAGGTAAGCTTTATTATAACAATTTTACTGAGCATTTCAATGGGACCTAATTACATATCTAATAATCCTTTTCTCATTATTTTTGAAAGATAATTGGATGCCATTGCCACTGGCATCAAATTGTCCACCAGGATTGGAATACTTAACTAAAATTGATAAATTTTATGTCGTCAAGAATATTGATCGTCGTGCATCAAAGATCACACACCTCATTAAAAACAAGTCAGCCCAGCAAGTTTACACTGCAGTTGAAAGTAAGATATCAAGCCAAGTGTTTTAGTAGTTTCTCAATGTTTTTGTCACTTCTTCACCATCCAGAATACACTAAATGTTGTATGGTTTTATGCACCACTACCAGACCATTGGATATCAGAGTTTTAGATTTCAATAATCGCGAAGCTCTTCATCTCCATCGGTAAATTGTTTTAAGTTTTTTTTCCAAAAACATCTCGTAATCATTCAATATGTTTGTGTAGTTTAGATGTTTTTTTCTGGTTTCAGTCTGATTCAGATATTATAAATCAATATTGGTTTCATGGATTATCTCCCTTGACAATTATCAAGACCTTTTCAAGACCTATTAGTGATATTTATTAACATATGATAGTTATTACAATATGAACTTTCCAGTTACCAGACTTTCAGATCTTTTCACCTTTTATTTTGAACCTACTTCAACTAATTACTAACCAATGAAGACATTAGGTTCGTCCAGGCAAAAATATAGTTGATACAGCTACATAAAAATACAGCTTCTGGCACTTTATGCGGTTTCATCAAGCAATCTTGGAGTCTTTGCGTATCTAAATTCAGAATCTGTGATGCTAATGGGAAAACTGTTTTACTGATCAAAGGGCCGTACATCAATCAGATTGCAACAAAGTTCCAAATACTATCAAGTGATGGTAAAACCGAAGTTGGCAATGTTTCTGCGCTAAGGGCAATGGCATTACAAGAACAATTTGCCGATGTTGTTCACTTTAGCTCCTCATTTCCAATGGATCTAGATGTTAATATTAAAGCTGTGTTATTGGCCGCTTCGATCTTAATTGTGAGTGCACCTATATGCTTAAGTTTGCTTTCATCAATAATCTGATTCGTCTTTTTTGTTCTCTAGGATTGCCTGTACTTTAAAAGCATACACAAGACTAACAGTAATTCCAGCTCCTCGCCTTCATTTGCAACTTCTTTAGGTTTCGAGATTGGATCATGTTTAGCCGATTGTTTAAGATAGTGATTAATTAGTTTGGGCTCGATACAATAAAGTATAACAATTATATGAACTTGAAATTTTCAACATTGACCAAAAATTGAAAAGTGCTTATTTTGTTTTATACATTGTATACTCGAACTGCTTCACGAGCCAAATTGGATCAATAATTGGATAATTATTAACACTGTGATGCCATTGTGACATAAAATTTTGTGCTTTTCATGACATCTTTAAAAAAGTTGCTTGACTTAATTGGCACAGAAGAGTTGTGCCTGTCAAAGAGTTGGCGAACCCCATTCATTTTCATATTTTATCATGAAACTTGTAATATCTTCGTTAAGATATCTTTAGATTCTTGTAATGATTTTAAATCAAGACTTTGTGGGTTTAATTATGCTCTATCTTTATACTGAGATTTCTCGAATAAAAGCTTCTAACGAAGCTTGTGTCATTTTTGTTGAGACACACGATTAACAACGACAAGATGCACACATTCAATCTGCACCCAATCGCTTGTAAACCTGA
This sequence comes from Tetranychus truncatus, assembly GCA_028476895.1. Classification (NCBI taxonomy): domain Eukaryota; kingdom Metazoa; phylum Arthropoda; class Arachnida; order Trombidiformes; family Tetranychidae; genus Tetranychus; species Tetranychus truncatus. The sequence goes on from CM052060.1 coordinate 20,385,305, forward strand.
AAAATTTACCTTTGGCAAATTCACCTGACTGTTAAATATTTTGCAGAAGGTTGGATGAAGTGATGCTAATTTGTGCAATTTTTTGGTCATAATTTTACGAAAAAACTTGATTAAAGATATATACAATGAAATGAACCATTGATTTTTAACGCAAAGACATTAATTTTTAAATGTTGAAATTCATGGATAACCATCAAAGCGAGCACAATTCAATTTAACAAATAAAATGAAAAGGCCAACAGAGTAAAAAAAGGTATATTACGCACCAAAACATGAACAATATCAATATCAATAGTCTTTCAAACCGTCTCTATTGACATTTGATATTGAATTTCGTTTTGCAACTGGATTTTACGCATAATTTACGTTTTACACTAATATGTCCATTTGCCAGTCAAGTTCAAGCAATGAAGTGCTTTAAATGATAACACGATTGTAGGTTGTTAAGGAAGAAAAGCTGTTAGTGAGAAAAGCTCTGAAATGAAGTGTGTTGCGTTTAATACGGTGCAATAGTCAGTTACCCACATTAAGATTAACAATTTAAGATGCTTTGATCCTTACCTTAAATCATCTTCTTAGATGAATACACGTGCAATCAAAGACTAATATAACTTGTTTTACTCTTCGCGTGTAATGCTAAATTTTAATCTCATCACATCCATGGGAATTAGATGCACAAGTTAAAAGATCCGTCAATGCATTCGTTTGTATAACGCCTCTACGATAATTGCCAAAATATCAAAATCTTATAAGATTGGCAAAATAATAGAAATTATTGAAATCTATTTCGATCAATATTGTGGTGTAACGATATGATTGAGGTGATAATAATATTTACTCACAATAGATGAAAACAAACAGCAGTGAAAAATGTAACTCAAGTTTCAAGTAACGATTACAATTTATCATATGATTTGAGGTGCCAACAGATGATAGATTGAATCAAAAAAGGATTATGCGATATATCTTGAGTCAATATAAATGAAACAAATGCTATTTGACAGCAATCCTAAAGGAAAAATTGACCTAATTCAAGTTATTCAATTGAAAGACACTTACTCGTGAGGTTCCTTAGTTTGATCTAAGTTGAGAAAAATTCGACTGACTCGGACAATTTTTGTATCTATTTACTTTAAAGCTAATTTATTAGTCATAATCTATGTGGATGGAACGATGATTTAAATAAAATGAGAATTGATACGATTCCATTGCAATCAAATGAATCATGGTTTGTGATTAGTTGTGTAAGTGATACTGGGAATTTAGACAAACTTAAACCAAAACAATCTAGTTTTCTGTGAAATAATAATTTTTCCTGGAACTGCTTTCTGATTAATCGTAATGGGTGTAATACAGATTGTAGATAAGATATTATATTGCAAGACATATTGCTAGTCTAAAGTTGAGTGGTTATATGCAGCGGTTAATTTCATCAGCCAAGATGGCTTGTAACTAATCTATTTTTCATGATTTTCGGTTTGATTCAATAGCTTCAAATTGAACTAACAGGCGAAATAAAACATGCCAAACTCGAATTTATTATCAGGTGATTCACTACAATCCTATGATGGAGCCAAAATGCCGTCTCTTCAACCCAAAGAACAAAATTCAACTACTAAACCAAGCAACACTGAAGGTAAGCTTTATTATAACAATTTTACTGAGCATTTCAATGAGACCTAATTACATATCTAATAATCCTTTTCTCATTATTTTTGAAAGATAATTGGATGCCATTGCCACTGGCATCAAATTGTCCACCAGGATTGGAATACTTAACTAAAATTGATAAATTTTATGTCGTCAAGAATATTGATCGTCGTGCATCAAAGATCACACACCTCATTAAAAACGAGTCAGCCCAGAAAGTTTACACTGCAGTTGAAGGTAAGGTGTCAAGCCAAGTAATTTTAGCCATTTCTCATCGTTTCCATCTCTTCTTCGCTGCTCAGAATACGATAAATGCTGCATGATTTGTTGTAATACTACTAGACCATTCGATATAAGCATTCTCGATTTCCAGGAACGTGAAGTTCTTAATTTGCATCGGTAAATCGCTTTTACTTTTTTTATAAAAACCTCTTGGATTAACCAATACGATAACTTGGTAAAACTTGGTTCTTCTGGTTTCAATCGGATTGAAGATGCTTTGAATCAATATCACCTTCATCAACTATCTTAATTTGTCTAAGAAAATTAGTGGCCTTCATATTCTTACTTTTATATTTTCCATCCCATTCAGCTCAATTTTTTTCAATTTTTCGATTAAGATAATTTAATTGCAGTATTGACTTTAAACTTCAGACTTTCTGATATTTTCATTCTTCCACCTTTCTTGTTTTGAGCTTTTATTTGAGCCAATTACTACTGTAACCAAGAAAACATTAGGTTCGTCCAGGCAAAAATGTAGTTGACTAAATGATTGAATTAAGTACCATTGATTTAATTGCCTTTTTCCTTATTCTTTATGTAGACCTTTAGGATGTCAATCTTGTTGGTGCCCTTGTTGCCTTCAAGGTGTGGAAGTTACAGCTTCTGGCACTTTATGCGGTTTCATCAAGCAATCTTGGAGTCTTTGCGTATCTAAATTCAGAATCTGTGATGCTAATGGGAAAACTGTTTTACTGATCAAAGGGCCGTACATCAATCAGATTGCAACAAAGTTCCAAATACTATCAAGTGATGGTAAAACCGAAGTTGGCAATGTTTCTGCGCTAAGGGCAATGGCATTACAAGAACAATTTGCCGATGTTGTTCACTTTAGCTCCTCATTTCCAATGGATCTAGATGTTAATATTAAAGCTGTGTTATTGGCCGCTTCGATCTTAATTGTGAGTGCACCTATATGCTTAAGTTTGCTTTCATCAATAATCTGATTCGTCTTTTTTGTTGTCTAGGATTGCTTGTTTCTTAAAAGCGCACAACAGAGGAGAGTCGAGCATGCAACTGAAATAGGATTCGAGGTTGGACATTGTTTAACCATATGTCTGCATTGATTGATTAGACCGTCTTAAGAAAGTAATCGATAATAAACGGTTGAATATTGGTGTTTGAAACTTGAAATTTTCAACATTGACCAAATGCTAATGAGTGCTTATTTTGTCTTATACCCTGTATACTCGAACTTTTTCACAAGTCAAATTGGATAACCCTCAGAATTATGATGCTATTGTGTGACGCAAATATTGGCTATATAAACAGATATTTTCACAGAAGGAGATGTTAATGAAGTTAATTGTTAACCTTATTTGTAGTATGAGTTTATATTGCAATGCACATCGGTTATATTGATGACACTCCTTCCATCTGTTTTTAACACTTACACCAATGCCACCACATGGACAAATAAACTAAGTCAATGGGAATCATTATCAAATGCGTATGTTAGATTTGGCCTCGATTTAAATCCTATGATAATGTTTGGGTACATGTAAGGCCATTTTTTTGAAAAATATTTTATCAAGAATTATCTATCTATTGATATGTAATTTGTAATTGTGATTACTAGTTCGAAAGATATAAATTCACAGAGACAGGCGAAATTCCCATAGGGTTAACATTGAGATATGAGTAATAGCGTTAAAAGAATAAACATAGCTAAAACTGCCAACATTTATTCTTATTCTTCCAACTTTGAAATACCCCTCAAACATAACTAACTTTGAATAACACGTTCAAATTCCAATGAGCGAACATTACTCTCCGGAGTTTAAAACTAGAGTAGCTATGGTATTCGCTCAGACTGCGTTCTCCTACTGAAGTAAGGAGAAGGCTTGGTTGCCGATCTCTCTCTGATTCAACTATTAAGCGTTGGCATCAAAATTTAATGGAGCATGGTATGTTTACCCTTCCAACAGGGGGCTCTGATCCTTCCAAAGAATACCAAGTAACATCAGAGCAGTGAAACAGATATGTGGAGAGCTCACTAGAGAGAATGTGCCAACCAGCACTAGAAGGCTGAGTGCTATGCTAGAGGAATCTGGTAGGCCGATGTGGAACATGACACTGCATAAGATCATGAAAAAAAATTTGTGCCTGAACCCATACAAAGTTCGTAAGACCCATGAGCTGAACGAGCAAGACAAACCGAGAAGAGTTGCCATGGCCCATAGTCTACTTCAGATGCTGGAGGAAGAACCATATTTCCTACGTAAAATCGTCTGGACAGACGCAGCTAAATTTGAATTGCGTGGAGCGGTGAACACTTACAACACCATCTACTGGGCACCAACCCATCCTCATTATACGGTTGAAACTCGTAGAATCAACCAACAAGGACTAATGGTATGGGCTGGTGGCCGACTAGAACCCTTTCCCATAGAGGATAACCGTTTGAATGGAGAAAAGTACATGTATTAGGTAAACTCTAAAGTCTTTGTGGGTTTCTCAGGCGCGTTAATTTACTAATGATTAACAATTAATTAGGAAACCGATCTTAATGATTCTTACATAGTTTGACAGCTAATTTTACATAGAATAAGAATTATGATTAATTTGGTGCTCGTTGCTCGTAGTGAAATTTTGATTTGCCTAAATATGGAATTACCTCAAGTAGGAATTCACTCGATTTTACTATTTCAGTTCAAATTGGGAATAAAGGCGGCAGAGTGCCATCGAAAAGTAATCAGTGCTTTTGGTGAAGGTGCAGTGCACATAAATACTGTGGAAACTTGGTATAAAAAATTCGAATCTGGAGACTCAGGTCGAAGAGAAAGGTCGTGAAGGAAGACCGACAAAGGTTTCGGAGAGTGACCTGAAAGCTATTGTTGATGCTAACCCTTATCTAACCTGCGAACAACTATGTTTCATTGTTGAAAAGAAACCATTAGGAGACATCTCCATGAGATCGGTAAGTCACCGAAGCTACCCATTCAAGTGCCCCATGAATTGACAGATTCACAAAAACAGACTAGAGTTCGACATGTTTGTCTCTGCTGTCGCGTCATGATCAAGAAGATTTTCTGCGCTATATTCTGACTAGCGAAGAAAAGTGGATCATGTACGACAATACACACCGCAAATTAGCCTGGTTCGGCAAAGGGACAACTACAGTAACAGTACCTAAGCGCGATTTGCACCCGAAAAATATCTTGCTTTGCGTATGGTGGTTAGGCTTCGTTATGAACTGCTAAATCCAGGTCAAACTATCACTGGCGACCTTTATGCTTCACAACTGCAAAAAGTTCATGAAAAACTGCATGGCCAACGGTCCGGATGGGTCAATCGCGATTGAGTTGTCTACCTGCATGATAATGCCAGGCTGGTAAGGTAATCACAATACAGTAAATCACAAGGTAACCAAATTAGTTTTGATACCATTTGGATCTATTTTCAAAATGCAATTAAAATTCAACGATTAAGAATATGATTTTAATTTTTTTTCGCAGTAATCAGGATATGACTGGTAAACTATTTTTGATCATATTTAATGATCTAAATGACCAGATAACCCCACAGTTAACAATAAAATGTCGAATGAAAAAACATCTGATTCGTGCTTCTCTAGTATATGAATTTAAATTAGGATCATAACCCAGTGTTTGTTACCCTAGAGTCATCAAAGCGAGGGTGCAAGAAGTGAAGTAACGGTAAAAAGATGGTTCGCAAAGTTCAAATCTGGTGACCTCAGCGTCGAAGACAAACCGAGGGAAGGGAGAACATTCACAGTGTCTGAAAGTGACCTGAAGGCCAAGGTTGAGTACAATCCTGAAGTAACTTCGGAACTTGCCTAGGAGTTTGGTCTAACCGCTGAGGCCATAAGAGTTCGACTCCATGCCATTGGTAAGGTTCATAGGTTGAACAAATGGGTTCCATATGATTTGACCTCTGATAGAAAAGCAAACCGAGTTTCCATTGCTTTGTCACTTATTTCTCGTCAACGTAATGACCTTTTTCTTGACCGTTTGATGACCAGCGATGAACAATGGGTCCTCTATGATAACAATACAAGGTCATATGCTTAGTTGGACACAGGTGAGTCATCAAGGTTGACCCCTAAGCCTAATGCACATCAAACGAAGCTTCTTTTGTGTGTTCGGTGGTGTCCAAGGGAGGTGGTGCACTATGAAGAGCTTGAACACGGTGCAACATTGACGCTGACCTTTAATAAAGGATGATCCGAAACAGTATCAAAACTTATTTATTTACCTAATAATTTTGTAGCTCTTCAGTTTCTATATATCTTTTAGCTTCTTGTATTTTTGGAGCTAAATCTGCGTGTGCTTAAACTTTCAGTAACCCAAGTTTAGATCTTATGAAAGGAAATAAAACCATTATGTATGAAGTACTCAATTACATGTTAAGCTGTTTAAAGTAGATTGTTAAGATAAATGATGAGTATCGTGGCAATTTCGATACAGAATGAAGTGACAGTTTGATTGTATTCTGATAATTAATTACCGTTTGTTCGTGTAAAGGTACGTGGTGGAATGCAAAATAACAAGAATACTTGGTTTTATAAAGATGATATTGACCTGGTAAATCAATAGACTGAGAAAAAGAGTGTACTTTGAATCTGTTTGAATCCAACGTTCGGCAGAACTTTGTGAAATCTCCTCTGTGCAAACTTAAAGTAAATTGCAAAACTTAAGACATTCTGTAAATGTTTGTAACAAATGAGAATGAATTAATTGATTTTGATCAACTTGTCAGAGATGATTTTTGTGGTTTCTTCGAACAGGTATAAACAAGTCGATCAAGCATTATTTCAACTGTGTAAACCCCTTGTTCATTATCCATTGACGAAGATTGACATTGAGAAGAAGATCCTGGTGAATTTTTCTTACGTTAGTTCTTTTTATTCTACTTCCCACTCTTTCGGTTTTCTCTTTCTGCTTCCTTGTCAACTCTGACTTTTTGATCACTTTTTGTGGAAATTTTTTTGTTTTTTCTCTAGTCATAAACTGTCACTCTTTTTAGTAGCAACGGTCACATTAACCGAAATGTCATGTTTGTATAGGAGGAATAACGATCTCCTCTCTATTTATTTTAGCCTAAACAAACATGTATCACTACATTTTCCCCCTCTAGTCCGAAGACACTTGATGTCCATTTTTATTTTTGTTTTCAGTTTCATTGTTTCATTGTTCCTTTTCGTTTATTCCTTTTTATTAAACATATTTTGTGTTACTCTTTTCTGTAGTAGATTGAAAGAAAAGATTAAGATGCAGATGCTCTTTAGGTGTAGAATTCAATTCTCATTTCAACGAAGTGATCCATTTTGATCTAAAATGGCGCAAAACTTGCCCTTTTCACGATAAATGTAATAGAACGTTCTAATATACTAGCCAAAACAATCACAACAAAAATGGCAAGTTTTGCGCCATTTTAGATCAAAATGGATCACTTCATTGAAATGAGAATTGAACTCTACACCTGAAAAATCTATCTAGAAAGTGTTTTCACCTTTGGTTATTTTGCTATTCGTCCTTATGCATTTCTAAAGTTATTTCATGATATCTCAAAAACGAAAAACGACAAAAAGTTAAGATTAATCATTTTGATCTCCGAATCAAGCTTAATCTCGGTTGGTGAATACGAGCCTAAAACATAAATAAATTTGAGAAACTGAGAAGAAAGCTAAGAAATGAATCTAAAGATTCTGTAGCAAAGGCAAGGCATAGAACAATTTCAGTGAATTCAGAAGTTTACCCTTCAATTTCGACATCCTCCTTATTTAGTTCAATTTGAAAATAATGATTTGATATAAAATATTAATCTTATCGAAAGATAAAACACAGTCATAATAGGTCGTAAAAAGAGACAAACAGATTAAACCTGGACAATAATGGTTGATGAATCAGAAGAGCAACTTTATCAATCACAAGATTTCCATGGCTTTAAATTAATAAACATGCAATGTAAATAGTGATATAACGAAATGATGAATTGTATGTTGCATTGAGGTTTACCAAGACTGCATGTTAATATCATGACGACATCATCATAATATTAGTAAGAGGAGTTGACTAAATTATTTTTTTACATCAGGTGAAAAAAACTCACAATGACTTTTGACACTGGTCATTAAATTTGCAAATTTGCATCAATATACTCTAATTATAATATTAATAAGAATTTTCTGTCAGCAATTTGGACAATCTTCCTGGCTTAGATGCTTTTCTGGTTGCATTGGTCGAATCACGCATTTCCATCCGAAATTGAAAGACTATCATGTGGATAAATATTCACAATAAACTGATGTGTCAGTTTGGTCAAAAATCATTCACTGGTGAAACATATCAGAAATAATCCTCAACTTATAACGTTGTAAGTGAAAGCTTGTTGAAACCTGTCGATTTGACAGAATGGTTTTTAAAGTTGACTTATTTTGATTATATTTTCCTGGAACCAATGAAGGGAAATGAAATCAATTAGATTTGAGTCAAGGTTGCAATTTTTTACAGCAAAAGTGTTTCAACTAACAAGTTAGTTTCAATAACAAATATTTGTTTTGAATAAAATCCATAAGGTGGAACTGATAGTTGAAACAGAACTTTTTCTCTCTTCAATCTAATCTTTTGCTCTTGTTAACCATCAGATTTTTATATTTCATTTTCAAGTTCAAATTATTACTGCTTTTGATCTGGAATTCCGCCTGATTTCAATTTAAATTTGACGAAATGTGAGTAATTATTCAAGTGCATAATTACATCATTTTACAATGTTTTCAATCCTTTGCATTAATTATTAAGGGGATTAAGGAGGGTGTCTTCGGTTGTAGTGCTTATTAATATAATGAGTACCGAGAAACATATCTAATAATCAAAAATGTTTATATTTTGATCATAAACAATGAGTTCACGAAATGATAGCTTTAATCTTCTAACTGTTTATAAGACGAAACCATAAACAGTGAAGTCTATCAAATGTGCATTTCGTTTATGTCGGTTTATTTTTTGTAGCACACAAGTGTTTGTATCAACATATTCAATATTACGTGCGGAGTCTTTAGACTCGATTCCAATTTAAGTGATCGAAATGGCCAAAATTACCTCCAAAGAGGTTTGGGAACTTGTTAAACTTTTAAGAATCGATGTTTTCTTCTTTTTAGCAACTTTGAGTACTTCAGTACCTGGACTTGCTTTCGACCAACTGATGTCGGATAAATATTGCATCAACAAATATTCGCAAAATGAAAGTGTTTGTTTAAATTTGCAGACTGCTGGACCTGAATATGATACAATCAGGAATGATGTATTGAGTGACACTACAACACTTAAAATGCATATCACTCTAATGACAACAATACCAGCAATACTTTTATCACTCATTTTGGGTTATTGGATGGATAAATATCCTGGTCATCTACGATATCTGCTTGGCTCAGCATCTTTAGCAAACATCTGTCAACACATTATGATTATACATCAATGTTTACACTTTGAAATGGGTAAGCAATAGACACTCGTGCTTGATTAGAAAGCTATACTTACTTATAAGCGGTAATTATTCAAATCATTTGATGCTCATCGTTTAATTTTTAGGCGCTGACTCGTTGTTATGGACAAATTTGGTCCCAGTTTTAACTGGAAGCGGAATCATCATCTCAATAGGAACCTTCACTTATGCAACAAGAAAGACACCAGCCAAATTTCGAGCTGTTAGGTTCATGATTTTAGAAATTTGCTTATTTGCGAGTAAGTTATAATCTTTTAAACCAAATTTATATCTTGAATTGTAAATTCTTAATGCTTGACTTTTTTATTGATATCGACAGCTTTTCCTATTTCAAGTCTTTTGGGTGTAGGAGTACTAGCATCTAAACCATGGTTTCCAAACCAGATTCGTAACTACATTGGAGTTTATATAATTTCATCCGTATTAGGGGTTATTGCAGCTATTTGGGTTATGTTATTGTTATATGACGCTGCTGACTATGAGGTTAAGGCAGATGAATCTCAACCAAATGGCGATGCTTCAAGCTCTGGCAATAAAAAGAAGTCATTGAAACAAATAATTTATGATATAATCAAACCAGATAATATTCTGCATGCAGGTCGCACAGTTTTCAAAAAGAGACCAAATAATGCTCATTGGTATTTGATATCAACAATACTGACTGGAATTATATCAAGCATTGGTTACTCCGGCGAAAGGCATATAGGATTCCAGTTCAGCCAAAAAGTATATCATTGGAGTGTTGAGCAAATCGGATATTATGGGTCCATTGTTGTTATTTTCCCTGCTTTGGGTACACTTATTGGTCCTCCACTATTCATTAATGTGATGCATCTTCATGATACTGCATTGGCCATCATTGGGATTATCTCAATAATGACCGCTTTCCTCGCCAAAGGTTTTATCCTCAGTCCAATAGCATACTTCTTCACCATATTTGGAAGCTTTGCAACCGTCATTTCTATTGCCGATCGATCAATCATTTCTCGAATGATTCATGAAGACGAAATTGGACAAGTTTATGCATTTTCATCGGCTATCGGAGGGTTTGCCCCAACGATTGCATCAGTTTTCTACAGTGAAGTATTCACAGCTACACTGGACTACAACCCTGGTCTTGTTTACATCATTGCTGGTTTATTATTCACCATTCCTTTAGCTAACGGTATTCTGCTCAACATAAAGAAGCAAAAACTGGATTTAGTTTTGATAGCTGAAAAGGAAAAGGAGACTCAAGAAAACAAAGTCGAACTTACACCACTTAAAGAATAACGAAATGGATTCCCTTATCCAGAAATATAATACATTGTTATACATAATTTGGATACATTTTAGATTCTCACTTCCATCTCGTCTAATTCATCGTTTGAAACAGATCATTAATCACTCACTGCAAATAAATAAACCAAAATTTTATTATATTTCAAACGTAAATAAAGACCAATAAATCCTTTTTATTTTTACTTTATAAATTAAAATCGCAACATTGTATTATAAATAAATAACGTAAAAAAGTTAAAAAAATTCTCGTTCTAAATTGTCAATGAATAGCATTGTATCGTATAAAGTTTGCAAAAATGAGAAAATTATTCAAAATCTTTTCATCTTACAACAGGCAGGTGTCCATACGGTGTTATATTGAATCAGCATCAGAAGTTTTGCTAATGACACGAACCGATAGGTTTATACTTAATTATAAGTCAAAGTCCTCGTTAATCATTAGGTGTTAATCAATATTAATAGTCTAACAGTAATTTTGACAATCTTTCTAATTCTTGTTTGATTACATTGATTAGTACACTCATTCCCATCCGAAATTGAAAGATGAAATGTGGATTAATATTAACAATTGATTGAAGTGTCAGTTCAATCAAAAATTAATTACGGAATGTTGAGACATCAGAAATAATCCTCAGTTTAAGGTCCCAAGTCTAAGCTTGTCGAAACTTGTCGTTTTATTGACAAAATGGCCTGATTCTGATGATTATATTTTCATGAAGGGAAATGAAAGCAATTAGATTTAAGTCAAGGTTTCAATGTTTTACAGCGAAACGCTTTCAATAACAAATATTTGTTTTGAATAAAATCCATAAGGTGGAACTGATAGTTGAAACAGAACTTTTTCTCTCTTCAATCAAATCTTTTGCTTTTGATGATCATCAAATTTTCGTGTAACTTTTACACATGAAGAATCCATCCAATGGAAACTTCAATTTTTTTCAACTTTAATTAATTTTTTGCAACAAGCAAGCGTTTGTGTTAGAATGAATTAAATCTTGAATTTGGTTCCAATTAAAGTGCCGAAAATGACCAAAATTACCTCCAAAAAGGTTTGGGAACTTGTTAAACTTTTAAGAATCGAAGTTTTTTTCTTCTTGGCAACTTTGAGTACTTCATTACCTGAAATTGCTTTCAATCAACTAATGCAGGATAAATATTGTATCAACAAATATTCAATCAATGAAAGTGTCTGTTTAAATTTGGAGACTGCTGGACCTGAATATGATACAATCAGGAATGATGTATTGAAAGACACTACAACACTTAAAATGCATATCACTCTAATGACAACAATACCAGCAATACTTTTATCACTCATTTTGGGTTATTGGATGGATAAATATCCTGGTCATCTCCGGTATCTTTCTGGTGTAGCATCTTTAGCAATCATCTGTCAAAATATTATGATTATACAGCAATGTTTCCACTTCGAAATGGGTAATAGATAATCGCGAGGGATTTGGAAGCTTACCATTTTTCAAATCATTTCATGCTCAACGTTTAATTTTTAGGCGCTGACTCGTTGTTGTGGACGAATTTGGTTCCAGTGTTCACTGGGAGCGAAATTATCATCTCAATAGGAACCTTTACTTATGCAACAAGAAAGACACCAGCCAAATTTCGAGCTGTCAGGTTTACAATAATCGAAATTTGCTTATTTGCAAGTAAGTCAATGAAGTAAGTTACAACTTTTGAACCAAAGCATAATTTATAACCATGTTGAAATCCTCGGAATTTTATGAACAGCTTTCCCTATCGCAAGTCTTTTGGGTGGAGGTGTACTAGCATCTAAACCATGGTTTCCAAACCAGATTCGTAACTACATTGGAGTTTATATAATTTCATCCGTATTAGCGGTTATTGCAGCTATTTGGGTTATGTTATTGTTATATGACGCTGCTGACGATGAAGTTAAGGCAGATGAATCTCAACCAAATGGTGATGCGCCAAGTTCTGAAAATAATGAAAATAAAAAGAAAACAGTGAAACAAGTAATTTATGATATAATCAAACCAGATAACATTTTCCATGCAGGTCGCACAGTTTTCAAAAAGAGACCAAACAATGCTCATTGGTATTTGATATCAACAATACTGACTGGAGTTATATCAAGCATTGGTTGCTCAGTTGATCAATACATAGGATATCAGTTTACCCAAAAAGTATATCACTGGAATGCGGAGCAAATCGGATATTATGGGTCCATTGTTATTATTTTCCCTGCTTTGGGTACACTTATTGGTCCTCCACTATTCATTAATGTGATGCATCTTCATGATACTGCATTGGCCATCATTGGGATTATCTCAATAATGACCGCTTTTCTCGCCATTGGTTGCATCCTCAGTCCAATAGCATACTTCTTCACCATATTTGGCAGTTTTGCCGCTGTAACTTCTATTGCCGATCGCTCAATCATTTCTCGAATGATTCATAAAGACGAAATTGGACAAGTTTATGCATTTTCATCCGCTATCGGAGGATTTGTCCCAACAATTTCATCAGTGTTTTACAGTGAAGTATTCACAGCTACACTGGACTACAACCCTGGTCTTGTTTACATAATTGCTGGTTTATTATTCACCATTCCTTTAGCTAACGATATTCTGCTCAACATAAAGAAGCAGAAATGGGATTTAGTTTTGATAGCTGAAAAGGAGACTCAATTCGAATTCAATTTGAAATATAACGAAATTGATTATCCAGACCTACATTGTTAATCGCATAATTTGGATGCATCTTATATTTTCACTTTCATCAAATTTTATGATGTTTCACGTTGATTATTATTATTTTGATTTTTCAATTATAAATAAAGATTATGATTCCTTTTGGCTCATTTTCACGATATAAGTCAATATTTTAACATTGATTTATAAATAAATAACTTAATAAAGGTCGAAAACAGCTTGCACATTAATTGTCAAACAATAGGAAAAATGAAAAAATTACTCAAAATATTACCGTATCGGCGCATAAAATGTCACGTTGCTTCAAAATGGGCTCGCTCTTAACAGCACTAATGCTACCAATTTAGATACTCAAAGGCTAGTAACATTGATTACTTTAGTTTCTCTCAACCAATCAAGAGAGAAAAAATATACTCTTATGAATGGATTTCTATAAGAGAACTGAAAAACTCCAAAGTTTTATTTAGATTTCTCTATTGAATAATCAATTTTGAGCGTTACAAATTTTGGCCTTTCTGAGTTGATGCATGTTCAGTGATCAAAAGTCTTATTACGAGCGCGCTCGTTCCGAAGCTCCGTTTCAATATGTGCGCCGATACGGTAAACCATTTGGTGCTCATCGTTTGATTTTCAGTCGCTGACTTGTTATTATGTCCACATACAGTTCCAGTTTTAACTTCGAATCATTATCTCAATAGGAACCTTCACTTATACAACAAGAAAGACATTGGCCAAGTTTCGAGCTGTTCATGATAATCGAAATTTGCAAGTAAGCTACATTTTTAAACCAAAACTCATAATTTAAGTTATGAATGCTCAATGCTTGACTTATTAGTGACATGTTGTACTTGCAACCAAACCAAATTCGTAATTATATCGCAGTTTATATTATTTGATCTGTGTTCGCGATTTGTGTTATACAGAGGTTAAAACAGAAAATTCTCAACAAAATGAAACCGCAAGTTTCGCAAAGAAGCCCAAATAATGCTCATCGACGAAAACTGATTGGATTTATAGCGAACATTTGTTATTCCTGTGTATTCAGTTTGGATCGCACATCGTTTGGAGTCAAACACTTGCAACACAACATTTGCACAGTTAAACTGTTCATAACTATTATCGAAAAGTTAGCCCAAAACAAAAGAATTCTTGGCGTATATAAAAACTTTAATGCACACATTCAACACGCAGCCTTAATTTCATTCAATCGATCAATTCTTCATGGTTTAAGCTTCAAATTTCTATTTATTAATACGTTTTGTAACTAAAAAGGCACAATAAACACATTTGCAGCATTTATGCACAAGTTTACACAAATACTGAAAGAAAAATGACCAAAAACAAGTGAAAATTGATTTATTTCAGATTAAGATTGTGTAGAGTTGTAGGGAAATGAAAACTGAATCCATTAGTGCTTTTAAAAAGTTTCTCCAAACAATAGTTTTCGAGGAAAGCGAGTCCAAAGTTGAAACTTCGATCGCCTTTTCTTCGCTTGTGGAAGCAGATTTTTTCATGAAACTTATTTTTGAGATGTAACATTCGATTACCAATTAGAAAATGAACTTATTTTGTGGAATTAAACTTTCCGTTCTTTGTAAAACAGATAAATTCGATTTTCATTGAAACCGAATTTTTTCTGCGACCGAATGACTTAGAGAATTGAAACTTATTGTTCGTGAATAAAAATTGATGCCAAACATTGACGATATAATAATTTTTTCAATGCATTAAAAGTTCTCTTGATTCTGGCCATTTTGTCCAATAACTTCGAGCATCAATATTTCGAGAATGGCCGCACTTTCAATCAATATTTATTTGCCAATCATTAGATTTTGACATGAGCTATAATATGCTATGACGGAATACTGGTTAAAATCTGGACTTATCCATTTAATGATGAATATCATTCTGAGAAGTGTATTTTATTTTTTAATAAACATTTAACTTTACAAATGACATATCAAATCTGACAACATAAGTAATTAAATGCTATAACTTATTTTCTGGTTTCTCGAATACTTTTATTTTGCAATATATAATAGCTCATGTCAAAATCTAATGATTGGCAAATAAATATTGATTGAAAGTGCGGCCATTCTCGAAATATTGATGCTCGAAGTTATTGGACAAAATGGCCAGAATCAAGAGAACTTTTAATGCACCGAAAAAATTATTATATCGTCAATGTTTGGCATCAATTTTTATTCACGAACAATAAGTTTCAATTCTCTAAGTCATTCGGTCGCAGAAAAAAGTCGGTTTCAATGAAAATCGAATTTATCTGTTTTACGAAGAACGGAAAGTTTAATTCCACAAAATAAGTTCATTTTCTAATTGGTAATTGAATGTTACATCTCAAAAATAAGTTTCATGAAAAAATCTGCTTCCACAAGCGAAGAAAAGGCGATCGAAGTTTCAACTTTGGACTCGCTTTCATCGAAAACTATTGTTTGGAGAAACTTTTTAAAAGCACTAATGGATTCAGTTTTCATTTCCCTACAACTCTACACAATCTTAATCTGAAATAAATCAATTTTCACCCGTTTTTGGTCATTTTTCTTTCAGTATTTGTGTAAACTTTTGCATAAATGCTGCAAATGTGTTTATTGTGCCTTTTTAGTTACAAAACGTATTAATAAATAGAAATTTGAAGCTTAAACCATGAAGAATTGATCGATTGAATGAAATTAAGGCTGCGTGTTGAATGTGTGCATTAAAATGCACATGATCTAAAAGGACACTTGACACTCATAAAAAAATCGCATAGTTCGTTTACTAGATCAATACTTACTAGATCCTTATTCTGTGAAACATTCGGGGTTCAATTCACGAGAATTTCATCTCCGTTTTTAACTAGTTTTTCAGTTTCAATGGTCTAAAATACGACAATTAACTTATCAATAAAGAATTTTCAATTAACAATTTTCTAGTCAGATTAACTTATGAAAGTCGATGAGCAATTTGTTTTTTCACTTGAGACCCTGATAATTACAGTCAAATGGTTGCAATTCATAATAAACTTGAATTTTCCCGATACTTTTGCCCCAAGCTTTGCTTCTTCGAATCTCATCTCTAAAATTTTCTGTAATCCAAGCCAGCAATTGACTAAATATAATACAAAGCGAAAGCACTATTTGCGTCAAAATTGTCTCCTCGTTAAGACAATCAATGTTTCGTTAAAAACTCGTAAAATTTTCCCTCAAGTCGGTCTGGGAAGTCAATTTCCACAGTTTTTAGCTTAAATCTTCAAAATGTATTTTCATGATAAAACAGAAAATAGTAATCAATACAATTAATAATTGAAACAGCATTTTACGATATTATATTTGCTTTATTAAAAAATTAAAAACTTGCAATTACATCACAATTATCACATTAATTTACAAATATAATAATTGAAAAATTGAACGATCCAAAGAATAGTACTCTGCGAAATTTATCTGATCATCGAGTTTGAAAATATTGGTAAATGCGATCAGATCAGGCTCTCATCCTTCAACTAATCAAACAATGTGTTTCTTCAATATTGAATGGTTCAATCTCAATCTAAAGTATGAAGCCGTTTGAAGTTGATTGAATCATGATTTCAATATCAATAAATCTAGAGATTCAATTTGAAAGCTTGATAAATCAATTGAGATAAAGCTTTGAACCAAGATTTTCTGAATGAAAAAATCATCTAAAACCAAAGTCAAAAAGGATAACACAGCATCATTAGGTTATGCACGTACATATTAGTAAAGCCCATCAAAGATAATTTATGTGTTTTATTATAATTAATAAGCTCTGTTTCAAATTTCGAGCGCTTTCGAAAAACTTGCTGATTATCTATTATTATCATTAGAGTAACAAAATAAACAAAAGTGAAAACAGTTAACAATTGATTTGAGTCTGCAGGAAATCGGTCATCTTTCTTATTCAATTTTATCATTTAATTTATATCTTGAGAAACCCAAATATGTTGAGAAACAGTCGATCAGGGAAGCAATCATTTAAAATTATGTGCACAAAACAGCCTAATATTATCACCACCTGATTCTCTTTACAATTACTCGACTCATTTTTGTCTTATCACTTGATTAATAAAAATGTCGATAATCCAGGCCTCTCTTTTTAACTGCCTAATGCAGCTTTAACAGCTTTTTGGGCAGCTTCATCCAAATCACTGGCTGTTATTATACCTGGAACAGTTTCTAACATTTTCATGGCAGATTTTTGATTGGTTCCTTCAAGGCGAACAATCAATGGTACATTAACCAAATGATGAGCTGCAATCAAACCAACGGCCACAGTTTCACAGTTGACGATTCCACCAAAAATGTTGACCAGAATTACTTTTACTTTTGGATCTTGGGTTATTATATGGAAAGCTTTTTCTACTCCATCTTGAGTCACTCCACCTCCAACATCAAGAAAATTTGCAGGAGATCCAGCATGATGATGAATGATATCCATAGTTGCCATAGCCAATCCAGCGCCATTAACAAAACAACCAATGTTACCATCCATGGCAACAAAATTAAGATTATATTTTTTGGCTAAAACTTGACGAGGGTCTTCTTTTTCCAAATTTTCCTCTTCCAAATCTTTAACCCATCCTTGTCTGAAAGATGCATTCTCATCAAATTGTATCTTTGCATCAAAACAAACCACGTTTTTGTCAGGCGTTAATCCAAAAGGATTGATTTCAATTTGAGTAGCGTCGATATTAACAAATAGCTTGAATAGATTAGCGATTTCCTTGGCAGCCTTGTCGACAACTTCTGGATCGGTTAAACCTAAAATGAAAATGAATATAAAAATTAATTATTCAATTTATTACAGCATGGAAAATCTAAAGCGTAATAATCTTCCAACTTGAAATTGTATGGATAATTGTTTTTCTGGTTTTACTATATCATAGCATAATCTCACCTAATCCTTTTTTGGCAATGTGTTTGAGGTAATCTTGGTCAAGTTCTTGATTGTCAGTCAAAGGTAAAGGGAATTTGTGAATAGCTTCAGGAGTTTTTTCGGCCACTTCTTCAATATTTACACCACCAAATTGTGAAGCTACTAGGACAGGTCCACCAGAAGAACGGTCTAATAAAATGGCAACGTAATATTCTTTGTCTATGTCCAACGCTTCAGCAACCATAACTTTACGGACAAGAGCACCTTCCTCTGTTGTTTGTGCGGTTACCAAATGATCATTCAACATATTCTTGACCAGTGGTAAAATTTCCTTCTTGTCTTTAGTTAATTTAACTCCACCTTTCATACCAGATTTCTTGAAGTAACCTTTTCCTCGGCCACCAGCCAATACCTGAGCTTTAATAACATACTCGGAACAAGTAAAATCAGACAAATTAGAGTCAGCATTGTCCAACGATTCAACAACTTTAAACCTTTGAACTGTCAAACCATTTTCGGACATAATTTTTTTGCTCTGATATTCTTGCAAGTCTATAAATCTTCTTTGTTGGCTACCACATAAACTCCAAACACGTTGACCTAGAGATGCCTTGTCAATCAATGTATAACAACGGTTGAGAAGATGTCTTGTAGCCATGATTTTGTCACGTAATTATTTAGATGACACTTATTAATTAAACTCTAATTAAGATAAACTCTAAAAAAATAACATATGTAATAAACTAAACCAAATAAACAAATTAAATAAACCAATACGAGGAAATAAGATGAAATGTGAAAACCTATCGAGGCACAATGAAGTTGTTACACAGGCAGTAAACAAAAATCTCAAGCTACCATGTGATCAAGATTGAGTGTGACTTTCTCTTAGCATCTTTTACTCATTGGGCTTGTTATTGGTGATGGAACCTGAATAAAACAGTGATAATATTGAAATTGATTTAAGATTTCAATTGTTCCCAGAACGTCTAAATTATGAACCAAATAAAACTTAACTTCACTTGAGAAACTGTGTTTAATTTTTTTAAAGGTCCCTCATGAGTCGAGGTTAATCAAGGTTGAGATTAAGTTTTCTGATATGATAAACTTTAGAGGAAATAATTTATGAATCGATTCAATATTAAGTTAATATTTATTTGTTAGTAAAACAACAAAGAATTAAGTAGATTCACCAAAATTTGTTAAACAATATCTAGTAAAATTGCGATAACGTAAAAACTCGCAATGAAATATCAAATATCATCTTATAATAACAATATTAAATGAAGTAGACATAGATTAATAATTAGGACATCAGATGTAAACTAAACTTATTAGTATTTTCCATTTGGTAATAATTGCACAAGAATCACATTGGTTAAATAATCAGGCATTTACGGGTATTGAATAAGACTTATCAAGCTTTGAGTCGTAAAAGTTTCACAAGAAATAATTGAATCACAGTTACGAAGCTACTGTAGTTATTGTAGAAGTTACTGTAGTAATTGTAGAAGCTAGTGTAGAAACTATTGGCACATTGGTTGAATTGTCCATAGTGTCAGCCAAAGTTGTGGTGATGATTCCAGTGGATTCTTTAACATCAGATTGAATGCTACATTTAGGGGTATAGAAGATAATGACGGTTGAACCAGCGAGAGTAGCCCACCAAACAATCCAAAATAAGATGAAAGAGAACATACGGACCTTTATCCAAAAAGGATCATTGGCATATTTCATTAACTCTTCTTTATTCAATCCAATTTTGATTCCATTGTAACCAGAAATAGCAACCTTAACTTCGCCTCTTTTTTCTTCTACACTGGAAGAGACGAATTGTACCTTTGATGGCGAAGACTCAGCTGATCTACTGGCAAAGGGTTCTTTAACATCCATCTCTAAATCTTTGGACATATCAATCAATCGAATAAAACATTAATCACTTAAAGATAAATCAGGCAATAAACTTACTTACTTATTATAAAACAAATTGCTTCAGGAAGGCACGTGTGATTTTACCCAAAATTAACCAAGACCGTTATTTTTATACGAAACAATGGTATAAGCAGGGTTTGTCTCAGTATTGCACAAAGTTACATCACAGTGTTTATTTAACAAGCAAAGACAAGTCTATGATAAGCTTTTGAACTGTTAATCGAAATGGTGATCCATTTTTGATGCCTTTACTCGTTACGCGAAAAGTATGAATTAAGTAACCATCTTTGATCTTACAAAAGTATTTTTAGACAAACATGAACTATCGCTTATCAATAAGTTCATCTGTCAACAAAATGTTGAAAAAGTCCATAATCCCATAATCAGGTTAGTGAAATGTAAAATTGTCACTAGAGTTAGTCAAACTATCTGTATTCGAAGCTGTAGCAACCAGTTTTTATATTAATAAATAAATGAAGAACCCAGTTAGTCATTAGTCATTATTCGGTTAATACTCTGGCTCGCTTAAAGCTTGATCTTGAAGTTATCCATTGCAAATACCAAGTTTCTATGTTATGAATTCATGAGATTGGAATACATTCAAATACGTTGGATTCACTACGGTCCTGGAGAGAGTAAAATTAGTCACTTGACTTAAGACCGTATAACATAATTAGTAAAAAAGACCATAACTCGTATGAATATTTTTCCTACGTCAATAAGGGAGATTTTTCAATGAAACAGTTTTGATTTAGCATCAAAGCGATGGTCACGATAAATTAATTGAGCTGAATTACTGTTGATTTCAGTAAAAAAATTAAACAAAATACGCGCTCAATTGCCAAACATATGTCTATGATCACGTGATTATACATTACGCATACATTGTAGTTACTTATTCTTTGAATATATACTGTGATGATTAGACATAAGTTGATTTAAAATGACAAAATTTTCAATCTTTATTACAGCATAATTTGCCTTAATTAGTTACAACTTTGATCATTTTTTAAATATTCTTTGATTTGTCTTAATCATATCTTGTCTTAAAATTTATTTTCTTCTCTTGTTCCACTTTACAAATTTTTCACTTGTTTACCATCAGCATCATTTGTCAAATTTTACTCAATTTAGACCGATTTGAACGGATATTTGACTAAAGCCGATTAATAATCATGGCCTGTGACTTAAGTGATCACTCAACACCAGTTGTAACCTCTGTTTTAGTATTGACAGAATCTCCTGTAGACGATTCTGACGATAGTACAGAATCTGAGATGATACCTGCTTCTAATCGTTTCATCGGTGGTCAACCAGCTCAATCGTATAGTCCCTACAATCGTCATCTACCTTATGCTTCTGTTCTTGAAGAAGAAGCAGCCAATTATTTTAAAGAAATTAAGGCAAACTTGGGAAAATGTATACTCCTGTCCGTTCACAAAACTGATTGTGTTAGTGAGGTAAAATATTACCTTGCTCTGTATGAGCAATATTTTACCAAAGAAGATCATATACTGTTAATCAAATTGTTTTTCCAAGCCATGCAAATACCTGGAATTGAAATGTCCACTTTATCAGGCATTGTATCAATTCTAAATTCATTGTTAAGGTAAATCAAATTTTATCACATCCAGTGGTTCATTCATGATGATTTAACTAGTCTTGATTAATTATTCTGAGAATCAAAGAAAATCTATCTATACTCTTTATCTAAATGCGATCAGGTTTGATTTTCGTTGCATATGCTTGTCATTTTGACTCTTGTACGATTGGTAAAGATTAGGATGCATTATTATCAACTTTATTTATCCGCAACTTTGCAAATAATCATTTTAATATTAACAAATTGATTTTTTTATCTTGATTAATTAACAGGAAGCAACGGTTAATATCATCAAAAGATTTAGTAATTGAATGGCGTCCTCTCTACGATATTTACTGCAAGTTCATATTTGAAAGGAAAAACCTATTCTTGATGGGCCAATCTTATGGTTTTGAATCAAATATCAGGAGCCTTATTGAATTATCAAGAAATTATTTTGCAGTTGAAGCAACTAAAGAGATTCTTGATGAACTTCGTCCAGTGCTATGTCCATTCACAACTTGTAAAATATTTCGTTGCGCTTTTCTACTAGGACTTTTTCTGCCCACTAAGATGTTCCCTGAACATCATGATAAGGGATGGAAACTCTGGTTTGATGAAATCGTGGCCCTTTGGGCAGGACCTAATGCTATTCAATATGAAAACATTTTGTTTAAATTGCTATCTCGATTGGCAGTTCACAATGTTGGCTACATCGATTGGACACCATACTTGCCTACCATTTTTAACAAATATACCAAAGCCATGAATAATTCTGTTATTCAATCACCATTGGCAATTCTCGCCCTTTCTACTGATTGTTCATCTTTGGTTAATTGGATTGTTGCCATGATTGGTGGACCTCAATCAAAAGCTCTCGAATACATTGAAGGTCTTTTCAAAGCAGTAGAATCAAATTTCCATCCTAGTAACATGTCTCGATGGAATTCACAATTAACCAATATACTGTCTAGATTATCTTTGACTTTCATAAGACGTATACATTGTGAAAGATACCGTAAAAAATCATGGGAACCTAGAGCTCCAAAAGAGTATCAGATAACAGATGCAGAGATTGACAAATTTGTTGATATTTTGCTACCAATTTTGTTAACAACAATGTTTTCACGGTTTGGAACTGGAGCTACATTCACTGCTCTTCGTGATTTATCGTGGCTACGACCAGAGAAAGTCATCCCACCTTTAGTTGAAAAATTATACATTGCTCTCGATTCTAATTTAGAAGCTCATCGACTTAATTCTCTTATGTCTGCCTTAACAGTAGTTGGACCTATTATGGTTAATGGACTTGATCGTTATGAAGATGGTAAAACTCATCTCATCAACTTACTTTTTTCATCACTTCCTGGGCTTGATTGCAATGACATTAAAAAGTGTGGCAACACCTTTGGGCTAATCACTAATTTGGTAGATTCTGTACCTTTAATGGATTGCTCAGCGATGATTGACATTCGTGATGACTTAACAGAAAATGAGTACAACATTGCTTTGGAAACGGCTCGATTCGAAGAATTTGTTTTAATCTTTCTAGAAAAAGTGTTAACTTTAGTTGAAAATTATTCACCAGAACATAGACCAGAAAAGATTGATAATGATCCCATCAAACAAAGTTCAGATGAGTCGTATTTCGAATCATCCATGGTGATTTCTTTATCTACGGTTCTCTATCACTCTTCTCCTCAAATTTTTGATAAAGCTTTGGACAAGATGTTTATTTTCCTTGGAGGTCGACTTTTTGAATCTAGGTCTACAATTAAACTAATGGCTTTAGTTTGTGAACTTTTTGCTAAGGCAAGTTAATGGCCGCAATTCTTTTGATTTAACTATCTCTTAATTTTATTGATCTTTTCTCTTTTTTTTCTCTTTTTTCTTATTATCTCAGGTTCGCCCGAAAAAAGTTTTAGATAAATTTATGCCTTACTTACATTCAACAATCATGGGCTTAACGGAAAATGAAGATGTTTTTGAAGAAGATTCAATTGATGTTCAACTATCATTAGCTTTACAAATTGCCTCTGCAATAGTTGTTGAAGGAAACGCACTCGAACAACATCAACAGAAAATAATTGAAATTGTTAGACGAGGCTTGAAATTGAAACACAGTCAAGGATACAAACCTGCTGCTACTATTCTTAAAAACTGCTTCGAATGCTTAACGACAGTTTATCCAAGTTCGAAAAATAGTTTCAGTTTATCATGGGAACAGTTATCTGACTTTAAAAATATCAATCCTATCCGTCTATGGGGTATTCACGAAAAAGAGGATGACATTGTTATTGATTGGTTTGTGCCTTCAGATACTGAAATGTCATTTGCACAGAAATTATTAGATGAATTTTTAGTAACTGAATTACAATGTCTTAAAGAATGGACTGAAGATCAACGTTCACTAACTCGTGAGTCAGTTCACAGAAGTTTAAATGTTGTCCTCTATTGTGTTAGTGGTGCTTTTTGTGTCTTACCTCCTTTTGATTCGGATGAATACGTTATCCTTGATACTCCTGTTCCACCTCCACGTGAACGTGTTCACGAGATCGGGACCAAACCATTGTTTCTTTCCTCGGGAGTTAATCCTCGTCAACTTGTCGCTGAATCAACTCGAAAAATTTTAAAGCACATAATCAGCCATTGTGATGATGACATCAAATCGTTAGATCTTATCATTTGTATATACCAATTTGTCTTAGGATGGATGAAAAGTGGACGTTTTATGAAAATTAATCGTGAAAATTATTCTGCTATGAGGAAAAATTTTGATAATAAACTTTATGGTCGTAAAAAATTACCAAGAAAAATTGTAGTAGATAGAGTGCGGATTCAACACGAGGTAAATGATTTCTTTATTCAACTTAACGTCATTATTTAAATCTCTCTTTTTCTCAACTTATTTTACAGACAAGAATGTCTCACAGAGTTTGGGGAAAATTCACAAATCTTCACCGTGATCTGGTTCTTGATCTCTTTGCTCTTGCATTGAGTCATTATTCTGAAGTTAGAGCTAAAGCTCATGCAGCTTTATCTCTATTCAAACATCCGTTTGGTTATCGTATGATAGCTGCAGAATTAACCAAAGTGTTTACTAAGAAACGTACCGGAGAAACAGAAGAAATTCAAGGAGCTCTTTCAATTCTGCTTAATCACCATACAGCTGCTTTCATGGGAGTCTCTGACTGGGAATGTGTTACACCATTGTGGTTGTCTTTAATCAACACAGAATACAGTGAAAAGCCAGCAATTATTGTCTTAATTGAACAACTTAGTAAACATGCATTCTCCAAACTTCAACCCTTATTGATAAACTTCGAAATATCTACTGAACTTCACAATATTGGCAAACAACTTTACACTCGTGGTACTTTACCTAATTTGCCTATGCCCAGTGAGGAGGAGATCAATAAAGGAGCAATTGCATGCCAAGCCGCCAATAAAGCAAATCGTGATCTTTATGAATCGTTTGTTCATTCGTTGGTTGATTCAATTGAAAGTGGAAAACTTCATTGGCGTCATTTACAATTTGCCTTTCTTTTACTACAATCTCTTATTCGTAAAGACATCAAATTTCCTATTGAAGGAGTTCGCATACTTGTTAAAAATTTAATTAATGACCACATTTCTATCCGACGAATTTGCATCAATGGTGTTGCAGCCATTTTACGACAACACAAACGTAAAATTGAATTTGAACATACTTTTGTTGACTACAACTCTGACGATGTTAAATCATGTGATTGGCTTTATATACGACCAGAAATTGATTATATGGATGAAACTGTGTGGAAATCAACAAAATTTGTTAACTCCACATTTATAAGTCCTACTTACTGTCCTCATGAAGGTGTCAAATTTTACACTGATGCTCAAGCTCTACCTGCTCGCAATTTAGACTCTGTTGATGCTGATGAAGCTGTAATCCTTGAATTTTTCCTAGACAAAGCTAAGGTTACTAAACTTCTGGACTTTATCACACTTGATGATAAAAAAACTAGTTTACTAGGACCAAGGCGATACAAATTGTTCCAAGGATTATTTTGCAACTTTGGTATAACACCTTTAGAGTGTTTCCGTGATTTCCTTGAAAACATGACTCGTGAAACTAAAGATAATATTCATAAATGTGGTTGTGATATATTAACGGGTCTTGTTCGAGGGTCTAAATATTGGCCTTACAAAGATATCATTTCTCTTCGAGAATTTTTGGAACCTGTTATGAAGAAATTATTGAAAATCATTTCTCGTGAAACAACTGAACATTATGTAGAATTTTGTTCCTTTGGTTTTCGTCGGTTGGATGGTCGGCGTTTCTCTTGGCTACTTTCGTATCTTATCGAAGATCCTCTTTGTTCTAATGATACAGCTGCAACTTCATTCCAATCTTTCTCGCGATTGAAAATTTTGAGTGATGTGCTCACTAGTCAATGTTGGCGAGCCATGCCTTATATAAGACTTTTATTTGATCACATATTGAAACATAATCATCTGAAAAACTCATATCAAAATATACGACAATTGATTGGTTGTTCATTAACTCAATTATTACAATTTGATAATGATTTCTTCAATTCTGCTAACAAATCTTTACAGAATTATCCTAAAATCAATGAACTTTTAGCCGTTGCATTACCAGAGTTAGAGGCAGCTTGTATCAACGACAAGCAGCCATCTTTATCATCACCATCTTCATCACATTCACCATCATCATCATCATCTTCAGAGGTTGTTGTTGTAGATTCCAGTAGTAATTCAATTGATGAATTCGATAAAGAATGTAGCAATCTTGTCACAACTATTTGTTATTGGATTCACCCTCATCTCTCACTGAATCCTTTTATAACCAGACCTTTGATTCTTCAGCTTGTTCCAATTGTAAGTTGAAATTAAATTATTTCATAATTGAATGAGTTATTAATCTATAATCTTTTTCTAATGTATTCACTGTTTTAGGTCTGTGAGATTAAATATCGTGCAAAAGATGATGAGCTAACTGCATCAGCACATGAAGCATTAAATTCAATCGGTCAATGCTCTATCAATGAAAAATTCATTGGAGCTGCTTTAGATGTTTGCCAAAAGGTAGAGTTTAAAATCTTAATATTCTCGATTTTTCAAATTAATCTTATTTTTAAATTATTACATTTCCAATATTTAGATGAAAGTAAATAAATCATGGCATACTCGAGTTTGTGTTATTTCATTTCTCCAATTGATGGTTTCATCCAATCTTTTTACTCTTATGAATGATCCTGAGCGCAATCAAACAGTAGCTAATTTAATCTTTGATCTTCTTCAAGACGATCGTTTGGAAGTTCGAGAAAAGGCCGCCGGTTTACTTGGTGGCCTTATTCATTATCAATTTATAAAGGTTGATAAAACACTGATTAATCGGTTTAAAAGGAAATGTGCACGAAAATTGACTCGAAGTACACAAAACTTCGGTTATGATAGCTCCGAGTTGAATGAAAAACATGGCGGCGCTCTTGGTTTATGTTCAATTGTACATGCTTATCCATATGATGTTCCCGAATTTCTTCCAGATGTTCTCATGTTTCTCGGTGATCACCTTCATGATCCTCAACCAATTCCAGTAAGATCGCTTTTCGCCTCTCAATCATCTTTTAATTTCAATACGTTGTTACTAATCAATGATCGGATCTTTTTACTTTTCATTTTTAGACAACCATCAGAAAGGCTCTCTCAGACTTTAAGAGGACCCATCATGACAATTGGCGTCAGCATAAGGAAAAATTCAACGAAGATCAACTTGCGATAATCACAGATTTATTGGTTTCACCAAACTATTATGCCTAATTTTGTTTCAATTTTATTCAAAGTCATGTTACACAAGCTGAAAGATTAAACGGACAAAATGATATAGAGATGAAAAATGACACAAATAAATCATCATAATTTTAGATGGATCTACCCATTGGAAATGGAAATCACGTCGAATGGTTTGACAAAGTTGAAATCTGGTGATAATAATCAAAGTCAACTAGCCACCCAATTTGACGCTACAAAACCATTGGTATAACTCTTTATAGACACTAATACGAGAATATTATAATTATAAAAAAATACAAATGAATATTGTTAAAATTTGAAAATACTAAAGCAATATAAAAATAAGAATACACTGAAAATATTTAGAATCCTTTTGTTTTTCTTTCGCGATTGTTAAAAATCTTTGTATACATGAAAAATGCTTTTAAACAAGACATTACTTTAACGCCTGAGTCAATTAATCAATTATTATTTAGTTACCTCCAGTTAAAACGCAATTATATTTACTAGTAACATTTCAACTCAAAAGAGCAAAAAATCTTTTCACATCATCTTCCATCATTGCTTTTAATAGAAACAATCCATTGTAATTCTATTCAACTCAAGTGTTTTCTGATAATAATTTATAAATTCAATTTCAAATTAATCAAGACAATTGAAAAATGATTTTTTTGTAGTTGATTATTGATGACATTTAAATGGGAACCTCAATTAAGGTTGTGACAATGTACTTACAGTTATGTAGAGACGAGAAGCAAAATAACGTTCAAAATGCCTTGATATATTTACCATCAGTTCAACTTTCATTACATATGTTACGTTTAAAATCAACCCATCATAAGTAATTTTGTTTCTGACACATAAGTGAATAATATTCACTTATACTTCCTCGAGTCTAACTATTTTTACTTCTTCGCGTGCACATTTGCGTTAAAATGAGTTAGACTTAACTTGTAGAAAAACGTTATTCAGTGAAATTCAAGAGCATCTTTAAGGAATAGTAAAAGCGCGCTTATAACAAATAAACTTATAAGCACTGAACCAATAAGTCAGGAAACACGGTAGCCTCACAATTTATGATTTCGAGCCCTTCAAAAACTACTCTAATATCTCAAGTAAGTGCGATACTAGGTTGTTATAATTGATTTTAGTTAACCTCTAAGATTACCAAAAGTTATACCAAGAAAACATCCTGGTTTTAATGTGATGTCTCGGTGTGATTTGATTGTTATTGTGATTATTGTGAAGCAGATTAACTCAACATCATGTGAATTAATCATCAGTATAACACAATCTAATCATACAAAATAATTCAACTGTAAAAACATGTTTTGTCGACATGACAACAATATATACATTGTATCTCAATGCATTGACCTTTTTGTTTTGAAGCAAAAGTATAAAAAATAGTGACAATTACAGTTTGATTTGTGATAATAAATAATAAATGTCCAATAAAAATGAACTGCAATTTTTTAATATAAAGAAAATCTGTATTGTCTTAGTGTATATGATTAGACTGAAGTAAAGAAAATACACTCAATTTTCAATGATCATTTCGGAATGAAGGAAAATGTCAATACAGTTAAAACATTCAGTCGATTCATTATCGATAACTCACTGATGAACCTTCAAGAACAAATTAGTCATTAAAGTAATATGTTGATTCAGCGTTTGATTTTGACGATTGCTAAAAACAGGTTTTATAATCAACTCATCATCTGTCAATAAACGAAAGGTACAATGGTTTATTGAAATACAAATAAAATGTAGAGGCAATGTTTCATCAAAGATAAGTTGGAAAATGTCTAGATTTTTATCTCTTATCCTAAAATTGATTTTAATCAACATGAATCAGATTATGAATGAAGGTTATTTAGTTATGTCTAAAATCCCGTTTCTATGCAAATGAAATGTCTTCTACCTGCTAAATTAAAATGTCATAAAATATAATTGAAAAATAATATGCTAACAATAGCATTAGAAATCGTTAATTTCAATTATCAGCGATTGTTTGTTTTTCAATCAAAAAAGAATGAAAAAGTTAATTGGTTGAAATCGAGTTCATTAAATTGCTAACAAAGAAATCGGGAATTGCAGGTTAAATCAGAGTAAACAGGAGTAATAACTTGGTTATAGGATGTTATTGTTAACATGAGATCAGTCGTTAAAGATTGAACGGTAATAAAATGATTATGCATTAACAACATCAGGATTGAATCATTAACAGATGCATGATTTTATAGTAAAAAGATAATTCGATTATATTTTATTTTACATAACATTTGAGAACAATGAGTTTTTTTTGGATGAGGTTTTCATTCGAAAGAATGAGATGGTTGGTTGACAAAAAAGCAAAAGAAAACGAGAAACATTCCTTTTGATAAGTTAGATCAACCAAGATAAATGCTAACACAGTCTTGTAGTTGAATCCTTACATATTTTGTTTTATACAAATAAACTCTTTAATGTTGATAATATGAATGATAATGTTTCTTTTTTCACATTTTGTTTCATTCTCTTATTTTTAGGTATTTTTTCGACCTGTAGAAAATAGGACCTTTTCTTTAAATATTTTTAAATTATTAAATTTTCTTTGTCTTTTTTTCTCCATTTCCTGATGCTAAAGGTCATCATTCATGGATACTAACTTGGTGGAATCGGATGAAACTTGGGAGTAAGTGAACGATGTGATTACCGGAGACCGGAATTTACTTCGGATCCAATGGACTAGATAATTCCTGTTGGAAGATCAAGAAATAATTTCAATGATAAATCATAATAATGAATGCAGAGAAAATCTCATAAAAGTCAAAGGATCTGACGGTAAAAAAGTTACAACCAATAAGAATATTGCATTAATTTTCAAAAGTAATTCATCAAAGCGTTTTTAAATTACTTTAAATTACTTTGATGGCTCACTTTGTTGATAAATCAATTCGGAAATTAAAGATTTCTTAACTAAATATTGGAATCAACTCATATTCATATTAAAATTTATTCATAAAAAAGGGACTAACCTTTTTTCCCGATAACTTAACCGAAACAAAATCCATGTAACAGGAACAATGGCTAAACCAACGATGCAAATTATTATGATGAGTGCACCAAACATTGATGCAATAGCTGAGAAACCCTGTGATTTAGAGACACTTTGACTTCGAAGATGAGCTAACAAATCAGCAGCAGGCTGCATTTTACTTGGACACACAATGTCGGTATCCCACAAGAAAATATAATCGCAATCATTAGATTCATAGTAGAATTTTGGAGAACCAATACCAGATTCTGAGCTGCTACACTGGAAAAACACAGTTGTGGTAACATTTTTACGGTTGTTTTTACCGCATTTTTGATGGTTGGTGGCTGTTAACTTGAGTTTAACTTTAGTTCCTTGAGTGACCATCATTTCTGTTTTAAGAGAGCCAATGTCTCGGGTGAAGGATCCATTAATTTCTCTTTGACAAATAGCTGCATTTTTACAATTTCCTTCGGGGTCAGCTTCAATTCCAGCAAGATCCAAAGTATATTCATATTTACCTTCCACTACTGTATGTCTGTTATTGAAAATTTCATTCATATCAATAGCTCTGTCGATTTCTAATTCGGGTCGGTTATCGATGAAATAGTTTCCTTCACGGACCATGGGACGTTCCAATCTTTCAGATTCATGAGAGAAACAAGCAAGATATGTTTCCCATTCGAAATGATATTCACAAGCTGTTCCATTGTCAATTTTTTGGACGAACTTGGGTTCAGAACGGAAAATGGAACTACAAACTAACTTAATTTTGGTAGTTACTGAAGAGAAGTTCGAGCATACATTTGACTTGTCATTAGTGTAGGAGATAATGAGAGCTTTTTTAGACTTATCTGCATTATATTCCATATTCATTGTCATCATATCTTTTCTTCCGATCGGGTGTATACAATGTTCCTCGTCATCAATCAAATCACATTCAACTACTGAGCTGATACCGTCCGCAGCATGGTGATTACCGGGAATCTTGTTACATAAGTTGAAATAGTAAATCTTATTTTTGTCCTTAATATTTCTAACTTTCCAAGCATGAGTTATAGATGACAACTCTCTTAAGTCAACCAATGAGTCATTAACACGATAAGTGCAGCTAGGAGATTTGAGGCCACACACAAGTGGGCTTTCCAGGAAGAATTTGTGCGAACATTCAGAAAAATCACGACCAAGGTAGTTTGTTTCAGCAGATGAAGAACATTTTATGTCAATCTCAGAGGAGAAAGTTTTGTTTTCGCCACAAGTTGATCCATCGCCAAATTTCAGAATCAATGATTCACCTTGAAAAGAATAATCACTACTTTGAAGATTACCTAGACTGATGTATTTAGCAGTTGAACTATCATATAAAGTACTCTCTTCATAACAAATTGATGAGTTTACACATCTTTTAGCTAATACCATATCTTGATAGCCTTTAGCAGGAGATCCCTGCGAGCAAACATTGATGAAAAAATGTTTTAAAGTTGAATTGTCTTGCTCTTCTATTCGACGAAATGTAGAGAAAACCTTAGTCAGATCGACTTTCAATCCATTCATGTTGTCTTCGAATATGCATTGATGAGCAAAAATAGGACGAGCTTCACAGACTAGACTAGTTTTCCATTCGAATAACCACTCACAGCTTTGAGGGCTACCTTCAATCAAATTAGGTTTACCTTCACCAGCATATCGATCACATAAGAAGGTTATACGGGTGACATAACGCGCACCAGGATCAGAATAGGGACAGGGATCCCCTTTAGAATAAATCAAATTTATTTGATCATCAAAAAGCAACTGTGGTGGATCAATAGGTTCACCGAGGTTCAAAGCTTTTGGTTTTGAACTTTTGGAATCATAAACGTTGGGGATATAACAGACACCACTGGAGTACGGACATTTTTGGATTCCATGTATTTTAGGATTGATTGGGCTGCAGGCATTGATAACAACAATACTTTTGCTTAATGGTACTATAAAGTTTCCCGTAGTTTTTTTGAAAGGACTCAAATCGATTCGATGGGTCGAGTTTTGCCAAATACAATTAACAGAACTGATTGGTTTAGGGCAAGCATAATTAGTTTCCCAATGAATTATGTATGTCCTATTAGCTTCTTCGACAAAATCAGGTTTTCCTACACCGGCAGTTGCATTACAAATGAACAAAATTTTTGTAACACGAGGCGTTTTCTCAGCATTACGGTATGGGTCACCACCACCATACACAAGCGTTAATATACCATTCGAATAGGAAACTTTATCACTCCATTTACCCAGAGAATAATGCATCCTACCATCTTTACTATAATGACAAATGCCTGAATCAGGACTACATTGGGTTCTATTGATTGGACCACAAACATTGATAAAATAGTCATAGCCATCTTCTGGGAAATCATAACCACCAGCCTTTCTTAGAGGTGTCAGATCGAAAACTTTACCCATACTGGGTACGTAAACTTGACAATCTTCGCCAATAACTTCTTCTATTGGACATCCAGCAGCATCATACCATTCAATTTCGAGATTGTTGGCTTTTTTTTGGGTGAGAATGGGTTGATTATTCTTCACATTTGGACTACAGTGAATATATAGATTTATTGTAGAGCTGGTAGAGATCATTTGCAAATGGATTGCTTCCATCTTTTCATCATCATAAGATGCCTCAATATTGTTGTAGTCTGCAAGTGAGATAGTACTATTATTCTTCATATCAACTAAGCAAATGGATGAGTTAATTGACTCTTTGCATCCTCCATCAGTGAATAAAGGTGATGTTTTTGGTAATGGCTGACAGAGATTAATAAATACTTGTTGCTGGTTAGGGAATGTCAAAGACATAACTGTATTCAATTGCCAGGGTTGATCACCATCATGTCTAACCAAGGAACTTAAATTATAGATGTTATTATTGACTGTTACCAAACATGTAGTAAGGTTTAAATTAGCTTTGGTTTCAACACAATTTACAAGAGAGATGAAAAAAGAGATTAGAATGAAACAAGACGTAATAAATGCAGAGAGATTAGACCAAGATAGTCTAGAACACCTTTTGATGTGAATCAGATTTTCCATTCTGATTGAGGAAAAAACAACGGGTTGAGAAGATATCCAAATGAATCAGCAGCTTTAAAAGCTATAATTTTTACAGCTATAAACAAAAAATAAAGGAGAAGAGATGTCTCCAAAGAGTAACTAGAGACTGCACGAGAAGCAAAGAGTATAACGAGAGAGAGCACGGCAATGGGAGCTATAGATAAGAGTGATATGGAGGGAAAAGGAGCGATAAAAGATGGAGCTAGAGAGGGAGCAGAAAAGAAAGAGAAAAATTAAATTGTATTTTATATTGAAAATAAACATTAAATACAATTTCAATAAACATTTACTAATTATTAATTAATTTTCTCTTTCTTTTCTCTTTCTTTTTCTCTAATTTAGTTTAAATAATTAAAGATTTAAAGAATTAAAGGTTAAGGTAAGTTTAATGTTATTTATTTATTGTAAACCTTTAATTCAATTCTTTAGTTTATTTAATTGTTTTGATGCATTTGTTGTTTATAAATATATTTATGTTTTATGATATTTTGTTATATTTACTATTGTTTATTTGTTATTTGTTATTTGTTATATTTTATCTATTTTACATTCTTTATATCTACTTTTTTGATGAACTATCAGTTTTACACTAAGTTATTGCTTTCTTGTATAATATAATTATTAATTTGAGTACCTTTTATCATTATGTCTCTTTTGCATTAATTTTAGTCTTAGCGTTTGTAGTCTTTTAAGCAATTTAATTCCTAGTTGGCCTCAGTATTGACTAATTTAGACTTGACTTTATATGCTTCAAGACGTTAATTCAGCATTTTCAGACTATCTGTTTAAATTATTAGTATTGTAATTTCAGTATATACATAGTTCAGTCAAATTCACAGACTTTAATGTTAATACAAATATAATCATAAAAATATTCTATTTGATTCTCGTTGCTTTAATTGCTCCACCAACAATCTAACAGTAAGTTTATGCAATTCCTACAAAATGTTTCGAATTGTCTTGACTTGTTCCTTTTATCTACATACCACAATCATTTACTTTGTATGTTTACTTCCTCCACAGGTATTATGGCGGTTGTTGAACCAGGGACAAGGCGACGCCAATGCCATTCCCTGGAGTATGAGTATGAGAGAGCATTTCAGGTTAAACCTGACAGAATTCGTGGTTGACTTAGGTCCCCGACTCTAGTAGAGAAAGGTGTATGGTGTAGGGGTCAATAGCATATGTCAATTTTTGAATGTTATGGTGTATAGTTAGTTCTTTGCCGTTAGCTTGAGCTTGTTTGGAAGTGTATGAGTTGAAGTGCGATTGAACTAGAAAGAAACGCAAAATCCCTGGTCTTCCGCTGTGTGCTTTGGTTGCAGTTTCTTGTAAACTATTACTGTTATTGCATGCACTTCCTTCTTTTAATCCAAAACTTATAAGTTTCTGTTACATTGTTGATTTTGCTTACATATTTACCATGTCTTTTTCTTTTCAGACGTCACGCCTTAGCTTGTTGTTTTGTGTTAGACGCAAAATACTGTTAAATTGTAAGTTCATGACAATCGAGAGTTTTCAGTCCATTGTCTAATTTTTATGTACCTATTTGTTTTCTATTACTCAGGTTTTTGTCCAAATCCCTGATTGTTTTGTTGCTCGCAATAGCATATTGAAATATTATAAGAAGTATGTTGCTTTATCAACCGTCATCTAAACTGCTATGCTTATGTAAATTGAATCATTAATCACCTTTTTTCTATTCTTGCTTCTCGATAGTGTTCAACCGCAAATGTGTCATCATTAACTGTTCCTCAGCACAGCCAAATAACAACTCTGGTGTAACATATTTTGCTTTTCCTTCGGATCGTATGCAAGCTCAATCATGGTTGCATCTTTTGCAAAATGGCTTACCAGAGCATTTGACTGCTGACCATTGCTCACAACTCTTTGTTTACTCACTACATTTTGATGAATCCAAGTTTTACCGTCACTGTGACTACCAAAAAGAAAGAGAAATAAATCAAAATTCAAGGCGAAATGTTGCTGAAAGAGACTGATGACAGAGCCCTATAGGAGGTCCGCCAAGCTTGGTTGTTTGTTTTCCTATCTAGGGCTCTCTCTTCTTCCTTTCCTCTTTGAGCTATGAATATTTATATTAAAGGGTGTTCATTTAAGTTTGTCATAAAATATAAAAGCTGAATAAGCTCTTTTGGGTATAGATAATGAGGTTTAGATAAAAGACGGTCAGTCAGCAACACCATCTATTGGGTTGAAAAATCAAATAATTAAATTGAAATACAATTTATTTGTACATATCAACCATCTGATTATTGTTGTTGTTTTAATTGTTTAATTTTTGATCTGTTTTCAAGCATTTTCGTCAGTTTTCGCCTTTTCCGTCAGTTTTCTTGATTTTACATTTGATTTTTCTTTCATTAAAATGGTTTTTGAGTCATTTTCTGTCGATATGCATAAATTTACTTTAAATTCATACTATCGTTATGTTAGTATCAGTTCCAATGTGACAAATTTGTTAAGCCATGTTATTTCTCTGGTTCAAGATCAATTCAATGTAACAACTAGCCAACGATTTGTTCAACCGTTAATAAAAAGATTTGATGAAACTGCTTCAGTTGGAAGAAAAGAAAGAACGTGAGATTTAGAACGGCAAGTAATCTCCATGATCGATGATCAATTTCTTTCATTGAGAACGTAAGCATCTCAATAAGACAAATCACCGACAACAACTCGCAAGATATTGAAAGATAGCAGGTATTTTCCTTGCAAGCCTCACGAGGTCCAAAAGTTGACTGCTGCTGCGAAGTGTAAGCGCCTCGATTTTTGTAGAAACTTTTTAACTTTGCCAAGCAATCACGAAATGATTTGGTTTTGTACAGCGAGAAAAAAACCCCAAAATACGAGAAGTTGGTGCAAATACAGGCCAACATTCTTCAATGAACTTGTAACTCACCCAATTTCAGTTCATGTTTGGTGTGCGGTTTTGGCTCTAGGAATAAAAGGTCCTTTATTTTTCACATCCAATGTTGATCAATATGCTCCGCAAAAAATGATTGACCTTGAGTTCATTCCAGCTTTGAGAAAATATGAGAACATAGATCAATTTTGGTTTCAACAGGACAGGGCCACACCCCATTGCACTGATAATAGAATTATTAAGACTTTATTTTGGTAACAAGATAATAAGTACTAAAAAGGCGACTATACAATGGCATCTAAGCTCGCCTGATCTGAATCCGTTGGATTTTTATTTATGAGGGCTTTCTTGATGCACAGGTTAAAAGACTGAGTCCTAAAAGTGAAAGTCAATTGCAGTTGTTTAGCAAAGAAGTGGTTGATAAATTTGATCGAACTGTTTTACCTAAAGTTGTTGAAAATTTTGCGAAGAGGCTTTAATTATGTAAAGATAATGATGGCAGCCATTTCTCTGATTTATTGTAATTTAATTTATTAAATTTAATGCAATTTCTATCAATTTCGATAGGTGGTGTTGATCTTTGTTTTTCTCTATGAAATGCTTGTTATCTATAACCTATAATGCTGATTAGCTTTTATGCTTTGTGACAAACTTAAATGAACACCCTTTATATCACTTAGTTGAGAAGATGAAGAGTTGTATCTTGAAATGAATTGAACCAAGAAAAATCTTGAAGTTTAAATAAGGTCTCCTTATTAAGCTTGTGATTGTTCCAATCAATAAATCAAACCGTGTCACGCAAAAATATAATCAGAAGATGAAGTTAACCATGGACAAAAGGTAATAGAATGTGAACAGGAGAAAGTGGAAAACATAGAGAAGAACGACGATTAACTCTGATGTTATTTACATCGGAATAAATATTTTTTTACCATCTGCGAACATTGTGATTAACAATTTCAGTTCAATTTATGAGCAAGAAGTACACAATTAAAAAATGTAACAGTTAAAACGAAAGTCAAACACAAAATGATTACCTAAACTCAACTCAATTCTGTTTTTTACAACAGAACAACATCACGTGGCTATGCAACAGCCAATCAGAACACAGTACAGTTTTCCCCAGAGTTTTTTGCTTTTTTGTTACACTGCATCTAGTTGAACTACAAGGGGAAAGAAGGTAAAAAGAAGGGGGAAGAAAGCAATTTCAAACAAAAGACATATGTTCGAAGTAAACAAAGCATAGATTGAAATGGTTTCTTTAATGGTTTTGTAAAGGGTGTTCAATGTAGAAACTTCCAAACTGGTCGAGGTTAAATTATGATAATCACAATCTAAAACATGATAGGAAAGATAACATTAGAAACATCACAAAAACAAAGGTAAAGGATGAAAGGCAAAATGTAAACAAAACAATGTGTTTTTGGTTTTCTGGTTTTCTGGATTATTTTGTTTTCTCGTTTTGGTGATTTTTCTGTTAATTTTAGTGAGTGATGTAAATGGATAACGAGGATAATTACAGAGTCAGGGTTGTCACACTTTTATCTCCTCAACTTTCGACTATTTTTCACTGATTCTGATAGAGTAAGAAGAGTCAACCAGGAATTGGAATCAGAAGGGTTACCAACGATGTCTATTCATGGAGTGCTGAATTTGGCTAAGAAATTTCAAACAACAGGCACAATTTAACGAAGGAAGCCTGAGAGGATAGTTAAAGGTCAAAAGGATACTGAAGTTATGAAACTTGTAACTATTGATCCTAAAGTGTCTTTAAGAGAAGCTGCGGCTATCGTTGGGTGTAACTATCGGTCAGTTCATCATGTTTCCAAGAAAAATCATCTTTTTCCATACAAACCGCTTGAAGGTCAATTGTTAACGGACAATAACATCCTTGGAAGGTTCAGCTTCGGTGTTAGGGTGAAGGAAATGATGAGAATCGGAATGCTTAATCCTTTCAAAATATGGTTTAGTGATGAAAAAATCTTCGCATTGACAGGAAGGGTAAACAGACAAAATAACCAGATTTGGTCAATTGGAAAACGAGAAATATATCCATTGTTAGCACATCCTGATTCAGTCCATGTTTGGGCAGCTTTGAGTTCTGTCGGTATTATTGGTCCATATTTTTTAATCGAAACGTTAACGCCGAAGCTTACCAAGAATGCTTTGAAAATTTTTTTATTCCTCAACTGAACGAAAAAGGATTTCGGTGTTCCGAGTTTTGGTTCCAGCAAGATGGAGCCGCAAACGTAAGATTTGGCCCTCCTCCACCCCGCCGCAGGAACCCCTGTTGGGGTTATTTTTGCGACGGCGATCTTTATTTGCTAAGATTATCCACCAAGCGGACCATACGTCTGAGTTTCAAGGAAATGATAGGCTGCGCATAGAAACAATCCTGTTTGGAGGTCATTAAAAACGACACTAATCCATTCATATTAAATTGCGCTGTTTGAAACAGCGAGACAATAAATACCATATCATAGTGCTCATTCGCATGGCAGCGTCGACATCACTCATAATATGAGCCCCGTGCTCGCTAAAATATGATGATATAATGTCTCCCAGTCACACTGGTGAGTTTTCGTAGGGATACAGTCTACTACCAATTTACTAATTAAAGTCCCATTGGTCTGGGCCGCACAACTGGGAAGTGCTACCAATTTACTACAAGAGTCCTATTGGTCAAGGTCGCAAAAGTCAAAAAGGCTTTTGCTCCCTGTATCTTGGCTCAGGTTAACCCGAGGAACGCTTAGTATCCGCCAGCTAAAGACCCGGTAATGGTCAGAAGCCTATTGGGGACATAGCACCCCCCCACCACGATGAGGTGGTCCCTCGCGGGAGGGTCCAGCAAGATGGAGCCACTCCCCATTGTACGAACAGGTCTCTGGATCTTATTAAATCAAATTTTGGCGATAGAATAATAAGTCGTAGAACTGATATTGAGTGGCCAGCAAACTCTCCTGACCTGAAATCTTTAGATTTTTTCTTATGGGGTTATATTGATAAACTGGTTCGTAAGGAAAACCCAGACTAAAGCTCAATTAAAAAATCTGATTATTCAAAAATTTACCCTGGTAACTGACGAAATGTTAGTAAAAACGATTGAAAATTTTCAAAAAAGAGTTGACGCTTGTTAAGCCCGTAAAGGTGGACATTTTGTTCACGATTTGAATTAAATATCGATTTATCGAAACCAGTTTGTTTACATTTTGCCTTTCATCCTTTACCTTTGTTATTGTGATGTTTCTTATGTAATCTTTCTTATCATGTTTTTGATTGTGATTATCATAATTTAAGCTCCACAAGTTTGGAAGTTTCTACATTGAACACCCTTTAGCTCTATCAACTGAATCACATTCATTGATTATATCAATTTTTCTTGTAAAGGTATTTTACTTAATCATTTTGTTACACTATGGATTGAAACACTTGCTATCGTTTGGTCGACATAAGTTCGTTTGCCCCCTTCTTTTACCTTCTTTTCCCTTGTAATTCACCTAGATGGCAGTGTAACAAAAAAGCAAAAAACTCTGGGGAAAACCGTGATAGGGGAATCAAATTTAAAAGAGGGTCAAGTTCGACTGAATTCGGGACTAAATAATGAACTAAATTACTAATAAATACAGCTCATGAGAGTTTTAGTTGACAAATTAGTCAAAAATTTATAAACCGAAAAAATTTAACAAAAACCCAAAGATTTTAACATTGTATTGCCTTTTTATTATTCATCAGTTGAAATGATGAAATATCAGTCAGACGATTTTTCAATCTTTTTTTAAGTGAAAAGGTTTGTGAAGTGTTCTTTGAAAATTGTTAAATATTCAAGTGTTTTAAATCTAAAGGGTGTTTTGGATAAAAAGTATAATTTATCTTACCTGAAATTTCGATAAAGATGACGATGACCATGATAACAATGAAGATGAAAAAATTGAAGAAGAAACAAACGCA
Source organism: Tetranychus truncatus (assembly GCA_028476895.1). NCBI lineage: Eukaryota > Metazoa > Arthropoda > Arachnida > Trombidiformes > Tetranychidae > Tetranychus > Tetranychus truncatus. The sequence goes on from CM052060.1 coordinate 20,425,819, forward strand.
GACTAAATAAAAACAAATGAATTTATCAATAAATCGTCATCTTTATCAAAATTTAAGCTAAGATAAATTATGCTTTTTTTCCGCAACACCCTTTATAAATTAGTCAACGATTGTTTCTTATAAAACACTTATTGGATTGGAAACATCTCCTATTACCATTAATTGAGCATGAATATTGAGAAAACGGTATGTATTACTTTATATTAATATTTTTCAATTACCAAGTGGATCGGCTCAAGCTCAATAATAGTCAATTGAAACTGATTCAAATTTGACCCACCATTGGTCTTGTTTATCAAAAATTCCGGATATTGATTACGCCCTAATCTTCTCTTATTACTGTTTCTAGATTACAGAGGTTTTCAGGAACATAAGATTGATTTTGGGTGACTAATAGTGATACCATAAGTTTCACAGTCATGTGGCCACAGTAAAAGAGTAAAACCTCTTTGGCTTTGGCCACAGTTATATTGAGGCGAGTAAAGAAATACACAATTGGTTGTTTTGTTTTTCTTTGCATTTGGTTAACCATTAAAAGTAATAAGAGTCACGAGTTAATTTACTTTGGATAACAACTGATATCTTTTTTTGTAAGCTAAATTATGATTAGGTTTTGTGATATTACGAGAAATTAATCAAAGTCATTAATACAAGGAAAAGAAGAAATAAGTATCCGAGAAAATCTTACGATGCAGAGATTGTTTCCATAACAGTGTTTTTTTTCATTTCATCTAATCAGTCACCTTTTTTACATCAACCCAACAGGCATCGCAATTAATGTGCTTTAATAAAAAGCAATGGATTCAACTAAACAAAATTTCGATCGATTCGAGACTTCAGATGGACAAGAAAGTTCAAAATTTTTATCAAGAAATGAATTGATGGAAGCTGCTTTTACACCGTTCTGGGTCCATTTAAGGTTGATTTTCTTCTTACTCTTTTGGATCGTTTGGTTTGCCATGTTAATTACCTCTCTTGTGATTATTGTGAAGACACCTTTTTGTGAGGTATTTACACAACCGATGCTCAACCAGACTAACGATTATCTAGTCACCACCGCAGGATCATTATCCGACTACACAAAGAACCTATTTGAATAATTACAGATGAACATATCTGTACTATTGTCTGCCTGACCTAACAACCTTAATGTAATTTTTCTTTACAATTTGAATTAGTAAAAGCAATAAACTGATTTGTGATCTTAAATTTCAATCGTTGTACTTTGTTACCAGGAATATTGGAGCAATAACGGATTATTAAACTGATTAAAAATAGAAACTTAGACAAGGTAAAAGCTGACAGAGAAAAGACTTTTCTATTTGAAGAAATTGTTGAGAAAAATGATGATTATGCTTTTAATTATAGATATTAAGCAATGATAATTGACTGAATTAGCTTAAACAAATGAAAACAACTTGAGCGGTATTTATTTTCTGGTTCACTTAGAAATCGAAAGTAAAATTTACTCTTGAAATCTTTAATCCATGAACCATGAAACATGCATTCTTCAATTAAATTTGATAATTTTGAAATTCTCAATTTCTGATTTATGTTTCTCAATTTAAATATAAATTAGTTTATTTTTTCTCTGTAAATTCTTATTCCTTCAGAAAATACTTTATTGAGAAAGCTCTGTTCAAAAAATAAAATTCATGGTTTGACATTGTGACGCCATCTATTTGTGACAAGATAAATAAAAACAAGGTTTGCTTTGTGCCTGTGCTTGTGCGATGGAAAATTGAGCAACAAAAACAGTGTATTTACTGTGGTTTTTGAGTTTTATTTATAATTTTATTTATACTTGTATTTAACGTGTTTATATTAATTTTAACTAATTACATTCCCTTTTAATTATTTTCATGATGATGCCCCTATTGTAAATTGTATTGACCTTTAATGGTTTAAAATGGAAGTGAAAAGGCCAGAAAGTTGGAAAGTCCAAAAAATACTATAAATACATTTTTTGCTGCTTCCCTCTTTCTTTATGTATCTTGTTTGGTCAGACCTAACTTCTATGTGAAAAGATTTCCAACCTTGATTTTTTCTGTTTTTTTGTTCTTTTAACCATCGGATAACCCAATATGCGTCTTAATGAGGGTCATTTGCTAACACCGGTGAAAAGCGCCTCTGCTGTAGCTTCTGCTGGAAATGGTCAAGACTCGGCAGATGATAGTGATTCTTCCAGTGCTACTTCAAATAGTTCATCTGGAAGTCAACAGAGTGATCGGAGCTCATCTGATTGCTCTTCAAGGAGTTGTAGCAGTGATAATTCATGTGGTTACTCTTCTTCGTCACATTTTAGTCGATCATCTCGCAGCTGTCAAAGCTGTTCGAGTTGTAGTCGCTCAAGAAGTCATAGTCGATCACGTAGCCCAAGTCTCAGTGCCAGTAACAGTCGCGTTTCTAGCTCGAGTCCTTCAAGAAGCGTTAGCTCGAGTCGTAGTAGCAGTGGTTCATCTTCAGGTTCCAGTTCTTATAGTTCAAGTGGATCAGATAATGATAGCAGTAGCAGTTCTTCCGAGACAACTAAAACAACTAGTTCTCTTGGAAGACGCTCAAGAATAAGAACTGTTAAAAGAACTCATACTTCTGCAATAAAATCGGGTAACAGCAATGCAGTTCGTGATCATCGTAGAGAACATTCACGGCAATCTAACGATAGTTATGTAATGTTAAACAAAAATCATAGCGCTATAAATTCATTGCATTTAAATCCTCAAACACCGATCTCTCAACCATCATCTGTGTCCTGTGAAAGCAGCTGTTATAGTCCATCGGTTAGTGTAAATAGTCCGTTAACTGCTGGTATGACCAGCGGTTCAGCAAATAAGAAAAGAGATCCCGCTGAAGAAAGACAGAGACTCCGTTCTTATCGAATTCCTCATTTACAAAATCGTGATAGATCGTCAGTAGTCAGCCCAGGTAGCACTCTCAGCGAAAATACTGGGACTAAACTAAATTCTTCATCAATAACCATCCCATCATCTTCAAATCATGAAACAAAAAAAACTCAACCTTTAACCTCTACTGTTGCCGTTCAAGTTCAAACAGACTGTAATGACCTTCCTTTGGCGCCGCTTCTTATCAATTTAAAACCTGCTAAGCAAGGCCCAGTTAACTCTTCTAGCGCTAAAGTTAAAGTTAAACCAGGTCGTGTTGTTGGTAAAAAAGCTAAGAAGAGTTCGGAAGATCCTAGTGGGGATGGACAAAAACCTAAGAATAAAATAAGAGCAAAAAAGGTTAAAAAATCTGGAGCCAATTCATCAACTAATACAGGCTATCAAGAACCGAACAGGATTGAAAATAACAAGCATTTACAACCTACTAAAGATGATTCGATTTGTGCCAATTCGCATTTAAACCAGATAAATGTAGCTTCAACAAGTCAACCTTTTAAATCAACTACTTCTGTTAATAATCATGAAAAAATGACTACACAGCTACAAGAAAAATGTAAAACACTGAGCCAAAATTCCATCAATCAAGGAATTAAAAACTCTACTGGAGTTAATATTCCTACAAACTTACCGGCTGGTCCGGCATCTGTATCTCTTTTACGAGAGAAAACATCTCCTGATAGTGGAATGCAATCCCAAGGAGAGTCACCAAACCAGAGCTTACTCGTAAATAATGAAGCAGAATCGAGCTCTTGTAACAAAAAATCATCAAAAAACTCGCATAACCAACACCAACAAAATCATCAAATTATTCAAAATCCTTTTCAGTCACAGTCGAGTCAACAATTGACTGTGAATCAACAACAATCTACTCGCCAAGAAAATTTAACTGTAAATAGCAATGCCATCAGTGTTAATAATGAGGATAATAGTAAAATAATGCCCATCAAAATCAAGATAAAAGTAAAAAATACTCGGTCAAAAAATAGGGTCGATTCGAAGTATCAAGTTATAACTAATGATACTCCTTCGTCGCCTGTTAAAACTGGGACCGTTGAAAGTAAAAATGTCAACCTAAATAAGGAAAAGGAGGATCAATCTTCTACCAAGCAAATTACCAAAGTTAATCCATCGCCAGCTGAGATAATGGAACCATCCTTAATGCAACCAATGAAACCTTCAACAAGTGAATTGGTTCAATTGACAGAGATGCTTCTCAATATGTCTTCATCTAATTTATCAAGCAATTCAACCTCTTTTCAAACAACACTTACACCTTCCTCTTCACCTGCTAGTGCATCTAACAATAGATCTCAGTTATGTAAAAATTCAACTCAATCATTTTTGCCAATCGGAATGAGTCCATTATTTCCTCTCTCTTCTCCAAATAAAACCAATTCTAAATCTCCTGTATCTAATGGACCTACTAATATCGATGGTTCCTCTTTATCAACTCCTACTAGTACAACAACGACTCCTTTCGCGCCACAGCGAAAAGAAGATGATTTTGAGTTACTGGTTAGAAGCATTAGAGATTCGATTAATAATCAATTTCAGGTTGACAAAGATGATGAATTTGAGCTTAATCAACAAACCATTATACCTAATTCGAATGTTTGGCGAGCTCCATCTCAAATTAGAGATAATGGTGATTGTGATACTGTTGGTTCGTCACCATCAAAGTCAACAGTAGCAGTAACTTCATCATCTCTAAAATTATCGCCTTTTTCTTCAGCATCAACAACCACTACGGCAGCTACAACAACAACAACATCGTCATCAAATTTAAACACAATTGTAACTTCTAAAGTTGCGACCTCTTTGCGGAAATCAGATAAGCTTCAGGACAATCTGCGAGGAAAAGCTGAAAGCTTAAACAAACCTCAAGATCTAGATAAATGTACAAATGGGCCGAAGGCTAAACCTAGAACGAAAGGTCGAGGCAGAGGGAAGAACCGTTCAAAGCAAAGTTCTGTCGATGATGGGTTAACTGCAAATCAAGAAAAAAGTCAACCAATTGCCGAAGAATTAAAAGATAAAAGTGCCACTATTCAAAATTCATTTGAAGAAACAGCTTTTTCATATTCATCTCCATTGCTAACAAATTCAACTAAATGTTTAGACGAAAAAGACGGGTGTAGCGTTGTGGATGGTACTAGTTGTGTACAACAAGCATGTTTACCGCCCGAATTTTCCTTTATTCATTCATCACTTCATCGTTCAAAGAATTCTCATTCTCGTCGTAAAAGGAAACATCGACACAAGTCTCATCATTCATCATCTCGACCAGTTCAGGAGAAACCCATGGCTGCTGATGCAAATTATTTAACAGCCATAGAGAATCTCACCTCTTTTCTCAGTTTTCTTAAGATCTCATCTAAAGAGAAGAGTCTTGCTGATTTTAAAAATCGTCCTTGTCTCTTCAAGTGTATGAAATATCTTGCTGATCATCGTAAACGTAATCATAATCATTCATCTAAACGAAATTCTTCCTCATCAGCAGCAACAAATACATCATCAATAAACACAATCATGAATGTCGCATCTAATTCTACTTCAGGTTCCAAGACCGGTGTATCTGGTGAACGAAGTAGTACTGGTAAAAAGAGTAAAAAGAAAAGTAAAGACGCTGGACAAAATGACGACACAATAGGAGGTAATGATAGGAAACGATCATCACAAGCAACTTTAGGTGAGAACAATTTTATTTTTATAACTTCAAGTTTTACTCTAATTTAATCAAAACTTTCACGTACAAAAATTATCAGATTTAGGTTAAACTTTCATAAAACTGAAACTGGTTCGCTCTTACTAGAGTTATTAAAAATCTAGGTTTCAGATCTGAAGTGATAGATATTAGATTAGACATTTAAAATTTTATTTATATTGTTGTGGTTTCTACATGAAAAATTCATAGACACTTTTTTTAATTTATTTTATTTACATTCATTATTTACATTCATTATTTACATTTACATCATATCGTCGTATCACTTCATAGTTTAGTTTTCAAAATCTAACCTATTCAACAAAAAATGACTACTCTGATTCATTATTTACACAGATTAAGAATAGAAGTATTATTGAACCCTCAATTATCTGTATTGATAATTTTTTCCTGAAATTATTCTTTCTCTGCACGATTATCTGTATTTATTATCTTTTGTGATCAATTTTTCTCAGTAGATTTTTACACCATCAACTTATCCATTGTTATAATTTATTGAAAATACTTGTTGACTGAGCTTTAACCTGAACACTTGAAATAACAATGCACATTTTTATCAATAACTTTTACTAATAATACCAATAATTATAATTAAATCTATCAGGTGAATCTAACTCAGGATCAAAAGCAGCTGAGGAAAGACTACCTCTTAAGAAAAGACATCATCGTCATATTGAGACAAAAAGTGAGAAGCAGTCGAATTCGGGCTCCAATAATATCTCAAATCAATCTAACAATTTGGCTAATTGTAATGATCATGTGAACAATAACAGTACTAATGCCAATGCAATTTCTTCATCATCTTCAGCCTCTTTTGAGGCTGAAACAAAAGTTGTTCATAACCGTGGAGGTAGTAAATCATTGTCAAGATCTGGTACAAATAGTAACAGTAACAATTCAAACATCAAAATCAGTAGTAATAATCAAAATACAATATCTAAATCACGAAGACAAAGCAATCGTGTTCCTCAAACTGATAATGCGGATAATATTCAAACTGTCTCATCTCGATCAAACGGTCGTAAAAGTTATCCAAGACGAGCTAGAAAGACCAATATCGCAATTAGTAAGACCACCAAAAATCAGGATAAAAATGTGACCAATAATTATGATCAGTCAACACCAGGTCTCGACAAACCTAAAGAAGCTAAGCCCAGGGTTACTAAGAAGAGACGTCTTATCAACAGAACTGGATTCGTGAAAACGAAAAAGAAGAAGAAATATGTTAACAAAGTCGCCGTCCCAACTGATTATGAAATTACCAATAAAGAAATTAGTGAAAATAATGATTTGATAAGTGATCAACTTCAACCCGATTCTCTTAATGGCACCAATCAACTTAATGGTACAATTGAAGACAAAACGACGGCGGATCCTGAACCAAAACAATTAGAAAACGGTCAGGCCCAATCTCATTCTAGTCCGATAATCAATGAATCTACTGATCAACAGCAAAATGATCCATTGCCGCCTATTAAACCAGGAAGAGGAAGAAAAAGACGTTTAAGCACTGGAGAACGCAAACATGTAAACATTCCAACAAAAGTTTCAAAAACGCTGCCATCAATAATTACATCAGATGTTTTAAGGACCTGTCGTCTATTAGCTTTAACTAAAGAAGAGACTAAAGTGAATAATCATAATGCCAAGCGTGCTATTGGATCAAAAACAAGGAAAAAAGACTCTAAACCTTCATCAGCCATTATACCAGAAAATCACACAAAAGAAGTATCTTCGCCAGCCTCAAGAACGTCTCTTCGAGAACCTAAAAATTCAACTGATTCAACTTCAACAAAATCGACAGCATCAACAATCGTACCGAAAAAGGGAAAAGAGAAAGAAATTTTTAAACCTCAAGTTATCGAAGTCACTCCACCCTCATCAAGCTTAACCAGTGATGGTAAAAAGAAGAAATCAAATCTACCAAAGACAAAAAATCCTTTCTATTTACCTCAACGAAAAACTCTGAAAGCGGGCTTATTTTCATTATCATTTAAAGCAGAAATTACTGAAAGTAATATGCAAGCCGCCAATTTCGCTACTGATTCGACACAATCAACTATATCAAGTGATGATATGGACATTAGTCCACCCAGTCCTAATGTAACAGATGATAATTTAAAATCGATTCCTGAAGACGATGAGTTGGATCCAAATTATTCAACTCTACTACCACCACCTTTGTACGCTGGACAAAAAGTCAGACGAACTCGCTCTAATTTTAAACTTCCTTATGACATTTGGCTTCAATCAACTCGAGGTCAACTGATAGGTTCTGCATTCAATTCAACTCGTGCTTATAAAAAGATTAAATCAAATGTATTTGTAGATGTTAAACCCATTTCTGTTGATGAAGAGCAGAGCTGTAATTGTAAAAGGCCTTCCGACGCCAGTGAGAAAGGTTGCTTAAATGATTGTCTCAATCGTTTAATGTATGTTGAGTGTTCTCCCAATCTATGCCCGTGTGGTGATCAATGCGCCAATCAACGTATGCAAAAACATGAATGGAGTCCTGGTTTGCAAAGATTTGAAACACCTAACAGAGGATGGGGAATAAGAACTACTGAACCCATCAAAAGCGGTGAATTTATTCTTGAATATATTGGTGAAGTGGTGAATGTGCAAGAGTTTCGTTTTCGGATGGCTGAACGATATAATAATGATCCTCATCATTATTGTCTTAATCTTGACTCTGGAATGGTCATTGATGGTTATCGTATGGCCAATGAAGGAAGATTTGTTAATCACAGTTGTGAACCTAACTGTGAGATGCAAAAATGGTCTGTCAATGGATATTACAGAGTTGGTCTGTTTGCTTTGCGAAACATCGAACCGGGCGAAGAGTTAACTTATGATTATAATTTTGATAATTTTAATCTTGAAACTCAACAAGTCTGTAGATGTGGATCAAGCAAATGTCGTGGTGTTATTGGAGGTCGAACGCAACGGAATAAGATTAAAAAAAATTAACTTTTCTTTTCAGGTTAAACAAAGCAGACAAATTATGATTGTTACAAATGTTCATCACCTTTCAATGATTATGAGACAGCATGTTTTGCTCCTCTTTTCATACAGTTTCATGTAGTTTTTAATTTAAACTAAACATTCATCTAATACTTCACAATTTATTCATTTATTTGTATAAAATTAAAATTAAATACCAAAAAAAGGGAAATACAAAAACGATGAATTTCTCGAAAGGAGACAAAATTATAATTTTATGGTAAATTTTTAGATGCCATTCATTTATAGACATTGTCAAACAATATTTAAACAGATTGTTTTGAAATTTTGAATTAAGATTGAATGAAATAAAGATGATGAAGATGGAGATGAATTAACAATTGGATTGTTTACTAGAACCAAGAATCTCCACAACTTATGGTGGTGATCCAAGAGCTCCCGTTGAATATAATGATCGGAAGCCAACATTGGTGACACTTGATGAAGATGAAGACGATGAAGATGGAGCTGGTCGATCAGATATTAAACCTGGAGAACCAAAGAATACATTTGAATTGGTTGCTCTAGGATTACGTGTTATTGTAGTTATATTTTCAGTCGAAACGGTTCTTCCTGCCAATGTAAACAATTTAGATCCTCCAGTGTAATAAACATACTTTCTATAGTAAAAATAGCCGCAAACAACAACAAGACAATGAGCCAGAGTAACAATTACAGCAGTGTATAAAATAGCAGGTCCAGTGTTACATGGTATGCCAATAATTTCAGATGATGATGGCTGATGTTTATCTATCGATGAAAGAATAAAAAGAAACAATTAGAACAAAAAAATAATAATTTACAAAATGGATTAACAGCAAGTAAACAGGAGTTTTGTAAAAGAAATGAAATAATACAGTAAAACCTCTCGAAGTTTGTAAAAAAGAGCCATTTATTGTAAAAATTGTTTTAATCGCTCAAAATTTTCTCCATTTCCAGAATTTCCCTGCTTATTGATTTAACTTCAGAAAGGTTTTACTTGTTAACAAATAAGAGGCTAGAGTTTAAGGCCGAAACAAGAAGGTTTATATGACTCAGTACTGATGGACTAATGGCTACAGTAAACCTAATAACTAAATGATGCTCTCAACAAATAGGTGGATAATGCTTTAAAATTAGATTGTAACTTGGCTCTTTTTTGCACGTCTTCTTACCCTTTGTCTCAAGATTCCATTTATTCTTATCCTTATTCTTCTCTTTGTCACCAACTACGATAGCTAAAGAAAGAGGAACCTCAGGGGAATCGACTTCTGGAGGAGAGTTAATAACCATTGGATTAACAGGCATACCTTTTGGCCTGGGCAATGGTCTTGGTGGTTTGAACTTCTTCCTGTCTGTTGAGGGCCGAGGTCGGTTTGTTGAGGGCAAATTTTCATCTTTATCTGGCAAACCTTTGTTAACTCCTCCCGATGGATTAATGCGAGTGCCAATGATGTTGATAGTTGATGGGCTTGAAGGTAATTCTCTTGGATAGTTATTGTCGCTTTCCGAGGAAAATGATGAGGCAGAAGAAGAAGGTAATTTGTTTGAAGTTGCTACTCTTGTACCAGACCCATAAGAGATCGATGATTGAGCTGATGATGGTGATGATGATGAAGCAGCTGAAGGACGATAATGATCCATTGGTTGAAAGTTTCCATTGTTTGGGTTGCTATTTTGCTGTTGGTTATTATTGTTGTTGTTATTATAACCATTTGACTGTGGATATTGATAAGAATTTTCAAAATTTTGATAATTATTTACATAACTGTTAGGTTGATTACTTCCATATCCACTAAAACTTGGATATTGATTTATCGGTGTATTTGAATGATGACCATAACCATAGCCAGTTTGACCATAATTGTATCCTGAATCAGGTTGATTATAAGACGAGTATGGATTGTATTGATAACTGCTAGTCAAAGCTGACGGGGGTGAATGATAACTTGAACCCATTCGATTACTTAAAGCAGGTTTATAATCATTTGAGAACTGATAAGATGTATTGAAACTATTTGTTGTTCCAATAAGCTCAAGCGGTGCCGGTAAATGAGGAACCATTGTGGTTGAATGAAGAGATACTTCATAGTTGTAACCTTTATTAGCGTCTGATTCAGGAACATTATAAGTATAACCTTCAGATCTATGGTGAAGAGCGCTGCGATTTTTAGTCAATAAATCAGCCAATTTAAAGTCAGTAGCTATTGTACTGGTTGGTTCACCTAAGGTTCGAGTGATTTTACCTTCAATCTCATCATCATCAACTATATCATCCCCATCAGAATTTTTGCCTAAACTTGATCGTTTCCTGCGACCAAACGATTCAAGAGATTCGGGACATTTAACAGGTAAACATTTGTCGGGACAAAAGCGTATTTGAACTTCAAAATTAACAACTCCAGTTGAAGGAAAACGGAAAGCTTTGAATGTTGATCTTAATGATTTCCCATCATTAGGATCAAGCCGTAAACTTGGAAAGATTGATGCATCAGTTGGACAACTAAGTTAGAAAAAAAACAAGAAAAAAAACTGTTAATAATCACAGAAAATTAAATGACAATAATTTTTAAATTAACAAGTATAGTAATTTTTTTACCCATTTGCATCAATAAGATATAAAGACTCTCCACTTGAGCTTCTTGCATAAAGATTACGAGCTGAAATTGCAAATGCTGATGTTATATCCAATATTTCAATTTTCATGGTTAATTCATCACCCAATGAAACCAGGGTTGCATCACGATCAGTTCGATCAAGAATCCTCATTACCACAGTTGGAGGTGCTGCAGTATTGGTAACAACCGATGGTATTGGCCTTTCAAGAGCGCTTTTACCAGTTTTTAGTGAACTAGAAAAAAAAGAAAGAAAGAAAATAAAAAGATATTAGCTGAAAGGTTTTTATTATTATAATAATTACAAAGTGGCAAGGAAAGTGCCTATGGCAATTTTGTACCGTGAAAAAAGGTCTTTTTTACAAGAGCAACAATATCAAAATAACGACCGAAAGAGAGAGAGAAAAAGAAAGAAAGAAAAGAAGGTTTGCCTGAAAACTAGTTAGCTCAATGCTTATAATGACACTCGGCTATAAACATATTTATTATCTACAACAGTTTCTTAACCAACAACAACACAATCCTATTGAACCATATAAAATGGATTCATCACATAATCAAAATGCTTTACAATCATTAAAACAAATTGTAAATTGACTTTACAACATCAACATCGGCAGCAGCAGTAAAAACAAAAGTATTACAATCAAACTGTTTAATAAAATTAGATGCAGAAGCAAAGATTAAATTAAAAGCTCTAAAATCTTACAAGTAGCAATATTTTTACACTTAATAGTAATTTACAAACATAAAAGATAATTTGTAAATGGTAATCAAAAAGGAGTTTGCAAGTGATGCACCAGTGTTAAGCCCTTTCAAGTTAATTTATTAATAACTCACGTAACATCAATTCCTGATCGCCCTTGATTAGCTGAGTGAAGTGTAACCGTCTGGTCAATGGCATTAAGTGAACACATCACTTTTATTGTACGATCACTGTCAGTCATTATGACAGCATGTTGTTGAACCACAATTTCATTGACAAAATTTTTTAGGCCCTGGAATACAAAAGTTTCACAAAAAAAAGGAGAGAAAAAATAAAATTACAAAAATGTTAAAGGACAAGCAAATTATAATAAAGATACAGAAAAAAAAGAGTCAAAAAAACGTATATAATAGGGTTATTGAAGGGCTATTCAACGGAATCAAGGAAGCATTTCAAAAGGACTAACAAGGGACAAAGATGTTAAAAAGGCAAAATGTTTTACATTAGGAAGTGAAAAACTAGATGAAGTTTATATTGTTATTGATAGGATTTGTTGTGTTAATTGTAAAGAAAAGAATGAAAAGGAAGATGAAATTAGGAAAGAGATACCTCTTGTCGAGTTCCACATCGAGTTCCAAATGATATTGAAAATTGCATCCGGGTTTGTCCTGTTCCAACCTCAAAACATTGAGCAGGATTTCCTTTGGCATATACTCGACCCATAAAGGGTGTATCAAAATTTAAGGTTAAAACCATATCTTGAGGATTGCATTGGACAGTAACTGGTAAGAGAGAGACAAAATGAAATTTTAATATTTGATATTAAATTGATATTGAACGATTAATTTACCTTGTTCACAGTTTCCTTTTTCACTGTAAATTGAGTGTCGTCTTAATTGTAAAGCTTTCTGTCCTAAACCGATTGAGGCAATGTCATAGCTTGATAGTAAACATTCACGAGAATAAGATTCATAATTGAGTGCTCGACAGGGAAACAAGCGTTCAGTATCACATTGACGTTGACAATCGGTTAATGAAAATGCATGAGTTACTCTATCAATGTTACCAGAAAATGTATCTGTGAAGTCTTTGTACTGGCAGCTTGATGGTTCTGTGTTTCAAATGATTTCAATAAAAAGTCAAGTTAATCAACAACAGTCAATACTTGGTTAATCAATTAGTTTACCTTTAACACAATGATTTTCAAGATAATCAATCTCTTCGGATGTTGCTTTAAAGGCACTTGGACGAGATCTTTGAGTTTCCTTAAATAATTTACAGATTTTCCGAGAATAATCAAAGGTTGCTGATCGACAAACAAAGGTAGACTCAGCTAAACAGTTATCTTGACAATCTGATCGTAAATCAACATTATGTATCTCACGGTCAGGTAAATCAGTTAATTGATAACCAATGATGCGTTCAAAAGACCAAAGACGTCCACAAGGTTTTGCTAATTAACAGTAAATAGTAAACAGTAAAAAAGTTAAACAAAAATTAAATTATAAGTAAATCTTTAATTAATTCGGTAAAACAGAAACCATTTCATTAGAGTATCTGTCTGTGTAGCTCAGTTAAATTGATATTTGATACACAAACATGTTAACTGACTCTGTTTGTATAACAATGATAATAATTTGTAAAGATTAATTGGTGCACTTTAAAATTGTTATTACAAACTGGATCAACTAGCAAACATTTTAAAATAATCAAAGATTTTGCATTTGCATAATTTATAGTTCCCTTGATTTTCACTTGAGATTGATTAATAGTTTAATTTACTTACCTTTTAAACAAATTTTTTCAAAGTAAGCAATATTAGGAATCTTTGAGAGAGCCAAATGATTTTCACCAGCCGAATCTTCCAGAAGAAAACAATGTTGATTAGGACCGTATTCAATTGAAAAAGCTCGACACCTATGTCCACGACGAGTACATTCATCTTGACATGCTGTGGTTATTCCCAAACTAGGCGGAACTCTTGATCTTTCCCGACGAGCAAACCTCAAATCAAATCCATACGTTTTTTCATATGTGAATTCAAAGGTTGAACATTTTCTTGGAGGAATAATTGTTTCAGCTGGACTTTTGGTGATCATAGTTGTTAAATCGATTGGAGGTGATAAAGGTTGAGATGGAAACGAGATTGGTGGAGGTGGGAAAGAAGGTTGAGATGAAGGTGGAAGTTGCTGGGTCGATTGTTGAGGTTTATCTGTTGTTTCAGGAGTAGAAGATACTCGACCTTTTCGAAAGCCTCGGCAATCTTTTTCAGCATACAAAGCTCTTGGACGGAATCCCATTGCTTCTTTTTGACTGGTTCCTCTGCTATCGGAGCTGAGCAAGCATAAATTACCTCCAGGAATGTTTGTCTGATCAAGATAAGTATATGATCGACAGTTGAACTCTTTTTGTCTATTGCACTCTTGTTCACAGAAGAAGGTTGATGAACCCTTCAACGCTTTAGTAACCGCAACTATTGTTATATCTCGTTCAATTGGATGAAATCTGCATGAAGATACATCAATTTTACATTGATTTTCAATGTAATCCGTTCCTTTGGTGAAAGCCAATCTCAAGGGACCCGAGTTACGATCTTGATCAAACAATTTACACTCACGAAGAGTTGCATCATAACTAGCTGACATACAATTAAACCTGCGCTCCTCTAAACAGCGAAGACGACAATCTGGTTTATGAAGATAGCGTATTATTGATTTAGGTTGAACACCGATAGATGCTTGATCAACAATACGATCAAATGTCCATAATTTAGGACACGTTAAATGTGAAGCAACACAGAATCCTTCAAAATAATCACGACCTGGAGAAAGTCGAAGGTCTAGTCGTCCGATTGATGCATTTTCAAATAACCCAAAACAGGAACGTCTAGTGTAATCCATAATAAATGCTGTACATCCAATGTTATGTTCACATCGACGTGAACACTCAGTTACTATCCCTGGATTAGATTTATCCGAGTATAAAAGACTGAAAAAACCACCAACTGGTTCAAAGCCGGGAATACGTTCAAAGGTGAATCTTCCATTTGGTCCACATTTAAGATTATTTGGTGCTAAACGCATAAATAGAAGCAACAAAAATATTAAAGCATAAAAACTCAATAAAAATGATAAATATGAATCAATTCAATGTAAAAAAATAAAAGCAATATTCAACTTTTTCATTTGGTTACAATTGATAAAAACTATGGAAAAATTAATGACAATAATTCGTATTGTCATCAGATATTTAGTCAACTGACCTGGTGATGGTGATGTTGCATTGGCAGAGCTTGCATTTGTTGAAGAGGATCCGTCTTTACTTGATGAACTAGTTGTTGATGAGCCATTTGTTGATGATGAAGTTGAAGTTGTTGGACTAAATGGTCCTGTTATGGTGGATGGGTCAATTGTTGGATTAGTTGGGCTTGAATGATCAGAGGTATTCGGTTGATTATGAGTTGTGGTAGGCGAAGACGTGTGATCTGTATGATCGCTATTTGTATTGCCATTAGTCGTTGATGAGGTTGTATCTGTGGACGAGGTTGAATCACTATAACCTGGAACAGTTGGTCTACCTGACGTGTTTTCATCGGGCAAGTTAGAGGTTGATTTAGGTGTTACATGAGTAGTAATTTTATTTGGATCGTCGACACTTGTAGTTCCTGGAACTGTGCTCAGATGACTTGTTATTGAATTATCATCATCTTCAGTGGTTGGATAATGATCATTAGGAGTTTTGGCACATCGACGTTCATAGTAAGTCATTCCAGACTGTAGTGTAACCGCTGAAGATCCACCAGAAGCTCGATCATCTCCAGACAGCAGACATTTATTATTAGATGAATAGAAAGCATATGAACGGCAAATAAATTGCTTATTTTCTGAGCACAATTGTTCACATACAGATCTTGAATTGACATCTCGAGATTCAACAACATCGGTATAAGTTGGATAAGCACTTGGTGTATTTTCATAAGGGCACTGTGAATGAGAACGGATACACTGATTTTCAAGGTAATTTATTTTCGGATTTTGATTTCGTATATAATTGGCAGGTTTGGTTCGTCTATCTTCACGTGACAGTTTACATTCCGTTGTTTCATCATTGTAAAGTGCTGAGCGACAGACAAACAGCTTTTCTTGTAGACAATATTCCTCACAGTAACGACGAGATTGTACAAAATGGTAAACCCGTTCGTAAAGTAGAGGAGTCAACTCATAGCCAATAACACGTTCAAAAGCCCAAAATTTGTCTTGACACATTGTTGCAACCTCAGGACCTCGAAGGCAAATCTTTTCAAAATAAGATTCCCCTTCACGCGGTACAAAATCACCAAATTGCCCTTGGGAGTTGCGATCTAAAAGATCACACCGAGAGTTTAAATAAGAGACGGAAAAGGCTGGACAATTTAAATTTGATTTATCACACTCATCACGACAAGTACCAGTGACTCCAAGGGAAGCTGTATGAGGCATTGGAACTGAAGTTGCCAAAGCTGACCGTAAAACCATTCCAGTAACCTTTTCATAGGTAAAAATACCATGAGTACAAGTTTCAGTAACACATTTTTTCTCTCCATACATGGCACCCTGTTTAACGGGTAGAGAGGCATGTGAAAGGGAAACGGAATCATCTCCTGAGAGGAAACACCGCTGTGAATCAATTGAGAAGGAGCGACAATTGAAAGTATACTCTTTATCACATTTGTGTTCACAATCTTCAATGTTGTGCGCAAAAACTAATGAATCCATTGTAATTACAGCAACATTTGGTTTGGTATCATATAAACATGCAGTTGGACCTGAAAAAAAAGAAGAGAATTTAAAAATTGTTAATTTTCTGTCTTGAATAAATAAACTGGTTAAAAATTGGGTTCTCCATAAATCTCAGCATAATCGGGTAATCTAACATTGGTTACAAATCAATCCAACAAAAGTGGCTTTGAATATCATTGTTTACCTGCGTAACCTTATAAAAAAGGAAACTTAAAATAATTTGTATTGTAAATTTGAAACAATGGGACATGAAATTGATGGTAATGGAGGAAAGAAAGGGAAAAATTGCAAGAGTTAAGAGATAATTGATTTAATTGGGAACAAAAACAATGTAGTAATTTCAGTTTAAATGAGAGACAATGAGGATCATCTGAGGGTGGGTTACTTTACTCATTTTGTCTCTTCATTCAATCTCTGGAATCGAAATTTAGGTCAAAATTTTGCAAACCAACATTCGAATCTATTTGCAACTTTCCTTTTCTTTCAAATTTTTTCACACACAATTGAAACAAAAGACTTTTTTGCTACAATAATTAAAGGTTAATCATTATTCTAATCATCATAAGGTTCGTTAAAATTACAATTTTGTATAATATCATCATTCAATTTTGTTTCATTCCGGTGTAAAACAAAAAAGCTCAATTTGATTATTTCATTGAAAAATGTTATCATTGTAATAGTGATGATGACAATGGCAAATTAATTGTTATCCCAAATTGCAATATTTCAACAGTCAACCCTTTGTATCAGTTGACCTAAAGTGTTAACAATTAAAACAGTTCATTTGTTACTCGATCTGTTGATATTATAATAAGCCTAAAAACTGGTTGAACGTTTCATGTCAACTGGTCATTGGCTTGGATAAAATTGTTAATTGATTAGTAAAATAGACATTAAACAATAGAGTTAAACTAAATGAGCAATCACGTTCAATTAAATTAAACAAACTGAAATGGTAATTGTAAACCATGTTGGTCAATTAAGTTGATGATAAAGGCAACATCAAGTGTTAAAATGAGTAGCCTTTTAACACTCTTTCAAAGGATCGTTTAAATATAAACTTAAACAATCAGATATTCAACGAGTTCATAATTGAAAAGCTCAACCATTTAACATAATTGTTTTTAAATCCAATCATTAGTTAAGTCTGTCATCAACTAATAATTGCTATCACTTTATTATAATTTATAAATAAACAAAGTAAAATTGATAATAATTACCATCTGACTTGACCTCAACATAAATCAATTGGGGAAAACAGGATTTGTAACTCAAACCCAATCCTGAAAAGACATTCTACTAATTTGATGGCATTTTAATTGCTAATGTTATATTAGAGCGAAATAATGAAATAAATTAATTGACCATTCATTTTAATGTATAAAAATGTTTCTGATAAAGTAATCAAATACTGGGAATATTATGGATGAGCAAAACAAATTTTTACTCAATTTTTTGACTGCAATCAGATTGATGTTTGAACATTAGCCTTGATAGTGTGTAAAATATTTGAAAAAATGAGCCACTTTTCAACCAGCGGAATGAAAATGATTTGGTTGACTTGATAGTAATTAAGGGATAAACCAACCTGGAGCTGCACATTGATTTTCAAGGTAATCTCGAGCTGATCCAAACACTAATCTAAATGCTTGTGGTTGAGTTCGCCTATCCTCTTTTGACAATCGACAGATTCGATTATCATGATCATAATCAGCACTACGACAGGTAAATGAGGCTTCCATCATACATGATTTGGCACATTCATCTTTAGATCCAATATTGGATAGTGTTGTCTCAACAAACCCCTCCAACCAGGCACCTTTGACCCTCTCAAATGCCCACAGTCTTTCAACTCCACAAACCTTTTGATAATCTTCCCGGTGAACTCCTAGGTAGCAAACCTTTTCAAATAAATTGGTTGTATTGGATGGAACCAGATTGGCTCTTCGATTGAGACCTTGTGAGTGAACAGCGTAAGCAGCACACCTAAACCTTGTATAATCTAGACCAAATGAGAGACAGGTTGGTTGTTGACGGCATAAATTGATACAATCTCGAGTTAAGGCTTGATCGGGTTGTCTCAATAAAAATCCGGCTGGACTATATTCATCATCAAAGTCAGTCATAGCTAGCTTTTCAAACGATTGGATACCACCAAAACAATTATCAGCCGATATTGAACCAACCAGTGAAAGCAATTGTATAAACAGGATCATCATGATAAACAGATAAAGTGAGTATTCTTTAGGTTTTTTGTGAGATGATAGAGACGATAAAGGTGAATGTTTACGATGATAATAAGTACAGCAATAAAAACGAAATTGATTAGCATAGAACCTATGTGAACGGCTTTTCTGTTTTTGCTTAATGGATGAATGGTGATGAGAAGAAGTCGATGATGCAATAAACATTCCTCTATCAGGCACTGATCGATGTTGAATCAGCATAATAATGTACAAGTAATTGTAGTAATCCAATAAAATCAGAAATTACGTTAAAAGGCACAAAAACACAACAACAAATTAACAGTTAAAAAGACGCGCCAAGAAACAGTAAAACAAAAGTGAAGAAAACTGGAGTTAAAGCAATGTTACTATTTTCACGCAATAAAATTGATAAATAGCACATTCGCTGTGTATTTCATTGTCACAAATATTAATTCAATCACAATATTTAAACTGTATATTTATCACATTATTATGTTGAGAGTTGAAAAATCAGAATTAAACAGTAAATCGACACTTATAATTACAGTAGCAAGACTGTGATTATTAAAACCTAAACAGAGTCACTTGTAAAGTATTAATAATAGAGAGACAAAATCAGGGAATGACGAGGAAGAAGAAAAAAAAGGATGAATAAAGTGATGAAGAAGAGGAGAGGAGGACGATGATGATATGGACGATAAAAGATGATAATAGGAAGGTAAATTAATGGGCGGACTGTTGAGCTTTTAAATTTTTGTGTTCATTAAACAACGACAATTCCAGTCTAACAATGGTCATGTATTAGAGTAATACTTTACTGTGGTTAAAAGTGTTCACTCGACTCTTCACATCCATTCAACAGGAAGGTAAATAATTTTTCGGGTGGAGATTTTATTATATTATTATTATCATCATCATTTTGTATTAATTGTTAGTCAACATTTACTAGCATTTTGTAGGTTATTTATCATTATTTCAGTTGCAACCTATCAAATACAGAAGTATCATTGATTAGCATTTGTATTCAATCTTGAATTAATTTCTCAATTTTTATTTTATTTCTGATTTTTCATCATTCGCCCAATTTCAGTCCAATTTCGATGAGCATTTATTCCTTGGCATTTCGTGATCTCTTGTCGACTTTTTGTATTAAATAAATAAATTGGCCGAATGTTGATCAAGTTCGAATAATAATTCGGTTCGATCATGATTGATGTCTTAAAATACCCATTTGCATTAAATTTTATGAATTCTGAACGAGCCATTGATCTAAAGCACTAACAAGATTTGAGAGACTTAAACCAAATCAGATGTTTAAAACTGAAGTTATGCAATTACAATCATTAAATTATTTGATTATTGAAATTCATGTCATCTATTTTTTTATTCTTACATTGAAACTTCAAGGTACTCATGAAAAAGCAAAATTGATTTTAAATTCTGTTTTTGAAGAAACTGGCTCTGAATTATAAAAATTTACTCACTTTAAGACTCACATTATCCTAAGAAACTTGTCTTACATAGATATTTGTCCAAAATCAGTAAAATACTTGTAATCGGATCAAAGACTAGTATTAGTTTGAAATACAATTATTTAAAATATTATTTCAACAAAGACAGGTTTAAATAAGTAGCAACTTTAGCTTTCCAGTGGCAAAGTGACTCTAAAAGGCTCATTTTACGCTTGGATAACTCTTCACAGGATCCCAGAAGAGATCACAACTTAACCTGATGCTCTTCATTTCATGAGACAATTATTTGAACCAATTCCAATAGAATCTTTCTCGACCTCTAAGCCATCTTCACCAACCTCAGACGGTCATCAACTCAATTTGAACGACCCTGATCCAGCGTCAAGTCTTTTTCAATCTTCAAAGATAGACCTCGTCTTTTCAACTAGAAGATAAAAAAACGGACTTAACAATTTGTGCTTCACAAATGGCAGAGTAAAAACACATTCTTCTCATGCGTATCAAACAGCTAGGTCAATCGGTGATCTTAATATGATTGGCCTTTCCCTCTTCGGTAACCAGGAGAATGCTCGTAGATCATGTGAAACTTCATCGCATCATTAACTGAGAGAAAAGTTGACAGTTTGTTGGACCAACAATAATGGCTCGATTTTTGAGATTTTAAATGGTAATCTTGCTTTTTTCACTCAGTAAAGGAACCTTTGACTAAGATCTTGAACTATCACATAAAATTGATATTGTGCGTGCTGTGAATGTTAACCATAAACAATGAGTTTCAAATTAAATAAATAAAGGTTGATTAACGAGTAATCATTTGATTCACTTAATTTCACTTAACGTTTTAGTTTTTGCAACATTAAAAAATGATCCAAGACAAGTTTTAAGAAAGTTGAGATTTGCTTTAAATGATAAAAATGAGACAAATTTTGAATGAATTTTTTGAAATACAACTCTTGAATCTTCAGTAGTCATCTGATTGCTAATTTTTATATGGAATAAGTTATTAGAATAAGAATCAATAAATAAATCAATAAAGTATAATAAGAAAATGTCATCAGAAGAAAGTATCTCGTGAAAATGAGGAATAATTCAATGAACAGGTCCATGGAACCGAATTGAAAGAGATCTTCCAAAAAATGAATAATCCATAATTGAGTGCTCGACAGGGAAACAAGCGTTCTGTATCACATTGACGTTGACAATCGGTTAGTGAAAATGCATGAGTTACTCTATCAATGTTACCAGAAAATGTATCTGTGAAGTCTTTGTACTGGCAGCTTGATGGTTCTGTGTTTCAAATGATTTCAATAAAAAGTCAAGTTAATCAACAACAGTCAATACTTGGTTAATCAATTAGTTTACCTTTAACACAATGATTTTCAAGATAATCAATCTCTTCGGATGTTGCTTTAAAGGCACTTGGACGAGATCTTTGAGTTTCCTTAAATAATTTACAGATTTTCCGAGAATAATCAAAGGTTGCTGATCGACAAACAAAGGTAGACTCAGCTAAACAGTGATCTTGACAATCTGATCGTAAATCAACATTATGTATCTCACGGTCAGGTAAATCAGTTAATTGATAACCGATGATGCGTTCAAAAGACCAAAGACGTCCACAAGGTTTTGCTAATTAACAGTAAATAGTAAACAGTAAAAAAGTTAAACAAAAATTAACAATTAACAAAAACCAAAAACAGAAACCATTTCAGTAGTGCATTCAATCATCAAATATCAATTTCATTGAATTACATGTTGAACTTTGCTTACATAATAACTTTAATGATCAATTGATGTACTTTCAAATTGCTGATACAAATTGGTTCAACAATACAACAAATTACACTGACAATGGGCAAACGATTTGAGTATCTCAATAGTTTACTTGCCATTTGAACAGATTTTTAAAGAAAGCAAATTTGGATTCTTTGAAGGATCATTGTAATAGCCATTTCAAAGGAAAGATCAAGGGATGAAAAATACATTGTAACGCTTTCAAAGGATCGTTTAAATATAAACTCAAACAATCAGATATTCAACGAGTTCATAATTGAAAAGCTCAACCATTTAACATAATTGTTTTTAAATCCAATCATTAGTTAAGTCTGTCATCAACTAATAATTGCTATCACTTTATTATAATTTATAAATAAACAAAGTAAAATTGATAATAATTACCATCTGACTTGACCTCAACATAAATCAATTGGGGAAAACAGGATTTGTAACTCAAACCCAATCCTGAAAAGACATTCTACTAATTTGATGGCATTTTAATTGCTAATGTTATATTAGAGCGAAATAATGAAATAAATTAATTGACCATTCATTTTAATGTATAAAAATCGCCTATCTATTATTATTTTGATTGTCATGTCATTTTGAAATGTAATGCAAACAAATCAATCGCAAAAGTCGAAGTTGACATTCCTTAAAAAGATAAACACTTGAAATGACTATTAAAATAGTGTAGTTACTGTAATAATCCAATAAATCAATAAAAAATGAAAAATCAGACAAAACAAGTTACGTTAAAGCAATGTTACTATTTTCACGCAATAAAATTGATAAATAGCACATTCGCTGTGTATTTCATTGTCACAAATATTAATTCAATCACAATATTTAAACTGTATATTTATCACATTATTATGTTGAGAGTTGAAAAATCAGAATTAAACAGTAAATCGACACTTATAATTACAGTAGCAAGACTGTGATTATTAAAACCTAAACAGAGTCACTTGTAAAGTATTAATAATAGAGAGACAAAATCAGGGAATGACGAGGAAGAAGAAAAAAAAGGATGAATAAAGTGATGAAGAAGAGGAGAGGAGGACGATGATGATATGGACGATAAAAGATGATAATAGGAAGGTAAATTAATGGGCGGACTGTTGAGCTTTTAAATTTTTGTGTTCATTAAACAACGACAATTCCAGTCTAACAATGGTCATGTATTAGAGTAATACTTTACTGTGGTTAAAAGTGTTCACTCGACTCTTCACATCCATTCAACAGGAAGGTAAATAATTTTTCGGGTGGAGATTTTATTATATTATTATTATCATCATCATTTTGTATTAATTGTTAGTCAACATTTACTAGCATTTTGTAGGTTATTTATCATTATTTCAGTTGCAACCTATCAAATACAGAAGTATCATTGATTAGCATTTGTATTCAATCTTGAATTAATTTCTCAACATTCCAGTTTCAATCTAATTCTCAATGTTAAAGCATTTTTATCACGAAGAAAGTGAAAGTTTAGCAATTTATATTTTTAAATTGCTTTTAAGGTGTTTAAGCTTTAATCAACTAGATGTTTGATCAAAGTGATGCTCAGTTTACTTTCAACCATTCATCAAATATGAAGCATTACTTTAAAGATTAGCAACAACTTGTTTTCAATATTACAGCGTCATTTCCTCTGTAAAAGTACAGTGGTCAGGGTCAGTTAACAAAAAAAGGGTCAGATATAAGGTAATTTTCAGGTGTTACCATTTCGAGCATATTGAGTTGCTAGAGATAAGGAAAAAAATTCAATAGAAAACTGGACAAAATGAAGTTCGTGCTTAATGGCACTTTTTATTTACTTTTAAAGAGCAACTATGAAAAAATGTCCGTTTTTTTAACTTAACCCTAACCATTGCTGTACATGACTATCAAGATCAATCCTTATTATGGATTAACGTTTTGTTTCATTTGTTTTTCAATTCGCAATAAAATTTTCAATAGCAAGTTGTTTCTGAGTTAAAGTTGATCAATTAACTTATTCATTGGTAAAGACAACTTTTGAGGTTGGCTTTACTTTAAAACATTGGCACATTTAGCTGAGCAATCAAGCGTTTTAGCATCTTAACGATTGACAAAAGGTTGTTTTTACTCGTCATAATCGTCATCTTTAACGAAGTGTTTTAAGTTAAGCAAAAAAAAAACAAGAGATGATGATGATGGAGTAGAGAGTAGAGCAAAAAGCCTGTGAAGATTAAATGATGAATTTGAAAGTAACATGTATTTATTAGTACAGAGCTTTTTCTTCATCTCTCTCTCTCTCTCTCTCTCTTTCTCTTTCATCATCCTTGTCATCCTCATCTTGAGCTACACTTGAATTGGTTATACCCTAAGGCGGTAATTAGGCCTCATAATCAGCAGGTTTGAAGGTAAACGCAAGGAGGACTGCACCCAGGTAAGATGAATTATCCTCAACATTAAACCAAAGTCTAGTCAACAATAATCTCACCCTCTTATCTCTCCCTCTCTTCCTCATCATATCATCTCTTTTTGCTTGTGGTTTTTGCTTACAGCCAAACAGAAGAGAGAAAACAAGTCAAAAATGGCGAGAAAAAGAAGCGAAAGTTTTGTAAAAAAAAAGAGAAGAGAAAAGATGAAAAGGTTCGCTCTGATGGGAAAAGATTGACCAAAGATCACAAGAGTACTAAGCCAATTGATCTGTGTTGGTTCAGTCAATGTAAGGTGACTGGATGAATAAAAGGAGTTTAAAGGAGAGGATCAAAATAATCAAATAAAAGTCTTATTGTATCAACAATAACATCATCAATGCTAACCAATGTTGGGTTTGAAAAGATGATGTGAGCAACAAAGTTAAAGGTAAACAAAATGCCTGTTTATTAATACAGTCACAGTCAGTCAGTAATGGAAGCCAAAACAGGGAAAAATATTTTTTTACCTTATTTTTTGCTTCTCTTGCTTACCAAACCACCCAATGTTTGTATTTGGATCCATTTTCAAGCTCTTTTTCAACCTACAAAAATATCACTTTAAATGCCTTATAATAGCATTATAATATTGGTTCCTCCTCATTCAAAGTAAATTGAGATGATGAACAAAGTGAGAAGGAAAAAAAAAATCTTCTTTCAAATTTGTGTTGCACAAAAACCATCTTTACATCATCAAATTTTCATCGTCTAATGGCAGTCTTCAAGCAAAACTTCAACCTAACAACCACACTTTCATCCCATCAAGACAACCATCTAGTCAGACCTTTTTACACATTCAATGATTTTCATTTTCAATCTAATTTTCAAGTTAAAAATTAACTTTCCAACTTCATCATGATAACCAGCATGATAACCACCTTTATTACCACCTTCATAACCATCATAATAATTATTTGTTGATAATCTAAGCATCTTTGATGGGCTAAAAGACATGAAAGATTAAACCTAAGAAGTCACTCTCTTCGCATTAAAAGTAATACATAAAGAGCCTTTTTTTCAGACTCAAAATCTTGCATATCTAATACTTGATTTTTGATTCCTATTTTAACCATCTTCATCCGATTATCTGATTCATCAATCTATTTTGATACTCTCAGAGTAAATAACTGTTCATTTACATAAGCTAATATGATAACCATACATTGTAGTAACCATTGAATAACCATTCAATTGGATCAACATCAATATCAATAAAATTGATGCATTTGTTACGTTTATAAGACTCTTGCACATTTTCAACTTTTGCTGGTTTATTTTTACACTCTTGTATTGTAATTGAATAGGCAAGTAAAAAATATATTTCCATCTTGTACATAACAATAGCATTGACTGTATGTGAACATGTCAATATGGTAAATGATTGAATATATTAACACAATGATATTACAGTAAGGTTTACCTCAACAACAAGAGTAACAAAAATGGCAACCATTCTTAGTGTGAAAAGGCTATTAATGGAGTATAAATTGGGCAAAAATTTTCATTGCCATTCAATAATTTCTTACCTTTTCAAAGAAACCCTCAAAAGTTGAGACCAAAAAAGACGAAAGAGATACTAAGAAAAGTTATGGATGATGAGGAAGACAAGAAATGGTGCAAAAAGAAGGTTAAAAAAGACTGAAAATTTGCAAAACCATTGAACGTAAAAATTGTATGTTTTTTGAACAGCGAAAGTAAAATTTCCAAATGAATGTAACTCAACATGATATCTACTCTTGTTATGTATTATCATGCTTCTTTAGGTTTTTATGTTGCTGTTTTGCTTTGCCACTTTTATCATCATCATCATCATCATTTTACTCCGAATCTTGAGCTTTTTTTCTCGAGCTTCTTGGTATAACTGGAAAAACAAGTTTCCATCTTCTTCTAATATTTCATTTTACGAAGGTAAAGAGAGAAAGAAAATCTTCTTTTCTTTTTTTTCTCTTGCTTTCCTCTTCTTCCTTTGCAATCAATTTAAACAATTTTTCAACACTCTTCAACAGAGAGATGATGTTGATGAAGATGATGTTAAGAAGAAGGTTGAATGTTTGCTAAATAAATAAATATTTAGCTAGTTTTGTTTCTGTAAAAAGAAAGGTTTATCAAGAAATTTTTTCTTCTTTTCTTCGTAACAATGTGAATTTTCATGGAATCTCTATGTAATTGGAGTGATAATCAATCGATTTTCCGTCTTCATCTTCTTCATCTTGAGCATCATTCTGATCATCATACAATGTCTTTTTAACCGAAGTGTAATAAACTTGTAATAACTTCTCTTTTTTTATTATTATCAAGGGAACAACAAAAATGAAAACATTTTCACTATTTTATGTCAGATATTAGACTGAAGGTAACAAATCAGAGTCTATGAAAGTTACTGATTACATGATTATGATGAGAGGTAAGGATGGGAATAAAGGTTTGTACTTTTTGACAAATAAAATAGCCTCTAAGCTCGCCTCCAGGTAAAATCCCAATAGATTTTAATGAATCAAAAAACTGTCCGTATTCCAGTTTTCATCAGCAATCCACTTCGTTTAGCCATAAAAGATCAACTCATCAACCTGACAGAGCGACTCTCTTCCCATCAAAAAAGAGGCTCAACAAGGCTATTTTACGTGAAAACCTTTTCTCCATTTTCACACTTTTCATTATTTTAATCAATACTTGAACCTTCATTATTTTACAATTAACATTTAAATACAACAAAAAAAAGGACAATTTTTTATTGATTTTTAGTGACATTTTAGACCATTCTTGTGGATGAAAAATAGCTTAATTGAAATGATCAAATGATTAAATAAAAAAAAAGGTAATTAAGTGAGAAAAAGCGCGATGTTATTGAAAAGAAACAAGAAAAATGTAAAACCTGAATAAACAGTGAACAAAACAAAAGCAAGTTTACCACATTTCTGGTTTACATTAGACTTTCTTTGGACTGTTAATGAAAATAAAAACATATTATTATTATTATTACCTTTTTATTATCATAATCATGAAAATTATCATTAACATTATTATTATTTAGATAGTGTAAAAGGTTAAAGAGCACACGAGGCTTAAAGGTTATAACATGTTGAGATGAGCCAAATAGTGCTAATTGCTATTCACGGTTCAATGTAATCCTATCAAGGTAAGGGTAAACGATGTAGAGTCAACGAGAAGGGAAAGAAAACACAAACACACTAATTAAACAGGTAAACGTAACACTGTAAATAAGAGGAAAAAGAAAGAAGAAGATGATGAACATAATGAGAAGGATGATAAAAGATAAAGAGGATGAAAAGGAAGAAGAAGAGAAAGAGAGAGAAGAAGATGAAAGATACAAAACTTGAAAGTAAGTATTTTGTTCATTTCACAGCATGCTTATTACATTTGTTACTGGAAAAGGTAAAGTTATGGCCCACTCCAGGTATATTCACAAGAACCCAACAGAGCCAAAGGAAAGGGCCGTCATCATATTTTCTCGTTTTCTTACCTTTTCTTCATCTCAACTCTTTTCTTTGTCAAAGGTTTTTTTTCACAAAATTTTGAGAGAAAAAAAGATTTCCAAAAAATTCCATGACAATTCAATGGTAAATGTAATTTTGATTAAAAAGTGATTGGTTTTTGTTTTAACGTTTTCTCAATCATTTCAATACAAAATTGCATGTTTTTAGGTTTGTTTTTTTCTCTTCTTCACCAGCTTTTCTTGTATCCAGAAAAAAGAGAAAAAATGATTCTATTTATTAGATTATTGCCTGAAGCAGATGATATTAATCACTCAATATCAACGCAATTTTCATGATTGATGTGCTTAAAATTGAAGCTACCAACTTTATCCATTAACAGAGGGAAATGTAAGAAACAGAAAGTTGCTAAAACACAAATAACCAAACAGATATTACCAGCAAGTAAACAAAGGAAAGGCACCAACAATGATTACCTTTAAACTTTCATTTATTGATAATTAACATGATAATGATAAAATTTTCACCATTTAAACAATCAAATGTAATTGTTAATTAAAATTAAAAAAGTGTTTGTTGAAACAGTTGACTGGTAAAGTTGAATGGCAAGATTAAATGACAAAATTGAAAAGCTTTTCCTATTGAACCAAAAAATATAATACAAATAGTCAGAAGCAAAACCAGATTGGCCGTAAAATGTTAAACCTTCAACCTAACAGAGTCAATCTTTTCCCATTAAAGTTAACACTTGTTAAGGTCGTTTTGCATGTTGATTGATCTTTTCATTTCAATTTTTAAGGTTCGTTTTCATCTTCACAGTATTTATAATTATCTGGATAGAGAGGAAAAATCTATCAAAACTACATGTAAATGTAATAATTGAAGATTGAAAGTTGCTCTACTAGTTTACAGTTGTGCAAAAACTCTCATTTTCACCATCTTTTCTCTTCTTTTTCGTCTTCATCATGATTCGTGCATGAACATCAATCATATCACCGATAGGGCATCTTATGACCTGATGATATTAGATTACACTTTCAAGTCTCACTACACATGGTCACAACACTGATTTGGAACTCATAAAGAATCCATGAAAAGATTTCATTGACACAATTCAAACTTCATGCTAATTCACAATTTTTATTCAGCTTTTTTTTGCTTCTCTTCACATCTTCATCATATTGATTGAATTTGAGTTTAAGTGATAATACAGTTTTAATGTGTTCCTTGAATATTGAACAGTTTTATCAATACATTTTCTCATATTTTATTGATGATACATGATAATTGTAAAATGCATGTAACGAGAAAACTTGTTTTTCATTTTGTCTTTTTTTTATTTCAATATTTATTCAGTCAATGTTTTGATCGATATCTTTTGCCAATCAAAACTGTTAGCTTTATTATTCAATTAAAAGGCCAGTTTGGTTTAAATTTTCAATTTAACTTCAAATAAAAAATTTATTTATCAATAGATATGGAAAAATTGAAATGCGCGCTTTTTGTGCAACAATTTTAAAAAATTACTTCCCCCTATTTTTAATCATATGCTAAGAGTATTTTTGGGTTTGAAAAGGTTTAATTTTTTGTCAATCTTGAATATTAATGTGCATTTTTAATTAATAACATAATCAATTCATATCAATTTAGATTAATAATTGTTGCCGGACCGACCCTATTCATTGTAAGTGTTTAATGGTTCAATGTTTTAAATATATGTTTCAATATGTAAAAATCTAATTTATGTTTTATGTGTCACATTATTCAGGTTTAACAAAAGATGCCAAAAGGTGTTGGTTTTGGAAGCCGCTGGTTATGCTGGCTTGATATAGCAATCGAGATTAGCGGAAAAGATTGATTTTGATTTAATCGTGGATGGGTACACTCTAATTTGATTAATCAATGAATCTTACATTCATCGGAAAAGATGCTCAAGATGATGGAGAATAAGAAGGATGAAGAAAAAAGACGGAGAAGCCGGTTTTTTTCTCTTTTTTCTTTTGCCATCTTCTTTACTACTTTTTTATCTTCATCAGTTACCTTTTTCTACCTGATAACTTGACATTGAAGTGGTTTTAACATGAAAATGATATTTTTTTCACGTCTTACTGGTACTCATTCACCTTTCTGAGCAAGGCAAACATGCAACTCAACCATGACAGCATTTACAGCATCCAAACTCCAGCCAAAAGAATAGTCAATATTTATTTATTTTGCTTAAGAAGCAAACGTCTTACGATGGTTAAAAACAACATCAACATAATCAACAACAACAAAAACATCATCAACTAAACCTCAGCTACAGCTACAGCAACAGCAACAGCGAAACAAAAAAAGCAAAATTGATTTTACAGCAAAAGTACAAACTCAAAATTGCTGTTCAATCTTACTGCGGACTAAACCAGAATTTGTTGGTTTCACATTTTTTCCCCAAATCTCCCAAACGTTTAAAGGATACTTTATTTTCGTTGACAAACAATCTAACTAGCTGATTAACTTTCACTGTCAGTATTTTGAGAAATGCTTACTTTTCATAATTAATATTGATGAGAAGTGATATTGAGAGGGGAAGTGAAAAAACGAAAGAGAAGCTTAAAATTTACATTTAACTCTCAATTCCTACTACATTCTCAACCATTGAGACCAAAATTTCAATCAACAACCAAGACTCTTTCATAACCGTTCAACAAAATCTGGTAATCCTTTTTTTCTTGTCCATCAAAGCTTAACTAATTGATTTAAACTTTCATTACAATTGTAAATCCAGGTTAAGGAATACACATTTTCAAAGTCGTAGTTATGGTTTCACCAATTAGCTATTCATTAATGTTAATTAAATGTTTATTGGCAATTTTCACGATACAATCTCATACTAAAGGAAAGCCAATGAAGTTTTGCTCCTCATTTTTATGATGAACATCAGTCAATCAATGGAAAAAATAAAGTGAAGATGAGAAAAATTGATAAGTTGATCGTTAAATCTCACCATCATCATCTTCACCAGACTAACCTTTATCTTCATCTTGAAGTTAACAATTTTTTTATCACCATATTACTAAGGAAAGATGAAACAACAAGTTGAAATAATCATCATGATTACAAGATGGATTGTCCAATGACCTTACCAGATAGATAATCAACTTGAATCAATCAATAAGCTTAGTCATGGAAAACAGTAACAACAATCAATGGTTGGGCCAACAACAACATTGTAACAGTTTATTATGTCGTCCACAAGAGTTGATTTGTGAGTAAACCAAAGCTTGGGCAGGTTCAATGGAAGTTGATCAATGAGGAAAACCAAAAAACCTTAAACTCTCTCATACATTTAAGCATCATCACCAATTTTTTTCTTGGTTTTACCTTTATCGCTTCAAGGTGTAACTGGGTGGGCCTAGGAGGATAAAGTCACAAGGAAAAAAAGAATGAACTTCTTTTATTAAAATTATTGTAAACATCATCTAATCATTTGATGATAAGTTGCATGTAACAGCCAAAGAAAAGGTGATTTTAAGAGCTTCTTCATTTTTACACAATTTTCATCATTCACTGCCTTGACATTTCCACCACCATCATCATCACCATCTTCACCATTTTCATCGTGTTCATTTTTGTTTCTAATTCCATCTCTTGCCTTTGTTGCTGATTCTCATCTCTTCTCCATCTTCATTTCTTTTTCATCTCTCTTCATTCCCTCTACTATTTATCTTCTCTTTTATCCACTTTCACAATCATTAGTAACTTGTTTTCCCATTCTCATCCTAATCATCCTTGCTCCTTTTACTCTTCACCGTAAAAGTCATCACCATCATCACCCTCCTCATCAGCAACGGCAACTCTCTGGTAACAACTACAAAGAGACAGCAAAATGTCTAAACCCAAAAAGAAACAAAAAGATGCCAAAACAAAACGATTAAACCTAATCACTTTTAATCAATCTAATCACTCATTTTCAAAGTGTTAATCTTAAACATAATATTGATGTGCAACATAATCATATGTTTGGTTAATCAAATGAAGAAAAAAAAATGATATTTGTTTGTCTGATGAACAAAACAAAAAAAATGTTATCACTATCAACATTACATTTTATTTAACATTCAACCTTTGTTACTGAGAAAAAAGGCAAAGAAAAAAAAACTATCGATAAAGTGTTTACCTTTCAATCAACCTCAATAATCATTTAGTTGATTCATCATCACCATCATCACCATCATCAAAATCATCAACATTATTCTCTTTATCTTCTTTCCAGTTTCATCTTGTCTGATCTTTTCACTTGAACCAGCTACTTTTACTCATCTTTTTCTCATTTCTTATTCTGATGTTCAACTAAAATCGATCTTCTCTTCCTTTTCTCCCTCCCATCATCATCATCTTCACGGCTACGTGCTCAAGGGTAAAGCAAAGGTTTTTTTTCTCAGTCAAATTCACTCTCACTTCATCTTGTCTTTCTCCTCTTTATCATCTTCCTCTTCCAGTTTCACTTCCAAACATCTCAAGATAATCGATTGGACTCTCTTCTCTTTCTCTTCTCTGTCTTTCTCTTTGAATCATGTGATCTTTGTCAATGTCTTCTTCATCATCATTCAAATGGTTCCAATGAAAAACAAAATACAAAGAAAAACTAAAAAGACAAAAATCTTGATTCTTAAAGCTAAAGTACTGAGGCGAGCTCAATTTATTGACAATAAAAAAGTGACATCTTAAGCAGTCTTAACGTTTGTCCAGGTACAAGTACTTAATCTAGATTGATATGAAATAATCTTGGTGAATGTTGATTAAAATTGATAAAAAATCTCATAACAAAATTACAAATATCTGACTTAACAAATATTACCTTTACATGCAATTTTACCAAATACTTGGTAAAGAGTTAAATCAAAAGACTGGACAAGCAATGTTGATTTACACAAAAAAAATGAACACTTTTTACTCAAACCTATTGAATTTACAATTTACTGTTCAATTGAGCTGAAAATTGAATGAAAAAAATTTCTTTATCCTGCAAAATGGTGAAATTATCAAAAGAAAAGTGAATGCAAGATAAATGTGAAAAATGATATTAATATTTGTTTCATTGTTTTCCCATTTTGTTTTGATAAAGGTTTTAATTTTGAAACAGCCAATTGATTATGTTTATAATAATAATCATTACAATCCAATGGGAATTATGTATAAGATGAACATGATAAAAGTAAATGAATAATTGTGGCTTTCATCAGATTATTACAAGATAATGATAAAGAAAGAAATTATTGCATCAATTTAACATATTACAAGCTCATTTTTTGGCCAAGTATATGATTTTATATTAACAACAATAATAATGGAGTAACAATGATAACAATCATTTTGTTACCTTCTGACCAGGTTAGTCTTGTAATATAATGAAGAGGGAAGAGGAGAAGAAGAAAGAGATGAGAGAAAAGAAGAGAAGAGAAAAAAAAATTTTGAGTCAAGAAAAAAGTAGGACCCATCAACAACAAACAAGGTAACAACATTCATATTGATTCATCAAATGCCCTTGGAAGACTTTTCCCCTTCAATTCATTTCTTGCCTTCTTTTTCCCTGTCATCATCATCTTGGTCTCCTTGTGTCTGTCAATTGGACCCAAAAAGAGAGTCTCTAGTTACTTTTTTTCATCATTTTCTTGCTTCTTTAACCATTCAAAGCTAGTTTACTTGAACAAAATGGCTTTAACCAAAGCACACTGTAAACTAGATCCCGAACCAGACCAGGTCAGGTCACATCGGTATATTGTGAACTTACTTGCTACTGTTCTTTGTTATTAATCTCTTTTTTCCTCTCTCTTTCTTCTTTTCCCTCTTCTTCTTCTTCTTTCATCACCATCTTGTTCCTTGCCGTTGCCTTCATCTTGTATTTTGAACAAAAAAAACATTTTGGACCCATTTTTAAAGCTACTTTTTACAAGGAAAAAAAGAGTAAAGAAGACATTTTCTCTCTCTCTCTCTCTCTCTTGTTTAAAGGTTACCAAAATGATGAAAATTAGGATGAAAATGGATGAAAAAAGATGAACAATTGTCATCATTTTTTTCATATTGTTTGTTACCCAAACATTTCTTGCTTTTCATTACCTTGTATCATTTTCCTTGGCGATTAACTTTTCACTTTCTCATCATCATCACCATCTTCATAATCATTTTCTTCTTCATCTTCATCTTTGCCCTATTTGCCATCACTTCCTTTGTCTCTGCTCATCTTTTTTTTGTTTCTTTCTTTCTTCATTTCAAGCTTCATCTTTTGAATGAGGAAAAACATTTCGAGCCTCTTTTTGCTTTCCTTCATCTTCCATCTTCTTTTATCTTCCTTTTTTTCTTTCTTTTCTTTTCTTCTTCTTCTCACTTTTTTTTCAAGCTTTTTGCCTCTTTGCACTTGATTAGAAGCTGATTATAATACAGAGAAATGGAAAGAAATGGAAAGAAGAAGCAAGAAAAAAGGAAAAACTGGTTAATTGTTAAATATGGCGTCACAATCAACATTATTGTTTTGACTATTTAACCTGCAAGTTGATTATTGTCAGCTTTTAACTGGTTTCCATCTAGTTGCGTTAACTATTAATAAAATTAGCGATCATTTTAGATCAAGAAATGTAAAGGAGCTTTCGAACCGTTTGATTTGGCATTCACTGATTAGACAGCATCGAAAATAAAGTTATACCTTATTTTTGGTATCTTTGCACACATTTTGATAAGAATGTCTTTCTTTTGCCAATTTACTATTCATTATTATCAAATATGCATAAAATAATATATTTTAATCAAAAAACTGGAAAACTTGTATTTAAAATTGAACTTTGACTGCTTCTGTTTTTTCAATTCGGTTTGTCCGTTTGTCTGAATGCTCTGAGAGCTCGAATATGAGAACTGTCGAAACATTTTGAGAAGCCGACTAAACATTATGGGAACATGTCTAAAGTCATCGAGAAATGGAGCAACATTTTTTTTGGAAGAATTTTGCTTCTCTCAACAGCCAATAGATGGCTCTAGAACCGGCTGTAGCGCCATCTAGCCTTGGTCTTTGTTTAGTCTCTTTGGTCTTTGTTAGAGCATCTCATTGATAGAGCCTATTTGTCCAAAAAATTAAATTCCTAGTTTCAAGTTTCAATTTAATTTTAAGTTTCAATTCTAAATATCATTGTAATATTTGCAAATATGTGACTAACCCGTGATTTAATTTAAAGATTCATATTAAAAGTTACAAAAGGAAAAGAAGCGCTCAACTGGTTGAAGATCCTGAATATCCTACTCACAATATCATACTCCAACACTTACCATGGCTAGTAAACAACGAGTACACTCTTTGTATTCCAAGGACTAGATATTCTTGTTGGTTAAATAGACCTTACCCATGTCAGTGTTGTAACAGCAATTGCTTATTAGTCTTTTTATTTTATTACCATCTTTTTAGCCAATGGAAGCAGAAACGCCGAGTCAACCTGAGATGAGGCATATGTCTACTTGCACAAGTGTAGGCACCGTAACTGAACCAGATTGCTTAGGGCCATGTGAACCAGGTACAAGTGTTACCTTGGAAGGTATTGTTTGGCAAGAAACCGAAGGAGGTAAATTCATAATTTAATTTTTTTGTAATTTTTGGGTGATTTTCAATGATTTACATCTGTAATTACTTTGCTTTTAGGTGTCTTAGTTGTAAATGTCACCTGGAGAGGTAAAACTTATGTTGGTACCTTATTGGACTGCACTAAACATGATTGGGCTCCACCTCGTTTCTGTGAATCCCCGACTAGTGATATTGAAGCTAAAGCTAACAAAAGTAGTAGGGCTAAGCGAGGTAGTACTTCAGTTGATCTGCGGAGTGTTCAAAGTAAATTACGGAATGGAAAAGGACGTAAAACCGCTAATTCAAGTTTTACTGTACCCGCAAGTCCAGTGAAATGTGAAGCGCCTGCCAGTGTCAATGGCAAGCGTAAATCTCGTCCTGATCTGGAATTAAGTCCAGTTCCAGAATCAGCTAAAAATGGTAAACGTAACCGTTCACAATCTCGGAATACTCCAACACCAAATGTGTACTCAAGTGAACCAACTACTCCAACAATGCATGCGCCACCCTCGCTGGCTTTAATTGAGTGTCCGGAGCCTAATTGTAGTAAAAAGTATAAGCATATCAATGGATTAAAATATCATCAAACCCGTGCCCATAGTGGTTTAAGTGAGCCAAAAAGTAAAATTGAAACTGATTCGACCGATTTTGAACCAAATAAAGATTCTGTTTTGCCTTCGGATAGTGAGGAAGCTACCACTGAAGCTTCAAGTGTACCACCTAGTCCATCTTCAAAAAATACACCCAAAAGTGGAACTAATAGTGAGAGTGCCAGTGATCCTAGCGAAGCAAATCGGAATAGTAATTTAGATAGTGCAAACCAAGAGTCATCGGTTACTTTTCAGCCTATCTGTGATCCTAAAACTGCCAATTCTTCAGCTGGATCACCTATGAGTGATGATTTAAATGATACTCCAATGGATTCTAGATATTCACCTCCATCCCCTTTCCATGGATCCACTGCGTTGACAACAAGCAACAGTATTTCATCTGGACTTGCAACTTCTACATCGTCTTATAATACTAGTAGTACTCCTAGTGCCACATTCCTAGTCCCATCTTCGGGTTCGCAAGGTACATTCAAGACACATTGGATTAACTATTTTTATCTTGGTTTAACAAAAATTGACTATTTTCCTTTTATTAACCTTAAACACTTTCTCTCAATAGGTAATTTATCAAGTTCTGGTCCGTTGAAGCCTTTGCCAAGTAAACCGATTTCAGTGGACTTTGCAAATTCTCAATCTGATAATGCTAAAAGAAAAAAATCAAAGCATAAAAAGAAGAAAAAGGATAAAGATCGTGAACGGGACAGGGATAAGGATAAAAAATCCAAACATGGTGAAGGCTCTTCTGAAGGAGGTAATCTACCTTTGCTATTGTCTAATTATCTAATTTTTATATACTCAAAGGATTAGCGGTCAAAAACCAATTAGTAATCAGATCAAGACCCTTTAGGGGGCAATCTCAGAAACAGCAAATTCCTTTTTTTGTGTTGAGGGATTCATTTATTTTCTTAATCAGAGAGTTTATCTTCAATTTGTGTATGACCTTGGGCTTAGTATTTTGGCATATTTTTTACTTTCGGGCCTAAAACATCTTGTTGGAATTTTTTACCAGAAATAGTAGCGCAGATATTCAATATGATGAGGCTGAATCACCTTGTTACAGGAATAAGGATATCCCTAAACCCAAATGGGTCCACTCGATATTATGCAGAGTGGATCCGAGCAGCTACATTTACAATGTAGTGTCAGGTATGGCTTCCACAACCGTTTACAAAAATGGAAAACAAAAGAGTTACATTTTATAGGGAAAGTGATAATGAAATTGTCTTGGTGAGGTTCAGGTGTCAGTGAGGGCGTGTGATATTTGCTCAGGTTGATCGAGGGAGAAAAAAAATCCAAAAGTTACTCCAGGCTGAATTTAATTTAATCTGATTCTGGCTGCAATGAGTATTTGTGCAATTTTTAAATTCTTGGTTTTTTTTGCACTACAGTTCTTTAAAGCAATGTGGTTTCGATATTCTAAAGAGAACATTGAAAGACACTGACTCACTTTGATTGTTTCGACTCATTTAAATGAAAATAAAACCATCTGATGAAATCACCAGGTGCATATTATTCAATAGTGATTCAAAATGCAAATATTAAACAAGAAAATAATTTAAATTGATATAGCAATAAGTGAGTTGAACAGTTTGATTTATACGCCATCTAGTGGGCTTCTTAATTTTAGGTTATTTCAACATTTTGGTTGTTCCTCTCAAGATTATCATTATCTACTTGCAAGGCTTGTTTAAGATGACACATCTGTAGATGTGAATAGGGATACTTTTTACGCAATTTCACTATACTATAAGGAAGGAACACTTTTTAAACCAAATTTTTTACAATCCAATGTTGATCTCTTTTAGAAGGCAATGAGAGCACCTTCCTTTCAGACTGGTTTCGTATTGTGGCACTTTATTAGACTCACCAATCATTTTAAATCAATTTGAGATATCAAATATTGAAATTTCAAAGATGCCTCAGCTACAAGCAGTAATTTTTCCTTTAAAACAAAGGATAAATTTCATGAGTATATCATTTTTTTAAGTCAATTCAAATCAATTTGATGCATCTCTATCATTTATAATTATTTACTCAACTTTTATCGATGACATCTTCGTTCATAAAAAAGATTTCAATCATTAGGCAAATGACTAATTAGATCAACATTTTTATCCAAAAAAATCTTTCTATCAGAAATATTTAGACTTGAAGTGTTTCAGAATACTGAAAACGCTTTGTCTGAATGCAGTTTATCCATCCACGCATGCATATTACGGAAATGCGTTATTGCGTTTTTTTATGAAAAATGCCCAGAATCTCTTATTTGAAAGTATCATAAGTCTCGATGCATTTTAATTACGGTATCTTTTTTCATGAATTTTTTGTTGGAATACGCTTTGATGTCCTTACCATTTCTCTTAACCTATAAGATTGAAATCCAATCATTCGATTGAAAATTCATCCATCCATCAATGGTGCTATTTTTTTGTTGATAGAATCGTACTTTACTAATCTAAGTTTTCCCCTTTTCAGTGCCTGGGATCAAAGTAAAGGTAGTTGGTTACCCCATGGATACATCAGGAACCAGCTCTGATTGCACTGGTCTAACGCCTAGTGATCAAGCACCTATGGATACTTCACCATCAGGAAATTCTTGTGGATCACCTGTAGATAATGCAAATTCTGACGCGTGTAATATTGAAAATGTTCAAAGCCCAGCCTATTCAGATATTTCTGATGCCAATGATACAGAAACTGAACTCAAAGCTAGTGGAAAATCGGAAGAACCTGTAGTTCCAGCTACCTCATCCAGTTCTGATGCTTCTTCTAAATCAGCTTCTAATAATTTTGGCATCTACCCTTTTTTCAACCAAACACCTTACATTCTTCCAGTTGGAGCAACCTCTGGAGATAAAACTGCCAGCCCACAGCCATACTCGTAAGTTACTTGCAACTCAAAGATAAATGAAATGAATGTGTTCGATTTCTATTCAAAATTTACCATCTTCAAAGAAAAGATAGTTTTATTTATTTTTAGTCGATGGATTTTGAAACTGATTATTACCTTAAATTTATTCTGATTTCTTTTTTTACTCATTTTCAATTTCAGAGACAAACAAAATCAAGATCCGTCACCCCAATCACAATCTTCATCAAATCAACCATCGACAGTGTCGTCATCCAAATCATCTCTGTCTTCATCATCGTCACAATCATCTTCTGCATCGTTATCTTCTCAACCATCTTCATCATTGTTACCTTCTCAGTCCTCTGTTCAACAGCAATCTTCTCAACAATCGACTCGTAACTCATCTCCTCCAAGCATTGTAAATCAACAGCAAACATCACAGCACCAATCACAACAGCAACCCGTATCGCAATCACATCAACCTCAGCCTCAATTACCGCAACCGTCATCGCGGTCGCAACCGCAACCACATCTACAAACACAGCCACAGCCACAACACCAAC
Source organism: Tetranychus truncatus (assembly GCA_028476895.1). NCBI lineage: Eukaryota > Metazoa > Arthropoda > Arachnida > Trombidiformes > Tetranychidae > Tetranychus > Tetranychus truncatus. The sequence goes on from CM052060.1 coordinate 20,465,489, forward strand.
AACAACAACATCAGCATCAACAAAAGCAACAATCGACATCGAGCTCGTCAACATCAACTCAGCAAAATCAAAGTGTCAACTCATCTGATAACAAGAAAAATGAATCTTCACGATCATCTGTTCCAACAGATCCTCGTAGACCTAGAGAAATTATCGATTCAAATGATAAAAAGAGAGATGATAAATGTTCCTCCCGTAATCAAACTTCCTCTTCAACCCCACCCAATAATCATGGATCATCTTCAACCCTTTCTAACACTAATCCTCCCACTGGTCCGGAATATGGTTCATCAATGCAAGGATCTCTTCCCTATCCTTATGGATTTATGCCAGGATATCCAGGATATTCACTTGATCCAGCTTACCAAATGCATTTACTTGCCAATGATCCTCATTATAAACACCAGTATGAAAGGGTTTCAGCTGAAAATGAGCGAATGTATAAGGAGCAACATTTAAAAATGTCTGATAAGGGGGATCTGAAGGAGCAATCACAGTTGGCTTCTAATGACAAAAGACAGTCTCCTGCGTGTATGGGCCTTGATTTAGCAACTAAATCGTCAAGTCTTGCGCCTCAAGGCGATCTCAGGATGACTCCAACATCAAAAGTGGATGCCATGTTAATAACCAATATCTCATCGAAAGATAAAATGGACTTAGATAATCGAGGAATCTTAAAGGATAATCATGATATAACAGTCGAACCTCAACTAATTAAAAATAAAGGACCTTTAGCTGGACCTTCAATGATGGTTTCCCCAGCTAATTATCCCAACTCACTTTATGATTCAATTTATGATAAATCAAAAGACGACATGAAAAGATTTTATGTCGTCGACCATTCTAAGAATGAAGACTCTTCACCTAGAGTTCCGTCTCTTTCAATACCTCATCCAAGTGGACCTCCACCATTAAAACGGGATGATTCTCATTTGCATCGTGATAATAAAATGGATTCAATGAAATCCTCTTCCTCTTCCTCATCCTCCATTTTGAATATACCGCAAGGCAGTAAAATTCCAATGTCTGTCGCCAGTAATTCTGTGATGTCTTCTATTTCAAACGCAAGTTCTTCATCAACATCTAGTCCCAAAAATGCAGCCCATCATCATTCATCAAATTCATCTTTTAGTTCCTCATCTTCCTCATCTTCCAAAAAAGATAAGTCAAACAATGATGATAAAGATAAAAATAAACATAGTAAAAATGAAGGTGTTAAACCCACCATGGAAACAACTGGGCCTCCTCCACCTCCAACAAGTAGTTATTATCTTTCATCTGCATACCTTCAACATCCTTCAGCACATGCCTCATTTGCTACTCACATGCCCTTTGACCCAAACCATCCCATCTTCCGGCCAGGAGCCATGAACCCAGCAGTTATGGGACATCCGTATGGTGCACCTCCATATCTGCACCCTCAAATGAGATATCATCATGGTCCACCAGGCTCCTCACCTGGTCTGGATATTAGCCACTTTCATCTTAATTAATTTAACCTAATTTAAAGTGATTGTAATCTTACCAATCTTTGCGGACAACACATTTAAAGAGTAAAAAAAACAAAAATCTCTTTTCTTTTTTTCTCACAAAATTAAAACATAAAAAATGCTAAAAAAACAATTGGTGCCTCTTGCATAAATGAAAATTATATCAACTTAATTAAAAGTGATTCTCATCATTTTTCAATGAAAAAATACAAAATTTAAATTGTTTACAATCAACTTATTTTCCGGTCTCGGTCATTTCAAAAATAACATCTACTTTACAATTTCAGCTTTTCAATGGCATCAAAAAATGAACACTGATAAACAAGCATTTTAATATCTTTTTTATTTCCTTTTCAGATTTAATCGGAAGATAAACCAGATGGAGTCAAAATCGTTGAACAATCAAAATCAATGGAATGTAAAATTACAATTACTGGTCAATCAAAGATGTTGCCAATATTTTTAAATGGATACATTGAATGGCTTTAGACGATTAGTCCATCAATTTTAGAATCAAATTCAACTCTAATGTTTTCACTTTTAGGGAAAAGATTTTTGATTGTGATGGAGTTGTAAATGGCAATTATTTGTATTACGAGCTGAATATCAAGTGTTTTTGTCTTATCCAACATCCAATATCTAATTATTACAAGAGTGCCTCTTATGATTCACCTTTGTTAACTATTAATTGACAATTTTGTTTCAAATTGAACCTCTTATTTCACGATATTTGTTTTATAACAAATGAAACATTGTCAATTAGTTCATTTAACTAGGTTGAAAGTGGTTGTGAGCTTACAATCGATTAATTCTTTACAAAATCATTTGCCTTTTTCCATTTTTTCGACATTTGTTTTCAAACAACATTTTCCAATCAAATTATTGAACAGGATTTGGTGTAAATGCGATCCAGTAAATTGAGTAAAACAATAATCGTAAACCTTTTCTGAATAGTTGAGCTTTTCTCGAGTTGATTAAAGATTAACAATTAATTTGCTTAAGTCTACAATCTTGTAAATGACTAGTTTAAGAGTAGATATTGCGATTATTGATTATGGAAAGGAGCAAAGATCATGTTAATGTAGCTGTGATTAAAATGAATCAATAAAATGTAAACTGAATGTAATTGACAGTTCAATTGAAGATTAATTACTGACTTCTCATTGAATCACTTGATATTTACCGTTGATTTGGCGGAGACAACAAAATGAATGAATTGAGTGAAGATATTTACTGATTTGCTATTTTCTTGGTTTGCTTTGGTTATTTATTTTTAAAAGGGAATCATTCTTGATTCATCTTTCCAAGTTAATCAAATTGATCATTGAATAAGAGGATTGAATAAGGTTGACTGAATGGAGGTAAAATGATGCTTATTCATTCGCTTAATAGCTGAAAGTAGAAGCAATAGTCGACCAAAACGAAGTGGACATGAAGTAGCCAGTGAATGAGAGTGATTATGATGACCATTATTATGAATAGATGTTGATGATGAGCTTGTTGTGTGTTGATAAAGTAACAATTGAGCTTGATCTTGTATCGATGCAATCTGATTTATATCAGTCAATCCGGTTAACTCTAAATAGGAAAGGAAAAGGCAGACAATTAGATCAAGTGAAAGTAGAGTGAAAATAAAGGCCGAATCAAGTCAATGTCAAGTGTATTGAAAAGAAATGTCAAATTGAATTATACTTTTTGCATTCAACCAATCTGATTAATTTACACCATTTTAATGTTGACATCAATTTATGCTAATTAATTTACTTCTATTTTACCCTTGTTAGTTGAATATTGTTCATCTTGATTTGATGTAGACTTGAAAATTGTTTATCTTTAGGTTAACTTTTCTGGTTAACTTTAAAGGAACATTTGATTTGACTTTTTGTTCTCAGGTTTCTTTAAGGCCTCTATTACATTACCTGGTCTGAAAAGCAGAAGGGCTTTTAAACAAGTGTATTCAATGTGATCCAAGTTGATTGACTCTATGTAATCAGCGACATCTTTTATCCTCCAGGAGTCAGTTAGATTGAAATGATTTGGTTGCGTTAGTAAGGCCGTTAATTCTGAGCTGGAACTTCCCCGATATTGCAATCCAGTTAAAAGAATCAAGTCAATCAGTGTTTCATCTAAAAGTATTTGTTGATCAGATCTTCGCAATGATTGAAAAGCGGGAATGCTTAAGGCCCAATTAACTAATTAATGAAAAACAAGAGATGTAAAAAGACAACATTACAATATTAATAGTTTTGTAATTGCGATGTACATGCGATGCAAATGCGATTTTTTGTTTTTTAAATAAAAAAATTATAATAAAGTCAAATGCTGTCTCAATTACTTTTATTTATTAATATTATTAAATATCATAAAATCCATGTTGAAGTCAAAAGTGCAGACATAAACTAAAAACTGTGAAAATTGAACTTCCTATATCGACTTAAGAGCAAACTTCGCCAGTTCTCGTCAAAAATTGTTACCCTTGACAAAGGAAACAATTTAGAGGCATATAGTGCATTCGCTTTGTATTATATTTAGCCAATTTAAATTGCTCCCAGTCGATGTAGGCATACACACCAGAAGAATGAGCAGTAACGTCAAATAAGGCGCAGCTTTGGCGTTTATTAAAATTTATACGCGCTACACGCTCGATTCAATTTAATTTCCGAAAAAGATACTTCAATCAAGACTCGACCTAATAATCACTTAATTAACTTGACCAATTCTTTAACCACTGAGTTGGTGGTTAATTTAAATAGACTTGTTTTAATTTTTGAAGTGTATTGTGGAAGCTGGCATTGTTATTTTTGTTTAGATGAAAATTTTTGCGTTAAACGCAAAAAACGCGAAGAGGCAATGACAAAAAATATGTGCATGCATAAAGGGAAACGCTTCAATTTCTGCGCTGAATTTTCTTCTATGCGTCTATTTTGATTCGACTGGGCTGGCTTTGGACTAGAGATTTTAGAGATAAGATTCGAAGAAGTAAAGCTTGGTGCAAGAGTATTGGGAAAATTCAAGTTCATTTTGAATTACAACCATTTGACTGTATTTATCAGGGTCTCAAGTGAAAAACAAATTGCTAATCCACTTTCATACGTTAATTTGACTAGAAAATTGTTAATTGAAAATTCTTTATTGATAAGTTAATTGTCGTATTTTAGACCATTAAAACTGAGAAACTAGTTGAAAATGAAGATGAAGTTCTCGTGAATTGAACCCCGAATGTTTCACAGAATACGGATCTAGTAAGTATTGATCTAGTAAACGAACTATGCGATTTATTTATGATTGTCAAGTGATCTTTTTAGATCATGTGCATTTTAATGCACACATTCAACATGCAGCCTTAATTTCATTCAATCGATCGCTTCTTCATGGTTTAAGCTTCAAATTTCTATTTATTAATACGTTTTGTAACTAAAAAGACACAATAAACACATTTGCAGCATTTATGCAAAAGTTTACGCAAATACTGAAAGCAAAATGACCAAAAACGGGTGAAAATTGATTTATTTCAGATTAAGATTGTGTAGAGTTGTAGGGAAATGAAAACTGAACCCATTAGTGCTTTTAAAAAGTTTCTCCAAACAATAGTTTTCGAGGAAAGCGAGTCCAAAGTTGAAACTTCGATCGCCTTTTCTTTGCTTGTGGAAGCAGATTTTTTCATGAAACTTATTTTTGAGATGTAACATTCAATTACCAATTAGAAAATGAACTTATTTTGTGGAATTAAACTTTCCGTTCTTCGTAAAACTGATAAATTCGATTTTCATTGAAACCGACTTTTTTCTGCGACCGAATGACTTAGAGAATTGAAACTTATTGTTCAGGAATAAAAATTGATGCTACACATTGACGATAGAATAATTTTTTCGGTGCATTAAAAGTTCTCTTGATTCTGGCCATTTTGTCCAATAACTTCGAGCATCAATATTTCGAGAATGGCCGCACTTTCAATCAATATTTATTTGCCAATCATTAGGTTTTGACATGAGCTATTATATATTGCAAAATAAAAGTATTCGAGAAACCAGAAAATAAGTTATAGCATTTAATTACTTATGTTGTCAGATTTGATATGTCATTTGTAAAGTTAAATGTTTATTAAAAAATGATATTCACTTCTCAGAATGATATTCATCATTAAATGGATAAGTCCAGATTTTAACCAGTATTCCGTCATAGCATATTATAGCTCATGTCAAAACCTAATGATTGGCAAATAAATATTGATTGAAAGTGCGGCCATTCTCGAAATATTGATGCTCGAAGTTATTGGACAAAATGGCCAGAATCAAGAGAACTTTTAATGCACCGAAAAAATTATTCTATCGTCAATGTGTAGCATCAATTTTTATTCCTGAACAATAAGTTTCAATTCTCTAAGTCATTCGGTCGCAGAAAAAAGTCGGTTTCAATGAAAATCGAATTTATCAGTTTTACGAAGAACGGAAAGTTTAATTCCACAAAATAAGTTCATTTTCTAATTGGTAATTGAATGTTACATCTCAAAAATAAGTTTCATGAAAAAATCTGCTTCCACAAGCAAAGAAAAGGCGATCGAAGTTTCAACTTTGGACTCGCTTTCCTCGAAAACTATTGTTTGGAGAAACTTTTTAAAAGCACTAATGGGTTCAGTTTTCATTTCCCTACAACTCTACACAATCTTAATCTGAAATAAATCAATTTTCACCCGTTTTTGGTCATTTTTCTTTCAGTATTTGTGTAAACTTTTGCATAAATGCTGCAAATGTGTTTATTGTGCCTTTTTAGTTACAAAACGTATTAATAAATAGAAATTTGAAGCTTAAACCATGAAGAATTGATCGATTGAATGAAATTAAGGCTGCAAGTCGATCTTTTAAATTAAAGTTTCTAAATTCGGCAAGGAATCTTTCGTTTCGGGCTACTTTTTCGATAATAATTATGTGCAATTTAACTGTTTAAATTAACTTACGAGTCGTAAATATGATTCCTGTTATTGGTGTTGGACTGAGGGGTGAATAGCAAGGTTGAGATAGATTTGGATGAGGTGAAACTGGTAGGAACCATTGTGACCAGGGCTGGTGCAGGTTGAGAGTTGGTTCAGTTAAAGAGGGGAAGATGATTGAACCTGAGCGATTAATGATAGATGCTGATGAGATTGGAGGTGATGATGGTGGTGAAGATTGAAGGTTAACTGGATGAGTTGAAGATGAAGTTATAAGTGTTTCACCCAATGGTGTTGACTTTTCAGTGGATCCAAAAGTTGAACAAGTTGTTGACAAATTGTTGGTCAAACTTGGTGACTGATGATGAGTTGATGATCCTAAACCATAAGCTAAAGAGTTTCCGGAAATGGTTGAAAGCAGGGACAAATGATGGTGACCCGAAGAGATGGGTGAAGATGATGAAGAGGATAAAGATGAGCCAATCAAGGGTGAACCAGATGAAAAGGTTGGTGTGGAAATGGTTGATATTGATGTTCCCACTGAACCAGTGTTGCTAGTTGTGGTTGTTGCTGTTATTGTTTGAAGTCGATTGCTTTTCCAATCATTTCGATGGTTTGGTTTACAATCATTTTTACCATTTACATTGCAATTTATCCTCTCATGTTGAACAGCTTAGTAATTGAACAAGAGAAAAAAGTTACGCTCAGAATATTTAACAACTATTAAAGTAAATGTTGACAGGTTGAAATAACCTAAAAGGTGTATTGAACAAGACCAGAAAATAAGAAGCAGAAGTACGGAAATGTGTTTCGTTTTCAAGCAAATTTACAAGTATTGAAAGCCATTGGATTGACATGTTTACAATCACTTGTGAACCTTTTACAGTAACAAAGTTATTGCTATTAAAGTCCATTCAAAATCCGTAAAATAAGATTCAAAGATACCCAAAAGCTGTCGATTTAACCCATCTTTATACAATTAATAAACACAAATATTGCCATTCTTAGTCTTTGGTTTATTTAAAATTTAATGTTTAGACATTTCAAGAGTTTCAATTTTTGCTTTTTCTTAAAGGTTTAAACTTTCACTTAAAGGTGAATTTGGCTTGATTAAAGAGACAATTAGTTAATCATTGACTTACCTTCTCGTCTCATGTTTACTTGAAGACATTTTTTGAATCGACAATATTGACATTGATTTCGCCGGGCAACATCTATTACACAAAGTCCACGATCTTTGCATTTATAAACTAAATCACGGCGAACACTTCGTTTAAAGAAACCTCTAAGAAGACAATTGAATTAAGAAAGGTTTAGACAACAATTAAGGTAAAAGTTACTCACCGACAACCATCACAACTTGGTACACCATAATGTCGACCTGAAGCTCGATCACCGCAAATTAAACAAACTGAACTGTGATTTGATGAATTGGATAAAGTGAGATTACTGTTATTGATGTTACTGTTGGTGTGACTAGTTGAAGTTAGATTAGCTTTGAGAAGTTCAATATCCATTGGAGATTGAATATCGATGGGGAAACAGGATCAAATGGAGCAAAAAAGTGAATTAAAGTCAAATCAAGATGAACTCGAATTTGTCAAAATATCATCACTCACTCTCCTATCATCTTTATCTTCATCATTACATTCCATGGGAAGTGAGACACTTGTTGACACTCTTGCTCCTTTTCATCATCTTTCCTCGTCTTCCATCATTCATCATATAGAGTGAGTGTGAAGATAGCCTTTTCAGGATCTCTCTTGTCAACCACAATTGGACTTTAAATGGCCTTTACTGTTTTGCCAACCTTTGCTGTGAAACAGGAAAAGTTGAAAGGCAAACAGTAAATGGTGAAAATCAATTATACCAACAATTAAAAGTTAAATTGATCAGAAAATGAAGAAAAGAAAAAAGTTGAAATTGAAAAAAAAATCAGATGCAATAGTGAATCAACTTGAGTGACATTTTAACCCAACAAATTGTTCAATTTAAATGAAGCAGGGGGTCCTTTTTGATTATTAGGTAGTCATGTTGACAAAGACCATTGGAGTGGAAGACCAAGAAGAGAGGCTAAAAGAGCGATTATTAGGATGATAATGAAGAAGATGACCACTCTTTTTTTCTCTTGCTTCCCTGTGCGTCTGAGTTGAATGTTTTCAGCGTTTCTTTGAGCGCTTTTACATTGGCTTTGGATTATGTTTTGCTGGATGAAAACGATTATTTACAACTTATAGTGGGATAAGTGGCCAAGAGGGAGGAGGAAGAGGACAGAGAAGGAGGAGAAATGATCAAAGGCAAACAAACACCTTTTTCACCTCTCTAAACAGCAGTCAGATTAGTGCCACTAAAGGTATCTTCAAGTATCCTGAAGATGATGAAAAGGAATTTGTAATATGGAAAAAAAAAGTTTAGATTTTTTTGTCTTCTCTCTTCCTTTCATGAAAATATACATTCGACGGAATGAGAATATTTCCATATGCTTTAAATGGACTTCCCATGTTGAAGATGAAGGGTTGTCTTCCGATTGTCTTCAATGTTGTTGTCTTTCAATCTTTTACTTTTTCTCCTTCCTTTTGCTTCATGTCTATTACAGATAAACTGGATCAGTCAATCGTCAAACGAACACAATTAACACTTCAACACACAACAGGGAATCTCAATTTTTAATTCACTCCCTTTGCTTTACTTTTTTTGTTTATATCAAATATATTGTTGCTTTTCATCATTATCAACTTGTCCTTCCTCTTATTTTTTTTAACTCTCCATAATCGCCAATGTTTCACTGACTTATTGCAGCTTTTCATTGATTTTCATTGGACTTTCTTTTGTTGTAATTTGGATTATCGAAACTGGTTAGTATTTCAATGTGCAATCCTTGTGTAACTTTTAAATCTTTACAGGATTTTGTCTTTTTATTTTCTCTTAATCTTCTTTCCTTTCGCTTTTTTTCAGTCAATATGATCTGGATCAAGTTGAAAAGGTTAGACCAAGAGACCGATGAAAAAGGCATTAATGTCCATGGGACCGGTCCATATTGCATGCTTGTAAATGTTGGCAAGAAAGCAAAATCAAGTGTATCTTTATCCTTTTCTTGATTTACTTTGCTCATAAGCTTGAACTTTCTCCACCTCAACTCCTCCGTAATTGTTAAAACATGTAATACCAGTAGGAACCATCCTTTTTTGATGCACATTTTCCCATAGCTTTTTGGGTGAATATAAAAAAGTGACTTCATGTTGACATGTTGAACAGATAAAGATGACAAGGAAATATTTACTGTACTTGATAACAGTTTATTTACTCTCAATCAATACCCAAATTTCAATTATTATTGATTATTGCCATTATTTTTGACCATTCCGATTTAAAGATAATAATAATATTAATTTGAAAGATAATAAAATTTCAATGCGTTTTCGTGATAATTTAATGAAATTTTTTTTATTTGCACTCGGTGGACATTTTAGTTTTGGTCTTATAAATGGACTAAATTTACATCGATTGATATATTAATGAAATTTATAAATTTGAAATAATTAGAAATTGATTTTGTTTCAGTCAAATAAATATATGTTCAGATTATTTCGTATTTTGTAAATTTGACTTGAATTATCGTTGTGCTTGATAACCCATTCTCAATGGTTGTGATAATCATAACATATTTATTTGCGAATATCCAATTAAACGTGATTAGATTTAATTTATTCATTTATTTATTCCTTTCTAGCTATTTTCAATAAATTCTATGTACACCTCCAATTATATGCTGGTAATGATTCGATTCTTTCTATCCTTTTTCTTGCCCATTTTAGCCAAACAAAACCAATCAGAGTTAGTATAATGACTTCGATATAATATCCATCGACAATGGTGTCACATTGTCCTCCGGCTGCTACACAAGATGATGCTGCATCTTTACTATTACAGGAAAATCCATCAACAGAGCAACTCTTAATAGTTGAATAGTCGAGTAGCCATAAACTGATAAATGAAGGCCAATTTCCTCCCAAGTTGGTGATTGTATTCAAAAGTGTCATATATGTTCCACCGATAGAAGGATCACTGATTCGAGAGTGGAAAGATAAAAGCGCTACATAAACACAGTAGATGGTGACTTGATGAAGACCAGAAGCAACAAGAACTATAACATAATAATAACTAGGAAATGATTTAGTAACTGGATCATGAACTTGTTTGGTCCAATACAATAAAAGTGCACTGATAATACCACAAATTAGTCTGAGAAAAAAAATAAGTCAAAGGTTAAAAAATAATAAGATAAATCGATGAAAGATTTTCATTCGACAAGACTATTTACTCACCTGTAGGGGTATGACTTGATGAATATTTTTAAAGGTTTTGGACCTTTTGTGTATTTACTCAGATACCAAGGTAAAATTATCTGTAAAGGTATCAATGGAACACTGAGAAAGGCTAAAGTTTCTTTAGATATACCAGCTTCAGTAAGCTTTAGCGGGGTTCCGGAGTCAGTGATAGCAAAGGCAAGTTTGCAAGTCAACAAAATGATAGCAAAAGATCGAATACTTTTAAGTTTTAGAATTTTAAGAAGCATTAGGTAAGTTCCTAAGACGGTTTCTTCTGCAGCTAGCTTGCTTTTTTCAGTTTTTTCACTCTTAAATAACCATACCAAGCTAGTAGTTACAAGGAAAATAATGGACCAAAAATATAGAAAACCTAAAGAAGATGTAAAAATAAAGTTTTCATGTTAAAATAATGAATCAACGCAAAATATATCTAAATATGTCAAGTAACTAACCTGAGAGAGTTATCATCCCAGTGTCTGATGGAATAGTTCGCAAATATTTGTTGCATACTTCAGGAGATTCTAGACCAAGAAAAACGAGGTAGCCAAGAGAGAAACCGATTGTTTGACCAACAGTATTACATGTTGATCCATAGACAACATTTCTCTTAGATAACATGGTTAAAGCCCATCCATCAACAGCAATGTCTTGCGTTGCACAAAGGAAATTGAGGAAAAAGAATACACATGCAAGAATATATACATGAGGAGATCCTGGAATGACGGTCGATTCTGGCGTTGATTGACCAGTTTGATCTTTCGGCAGAGGACCAAGTAGATCATCAATTTTATATGAAAGTAAAAAAAGAGTTAATCCAATAAGATACTGGGTTGGTATGAGCCATGATTTTCGTCGACCAAAACGCTTGTTATACACAGAATCAACCAATGGAGCCCATAATAGTTTCAAACTGAAAAATTAAGATCGGAGAGAGATTTTATCACATATTTTTTCAAAAAATGATCCAAACAGAATATAAATAGAAGAAAAAACTTACCTGAAAGGCCATGTACATAGACTAAAAATAGCTTGCTGAGAATATGAGACTTTGTAATTCTGTAAAATAAGCGGAATACTTCCAGCAAGACCTAATGGTATTCCTTGCAGGATGTAGAGTACAAGGAGAATAAAAATAGACCCATAATCACCTGATAAAGAGGTATTAAAGGACATCGATTTGTGATCGGAATCACCCTTCTCTGCATTTATCAACCTAGGGTCAGATTTTTTGTCAAATGTAGATTTATGTCGACGTAAGCCATCTTTTGAAGCATGATTCATTATGTTTCATTGATGAGACAATTTTACTAAATAACACAGCTAATGAAGAGTTAGCAAATAAAAAAGGTAAACTACTAAATCAACTAAAATGATTAACTAAATCGTTTTATCATCATGTCACACAGAAAGGATTATGGTTTGTTTACACGTTAACAAGTTTCATTGGATGCACGGGTAACCATGCAACCGCGGTTATTTCAAAATTCATTTATGGCAAAGTTCGGAAAATCAAAGTTGCATAATTTAATCTAATTGAGATTTGCATAATCCTAAATATCTATTAATCATATTCTGCTTAATATTTAGCTTAAGAAAAAGTCAACAGCCAGATGAGCACCAAATAAACATTTTTAATCTAACAAATTGTAAGTTAAAAGTGCAGTAATGATTAATTTACTATACAACGTGATGAATAAAAAAATTTCATAACACAATCGAATTCCGCTCAGCGTGTTGGTAACCTTTTTTAACTTTATTTTATAATTTTTTATCATCTTTTTCATATCGGCTGTAAAGTGTAACACCAACAAGAGGTTGGTCTAATTTTTCAAATGAAATCGACGCAACATTATCTTTGTGAACATAATTCCATTTCGATTTAGCAATCAATTCAAAATTATTGGTTACTACACTTGGAATGCTAAGATTACCAGCAAATGTACCGGTCAATTTGACATAACTAAATTGATCGGTTGTCGTATAAGCATAATCTGTTTGATTATAAGCGACTAGACCACAAAATTGCTCGCAAATTTTGGTAGTTGGTCGAATCCACCTTTTGACCAATAGATAAAAAGTTGAAGTAAAACTTGCTTTTGTTAACGAATAAGTTAGCTCACAGCAAACTGTTTCAGTGCAAGAAACAATATTATCAGATTGATGCGTTAGTACCGTATGATTGAATATATCAAGCGCCAACTCCCAAGGTATGTAAGTTGAAGCTTCACCGGGTGCATCTAAGTGTTCAATAACTTTAATAAATCTACTTCCAGGTTCAGAATCTTCGTCATTTGGGCTTTTCCGTGACTTTGGAATATCAGCAATCAATAATCTGGATCCACTTCTTTTTACATCGGCAGTGTAAACAATTGGACCTTCACCAGCAACATAAATTCCTGATCCTAGAGCTCCATTAACCAAGTCATTAACCCCAGCAGCTATCAGATTAACATTATGTTCAATTGTGAAACCAGATTGTACTCGGTGAGCATTTAAAAATGGAAGCTCATCTATCCAATGAGCACCAAATAAAATAGTGTCAACGGCTTCATCATAAATCAAACTCAAAGCTGGTTGCTCAAAATGAATATCAAAACATATGAGGAAACCAAATTTACCCAGTGGAGTTGAAACAGTTACAATCTCTGGAGCCTTTGGAATGTTATTAGCGGGTTCGAAAAAAAGATGTGTTTTGTGATATTTAGCAATCAATTTACCAGTCGATTCGAAAAGTATCTGTGTATTATACAGGTAATGTCCATCTTCTGGACAATCGGGATCACTTAAAAGTGAACATTCTATCTTTTCGCCTAAGATAGCAGCAACGTAAATTTTGAATCCACGAGCCAAACAACTTAATGTATGAACAATTGGAGACGAAGAAGGACTCGACTCTTGATCCCAATCTATGCACGGAGTAATTGACGCATTAGCTTCAGGAATGTATTCGTAATTTAGCGATGCGATAAGACGATTACTGGCACTAAATAAACCAGACTCAGGGAAAACTATTATTTCAGCTCCATCATGAGAGGCAGCTCGTATTGCTTTAGCATAAGCTCTCAGATTAATTTGTTTGACGCCAAGTTGGTCATCAGTCAGGTTGGTGAATCGTTGGTATTCGTAAACAGCAGCTCGAAGTGTTGAGTTGTCCCGTTTGTTTGCATTATCAAAACTCGGTGAGATACCATAAAGAAGACAAAAGGTCACAACTACGAGAAAGAATACAAAACGAAACATTATTAAAAACTTGACTAATCTAGTGATTAACAAGCAAATAGTGTCATTTGAAGGTGCAGAATTTTTATAGAGAGATGACAGGTAGAGATTTTTAAACATAGAATTCCCGATGATAAGATAATGATTTAAACACACTATAATATACCGAGACGAAAAATTACCTCACGGATTAAACCCAAATATTATCACCATGTTATTTTATGTTATTGTGACGTAACGATCAGGTTTTTGTGGAGTGAAAGTTGAAACAAGGGAACTAAACGGGCAATTAGTGGTAGAGAGTTTAATGTTTTTTTTAATGCATAAGGTAAAATGGTGAATGAAATGGACAGGAATGAAATGATGTAGACTAGACTCAATATCATTGTAAATTTGATATCTTTCCCTTCACACAATGCGAATAACAATCGCATAAATAAAGTTTAATCTGTTTTTATGATCAAATTAGAAGAGATTCAAAAAATCAAACGTATAACAAAAAATTAACTTACCTGGAAATGAGCCTAGACGTAATTGATACGTTTTTTTAAATGATTCACGGATACTATTGAATCTAATCTTGATTCCTTGTTCCAGTTTCTTGTTAAAATCAAAACAGCTACAAACTGAGGCTAGTTAAGTCGAGCGATCAGGGTACATGAAGTTTATTAACCAACGATGAGGAGGAATTCATCTCTTGTTTTGATAAGATTGTTTTGATTGAAGCTTGAAAGACGATCTTCTTTTTGATGCCAATCATATTACAAAGATGGCGTTTCTTTAACGTGATGAGATTTGAATTGGAAAATTTTAATCAAATCAGACTAAAATTAGTTAAATTTTTGCTCAGTTTAATTTAAATAACTCACAATTTTTAATTTTAAGAAGTCTCAAGCCCTTAATAGGGTACTGCCATCTACCTAATTTTTTGCTGTAACACACTTCACTCTTGTTTTTCAATCTGTATTTGTTAAGAGGCGTTTTCATCTGTCAAATTGTGCTTTTTTATTCCGAATTATTGAATTAATACAACTTTAATCATGGTAAGTTAATTGTTTTGTCCACCATCAACTGCTCACAATCACTAAAACAATCTTCCTTATTTCAAACATTCTCTAATGTATCTGTTAAATTGAAGATGTCAATTTCAATCTGCTATCCTAACCATTTTCATATTTATACTTGTTTACATCATGTTTCTCACTGTGTTTGTCTACACTGATTGTCTTTCAGTTAGTCCTAGTTCTTGGTGATACTCACATTCCATACCGATCGCATAATCTTCCAAGTAAATTTAAGAAACTGCTGGTTCCAGGTCGTATTCATCATATTCTTTGTACCGGTAACTTGTGCACCAAGGAGACTTATGATTACCTGAAAACATTAGCTTCTGATGTTCATGTTGTTAGAGGAGATTTTGATGACATTGGTTTAAATTATCCAGAGCAAAAAGTTGTCACAGTGGGACAGTTTCGTATCGGACTTTGTCATGGGCATCAAATAGTACCCTGGTCAGACTCAAAGAGTTTAGCTCTCCTCCAAAGACAACTTGATGTTGATATACTCATAACTGGACATTCCCATAAATTTGAAGCCTATGAAAGAGATGGATGTTTCTATATTAATCCAGGATCAGCTACCGGAGCTTATGGACCTCTTGATAGGTATTATTTACAATTTAATCTTGTGAATCTTAGCTGACTGAATCTTTTTCTTCTGTTAATAGTAAGGTTATTCCGTCTTTTGTGCTAATGGACATTCAATCAACATCGGTAGTCATCTATATTTACCAGTTGATCGATGATGAAGTGAAGGTCGAAAGAATTGAACACAAAAAGCCATAGTTCTTAAAATTTCTAACATGAATTTCCTGTCAATTTACCTGCTGTTTACATTTTTTGCAATCTCTGTAAAATTTATCTCGTTATATTAACAAGTATCAAAAAACGGATAAAATATTCGAATGATATTCAAGTGATTGTGATTTTTTGATTATCAAGTCGTGGATTAATTTCTTTTTATTATTGGAGCTTAATTTACACTAAATCTGCTATTCGGAATCAAAAGGACAAATAATTGGATCGATTTATGCCTTTTATACTAAATACGCCTAGCTCTAGTGATATAGTAATCTTATACAGGATTGTGCCAAGTCAATAATATTGAGAAACTCACAGTTCCAAATCTATATTTTCTCAGTTATGAAATGAATTTATTCATGGTTTATTCAAATTTTTCAACTTTATTCAATGTTACCACAAATGAAAGAGTTTTTCATTCTCATGATTTACACAATATATTCATTTATGGCACAATATTCACGGAATAGACGCAATACTAGGATTTAATGGAAACAAAATGATTTCTGAACAAACTCAGAAGGACAGATAATAGGAGATGTAAATTTTAAATAATGATTTCAAGGGATTTTCAATGAATGTTGAAATTGTGGTTCATGGTCAAAAGGAGTACAGTGAAACACAAGTTACATTAAATATCCATTGAATTATAATAATAATGTCGCTGAAAGAGAAGAACCAAAATTGATTAATTGCTTAGTTAATCGACATTTTCCCAGGGAAACAATATGTTTTAAAATAATTCCAATGATATGTATAACAAGAAAAGGAGTTGAGTTAACAGGACAAGTTTCATGGTCAGGTTAATGGACAATATAATTTTGTCTTTCTGTGTTGAACAATTGAAATACTACATGTTTGTTTCAAACTACACTGATCACTAAATTACAGAAGTTAATGATCGACAAATTAAATAATCTATTATATATTGGGAGAAGAAAAGGAATCCATTAATGGTAATTAAAGGTACAATCAATAGTGATACATGGTTTGTAATGAAAGTAAGTAATGAGTAAGTGCAAAAGAGACAAAAGATAATACTGAGTTTATGTTGTTTTTGGTCATGTTTGGTGCCCTTACAAACACTGGCCATTCCTTGAAAGGTCAGGCTTCTCGGTTAAAGGTCCATTTGGTCCACGTATCACTAGCTTTTTAATTGTAATATGTACTGACAATACATTAATGAAATCAATACACAATACAGGCTTAAAGGTTTGGTTTACAATTGGAGAGGAAGGAGAAACAAGGAATAACTAAATTATTAAAAAATAAACAACAATCAACAGTTTTACTCTTGTCAACAAGTAAATTGTTGATTCATTTCAAGGCAATTCCAAGAGTCTTTGATGAAAAACAATTTAATCCAACTGATTACATGATATAACTCATAAATGTGTAAACACACAAACCTTGCAAAATAAGGAGAAACTTGAACAAAACAAATTTACATTTCAAGTTAAAATTGGCTCAACATGGACTATGATAATTAATAATGTTGACTCAATCAACCGTTGATTGTAACGAAAATTATATCTCATTTAACAATGGAAGTAATCAACTCTTGGAAGATAATAATTGCTCACTATTTTGTTAGCTCTTCATATAACAATCATACTCAAGGTAAAGATGATAAAAAAGATTCCCGAGAAATAAAATGTGTGTCTCATGGTAAAGGTAAAATACATTAAGAAATATCAATGGTCAGGAAAAAAAGGGTTTTTGGGTTTCCAGGTTTTTTTTTGGTTTAAATAATTTTTCACTTTCTTTTCTTTTTAGGTTGCATCGATCAAAAGATCGATTTTGTTTGACCAAGCCAAACTGGTTATCCTTTATCACCAGCATCATCTGGATCTTTGAGGGAATGCCATTGAGCAATGGGTCGTCTAGGTGAGGCCAACATGTCCATCCAATGACGAAGCTCAGTTCCAGTGGCATTGCATCCCAGAACAACCTAAAGGGTAACAAAGAGAAGAGTAAATATGTTTGCCCTTTCAACGTTGATTTACTTACCTTTCCAATCGGCTCTGATGTTCCAATACGATCATAATCGACAACTGTAATTACCGTTTGAACCTTTTGTATTTGCTCAAAGGGAACTTCAAAGGTAAACGATTCATTGTAATAAGGATTGAGGGTACATTTTTTGATGGAAGTTTTCTTCTTCTTAATCCGTTTACCTTTCAATTACAAACCAATTAGAGATTAAATTGGAAAGCAAAGATGGTTCCAAAAGATGGATCCAAGGAAAAGTGAATCAGGATCAATGAAGATGAAGGTTGACAGAAATGAAGAGGAAGACAAAAAAGAGAGAAGAGAAAGAAAAGAGAAAATAGATTTAAGGATTTTTGTCTCAACAATTTTGTATGGTTTTGGGTTGATAAAGAAGGAGACCAGGAAAATGATTGAAAAAAAAATGATTTTAAGGGAAAAGTAATTACCATTCATCATTAATGCAATTTTAACATAAGGATCTGAAAGGCCACCAACGTCCATTTTTTTGAGATTTTTAGCTTCCAAAATGACCACAGTAAGCTTACCAGCAGTTGGAACATAGCGAAGTGAGAAGCAAATGTCACCAAGCTTCAAGCGAGAATTGAAAAAATAAATTTAGATCAAATTTTCATCATTAAATAGTCAACCTTAATGAGCAATCCTTCTGTCAGTTTCAGTTGAAGAGGGAAGAACCCAATTTTACCAGTTAACCTGGCCTTGTCCTAAATTCCTGGTTCAATGTTGTTTTAATATTGTTTTTACTTGACATTTATTAGTCTTGCTAATGATTAACCTTAAATCCAAGTTATCTTTTATTTAAACTTTCAACTGATATTGATTTATTTTGCTGAAACATTTTAGGTAAATGATTTTAAAAAATTTGCTTCCATTCAACTTTCTACTTCCAATAGCTTAAATTACAGTTCTTACCTGTCCTTGTTCACCTTCAACACTGGTCAAGTCACGCCATTCCTCAATGGTTTGAGCTAAATCAATTGTATTCAATGGAATTCGCACTTCACCAATTTGATCATGTTTTGAGAATCTACGAAAAGACAAAAATTGTTAAATTTCTATTACCAATGATCCAACGCCTACATAACCATGGAAATAGTAAAATTAAGCAAAATCTTTTTTTTTCTGTCAAATTCCATGTGAAGAACATTTATTTCCAAATTTATTATTATTATTCTTATTTCAAATTCAATTTCAAAGCTTCTCAAAAGTGCGCTCAAATAAGATCCTAAAAGGTTGAACTGATATCCTTTGAGTTTACAAGGCAAACTTGATTGATAATTTTGACATTTCAAGATATTACATGGCGAAACAAAACAATGAAACTTGAAATGATTCCTTTGACCTCAAAAATATCCAAACATTCCCATTGGGAGAATACAAAAAGAGAGAAAAGGAAAAGAAATTTTTTTAATCGATATTGATGTTTCTCTTGATTATGATTTTTCGAGTTTCCTTTCCTCTTCAATTCCCACAAATAGAAGTGCTTCAATTTAAATGAACAAAATCATTATTTAACCAACTTAACCATTTCTCAAGATTCGTCATTTCTTTATTTCGACTTTTTTCCCTTGAAATCCTTTTCGATCTCTTTCGATGTTATAAAAAGTTAAACAAAATTTTACAGAAAAAAATGATAAAATCGAAAACCGAAAGTTCAAATTAGAATCTTCAAAAGTGATTAAACTTGATACGATTACGCTATTCAAGTGTTGAGATTTCATTCCTTCATCTTTCAAGAGTTTCAAAGAAACATTTTATTTGAAAATATTTCAATTGAAAAATGCGTGAAAGAGCAAAGATTACATAGAAAAAAAGGTTGAATTGAATCTAAACATTCAACTGAATTTATCTAAAGTAGAAAATAAGAAACATTTTCCATGTAACATGATGAAATGGTTTTATTTTTAGTGCAAAACTCGAACAAATTGATAGTTCATGAAGACACGCAAGTAACTCTTATTGAGTTTAATCACAATAATCTTGTAAGTTTACAAATGATGAAACGCATTTCAAGCTCGATTCAACTCTACCGTTCAATGGTCATCACCATGTAATTATCATGGAAAAAACGATTTCTCCAAAACTGAGTAAACTCAAGTAAACATTGAACAAGTAATTAAAAAGTAATTAATCTTGATATTCAAATGAACCCAAGACTGGAAAAAAGAGTTTATTTTTTTTACAAAATGTGAAAACTTCATTTTCTCGATAACTTTTTTTCCCCATTTCATTATTCCCATAATCGATAGAAACATTGAAATGTTGATTGTTGAAGCAAAGTGTGTAATTGAGTCTTAAAGCTCTAACTGATTGAATGTTGTTGAGTCAAGCGAACTTGGAAATTTACATTTTAAACAAAAATTTGATTACAATTTGTCTCTTTAGTGTAAAAGACAATTTAAGGTCAATTGAAAGTGAATCGAGAAATTAAGATTGATAAGTTTGGTGAAATGGTAAGCAAATGAAAATTTAATTTCAATTTATTCAGAGATTTGCAAGTTGTTTGAGAAAAGAAGAAATTTGTTTTTTCTTCTTTTTCCCTTCCAGTTGGAAACATGTAAAAGTTTCACAATTATCATGAGATTAGACCAGGTTTCGGTGTAAGAAAGGTGAGCAAACTGGGGAAAAAAAGGAAAAGGCAAATGAAAATGTTCTTGAAACTGTTATATCAAAGGGGACAAAAAAGGATGAAACTGAATATATTGAAACAAGGTTCACAATAAATGTGTCTTTCAATAATACAGTAAACTTGGGACAAACTTGATCATCGTCTGCTTTATCGTTTCAGGTTGGAATCTTTCAGCTGTTCCAAGTTGAAACCAAAAACAGTTTAACCTTTTTTTCCCTTTGAAAGTGTTTGTGTGAAACAAGGAAACCTTTTGTGAAGCTTTGTGAACACTTTTCAATTGATTTATCGAAAAGAAAATGAAAACAAAATTAAAGTCAAAAAAAATGAAAACAGCTTGGACTTGAAATATTGAACTTGACAGTCAAACTGAATGTTGCCTGAAAAATATGATGAAAAGTAAAGGGAAAGAAAAGCGTTTAAGAAAATTTTCCTCTTTTCTTCTTTTCCCATTTCAATTCAATTCTATTTACCTGTGAACGCACCTTATTCATGTTGACACTTTAAATTGATTTTAATTAAAAGCAACTGTTGAATGGAATTGAAAATTTGTGTTGATGTAAACAGAAAAAGTAAACTGATGGTTAATGGAAAAGTGGGCAAAAAAATAATCGCCAAAAAATCAATCACAATTTCTTTTCGATTCAACATTTCAAATTGTATAATTTAATTTCATTTGGTGAATAAATTTGCGCTTTTTCCTGGAAATAAATTTCTCAACCTTTATCCAATGAATTGGAGCAAATGAAGTCGAGAATCTCGGAAACAAGGTTAAGGTTGAAATTGCGTCTCTGTCATGATCAAGCGAACCTTCAAAATGGTGAAAAAGTACAGAAAAACTTTTGTAATCTGAGCACGGTTGATATTGAATAATGAAAAGGTTTCAGATAACCTGGAAAAATATGCAACAAAAATTGAAGTTATTAACAAATGTTAAACACTTGAACAGTTTTTCAGGCAAAGGAATAATTCATTTCAAAAGTGACAATAGACGAAATCGCCTTATTCAGTGAATCCGGTAAAGAATATTAAATTCAAATGAATCAAGATTTAAATTTAAAATCAAATGTAAAACTTTGCTCGTCAAATGAATTCCAACATTTGAATGTTTATTGAAATATTTATAATTAACCTTTTGGTAAACTTTTGTTGTTCAATGTTGAATAATTAGCAAATTAATCTTTTTTGGAACAGAATTTTTCTTGTCAGGCAATTTCAGAACAAAAATGAAATTTGTTTTTACCTGTCAAAATCATAGACAGCAAATACCAGAGTTTTGACTGTTATCTCTGAATAAGTTACCTGGAAGAGAGAAAAGATTAGTTTAGCATTTTTTGCTCCATTTGGGTTTTCACTGGTTTTCCTGTTTGATGATTGAGTCAATGATTTACCTTAAAAACGAAAGTTTCATTGAAAACTGGATTCAGTGTTTTCCGATGAACTTTTGTCTCAAATTTTTTCTTCTTATCCGGAAGAAGATAAACCTTTTAGGGCAAATAAAAGGTTTGCACATTTGTATCCAGTTGAGCCAATTAATTGATCCCAAAGAGTTTGGAGGAAAGAAAAGAAGAAAAATTGAAATTATTATTGGTCGACAATTAAAAGCTGCTCAGGGAACACACATCGAGATTGACAGTTATACTCGATGTTGATCAAGATAATGTAAAGTTGATACTTTGGAGTTTATTGACTCCCAGTAACAAGTAAAAATAACTCCAAAATCTCAATGTTTATCTGATTCCAATAATCAGCTTCATATTGAGCAACAGAAAAGGTTACACTCGTTCAATACCTTTAAGCACACTTTTTATAGAAACATAAAAAATAGCATTTCCTGATTCAAGCCGTTCAAGTTGCAATGAACTCATGATTGGCAGGAATGCTCTTTCACTCCATTAATCTCTAGCAAACTCAATTTCCAGCTTCAAAAAAAGTTGACAAAAAAAACGAAATCGAAAAATATAATAAAAAACAAAATCTTCGATCCGAAAATTTTCTCGACGCTCAAACGATTCAAGACCAATGAACACAATACCATCCGTTCAATCTCTATCAAATATCGAACTTTAATATTCTCAGATGAAACAAGACTTGAAAGTCGAAAAATTGGAAACGAATTTGATGGAAAAATTAAAATCCAAATTAAATTGATAGACACATTAGTAATAAATGAACAACTTTTTTTTTCCAAAAAAAAATGATTCAAATTAATTTGCAATTTGTGCTAAAATACTGAACAAGAATTTCTTATTCTCTAGAAAAGAATGAAAATTCAGAAGTTAATTCTAGAAATGCTGAACATTGAGGTTTACAAGCTTCAGTTGGCACGAAAGAATTGAATGAATGCTTAAATAGGTTGATGGGTTCAATACTAACCTTTACATAAGGATCGCTGGTTCCACTCAAATCCAAACCTGGAAGCTCTTCAGCTTGGATAACAGTTATTGAAAGCTGGAAGGAAAAATGTTTTACTCGAAAATTTTGGCCATTAAATAATTCCAATACTTACATTGCTTTGATTGAAATCGTAATCAATTTTAAACTGCAATCGACCCAACTTGACTTCACTTTTAGTTGAATCTTTGTCTTCAGCTTGTTCCTCCATATTTGCCGTCAACTCTTCCTGATCTGGTTGAACCTGTTTAGCCAATTGTAAAGAAGTGATCTTAATCGAGTTAACTTAATTGAAGGGACAAATTGTGTTCATCATCAAAATCAAGTTGATCAAAAAGGCATGTAAAAAGGTAATAAATTGAAGGAAAACCGATCGATACAAATCAATGCAAATCAATGGTTCAACTTGATCATGTTTACAATAATGATACCTTAAGGGTCCAAAAACGAGGTTCACAAAAAAGGCTAACAATCTTATCCTTTGAGTGATCTTTTCAGCTTCACCATCTTCAACCTTATTCATCATTTAGATAAATATTGAACAGCATTTAACCTTTTTTTTCAGGTGAAAGACGCTCAAGATGAAAAGGAAATGAAAAGATTATTGGAATGAAGAGAAGAAAGGTTGACAAAGTTCAATGGTTAACATGAGTTAATTGAATACTTCACCTCATGCTGTAAATGTCAGACTAAATGAATAATAAAAACTCCAGAAATTGGTAAATTCCAAGTATTAAGTTTTTTCATTTCCATTTATTGTAATTCAACCTTCAACTTTAATGGCAACTTTGGTTGAGAAAATTAAATCTTTTAAATTCATTTTCAATTGCAACTTAAAGTTCATTATTCGCTTTGAAACTGATTAATCAGTGAAATCAATGGAACAATTTTGCAGACAATTTGCTCTTGAAATTTCTTTTTCTTTTCCTTTTCTTTTATTCGATTGAATAAATTTGACAAATTCAACTGGAACGATAACATTGGAATAAGTTAGAAAGTGAATAAATCTGAAAAATTGAATTGACCTTTAAATTCAGTGGAAACTCATGAGAATTGAGATTGAACTGATCTGTTTTTTTTGTAGTAAACATTGACTCAAGTTTATTCCGCAACAACTTTAGACTTTTCATGGTTCATCTTTTCATTTGATGACAAAATTTCAAACCAAAATTTCTGTTCATTTAATTGCTTTACTGAATTTTGATAAACTTTTTTCCTCTTCCATTTGATTTCAATCCCAAGGAAAAGGATTATTTTCCATTCCATAATTTCTCAGCGAAGAAAAGATTAATTTTCATTTCAATTGAAATGGCAAGAGAAGACAATAAAAACAAAATCGCTTTTATCATTATAACAGTTTATTCATGTAGGCTGATGATAAGAATTGTATCATCAGAATAATGGAGAATGAAATTTTTCCTTTTCAAATAACAATTTCAACATGTAACATGAGTAGGGTAAAGATAAATAAGTTGATAATGAAGATGCTTTTTTGTCAACATTTTCTCAGTCAACACACAGAACCTGTGGAAACTTTTCTCAAATTTGATGAATTTCACTTTAAAACTATCATCAACAGTCAATTAAGATGTGAAAAGTTCATTAATCTTGATTCTCTAGCAAATTTTCAGTAAATTGTTTGTCGATTGGGCTGAGTTGATATGATTATTTGGAATTGGGAGTTTGACTGGGAGTGTTTATTATCAAATTTTGTGTTTCATTTGTGGCTCATTGTTGACTAATGAATTACTCAATGTAACTTGGTTTACTGTAACGAAGTGGAAATGATTTGTAAATGTTACGAGTTGGCTCTTCCATTAGCTGATTATCGTTATTCCCACTTGCACTGGCAACACCAATCCCAACGGCATTACTAACTCCCACACTGTTTGGTATCACATCATAGCCAGCCATTGATGTATTTATGTTAATCTCGGTTGGCTTGAAACTGGTTATTACAGCTATTGAACCTTGAGCATTATTAATGTGATTAGTCTCGGAGTCGATTTGGTAATCGTTCAAGTGTTCAGTTTCGAGTAACCGTAACAGTAGACTTGTGCTAACATCTAAAAGGTATTCACTGATTCGTACCATTGAAGCTTCAGTCCACAGGCTGACAATGCTGCACACAAAGCAAATGTAGTCCAACAGCGATTGAACCGCAACATATTCAACAACCGTTTCCATGCCCAAAGGATAGGCGACATTTATCTGGAAAGTTGAATTTATTTTGCTACGGAAAGGCGAATAAAACTGACTGGCCATAATTGCATTGTAAAGATAATCGACACAAGGTTCTTCCGAGTACTTGTTGAAACAAAATTCGGTAAAATTTGCTTCACTTTCAATTCCAAATTTTCCAGTTGAATAATGGTCGTCAATTCGAACGTAACGCTGATTGACCCAAGCTTTGCTTTTTTCAAACGATTCCGACACGATACACTGTCGAATGCAAGTGGCTCGATTTTTACAATCGTGTGTAGAGTTGCTCGTTTCATAATCGAAGCACTTTGAGTTATGTGGAGGAGGTAATTTGTTAATCCTAGTTCGCTCATAGGTAACTGTTGCTCGATTGTTATTTTTAGTGTCAAATTGAAGAAACGAAGGATTACCAAGAGATTCGTCCAGTTCGTTAGTTGAATGGGTAAGAAAGATGCCCACTTTGTTGGTGGGCACTCGGGAGACATTCAAAGTAATATCTAGAAGCCAATTCGATCCAATTTCCTTTTTGGTGTATTTAATAGGAGTTTCAACGCCTTCAAACATGGTGTAACATTTAGAAAACAAACTCAGATAACTGACGGGTGTTTGTTGATAAACCGTCATGCAGTTTGTGTAGTTGTTTTGACTGTCTAATACCTGGCAGTCTTTCACAAACTCGCTGAATGTAGGCAAAAGCTGATTAATTTGGGCCAAATTAAGATTCGTCAAGTTCCTTCCATCCTTGTCCGTTTCATGTTTGAGTTGCGGAATCCTGTAAAAGAAGCACACTGAAACAGAAGGAAGTTCAGTGTCTTGAGGTGCGGCAATGTAAACATTGGTTGTCGTTTCGTACTTTAAATACGATTGAGTGACCATAACAGCCATTACGAAGCCTCCAGTATAACTGAAAAGAAAAGCAATTCGACGGTGCCGAGGCTGTGTCCTGGCTCCTTTTCCCTTCTTTGCCTTATCTGCTTTCAATGATTGTGAATCTTTTCGCACCGATCTCTTGGCCATTGTTGAATAACTTTTATCCACTAACCCTCCTTTAGGTGAAGTCAATGGATTACGTTCCGGTGAAAACTTTGACTGAGGCCAATTGGAAGGCGTTGAATCAAAGGTTACATGATCTGGTGAGATGCCGTTGCGTTGTATTGCTACTTTTGCCATTTCATCAAAGGTGCGAATCAACATTATTGAATCACAATGAAAACACTCTTTGGTAACATTTCAACTGGCAATGTTTAGCTAATGAAAAGATTTACTTTTAAAATTGTTTACCAATTTTGAGTGAGAAAACTATTTTATAAACGAGTTGATAGTTAATGGACGGAAATGTTATCGATTGATTGCTTTCAGAAGGAAATTAATTGTAAGTTTTTTTTTCCTTTTTAATGTCATTATCAATCAAATTAATTTGAAAGCTTCATTCACAGTTTAATTTTTGCTCTCATCATTGAAATTCATTCATGTGACCATCATTTTGACTTTCCTTCATAATAACAACTCTATTAACCTCACACTTTGAACAAAAGATTCAAGATTAATTCACAGCCATTCAATCGTATAATTGACTTTTCATTTTCTTGACAAAATTAAAACTTTTTTTTTTCTAGTTCACCTGAATAATCAGACGACAACTGTGCTGTTGTTAATCCAGAAATAATGAAATGATTCAATTGTTAACTCAATGTTAAATATGTTATAACAAGTAAATCGAATTGAAAAGTTATTCAAATGTTTAAAAGCGTAAAATCAACTCTAGTCACTAAAGTAATGATAATGACAAAATCGAGTCTCACAGGTCTTATTAGTGAAACCATTAATAATGCAAACGACTTGACAATGTTCAAACTCGAGCAAGCCAATTAACCATTGAACTCGTGAGACGATAAAATTAACTCTGAATTACCATAAAATGAGACGTGATATTTGATTGATGAAAACCGAAGGATTTGCTTTCAACGAACCACTTAAAATGATCTTGAAAATCAATCGAAAGCAAATTTCGTCGAGATTTATGTTTCAATTTTGTACCAATTATGTTTACCTCCAATGACAAGGAAAAAAGAAATATCGCTTGAAGCAGTTTCACATTGATCGATTGATGAAAAGGAGAGATCTTAAAGTCGACTTTTTTCATTCAATTTGTTTAAGTAATCAACTTTTCTAACACAAAGATTTCTCTTCAAAATAATCAATGATCAAGTTGAACAAATGAAGACTGAGAATCCTAATCTAGAGGTTCATTTCCTTCACACATTTGGGTGTTAAGGGAACTCGATTTTCATCCAACAGTAAAAAATGTAAAACAACTTTTCCTTGTCACCTGAAGAAGCAACACCAACGTTTAACTGATGTTTACCCGCACTTTGACAGTAGATTAGTAACTGAAGCAATTTTCCAATTCTTTTAGGTTAATAATGGCAACTAGGCAAATCAGGGTTTGTAATTGAATCTAAATTAACCTGGAGATAATTTAATTAGCAACAAAAAGTTGTCTTTTCTCCTTTCATTTCATTCAAATCGATTCCCTCAATGATAATCATTAGTCTCTCGACTAAGAGTTGTTTTTTTGTGCGTCTTGTTAGCTCTCAAAGGATGACAAGCAACAAGTTTTTTTCCCTTGCTTTTGCTTTTCTAGAATATACTTGTTCAGAATTTTTCAAGTTGAATCGATCGATAGTCAGCTGAGTTATTACTTGGAAACACTCAGTTTGGATGTAAACCAAACTCGTAGGTGTAAAAGTCAGAAAACAATAAACCAAACCAAAGTTGAGTTAATAATAATGATTACAATTTGGTTTGAACGAGAGCAGCAAAAAAAGGAACAAAAAATCCTATCCTTAAACCATTTGCACCAACAAAGCATAAAAGTCTATTAAATCTAAATCCTTCAAGCCTAACAATTAAATATAAATTTTAGCAACATTGTTCAACATGATTTATCTTGTTCTATGATAAATTGAATCGTCTATTTTCATCATTAGCCTTTAGGTTGGGATGTTGAGCGGAAAAACTGATCTCAATTGTAACACTTTTACCTTAATCATACAGATTCTTACCTAACCCAAAATCGAGTCAATTTCAGACAAGATTTGAACTGAAATCGACTAATAGTTGATTGTCCAGAAAACACAATTTGATGGGAAAATTTTTCAATCCATTTTTTTCAATTCTTTTTTCAATATTGATGGAAACATTTGATTCACTTTAATAATTGAAAATTTGCTCAGCTTTTTGACCACAAAAAATGTTTAAAATTAAATTTGATTTCCTTTTGAAATTCATATTCAATGGGTATTCAAACCAAGCATTTTCATTCCCTTTTCTGCCAACAAATTGCTTGGATCTGCAAAATTTTGGTTCTTTTAGTGGATGCTTTTCATGGATCAAAGGTAATTTGATATCAATTTTTTTCTCTGAAAAACGAGTCAAAGTTCAATAGACTTTGGTTTCAACTTTTTTCATCCTTATTTTTGGATCATTATTGGGACATTGAACAGTTATCGAAGTGTTGTTTCATGGTTTAGAGTAATTGATTAAATTTTCATTTAGACTTTGGGTTTACTAATTCATCTGGAAATATTGCTATTAAAGGGAAAGAAATAAATGAATAATTAAAGTGTTACTTATTAATAATGATAACTGAATGAAGTATAAATGAGATTGATTGACTTTTAATTAGCTTTTTACATTTAGAGTCAATTTTGTTTACCATTCAAGAACTCATCATCGAGAGATTTCATCTTTTTATGTTCATTTTAATATTAAAATGAGAAATGGGTTTAACATTAAAACAAGAGTTTTGAAATGAAATATTAAAAGAAGCCAATTAAACTAACGAAGGCAAACATTGAAGACTTATCAATTTAAATTGAAGCCTTCCCAATGATTGAATCAAGAAGCAACATTTTGTCTTCATTTTGATCGAATTGAACAAATTTTCCTTCTCAATATTAAATTACGAATAAAAATAGGCATTTCACGTTGAATATGCTGATTGGTTTATCAAATCAATCAAATAAAACAATAATAAAAAGAAAAGGAAATTGATATGAAAATGAAAAGATTTACGTTAAACACCCTCCATCGTATCTTATATTTGACGGGAAAAGATCCACCCTCTTAGGTTGGAAATTTGAAGCAAAGAATGCATTTGATCGTAAAAAAATCATGACGATGACAATAAAAGCTGGACTTATTTTCTGAATGTTATGTTCTTATTATGTTGGTAAAGACTGTGAAAGTGCTGATCAATAAGACAAGAAAAATGCAAAATTTCAACGTCAAGAGACTCTCATTGTAAGGCATATTTGATACGGGGCAAGGGTAGTCTTGGATTGAAATAAATATAAAAATCAAATGATCTCTGAAATTAAAGACCCCTCATTGTTTGATATATCCAATGGGAAAAGAGTTACCTCTTAGGTTTGCAAATTGGAAGGGAGCAGGGACTTGACAGGGAAAAATTAATGATTTTGATGATAAAGGTTGAATCTATTTTCTGAATGTTGTTAAGATGAAGACTGCAAATGTAACACCTTCATTGTGAACCTTACTTGCTACCGGACAAGTTGCCTTGTTGGGTCAAGAACTATCTCTTTATATTGTCTAATAGACTTTATTTGATGACGAAGTATGGCTGTTATGAAAGGGATAAATGATAACAAATTTTGTCTTCAATTCCAATTAATGTGAGTGAAATAGGTTGTCATAAGTTAATCAGTTGTGAGATAATTGAATGATGAATGTATTTGTTAACCTTAATCAGTAACCTTTTTCTTTGGAGTATTAAACGAGAATGATTATTATTATCCTTATTATTATATTATGATTATAGATGATATTGATTGATTGGAGTATATTAAAAGATGAAATGAAAAGGGAAAGGAAAGGTTAATATCTATTGATCTATTTACCTTTTCTTTGTAAGTTTGTCCCAACAATTGGACTGACCTAAGATCCACTTTACCAGTGATAAGACCTTTACCCTTATCGGCTCGCCATCGTCTCCACCATTTATGGAGGCAACAGTAAAATATTAAACCACAGATAGCAGCAATCACGGTTAGGACAAAGAGGACAGACCAGACTGGCATGTGAGTCGATCTTGAAATGTCCTCAACAAACTCTTTACCC
Organism: Tetranychus truncatus; assembly: GCA_028476895.1. Lineage (NCBI taxonomy): Eukaryota > Metazoa > Arthropoda > Arachnida > Trombidiformes > Tetranychidae > Tetranychus > Tetranychus truncatus. Next base: position 20,495,686 of record CM052060.1, read on the forward strand.
TTTACCATATTATCATTATCATTATTATTATCACTGTAAATTGGAGTATTAATCTTGTTCACTGTTGACTGGAAAGGTGAAAGTGTAGATGATGAGATTCGTGAAGGAAAATATGATGAAGGTGATGAAAGTGGAAATGAGTTAACCTTGTTAACATTTAAGGTTGACAGGTTATCAATTGTTGCTTCAGTTGACGGAGTTATTGTTGACAAGATTGATGCTGATGAAGATGACGAGTATGGTAATGAAGATGAGGCCGATGAGGGTGAACCTGTCATCAGGGTTGGTAAAGTTGACGGTAAAGATGAGACAGTATAATCAATTGAATCTTCCGTAGTTAAATCTAAATCTTTATCAGGTGTTTCACGGAAAGCAACTTTTTTAGTTAAAAACTTGATCAACGGATCAGTTTGAAAGGGAGGCATTTCAATGATAACTCAAGAGGATTGATGAAACTGATGAGCAATTTCAATGTTGATCAACAGTAGACAATATATGATAACAAAGAAATAGCGAGTCAACTTTTACTGAAGAAAAGAGCAAGTTTATTATTGGAAATGCTCTGTAATTATTTATTAACTTATTAGGATTTATAAGAGATGAATAAGGAAAGTTGAAGTTGAAGATGTTTGTCAATGGATGAAATTAAAGCATTTGTTTAATGGCATTTTAATGGGTCAGTTATTTGAACAGTTGAAGCAAGTTGATGGACACGGTTTTGGGTTTGATAACGGATAGAGTTACCAATGGAGTGTTACTCATGGAGTGTTCAATCCATGGTATAGATGAAGTATCAACAGTTGTTGGACTCAGAGTGAGATGGAAAAGATGAGGATGAAAAGGAGAAAAAGCAGAGTTCTAATGTTGTTGTCAGTATTGATTCAAGGTAATCAATGACGTGGTCCTTTCAAGCTGGATGAGCAAGTCTATTGGGTACAAAACTGGTAAACACATGCATCATAAATGCATCTCTTTTATTTGTTATCATCATCATCCTACTCTTCATCTTTCTTTTTTTGTCTTTCATCAAGTTTCTTCCTTTTTTTTTCATCATCACTTTGCCTCTTCTTGACGCATGGCTTTATATCAACATGCGAACCAACAAGTTTTTCACAGTTCTTAATATTGATCCATTTTCATGCTGCCAGCTTCGCTGTAATTAAGCTATCATCTTTATCATCATTACCGTCAACCCTTAACCCTTACCATCTTTAACTTGATCTTCACCATTATTAATCACTTGAATAGTAATTGGAAACATTTGATGGAAACTGTAGAAGCAACGAGGAAAAACAAAATTAAAGAAACAACCAAAAGATTCCAATTATCTTTTCATCTCTTTCCTGCTCTTTATGAATAATGTTTATTGATTAATGGCTACAATTTAAGGATTAAATTGAGATTTCATTCTTGGATTATTCAACGTTTCATTATTTCGATTAACCCAGAAAAAAAACTTGTTCACTTCAATGGCAATGTTTACCTAAACATGGTTTGACAATATTAATATAAATGGTTCACAATTAGGTTTGTATTCATGGTTACAATCAACCGATTAAAGTTATCATGTTTTATTCTGGTATAAATCAATTGGTTGAAAAGGTAAACTTTCAAGATGAAAATTTTGCTTCTTTTATTATCCAATAACCAATAAAGTTAAATGTTGCCTTTTTATCAATTAAACTTGACTCAACAATTGAAATTAAATGGTTGAAAAGGTAATATTTTGGGAAACTTCCTGTTTCAGTGTAAAAATTGAACATTCAATTTGAAATGGAAAGGTTCAAGAATAGGAAGCAACAACAAAAAGGGTGATAAATAACCATTTTATTTCATAGTTAAACCATTATTGGTTGACAGCAAATTTTTGACTTGCAACAGATGGAAAGCATCAAGTGATGATAATAATTAATGTTTACATCAATGTTACAACTTGGGATCAAGACATCAGTTAGGTTACAGTTACAATTAGACAATTAATTGAATAGCTTTCTCCTTGTAAAACCTGCCAAATAAACAAACAAACTGGTTCAGGTCAATTTGATTGTTAAACTAACCCAAAGATGGGTTAATGGGTTAGGCAGGCTTAAGCATCATTCACAGTCTCACTCAAGTATTACAAAAATATTACCAAAAAGTTAAATTTAAATGGTCCAATTTATATATCAATTGAACCAGAGGTTTACAGGAGCCTTAGATATCTATTATTACATGAACAACAAGAATCGGAAGACAATTAAATTGAACAATTGATGATTTGTACCAAAGTGTTGAGCTTCTTCCTTCTCCCCCATCATCAAACAATCATGTTAACACACTTCACATAACAACTCTCGCAGCCACTCTAGATGATCACTTTTCATAGTAACTTTTCATAGTCACTCTTTCATGGTAACTCTCCTCCTACTCCTTCATCATTAACTAACTAATTTACTCTCTTTCTCTGTTTTTCTCACTCACTTGATCAAACAATTGTGTGAACACTTTCCGTTTAAACCGCCTCTCACAATAATTAACTTGTCTTGGCTAATTTTGATCCATTACAATTGATATCTATTTTTGTTTCCCTGTAACTGTTGCATGATTTACATCGACTGACCCCACACCAATGGTTAAAGCCATGGGAAGAAAGCGCCTCACTTCGGTCTACAGATTGTCCTCTTTTGGGTCTCATTCGACACTTTTTTCAACACCTTTTTCACCAGTTTTTGCATCAAGTTTTTCATCCTGTTCATCATTGCCATCTTTATCACCATTATCATCGACCATCAATCGTCTTATTGTAGTTTTAATGATTGCCATTTTCACTAACCACTTGTGTTTGGTCCGTTGTCAGTCTGATGAGGTTACAACACTTTCAAGTTTAACTTTAACTGATCCATCTGAGGTAACAACTGGTACCTTTTTAAATTTAATCATCTCCACTGTTCCACCGACAACTTTATATCCAAAGGATGGACAGTCCACCAATTCAACAGCATCGTCAGCGTCATCAATGATTTTGGACTTATCTGCAAATACAAGCTTGATTGAGAGTAGTGAAAATGAAGTTGGTAGTACAACATTAAAACCAAGTAACCCTAATCGTGTTACAGCATTTCTTGATGAATCGGATGAAGTAAACACCCAATCATCAACAATTACCGTAGATCTGTCTCCAATTATACTGAATAATGTAATTAATCAAACAGAGTTTAATTATTCAATCAGTGACAATTCATCTCTAACAATTCCAGTTACCTTTCAACCTAAAACTCCATTACTTAAGTCACCCTCAGTGAATTCAACTGTTGAACAAACTATTCTACCAAATCAATCTTTAATTGACTCTCCAACAACATTATTAACCGTCGAATTGGTCAATGGTGATGCCAATAATAGCAATGATGATAGAAATAATAACATTATTATAATTTCCAATGAAACAAGTTCACAAACTAGAGCAGGTAATGAGACAATTTGTGATTCAAATAGACTTGAGATTGACCATTATCAGGCAAAAAAGTTTTTCCTGTTAACAATGATTCTATTAGGATTCTGTTGTTTCTTAATTATCATCGTACTTATCCTGGTTGTTTACATTTATCGTAAATTGTCCAAGGAGAAAACAGTTAAGGTAATGATTAAATATTAACTAAAAAACATTGACACAAACACACATAAAACCCAAAGAGGTTTACAGAAACAAGAAAAAGGTAGAGAGAATAAAAAAATAGAAAAAGGTTAAGATTGAATTAGGTTGAAATGATTATGACAATGAAAGAAGGTGCTGATGAAATTGAAGAGGAAAAGTTTTGCTGGAAATCCTGTCTGAGGATGAAAAATCACCCAGAATAATCATTATGATAATCATCATTTTCACTAGTTCACTTTTGCTTCCGTATAATGACTAAATCATTTTTTGTCTGTTGGTTGGTTGACACTTTTTGTTTCATTTTATGATACCTAGTTTGTTTTTTCCGTCTGAGGTGGCAATTCACTGGAAGATTAAATTAACCTTAAATAGTTAAATTTAGGTTTCACATTAGTTAATCATAAAATTATATTAATATTAATAAGAAATATGAAATTACAGTTATGAAGGTATGCACAGCAGATAAAGAGGGAAAATATTAGCTGTGAAAATAAGAGAAACATGTGATTGACCTGAAAATAAGCTTTATTCAAAAGTTATGAATCAAAAGTTGAAAATTCGTTCATTTTTAAAATTGGTTTTTTCTTAACTAATTTGATGATTTGTGTTTTTGTTTTAATTTATCCTTTATTATTGGCATATTAACTGATTGTATTTCTGTTTATTTCTTTCTATTTTACGATCTAGGTGCCAAATAATGTCGGAGCTGTTGAATTTGATACGATCAAGGATGGAAGATTCCACCAATGGCAAGGAACTGTTAATAGTGCTTTTGATTCGGCAGATCTAAATGATGCTACTACAAGGACTGGATATCGTTTCATGGATGGTTCTGTTATTCCCTACTCAGAACGCTATCATTCAGACATTAAATCATCTTCAACGGAAACATTCGGCCATCATCAGAACTCTCATCACCACCATCATAATCATCCAGCTCAAGCCTCATTTAATAATAATTCATTACCTAAAACCATTGATACAAGATTGTGAAAGATACAAGTGACAAGTTACACTGCATCATGTTAATCTTTAACTTCAAGTGAGGGATTACGATCAAGCCTATGCTAAATAATGTTAATCATTGTATAACAATATTATTTGTTTTTTACATTTTATGCATTTATATACATTTATAAATCTACACCACACACACAGGAAACAATTAAAGCTGTTTTTCGATACTATTTTCAATGTTAATAAGAACACACACAAAGTGTTTCAAATCAATTGATTCCGCCCAGCAACCAGCAAAGCTCAATAAAAATTCATGGTATTCCAAATGTAAGCTAATCAGTTTAATCGTTTCTCTTCCATTGTTAAATGTTTAACGTTTAAATGTTAATTTACTCTTGACGGAAAAACGTCAATTCACTTTTAATATTTAATCGCAACTTTAATATTACCCAAAATACTGACTAGTTAAACCGTTTTAATCATTTAATTATCTTTTCTTTATTATCTAGGCACATCAAAGTTTCAACTAAACAGCCAGCAATTAAAATCTGGACAATATCAACGGAAATGTTCTATGGTTACCTGAGTAATAATAATAATTGGAGAAAAAATTGCCTTAAACAAGAAAAAGAATGGTTTATAACTCAGATTATCTGCTCGTACCATCAGCCAAATCGCGACACTTAGTCAACATGTACTGTAATAATTTTTAATGTACTTTATGCCTACAATTGTTGGTACTTATCTGTAGATTTTAATTATTTATCATTTAAAACTCACAAATGTCAGAAATTAAATGAATTTTCTACTGAGCTGCCATCTATTGAGTTTTTAGTCATCCTTTTATTCTTAAAACCTGACTTACCTTAATCTTTTATTGAAACGCAAACTCCAAAAGTGACAAAAAACGGGGAAGGTTGGATAAATATCTTATGATTTGAAGTTGTCTACATTTCTTTATTGACATGGTTTGTTTATTTATATTCAGATTAATCTTTTAAATGTGGATGCAATTAAGTTAACATCAGAATGAATTATTTTCCAGTGATTAGTACTTTCTTTATACAAATAATTCTTGCTTCGGCAGAATTAAGTTCAGATAGACCCAAATGTGAAGAAATTACTGTACCTATGTGTAGAGGCATTGGTTATAATATGACCTCTATGCCTAATCAATTTCATCATGAAAAACAAGATGAAGCTGGAATGGAAGCTCATCAATTCTGGCCGCTTGTTGAAATTTCTTGTTCGGATGATCTGAAACTTTTCCTTTGTTCCATGTATACTCCAATTTGTATGGAAGATTATCCGGGTAGACTACCTGCTTGCCGTTCAGTTTGTGAAAGAGCACATGCAGGTTGTGCCGCAATTATGTTAACATATGGCTTTCCATGGCCTGAATCTATGGATTGTAATAATTTTCCAGTTTATCCAGGAACTCCTGAACAACTTTGCATGGATCAGAAAAATGGTGAATCACCTGGACCTGTAAAGCCACTTAAACCGTCAATTCTATCACCATTTCAGCCGTCAACAACAGCATCTTACCCATTGTCAACTTTAGCAACTTCAACACTTAACTCTATCTCTAATAGTAAGTAAAATTGTTTGTTTTTCAATATGACATAATTACTTACATTTATTATAAAGATACTTGAGTTAGATCAATTTGGATATTTGCCTTCTCTGAACTGTTATCCAATCTCTTTTCCATATTCAAAGTTACTGATTTTTTCTTTTCATTCACAGATTCAGTCAAAAATTCTGCTTCACCTAGAGCGCGAGAATGCCCTTGTAACTGCAGGCCGCCAATGATTCCGATTAATGTTCAAAGCGATTATTACAAACACATCAACAATGGAGGAATTATTGACTGTGCTCAGCCCTGTCAGACAAACTTATTTTTCTCCAAACAAGAACAATCAAAATCATCTTTGGTTATCACCATAATAGCACTTTGCAGTTTGTTTGGCTCACTCATGGTCATCTTTACCTATCTCACTGATTGTGAACGCTTTTGTTATCCTGAGCGATCGATAATCTTTCTTTCAACCAGTTATCTTATGGTGTCAGTTGGTTTTCTCGCTCCCAAATTTTTCGATTCAACAGCAATTACTTGTGATACGGATAAACTACTGTATGCAGGTTTCGGGACGCCTACATGGGAATGTGGAGTTGTCTTTGCCCTGATCTTCTTTTTTAGTATGGCCGCCTCTTTTTGGTGGATCATTTTAACCTTTTCCTGGTTTCTTTCTGCCAGTCTTAAGTGGACTGCCGAGGCTATTAATGATTATTCATTATATTTTCACATGGTTGCGTGGGGCATTCCTTTCATTAAAACATGTCTGGTCATTTTTATGCAAGCTATCGATGGTGAGCCATTGGCCGGCATCTGTTTTGTTGGTAATCTAAATTCTCATCTTCTTATGCGCTTCATCATAGTCCCTCTTTGTACCTATCTTATTGTCGGAATTTTTTTCCTTTTGGCTGGTCTTATCTCTATTGTGCGAATTCGTAGAGCAATACGTGAACAAATTCGTCATTTTACTGATAAATTTGGACTGGATAAATTAATGGTTCGAATAATTATCTTCTCCATTTTACATATTGTACCAATGGTCTCAGTAATAATTTGTAATTATTACCAATACTTATATGGCTCTGTTTGGGAAACTCATTATACTTGTGCATGTAATCCATCTCGTATTGAAACACCTTATGTCACTATTTATCTTTTCAAATATATAATGCTTCTGGTTCCAGGAATAACGAATTTCTTCTGGATATTATCAGCAAAAACTCTCAGCTCCTGGTGGCATTGTATATCTCGTACACTTTGCTGCTGTTGGCGTAATAATGTAAGGTAATTAATGACCAATCACTCTTAATCCAAATTTCAGGACAAAAGCCATCAAAAATGATGAATCGCAGATTAATGGAGAAAAGGCAATCAAACAAAGTTGATACGATCCACTCTCCATTGCCTCTTGATATTCTCGATCAAGATAATTAGTCATCATTTTAATTTAAACACTTAACCATTCTATTTCATTCCATTCATGACATTTAATTGAACACACCATCTTCACCACTCATCCTGTTTTATTTATTATCATGCTTTACAATTCAATTCATCTGTATTTTAACGAACAACATTTTCCGATACAATCATTCTTTTCCATCAGTTGCATTTCTTACTTTTGTAAAAAGAGACTTCACATCATTCTGGAACTGACTCCGCAAACTTCAATGGATTTGGTACCATCTCACCGATAATTGTATAAAAAAGTATCATCACTGCCATTATAAAATCAACCATTCCATATGCTAAACAACTCGCATTTAATACACTGAAATGTTGGTCAAATTGAACTTAGTGAACAAAAACAGCAAATCGTGATTTTACCTGAAATCTTCTCAATCTCATACAAAATTAGATTTTTACAAGTCTAAATAAATATAAACGTGCCATCGCCCACATCATTCCAAAACACAAATTGCAAATTCTTATCTTCTTACATAATAAATACAAAGATCTCATACTAACTCGATTAGAATGAAACTAATAAGCATTTGAAGCGATCTCCAAATGGAAGTAATCACTAAATAAAAAACAAATCATGTGAATTTCAAAAGGCCGAATTATTCAAAATATTCAACTTGAATTGTTTTCATTTTTTCGATAACTTCCAGCAGCTGCGATGCAAAAACTTCAAGAGGACTGTAAATTGCGAAAACATGATTTAATCAAATTTCGTCTGATGGGAAAATAGAAAGAAAAATAATCAAAACTTCACTTGACGCAACAATTCAAACAATCAAGATGACATTGACCAAATAATATTCAGAGAGGTCAACTGATTAATCGATTCTTACATCAGCGACATCTTTTACCCTGTTTAATTTGTAAACTGAAATCTCAATCTAATCTTGGAAAATGGATCAATTGTTCATGTGCTTAACAAATTTTCACCAACCTCGTTAGTGAAGCTTATCTATTCAGTGAAAATATACGGAAAAATTTTTTAGTGAGAGAAAGAAGGGGAAATTATCTAGTTGATTAGCATTTTGGTGATATTTGTACAACATCTGAAATGAACAATGAAAATAGTTGATTCTATCACTGAATTACCATGATTACAAGAAATATTGTCCATTAATTGAATTTTTTTATACAACTGACAAATTTTTGTTCATTTTTTGTTTTATTCCAACAATCAATCGAATGTATTATTTTGTAAATTTATGCGATCAGTAAATTATTAAGAAAGTTTTTACAAACAATATTCTGTGATCTAAATTATAAAAATCATCGATTTCGATGAAACTTTAAAGCTATAGAAACAGGTAGTAATTTTAAGACTTCAACATACAACCATACATGTAACCAGTTTTATTGATTGTGAAACTAAAACGGGTGACATTCAGGAAAGTTGAAAAGATTGGTAATCTTATAAAAAATATAACAGTCAAAAATTGAGAAGTTTAATTATTTAAAATCAAGCTTAATACAAATAGACGTTCAAATAAGTAGCACAACGGCTTAAAGTCAAAGTTCAACGCAAGGGACACAAGTTTGCAAGTTTAAGTATGAAGAAATATTAGAAATTATAGAAATCATAAAAAATAAATTGCAATTAATCCTAGTTATTTCACCCAATATGATTTTAATTTGGGTATTAAGCAATTTTCCATGCTTAAATGTCAACCATCTCCAGTTCCGAATTGGCCAACATAGGTTTGATCAGAAACAAAGCGAGCATTCTGACGTTGATTGCTTCCAACATCTATCCTGTTCGTTCATCTCATGAATTCGTTCATGTTTCTAAATTATCTCGACTGAATGAAGCTTTACATTAATTATAATGGGCTGGTCGATAAACCGTTTGGTGTATTTAGTGTTTAGGTATTAGTACAAATTGATCAGCTGATTTCAATTAAACAAAACCAGAAAAAATTGAATGCAAAAAAAATTGATTGAAGATAGCGAATAGAAAGAAAGAGTTTTCTCATCTCTGCTCTCCTTTTGACTCTTTTATCAGCTGATTACTCACGTTGTTCAAATTCAATGTAACTGTTTAGTTGTGCAGTTGAATCGTTTCATCTTATTTTTTTAAACTGGAAATTTTGCTTCTTTTTTTTATTTCTTGGTATTATGGCTGGTTTTCACGGACATGGACACTCACATGGACACTCTCATGGACATTCACACGGGCATTCTCATGGACATTCTCATGCTCACTTGCCGGTAGCATCAACATCAACGTCTTCATCGCCTCCGCCTCACGCTATCGAAACTAGGTGCTGTGTTGATTCCATTTTGACCAAGATAACTACTGATTTTCCGATAGATCAATTTTGGCAAGACAATTTTAAATTTGATCTCGAAGCATACGGTGACTATACACATTTAAAGTTTCTCCTCAAAAAATATACAAAACCTAAGGATTCAGTGTGCATCTTGGGCGCCTCCAATGGACCAATTGGACATTGGTTGACTCTTAATGAAGTAAACGATATTGTCGTGTTAGACAAGGAAACAACTTCCATTGCGTCGTCGAGGAAACAGAAAGTTGATTTAAAAGTAATTCCAACCGATCTCATGGACATAGAAGATCCAGAACCAACTTATACCGTCCTTATTGATAAAGCTGGTATAGATGAAGTGTACTACGCAAATTTTGATATGAGCAACGCTTTGGAAAAAGCATTAACAATGGTTGGTGCGCGTTTGGATAAAGAGTCAAGGCTTTTGAAAAATTTTGGTCGACTCATGTTCCTTACTCGATTGCCTGATACTATGATGCAATTTTTGGTCTCCTGGTTTAAAGATGTTAGCCAATTTTCCTGGATCGTCCGTTTTCACCGAATAACTCGAGTAGAAGAATTTTATCAGAAAGAGAAAGGACAATATAATTTAGTTCTTCCAATGTTTGCCGTTGTAGCCATCAAATTAACTTCAGCAAAGGAAAAGTTGCTTATTGAAACAACTTTCACCTTGACAGAGAAAATTACTGAACCCACGAGGTACTCTGCAACAGATTGTCTGGCTGAAGTCTATGATGCAGTTGACAGTTTGCACAAATTAATGATACTCTCTTCATGTTTACGGAATAAAACGATAGAAGATAATGAAATAATTGTCGAGGTTTATTCAGCAGGCAACCCAGATTATCCACGTTATTACATTCACATTTGTGATGCACCTGAAGTTAAAATTCCTCAAGATTATGCAATATTCATTGTACCCGAAGGAAGAGAAACCGAATGGATCTTCGGAACTCCTGAAGGACGGATTCAATTGTGTGATAATTCTCGGTGTTTCCGATTGGCGGTAGTTCACTTAGCTCGACATCATATTTATCCTGGTGGAATTGAGCGAATTAAAAGTGAACTTTCAGGTATTGTGATGTACTTTGCTCAAGAAAAAGTTTTACAATCATTCAAGGACAAACGCGTTCAATTTTTAACTGTCAACGAAGATCAAGGTCAACGCCAATTGATGTCCTCTGGTCGCAGTGCAATTAGTGGTGAATACTTAATTGAAGACGTTATAATTGACGGTTCCTGGTACCGTCGTTTAGTTTTCCTCGGTTCCCAAAATATGATTCAATCAGAAGCTCGACTTCGCCATGTTCGTGATCAAATTTGGGTAATTGACACTGACTATTTATCGTGTAGACATCACCACGCTTTCCTCCTTGGAATGGCAGTGTATCAAGAATTGGCTGAACCAGAAAGCCATCATAGTATGATTTTAATTGGTCTAGGTGGTGGATGCTTTGTTAACTATTTACAAGCAAACCTCAAGTTGAATGGTACTTGTGATTTGGAAGTTGTTGATATTGATCCTGCCATGGAAAGGATATCAAAAGAATGGTTTAATCTTAAAACACGAAATGAAAGTGTCAACTTACCATTGAAAATTATTATCGACGATGGGTTAAAAGTGATAAGTCGAGCATCCGAGAGCCAAGCTAAAACATATTCTGTAATTATGCTTGATGTAAATAGCGACGATCAACAGTCGGGTCTTAGTTGTCCTCCGGAAGCTTTTGTTGAGGATGAATTTATGGAACAAATTGTTAAATTAATGAATCCAAAGGCGTCCATATTTATGGTAAATTTGGTTACTCGTAGTAAAGATAAACGGGAACAAGTTGAAAGAAGATTACTCAAGTATTTTGATTTCGTTTACGCTTTCAAGTTTGACATTTATGTTAATATTGTCTATTGGTGTTTTAAATCAATCAAGCCAGCTAATTTGGTTGTGAGAGAAATATTCGGTCCTAAAGCTTCCAAGGTTGCAACTGAACTGTACAGCAAAGTTGTCCGAAATAAAAATATAATAGGTATGTTGATAGATAAATCGAGTATTGATCATTGTATAACCAGAGTTAGATGAATAGTTGTTTCATCGATTGTTATATATGTTAAATGTTGACATAACTGTATTAAATTGAATGGAACCAAGATTATTCTCGAAAAAAGCAAACTACAAAAAAATTAGCAACAAATTATTTTCTGCCCAATAAATGCATTTCTTTTTCTTTGAAAATTTATCGATTCAATGAAAATAAAATTAAACTGTATTCCCGCTAAATTACTTAGCAACATGATTTATTTAAGGCACATTAATCATGTAAATCAGGACTTTCTTTTTGGTACTATCTTCTTGTACGACTTTATCAATTTAGGTTTGTATTTTAAGGCCTGGGAATATTTCATCAACAAATGTTCCCAATATAATTCAACAGTTTCTAACGTCAGGTGCTTCTTTATGAACTGGAAGCCATTAGATGCTATTGAAGCAGCTAAAGAATCCTTTTCTTTGAAAAAGGTTAATATTGAAATAAAATTAGACTCATTAACAGGAACATAATGATACCAAGGAATTAGAGAAGGATAGAAAAATTCGATCCATGATGATTGCATATTGAAAACTAAAGATTGGCACAGGAAAAGATGTTTATAGCGGAATGAAGCTGCTACTCCACGGAAATTGATCAAGTATTTGTATTTGCAATGATGCTCAAATGATATTGTCGGAGCAGGTTGATAGCCGAGAGTATCTTTAATTGATCTCCAGGCTTGGTTTTTTGTGTATTGAGCATCAACCAAATCAGGCTGACGACGACTTAATAAAATTAGCCAATCTCGATCAGCTGAAGTGCGTGATCCTCGGAAGAAACATACTTCAGTCTTTTGGTTCCATGGCGGTGATGATGCGACAATTGATCGAGTTAATAGATCAAATCTACCGATACCGGTTGGGTATTGATCAATAGCAGGCCCGCCAGACCAGAAACTCCAGGCTGGGTAAAGAATATCGTTATTGTAACTGTCATCACGAGAGAATGACATGATTGGCATTCTTGAATCTCCTTTAACCGTGACAGGCCAATCACGAACGTTAATTACCATTTCAAGATCAGGTGATTTGTGCATAAGGTTCAGTAGAAAGTGTTCAATTCCTTCACATCTTGTTGGAAACATACAATCAGATTGCCGGTAAAGTTGATGATTAATAATCTGGTAGTGAACCCCATAAGGTTTACAGGTTTCAATATCCTCAATAGTTATTCCTTTATCCATCCAATATGCTAAATCATTGTCAATTTGAGATTTAAAGCAATCAAGTGATGATTTTGTTTCACATTTGTTTGGATTCTTTTCAGCTGTTTTAATCCATACCAAGTAATCGCTCCATTCGTCAGGTTGATAATATTTTGCCTTTTCGTGAACCAATGATTGAAGCTCATCTTCATCTAACTTTTCAGTGGTATTAGAAAACGATTTAAAATTGTCTGGAATTGAATCATATTCGGCTGATCCAGGGGAGAGTATAAGTAAACAATTAATCAATGTCAAAACAGTTAACACATGAATTGATTTAGCCATTTCAAACACTTGTAATCTTATAGTGTGATGGCGGCAACACCCAGCAGTGAATCTCAGCTGAATGCAACAATGAGTACAAGCTGTTTGATTGTTTATTCAAATTGACTGGTTGACAACCGTAGGATGTCTCAATGAGCTAATATAGAATATCAGGTGAATGATTTCGTTTCGCAATGTCATTTCTCCAAATTAATAGTACCGAGATTTACCTATGAAAGATGAAAAAAAATATTTGAAAATCTTACAACACAATTTATTTGCAATGTAAAAGTTAATGAGAACAAAACAATTCAAACAACTTTATTGCCCTTTAAGCTTGCTAAACAGAATACGCTTTGATTTTTACCATTAAATAAATTAATACCAGGTTAAATATGATAAAATAAAAGGCTTTAATACAAGGCTTGTCAGCAAAGCCAAAATCAAAGAGAGTTGCATCTTGCCTCTCTGATAAACTTCCTAAACAAAAACATCCATAATCATAATAGACTACAGGTATTTGCAATATTTTCAAACACAATATTAAAGGAAAATTGATTGTGACTTACTGCATGAGGTTATAATCATCAAGGAAAATATTACAAGGAAAAGAAAGGGAACCAAGTACCAAACAGACTTCTGGTCAAACAATTCATCAGCAAAGAATAAGTTGTCCTGGCCATGTCTATCTTTCCTTGACCATCAATCAATCGAATTAAATCAGAATTTCAAATAATTGAAGATAATAGTCAGATATTCTTATTGAACAATTCTTGAAGTGATGTAAGAATAAGTTCTGTTTACAATGTTGAAGGCGTTTACAAAAAAAACACAAAATTGAACGTTTGTTTATCTTAAGAAAAAATAAGAAAATGAACAACGCTAGGGGAAAACAACTGGTTATCTATTTGTTTTGGTGAAGGTGACACCGGTTGCATATTATTCTAGTCTTTGTTGTCGAAGTGTTGAATTAAATAATTAATTGGACCTAATTATTGTCTATCGTTTCAGTTGATTAAACATTTTTCAGCAAATGATGACAACCAGTTTATGATGAAAACCTGTAATCCTGGTTCACTATTGTTTTGGTTGGTGTAGTCAACAAGAAGTCAATTTTTCTATACTGTGTTTATTGAGTTGTTTGTTTTGTGTAATTTTGGCTACATAATTTTTTATGCAACAGTTTAAAATTAAAGTCAACTGCATTATTCAATATCAGAGGAGCTCGTCTTTGGCCGTGTAAATAGCTCAAATCGGCTACCGATCTAGCTATTGTTCTCGTTATTTTGCCACGCGATTCACGTATTGTTATTACTTTGCTGTGCTAAGATTTGGACTTGATTTTTAGTGAATATCTTCTAGACCATCAAAATGGACTTTTTTCTTCGGCTACTTCGCCAGGTGTTAGACTATTTGGCGCTTGTGTATGGTAACTTTTTTCATCCAACTAAACGGGGTTTGATTCCTCCAATTACAAACCCAATTTTGTTATTAACGGCGACCCAAATCAGTCAAAGAGTTAAAGAAGGAAAACTTAAAGCCAAACAAGTTGTTGAAGCTTATTTTAAAAGAATTGAAGAAATAAATCCTTTAACCAATTCGGTTATAGAGATTCGGAAAGAAGCTTTTGAAGATGCGATCGCAATCGATGAAAGGGTTGATAAAGAATTGAATCAAGGAATTATCGGTGATGATGGACGTTCTATCAAAGATTTTCCATTGTTGGGAGTTCCATTTACATGTAAAGATTCAGTTAGTATTGAAGGAATGCATCTAGTTTCTGGCCTTCCCGAAAGAAAAAATATAATCGCATTGGAAGATGCTCCAGTTATTGTAAATCTTCGTCATTCTGGTGCTATTCCTATGGCGTTGTGTAATGTACCTGAGCTGTTAATGTGGTGGGACGCTCACAATCCTGTTTTTGGCCGTACTAATAATCCTTATGACTTATCAAGGATACCCGGAGGTTCAGGAGGAGGTGATGCTTCGACCTTAGCTTCCGCAGCATCAGTTATTTCCGTTGGATCAGATATTGGAGGTTCTGTTCGTATTCCTGCTTTCCATTGTGGCATTTTCGCGCACAAAACAAGCGCCGGAGTAATTTCATGCAAAGGAAAGTATCCGCCAATGATTCCTGAAAAGGAATCTCTTTTTGCATTTGGGCCAATGACTCGTTATGCATCTGATTTGATCCCAATGTTAAAAGCTATGGCTGGTGATGGTATCGCTAAGTTATCCAAAATAGATGAACCTGTAGATATTTCAAAATTACGAGTATTTTACATGGAAGGTGATAACAATCCAATGACTACTCCTTTGAGTCCTGACATGAGAAACTCATTGAGAGCTGTAGTCAACCATTTAGAGGAACAATACAAAATTAAATGTACAGAAATATCATTTGACAAATTTAATTACACATTGTCCATGTTCAAGGCTAGTCTTGCGGAAAGCGGATCAGTTCCCCTTACGATAGAAATGACCAATCGTAAATATGCTCTTAATCCATTCTGGGAACTGATTAAATGGGTTTTCGGATTTTCCGCACACTCATTAGCTGTTATAATGGTAGCCATTGTTGAAAAAATGACACCACCATTGGAAACACCTATTGTACAAGGAAACTTGGCTGTTCGAGAATTATTAAAGAAAGAATTCAAAGAAAAAATTGGAGATGATGGAATCCTTTTGTATCCAACATTTCCAGAACCGGCAACAAAACATGGAACAACTCTTCTTAAATTTTCCAACGTAAACTATACTTCAATTTTCAACGTTTTAGGTGTTCCGTCAACTGCTTGTCCAATGGGACTAAACTCAGAAGGTCTTCCCTTGGGTGTACAAGTTGTCGCTAATCCATATAATGATCATTACACTATTGCTTTAGCGCATGAGATTGAAAAGACTTTTGGAGGTTGGGTTCCACCTTGTACCGTTGCATGCTGATCTTTTACTTAAATTAATATAAAAACTCTCTTGAGATTATCATGCTCTAATCCAAGCTAATCATGGAAGGAATACATTCTATTCACGTGTTAGTTTAATATTGAGTAATGTAAAATTTTCCAAACTTTCGTTGTCCAGGCCACCACTAATTTTAAGCACTTAATCAAGACTATCCTAAATCAATTAATCATGAAAATAGGATGACTATGGAGCCGTAATCAATATACTCTCGACATTCAATCATATCCGCAATATGTTTTTCAAATTCTGGATTATCTGTAATTTACTTAAATTATCTTAAGTATTATATTTATAGTTTTAATTACTGACTATGGGTTGTATGGAGTACTCATATTTTCTACTATAATTGATTCCATTATAGATTTACGTTATCATTATGTCAAACTTATGTGATGCTTAAATTTCTTAAAACCACCTTTATATGTTTGAATACAATCAAGTATTATTTTTGGAACAAATCACAATATTTTTGTTCAGAATTAATAAAAAAAAAGCTTAATAAGTGTTTTAAATCAATTTTAATTTATCATTTGCAAACAATGATTACATGTCTAATGTGAGAGGGAAAACGAGGTGAAGCGAATCAGTATGAACCTCGATTTCAACTTATCGTGATCTAGTTTTTAGACAGATGTAACCGATTTACACGTTATAATAATATTATTAATAATAGTTAATATTGTTAGAGAAAACCCTGTCTAGGAACAATCCAGTTAATTTAGTTAAGAAACTTGATATTAATATGATTGGATTGTGGTTAATGTTTTGCACTGCAGCGTTTTTGATTGATAATAAATGGTAAAGTTTACCATTAAATCAATGTAACAAGATGTTAATCAATAAATTAAGCCCGGTGGAAGCCGAATGTCAGTTTGAACAGACGTTGTTGTCATCTTGGGGACACTTGGTCGAATCACCGGAGGTTCTGTTGGACGACATTTAAATTTTAAGTGACTATCAACATGGGATGAGGATGAGGATGAAGATGAAGAAGACGAAGATGAGGAAGATGAGGGTGAAGTGTTTGAAGAGAGCGATGAAAGGGATGAAAATGATTTGAGATGTGTTCGTTGAATATGTTCATGTCTTTGGCCAGGAGAGATGAAACCACGTCCACAATATTTACAAAGGTAAGGGAACTCTTTGGTGTGCTTATATATTTGATGAGTTTTCAGAGAAGAAGCCTGAGAGAATCTTGATCCACAAAATGAGCAGCCATAAGGTCGTTCTCGAGTATGAACCCGAGTATGACAAATTAATGAATAACGAACAGTAAATGTTTTACCACAATCAATACACTTAAAGGGTCTCGACTTGGAATGAGTTTTCTCATGAGACTTCAATCTACCGAAAGAGACAAAATTTTTTCCACAAACAAGGCACGCTAATAATGTTTCGCAAGAGTCCGTTTCACTTTTTACCAGAGCAACTTTACGTTTATTGGTACGTTTACCAGTTATCACGGATGTTGTAGTAGCTGTGTTTAAAGCTGTAACCCCACCTGCTGTGGTCGAGGATAATGAAAGGTTAACACATCTGCTTAGGGATAATGTGGTGTTAGACGATGATGATGGTGGTGGTGGTGGTGGTAAAGGAGGAGGTGGATGTGGTGGCGGAGAAGGCGATGATGGATCAGCTCCGTATGATAGTAAAAGATCTTCTGTTTCGTCAATCATTGGTGTTCCAGTTAACAGTGATGTCGATTTAATTGGCTTTTTATTTTTCAAATAATTTAATTTGACGATCGATGGATTTAATGATTGAGATGACTGCGACTGGTTTTGGTGTTGGTTATACAGATGCTGAGGGTAATGAAGGTCAATCACACTATTTTTATTTGTTTGATCTTTTGAATTACCAACACTAGATAAACTCCTAGGGATAATCATATGATTACTGAGCAACAACAGTCCAAATTGAACACCGAACCAAGTTTAGATTCCTATATAATGGTTTCACTAAAACATCTGACGGATCGATTAAGCCGGAGGCAGCAGTTTGATTCCAAAATTGAGTTGGTTGAGCACTTTTAGAGAGTTGTTTATTAACAAATGCTTTTGCTGATTTGAAGATTCAGTGTGAAAGAAGAAAACAAATGCTATCTTTAAAAGATTACTGTTATTTACCCGGTAACACTTGAAGCAACCAGAAAACCCAAAGAACAGTATCAACTCGAGTTTACCCTTGTCAAGGGAAAGGTGAATATTTACGATGAACAGTTACAAACCAGATACAGATGAATAGAGATAAAAATTTGTTGAAATTATTTCTCTATACTTTGGTGAACTCATTTCAACATTAGGAGCTTCATAACTGGAAATAATTTTTAACGTTATATTATTAATATGTTTGTCTGTGTGTATCGAGGAAGAAGGTAAAAATACGCTTCAATAGAACGAGAAAGATAGAGAGAGAGAGAGAGAAGAAAAAGGATGTTATGAAAGTGGAAGATTCTGAGTAAGAGGAAAAAAAGATGTTCAGGGTAAAATAATGAGCAGTCTCTATTGTAAATAAACTAACTGCGAAGCATTACATTTTCAAGTTCAAGTAGACGATAATTTTAATGATAATCACTCGATAATGAAGTAAATAACATTATTCATGTTTGTATTGAGAGATGAAACTGGTAATAGATTTGGTCAATGTAAAAATGAATGCGGGTTTAAATGAAATGAAAATCAATTACTAAAAGGATTTTAATTTATCAAGTAAACACTTTATTGTAAATAGTGAAAACAACAATTTAAACGACTGATAATTGTAAAATTGATACAAAAAATGAATACTGAATCAAGGATAATTAAGCTGTAAATTTAATTTCTTGAAAGGCAAGCTATTTAAATTTAGCACAGGCTAATTGAAGAGTATTAAAAAATTACAATTAACTTTAGGTTTTCTAAATATATTATGATGGGATTTGAAATTAAACTTCATAAATATCCGTATCGGTAAACAGCTATTTATTTATTTGATTATGTTTGATGTCAATAGTTTTGATTTTGAATTTACCGCTAACTATTGTCGCAATAATATGTTGACTTTTGCCAGCTGATTTATTTCATGTTTACTTTTTAGGTGAAACGAGATTCAAAATTTGAATTTCATGGCATATATCACAGTTTGCCACAACAATAAGTGATTTGTCAATTTTGAAAGGTCACCTTCTAGGACATCAGACGATCTTTTATCGAGTTTTCAGTTTTCTGTTAGCTCTAAGGTGAAGGCTAATAGTTTTGAACCTGAATGATTAAAGACAACAGTTGAGTAAACTGTTTATTCAGATTAGATATGAAACACGTGAGTTAATATCTTTAAAAACTATTCCATAATTGTTGGGAGATCCTGGATTATTGTGAGGCCTTGATGGTGAAACAATTGCCAGATGAAATCAAAGCTTAATCAACATTGATCTGGATGGAGAGAATAGAAAGATTATTTTGGATGATTTCGATCTTTTGTTGATCAAATTTAGTCGATCATCTTTTAAACAGTTGCCAAAATGGATAATGATCAATTCTTCATCATTGTTATCGATATTCACTAGCTTTTCATCATATTCTTCATCAAAACTCAAGTACTTGGAATTAGTAAAACAATGAAATGGTAGATGGGAATTAACCCGAACGCAACAGAAAACACAAGGTAGGCCACCTTCGAATTTAATCACAATCAATTTTTTATATCAAGAATTCATCTATCGATCATTATAGATAATTTGATTAAACCTCTCAACCGAATTTGGTATAAAAAGAGTCAGAAAAGATTTTAGTTCGTCAAACTAAATCAAGATGGCCTTCTTTGACAAGCAGTTATTTTGTATTTGGCTTATTTGTTTAACATTGTTTCATTCAACTTATTGTAATCCTTTAATTAATTTATTATCTCGTAGTGAATCGGCTTCAATTCATGCCATTTTAGTTGCTGGTACTTCTGGATGGACAAATTATCGACATCAAGCCAATATTGCCCATGGTTACCAAGTTTTAGTTAACCATGGAGTTAACCGGGAAAACATTATTGTAATGATGGTCAACGATGTTGTTAATCATGAAAAGAATCCGTTCAAAGGCAAATTATTCAATTCACCGGGTGGTCCTAATGTTTACTCTGATCTTCAAATTGACTACTCTGGTGCCCAAGTATCAGCTGCTAATTTCTTAAAGATTTTGAGAGGTAACTCAAAGAATTCAACTCGCAAAGTGTTAAACTCGGGTCCAAATGATTCAGTATTAATTTACATTTCTTCGTATGGAGCAAGTGGTCTAATCGGATTTCCAAGTGATATATTAACATCTTCTTCGTTAAATCAAGCTTTGATTGGTTTGCACAATGACTCGAAATATGGGCAGATGATGATTATACTCGATACAGACCATTCGGCCTCCATGTTTGACTCTGTCCTGCCAGACAATGTTAATATTTACAGCTTTACATCGACTTCGACTGACCAGCAAAACTATGCTTGTTTTTGTAATAAACCAGAGTTTCCATACACTTGCCTTGGTACTTCGTATTCCGTTGCCTGGTTAGCTAATGCTGGATCCAAGGAAAACCTTATGGACGAAACATTGGATCAACAATTTGACACCATCATTCAAGCACTTGATGAGGCATTGCCTCAAACCCCAATAAACCCAAACAAGTTTGGCTCAAAAATATTTGGTGATTTGCGTGCTGGAAGATTTATGGGTCTCGAAAAGAGTGTAAAAACAGAATATCCTTCTGCAATTGAAGACCAATTGCCCAATTTTGCTGTACCATTCGAAATGGCAGGACTTGAATCGCTGGACACACATAATGATGAGCCTTTCAATGAATTGAAAAATGCCCGGAATTCCATCGACAGAGCCTTCTATCGATTGAGCAGTGACATGTGTGCTGTCGGCTATTGCAGTGATCCACAATCCATAATCCAAAACAACAAAGCAGTAAAGATAAATGATCATCAATTGTACAGTCAGATGGTGACAAAATTTCATTCCGATTGCTTAAATTTAGGTGAAAATCCCTATTTACTGTCTAAAATGTATATATTTGCCAACATCCTCAGTGAATCACAAGCCCAAATAGGTGCCGATTTCAGCAAATTTTCCTCTCATCTCTATCAAGCCTGTCGTCGACGCATTATTGGTCATGGTTATCATAATGTTGTGTAAATAAGTCGTTTCATTAGTAAAAATTTATCCTCTTTAATAGATTTATGAAATGTGTAAAAATATCAATTGTTACAACAAATTGGATGGTTTGTTTTTATAATTTTTGTAATATTGTTAGATTATGTAAAGATTTCAAACGCGCAAAATTGGTCCTCATTTATCACTGTTAATCATGTTAATATCCCAATCACACAGGCGTTGATCGATAGCTTTCTTGGGCACAATTGGTAATCATCTGTGGATAAATAATGAATAATAAAGATTTGATTCTCATTTGTCTCAAAGGTAAAATCTCTAAATCACTTACAGCAATATTTTCACCAGCTTTCATAATTGGTGAGTTGTCAATTATTTCACCATGAAATTGAATGTAAGCTTCAGTTAAAAAGGCTTCAGGTATAACAATGGCACCAGTCTTGAAACTTTCATTGATATCATCCAAATCTAATCAAAAGAGATGAAACAAAAGATTTATTTTCAAGTGAAAAGACACTTAATATGTTAATATACCTGGTTCTTTGAATGGTATCACATCAGGTGTTTGATTTGATTCACAATTTAAAGATATGTTTTCCAAACCAACAATATTAACATTATCACTGAACAATAATAAGAAAACATGAATTAAAGTTAGAAAATATGAAAAGTAATTTGATCAAAATTTCATTCTTAAACGATTCAAGAGTTAATAATTTTTAAACTTGCTCAATTTATTCAATCCTATTAACTGGAAAATTACAATTGCTAAACATTTCCAGTTTTTACATTAAATGAACAGGAAATTATCATTGTAATATTAATTTGCTTTTAATAGCAATCATCATCCGACAATTGAATTGAACAGTTTTTTAAACACAATTTTCTCAGATCAAGATGTTAGTCAAGTCATTA
The DNA here is from genome assembly GCA_028476895.1 of Tetranychus truncatus. NCBI lineage: Eukaryota > Metazoa > Arthropoda > Arachnida > Trombidiformes > Tetranychidae > Tetranychus > Tetranychus truncatus. The sequence goes on from CM052060.1 coordinate 20,518,171, forward strand.
GGTTAAAGACTTAATACTAGTCATTAGTATTAACAATTTAAACTGTCTCTCTATGAATCGTTTACAAATGACTTCAACTTGAATCACCTCGTCAATAGCGATTCAATTATTTCAAATTTCATCGATTTCTCGTTACAATAATAATGTAAAATAACTCAAAGATAACTCAGTCAATTCAAGTAAAACTGTAAGACTTGTTTAATGGCTTTGCTTCAACTGTTTCAGTTTTAAGATAAAATCAAGTAAAGTCATCAAAAAGTATCAACTCAGTGTGTTGCATGAATTTGTTTCCAATCGATTTTTTGTTATGACATTTGTTATTGATTGGTTTTGTTGCTTGAAAACAATCACTTAAAATTCCGGTTGAGTTTGCACATTTATTAATAATCATCAATAACCGATAGCAAAACAAAATATTTCCAAACATTGAACCCGAAATATTATTTCCAAAACTGTTCAAAAGCTAAGATTCTTTTGGTTACTTTATTCTGAAGAAAAAACATGAAAGAAATTGAGAAACTTGGACTTTCTTGTAATGAATAGAGATCAATTTTGTTAATGTTGAAATGACTTTAAATCCGTAAAATGTCACTTTCAACACATAAGACGATCTTTTATCGAGTTTTCAGTTTTCTGTTAGCTCTAAGGTGAAGGCTAATAGTTTTGAACCTGAATGATTGAAGACAACAGTTGAGTAAATTGCTCAGATTAGACATGAAACACGTGAGTTAATATCTTTAAAAACTATTCCATAATTGTTGGGAGATCCTGGATTATTGTGAGGCCTTGATGGTGAAACAATTGCCAGATGAAATCAAAGCTTAATCAACATTGATCTGGATGGAGAGAATAGAAAGATTATTTTGGATGATTTCGATCTTTTGTTGATCAAATTTAGTCGATCATCTTTTAAACAGTTGCCAAAATGGATAATGATCAATTCTTCATCATTGTTATCGATATTCACTAGCTTTTCATCATATTCTTCATAAAAACTCAAGTACTTGGAATTAGTAAAACAATGAAATGGTAGATGGGAATTAACCCGAACGCAACAGAAAACAAGAAAATTTACCTTTCATTTTATACTTTTCTTTAGTAAAAAGGCTGTAATCATTAAGTGATGGCAAATCATGAAAATATCGAGCCACTGGTAATATCAGTTAGTGGAAATCTAAATTGTCCTTGTCGTTTGATTTAAATTGTAATCAAAACTTTCCACAAATATTCGAGTAAAGTCATGAATCTGATGCTCTCAAACTGGTTCAAACAAGTCAACGGAATAATGTTAGTTGTTACGCTGGGAAAGATGTTGAGTTGTTGCTACGTTAAATTCAAAGTTAGAGACCGCCGTATAATCGTTTAAATATAGTCCTATTGGGTATTTCCAATGACCAAGTTATGGCCTCTCTCAAATGCATCAAGAATGGACAATGACTTCTATATATTGGTATGCAATATTGCTCAAAATTTATTCTACTTAAATTCATGAAGAAATATCACCAAATTTCCTTGAATCATTTATTGAGCCTAAAATGGAAACTGTGAATAACTCGAAGCCGGTTAGTGCAGAGTTAACAAATGATCATTTCAATTTCATTTGAAATGACGAAAACTGTCCAGATTGAATTTGTCCTATTGTCCTAAGTACCACATAGTATTAGTGTCCTCTTAAACATGCTGTCGTCTATGGGATCGAGCATGCCGAATATAATGAAGGTTTGATTCCTGAAAAAATAGCCAGAGTGAAAATCACAGAAAACTGATTTCTACAAATTCAACTAAATACTGGAGCAGCACCCGTTTGGCTATTTTTCAAATGTAAACCCATCACCATATTATGAGCTATAATTATTTAAAAAGGATTCTGTGAATATTTTACGAAAAAAAATCAACTTAGTTAACTGATAATTAAAGCAATCAAAACAAAATTTGGTAAAATCAAAATTAAATTAACTCTTCGTTAATAGGGATCATTGATGGTTCAGTCTCATTATCTGGCAGGTTACTGTATCAAGCATGCTCAATCACATTGTATCAAGGTTTAGCTGGCTTGGACGGAATCTTCATTATGTTTAAAGGACACTAATAAATCCATATTTACTCTGGTTTTTTTACAATTTCAACTGATGTTGGGAGATTTTTACAGTAATCACACCTTCAGCATCCTTGATTACATGGATCATGAAATGGCTTTGAGACTTGAAGAATAATTGCTGAATGAATGCTGAATAATGCAAAGTAATCCAATGGTTCACAACACTCTTGACTTTACTTGAACTTGACTGAGCAACTTGAATTGAACCGTAAATAACCATAAGAGTAAACTTACCTTAATTGTTTCTGTTTGTCACTTTTTTTATTCAATTTACATCGGATAAGGATAATGAGAAGGCACAACATTGATAAAATAACGGATGATACCAACATTAATAAAATTGATAAAGTTCCAAACATGGGACTGATTGGATCCTTTTCAGTTATAATTTCAGTTTCTAATTAAAAGACAGCAAAATGGTTAGCAAAGTAAGTTAGTTAATTAAACATAATTCATTAGCTTCACTTTAAACTGTGATAGCAAAGAAAAAGGTTCAACTTAAAGTCAAGCAAAATAATTAAAGTTAATTAGCAGGACAACCAAGTGCTGAAAGTGCATCATCATTAGCAACCCTTATTTGCATAAAAAGTGTCTCAATAGTGTTGCAACTTTATTGGGTCAACCTTAAGGCTTTCAACTTGTCTTTGCAAGTTTTCATTTTCAACATTTTTCTTTGTCGCCAACAATAAAGATTGATTATCTTGAATCGATTCACTCAAATAATTCAACATCAATCACCGTGAAAGACCAAAAAAAGAGAGTCGCTTTGAATTCCAGTCCTTAACAAGTCTAAAAAGAACTATTAAAAATGAAAAATCGCACAAATGAGCCTTTGAAGAAGCCAGGTCAACAAAGTATATTGCAATGACGAAGATCAAAAGAAACGAAATTTTTCTAAAAAAATGAAACGCTGAATGTGTGTATCCATGTGAAGGTTGAGTAAAACAAAAAACATCTTTTCCTTTTCCTCTCCAATCTCATCATTTCATTCCTTCTCATCCTCCCATGTTTACTCTTTTCAGCAAATGAAAAATGCAAATGATGAGAATAGTGAGGAAAAATAAAATAAGACGAAGACAGTGAATTAATGTTTAAAATGGACAGAAATTTTGATTAGTATTTTAAAAGCCTCTTCGCCAACTCATTGCTTCGGTTGCAATTAGTTTGCAGTTGAATGATGTGCTGATTGATTAGTGTTGAAATTTTAGGTTAAATGGTTTGCTAAGGTCAACCTTTGGAAGGAAAATTGTGACAACTTGATTCAGGTGAATGACTGGCTGTTTGCACTGCCAGCAATTGGCGATTTTCGGTCCTTTTTCGTCTCTATTATCCCTTGCTTTGGTTTTACTTTGCAACACTTTTTTTTCTGGTTCATCATTATTGTTGTTACCTTTTACACTTGGTACGTGAAGATGTGAAGAGGTAGATTTAGCTTTCCTTAATGGTATTATCAGTTCACTGCTTTTACCAATTTTGTTAACAGCATAAGTAACCAAAATATAAGAACCATTGGACTCTAAATTGGTCAATTGGAAGACAGGTAAAACTGTTTCATTAACTTTATCCAGAAGCAGTTGTCCACCATTATTATTATCGTTTTCATCCGAATAAGCTTCAAGAATATAATAATCAACTGGAGATGAAACCTCATCAGGAATACAATCTATTGAAAGATGCTCTTCACGCTCCATAATTGAACAGTATTTGGGTTTAGCGGGAGGATCTGAATATGCATGAGAGAAAAGAAGATTGTAAAGAAAAATTTTCAAGAAAAAGTAAATTTTCCAATTGATCAACTCATGAAAAGGCGAAAACGCAAGAACACCAATTGGACGTCAAAAAAAGGGTCAAATCACTAAACAGAATTTTTGTGGATCGAAAAAATTGAAAAACATTTTCTTCTTTTGAATATAATCATTAAAATGGGTAAAAGGTCAAAAGGTTTTCTCGACTCAATGTTTGCTTTGATCAACTTTTAGATTCTCATCTATTTGTATTAATGTTTGAAAAAAAAACATTATTTGCTTTTGAGTTAATTAGCTTTAATGGTAAAGACAAAAGTTGTATTCTGATTGATTGAATTGGTGTTGCGATTCAATCTGATTTAATTGATTGTGCCGTGACCAATGGTCAATGTCTGGATTCACTTAGAGAAGGGAAATGAAGGAAAAGATAAAACACCATGAACGAATGGCGAAGAAGAAGAAGACGAAAAGGAATAAAAATAAATAAAGAAAATAACAAGATGAAGAAGAAGAAGAAAAATCATCAAGAAAATGTGAGATTTATTGTAAACTGTCTTGGCCTGACAGTTAACTAACATCTAATGTTATTATCCAACAGTGAACCATCTTTTGCTTATCATCATCATCACCATCATCATCATTTTTCCCTGTTTTCAGAAGGCAACTTGAACATTGTTAAAGATCAGATGGAAGAAGAAAGAAGAAGAAGAAGAAAAAAAACAGAAAATCATTTCTTTATCAATCAACTTCATTTTGTTAGCCTGTAAAAGCCTTTAATGGTTGAAATTGGTTAAACATTTCAATGGAATGATGATGAAAATGTTATTGTTTACTATTGGAATAACATTTTCATCTTTAGTCAACTCCATTTGTTGACCATTTTTCTCAATCAAAGTTAATCATGTAATTTACGACTAAACTTTTCTTTACTCATTTAGCTGTCTGTTCACTTTGAAACATTTCATTTAAAGTTACATTTTTGTTGTATTCATTTCCATTAAAATTGAAACTCGAGTCTCACGAGGAATACCGATTCAATGATTATCAACGTAACATTCAATAATATACAAGCTGAAGTTATTTTTATACACAAATTCAAGTCTAATGTTCATTTAAAGTTGAATGTCTTTTAGTGAAAGAAAATTAATTTGCAAGATAATTGTTTCACTTGCGAAAATTTAGTTTCTCCATTGAAGAAACAAAATTAAATGTCTTTGATTTATCAGCACTATTCTACGATTCAGTCTCCAGTAACTTTAGATGCTTTTCAAGATTTTCTCGTCTTATTATTAATATTTATGTCAATATAAGCAGTTGATTTATAAATATATCACATAACATTATTCATGTACTATTGTAATATTATGGGCTGTATTATGTTTTGACATACTGATGAAATTCATCGAAACAATATTGGATACCAAAACTGGAAGAGGCACTAAAGTCGAAACTTGCAATTTTATGAATCCAACCGCATATCGCTGATGTGATCATATTTAATAGGTCAGCCGTTGAGCGGCGTAGTCTTCGCTTCTCTAAAACTAATCAGCTGTAGATTGTCAATCTAATTGGTAAGTTTTGCAATTAATTATTTTGATACAATTTTCTCTGTCTAAATCTTTTTTATCCGCACTGCTTTTGTTTGGAATATGATAAATAATATTCCAATTAATGAATCTAAATTTCAATAGATACCCAATGGATAATGATTAGGTCCAGTTTTTGCGGATGATCAACAGAAATAAAATCAAACAAATGATGGAAACATTATAAAACAAAAGAGCCAGGAAAAAGACTGCCCAGAATGTCGACAGCTCCTTTTGACAAAAAGCTTGATAATAATAAATCAAGATGCCTCAACAATAAGCCAACAGTTTTGCTCAGTTTCTAGCAATTTTCAAGATCGCCGCATCCGTTTTCGTAGGACAAAAATTATAATAAATTCTTTGATGTAAGCACAAAGTCTGTCCGCATAGTCTTAAGGTGACCTCAAAATACCTCAATGGCGATTACCAGGTGCTGCAGGGTGAACTTTATTAAGGGTAGAAAATAATTTCTGGCCTTAATGAATCTTTTGCATGCTTGCTGATGAATGTAATCAATCTCTTCTTAATGCATTCTTCATGATGAATTGTAGAATCATCTGTACCTTCAGGTTCATGAAAATAAATATCACAAATTCAGAGTCCATTAATCTAAATAACGCCATCATTAACTTTTCCCAAATTTTTCTTTAAATCGATATTTAATTTTATCAAAATGACCTGTAAAGTAATAATATTGCCCACTGAAGAAACAATGACATCTGTAATCGGAATGATAAGTCGAGGTAATCGTGCGATTATAGTTTCTTCCCAGCTATTACTTTTTCAAATGAATTCCGTTTTTAACAATTTTTTGACAATATTTGATGAATGTCGAGTTTTCTCTCAATTTTTGATATCCAGAAAAAGCTATTTCTTGTGTCATCGTCAGAACTTTTTCCAGTTTGATGTAAGGGTGCCGTGGAATTCCGTTCAATATGATTATTATAATTCATTATATCTTTAGCTGCTGAGCGGCAAACATCACAATCACAAAATTTTTGAAAAATTTCTGCCCTTGAACAATCTGAACTGTGTAATGAAAGCATGTTTGAACATAGACTCTTGAAACCTCTCGGACTCATCACAAGTAGAGATTATTCGACTGAACTCTGAAACGTCTTGCACTAAATGATCATGGACCATCCTTGAGGTGCAAGCTAAACGAGTGCTTCTTCAGCGATGCTCTGTTTCGGCAACATATTCCTATCAGCTGTCAACTCTTGAAAAAATCAAATTCTTGCCAGAACCTGAATGCATGTACAAAATTTATGCTCAAGGTTTGACATTTGGATGAAAAAAACTTGAATTTGTCAGTCAAACTAAATTTGTTAACTTGCAGTTCTTTCATGGTGATCAGTTGTTTAACCTTTGAAAAGTGGCTTTTCAATTGAATGAATAGTTGATCTTTGGAAATGATGAAAAATAAAATAAATCAAACCTTGAGGTTCTATGGTGAATGAGCAAGGCTGCAAGTTTCCTCCAATCACATTTTCAGATATACAAGTGTAAACAGCAAAGTCACTTGTTGATTCAACATTAACTTTTAAAACAGATTTAATTATATTTGCACTAATTGGTTGACTAGTTGATGTTGCTGTCGATGTTGGCCATGTTGAGGTTATCGGTCCAGATAAAAATGATAATGAATTTGATTGTAAATTTGAATAGCTTGTTTCGTTGTGTTTTTTGGTCCAAGTAAAGGTCACTTGATTGGGATTGGCAATAACCTCACATGTAATGTCAACAAGTTCACCAATGGATGCTGGATAATTGACTCTTTGATTGTCTTTGCAAACTGGAGAATCTATGAAAACAAAAAGAAAATAAAAGTTGAAATTTTCATGATTGTGCATAAAAAGATGACAATAAATTTTCCATGACAGTGCAACCTTTCACATTGCAATCTTACATTTAATGTCGAGTTTAAGTTCATCTTGTAATGTTGACCCAACAAGGCGTTTATTTACAGCTCGACAGATGAGCACTGAACCATCCAATGATCTTGAATTGGTCAATTCCAATATGCTACTTGAATAGTTTCCATCCTCTGAATAACTTTCCCTGAAAAGAAGAAAAAGATTGATAGAGAAAGAAGAAAGTAAAAAGAAAAGTTATTCCATTGAGAATCGTCATGAAAAATGTTTTGAGAAAAAAAAACAAAACTCGATTCTCTAAATTGTCCAACAAAAGACACATTTTGATAGCGAAACTCGAGACTGACTTTAATGTTCTTAATAAACCTTTGAAACGACTTTTCGAAAATGACTTTTAAAATAATTTTTTGGGCAAACAAGATGAAATTTTTCACTTTTTCGAAAAATTGAAACATGAAAAGAATTTACCTTGAATATGGAAGAGTTCTGTTGTTGATGTACCATGAAATGATGGCCGGTGGCCTGGAGCCATGTGTTGTACAAGTAAATGTCGATTTAAGGCCAACTTTATGAGTCGATTGGGAAGTTGATATTTGAACAGATAAAGGTTTTACTGTAAAGGTTAGAGTAAAGTTGATATCAGTTTACATGGAAAAGGTGGCCAAATGAGAGACAATAAAATGTCGAGAGAAAAGCAATTAAACGAAAAGGTTCAACAAATTTACTCTTCAATTAAATTGTATTGTCTTGGAATTGCTTAAAACCATTGATTAACCTTTTCTGAAAGATTAATTAAAAGGTTCAACTTGATCGACTTTCATTACAATTAAAGGTTAACTGTAAAACCATTAGAAACATTATCAAGTAACTTGTCATGAACATGAAATTATCATCTTTTGATTGGTAAACAGTTTCTTGATGGAAACCTCGAGAAGATGAAAAGAAAGTTAAGATTGGAAAAAAAAACTTTACTCTTCTAATAAACTCGATTTCCATAATCACCTTGGCTCTAATTAAAAGTATCAAATTTCCTTGATTGCAATATTCAAATTACATGACATTAATGAAACTTTGTTCAACTTGGAGTGAAACGAAAGTGAAAAGAGGAAAAATTTTGATTCCTTTTTTTGCTGGCCAAAACTCGTAAGATTATGGTTTGAATGGCTTTTGACCAAAGCGATTCAGTCAATTGTGAAAATGGTTTCTTTTTGTTGCATTTGTAAATAATGGTTCAATAATAATAATGAAAACTATTTGTGACTCTTTGCCATCCATAAAAAAAAGATGAAACTGAAATGGTTCAAGTTTGTGGAAGGTTAAAGTTTTCAATTGAACTGGAAAAGCAAAGGTAAAAATCACTCCAAGTAAATTTTCATTTTTCATCTTCTTTTGTTGCTCCAGTCTCTTCTCGTGTCATCTTTTATCATGAAATTTAAAATCATTTTTACGTTTTTTTTATTCACATGAGTCTTCACCAAACAATATTCATCACTTTAAAAAGTTCTAACCCAAAATGTAAACCAAAATATTTTCCTTTTTTTTTGTCGAGCAAAGAAAAAAAAAACTTTTATTCTTATTCCATTTTCTTTTACTTTTATTCTTTTGTGTCCAACTTATTCAGTTATTCATTGTTGTGTTTACTTGGAGTAAAGGAACAAGAGTAAACTGATTTTCTTCCAATGAACTTTTAATCACTTGTATTTACTTTTTCACTGTTCCTTTACTGTCTTTTCTCTCAAAGGGAAAAGTTATCATCTAGAGAATGTTATCAAAAATGAACTTGAAATGCATGCAAATGGTGAGAATAAAGTGAGTATTATCTTTAAAGAGAAACGAGTTTAAAAAGAATTTGTGAAAATTCATGGAAAAAAAAGAGAGATGAAACTTTAAATGAAACTGAAACAGGCAAGTTGGAAGGTAAACTCCCAGTGAAGAGGATAAACAAGATAAATTGTTTGATAACTCGTAATTGAAATTTCATTGCATTTAATAATGACAATTGCAACTCTTGAGCAATTTATAAGGATTGTCTGACTAAATGATAGAGTTAAAGACTTGAAGATGAAATGGATTTCAAAGTGAAAATTCATTTTCTGTGTCGACTCTAAATCATTGTGAAAATGTGCCTTCTGTTCAGACCGGATTCTCTAGATTCTCTGAAAGGTCATCGGCATCATTTGCCATATCAATTTAACCATATTCAAGTCATTATCTAAATTATGTGATAAACTGAATCACTGATGAATTGATTATTCAAATTATTTTAGTTTACTTTTTTAAAGTAATATTTACCTCTATCACTTAAGAAACTTAATTATACTTGAAAACATAAGTCTTAATTGCTTTTGGGATTTGAGTATCAAAGACTCATAATCTTGCCCTGAAATTGCAAGAAAATTTTCCTGGTGCAATTGGTTACAACTGTGCATCAACAATTTTCTCGTTTTCTAGAGATTAACCTGAAGCGAGTAATGCTCTGATTAACTATTCGCAATAATTGTAAACATCTCAAGATTTTGTATTCGTCAAGCTTATGACTAATGTATAAATACAAAATAGCAACTTTTGATTTTCTGTGGAAACGTCAAAAATGCTTAATTCAACAATTAATTAACAATCTTTCATCCGGTTAAACCTCGCAATTTCCAATACAGAATCTGGCCAAGAAGAAGTTGAGAAATAGGAAAATGTTTGTCGTTTGAATTTCAATGATCTCAACTTTTAAACTTGATGGCTAAATGAATATCGAAATCGTTCCGAATATCTCAGAGTAGTTACAATGAATCTCGCACAAAAGCCATTTATACAAAGAAAAGAAACTTTGAAATGAACATTTTAATTGTAGCAGAAATTAATTGGTGATTAACTTTGATTTAAATGCAAACAATCAGTGGAAATGTTGAAAATTATATTTTCTTTCTTCCAGGTTTATCTCATGTTTTAATTTAATATTTTCAGTCTTAAATCTTTGTCTCAAGCTAAACAATAAGATGACTTATAAAATGAAAAGTTAATGAGATAAAAAAAGAAATAAAATTAGCATTATTTATGGTTATTAGCGTCTTCTATTATTTACCATTCTCATTAAGTTAAGGTTATAAATTGCTGTGGAGACATTGTCTTTGCTGTAAATTGCTTTATTAACAGTAAAAGTTGATCGAGAAAAGAGTTTAAATTTCGTGAAAAAAGAGACGAAAAAATTTAATACATTAATGATAATGTTAATAATAAAAAAAGGATGACAAGTTTAGAGCAACAATAAAGACGGAAAGAAGTAAAAAAATTTCTGTAAACAAAGGCTTTTGGGTTGTTTAAATTGAACCTTTTGCCATCATCAATGAACTAAAACTCAGTAGTTTCTAGAGGTGATAAACATTTAACATGGTTTCAACGAAACAAAAGTGAAAAGAAAAATGAGAATTAAATAATAAAGGTTGACATTGCCAGTGAATTTGTGTTTGTGTGTTTTGCCTTAAATTGATTAAACCTTTACTCGATCCTAAATGACTTTAAAACACAAACAGAAAAAGTTTACCTTTTCTCAACCAATTGACCAAAAACTCTGTTGACAACTTTTCTGCAACAATTTTACCTCTTATTTCACTTTAATGTAACAATATAAATATAGTATATTATACACATTATCAAGCAACTCTCAAGAGAAGGATAAATGTAAACAAGGAAAACCGAGTAAACCAAAAGGAGAAGACGAAAAAGTCGAAAGCAAAAGACCAAATAAACAAGTTATCGACAGTAACATGTATTAGTAACACAAAAGTAAAAACAACTAACAACCAATCTCATTACATTTAACATTATTATTCTGAAGTATTAGGGAATCCAATCCATTCCCTTATTTGATTGTAATAATTTAATAATAACCTCAAATGTTGCACATTTTTTTTTGTTCTTTCTTTCGTTTGCTTTTCCTTCTCAACCTAATCTTGCCATATGTTTAATCAGTTGGTCAAGATGGGCAAAAGAAATATTTCAATGTTTTTGCTTCTCTTTTCGTTTTACCTTTGATTCGATATTTGAAAAGTCACTTTTTTTGCTCTGTAAATTTGCTCTTTTCACTTACAATTTATTTCCAGGGTTACAGTTGCTGATGAGCTTCCGTAGGCTTCATGGTGAGATAAACATTTCAATTCTTGGAATAAATGGATTCTCTGTAAATCTTTAACAATCAAAACATTTTCAACTTGATTCAATTCCGTACTTTTATTGTAGGAATCGTCTATTATATTTTCATTTTGATACCAAATTAAACTTGGCAAAGGTTTACCTGAAAAGAGAAGAGGGAAAATTAATTTTTGCTTTTGACCATTTTGTTGATCGCTCGATTCATCTGGAAAATTACTGCCAGTGAACGTTTAAAGTTGATGACGATAATGAGCATTAATAGAGAATCCTGTTATCATAATGTTTATGTGAAAAGCGAGCAAAAACAAGGCAAAGGCTTTAATTTTTGCTCAAACCTAAACATTGCTTTATTCAATCTGTTAATGATGCTTGTGCTTTATTATTGTTTTATGATGATAATCAACTTTATATTATCTTAAGGTTCAACCTTCAATTTATATATAAATATATTTTTTCGATTTTCGCCTTCCATTATATCGTCTGTTTTCATGTTTAATGTTACAAGCTCAATGAGAAGTTTATTATTGCAAATGTTTGAGTTTCAACGTTTACAATTTTTTTGTCTCACAATTCAATCAAAGCTTATCGATGGTAATAATCATAATGGTGGCAATGAAATGAAGGATAAAACATTTCAAGACGAATATTCCTTCCAACGATTGCCACATTTTTTCTGCTCATTTCACATTTTCTTGACTTTTGAGAGCAATTTCGTTAAGATTTATTCACAAGATTTGGCAATTTCTCATTAAAATTCGAACATTTTCTAACTAAGAACTAAATATGGATGAGATCTTTCTGTTGCTCAAGATGAAGGTGGCTTGTTTGCGAATGTGATGTCGTCGAAATCTTTTCTCTTTTTTGTTCTATTCAAAGATCCAAGCAATCTCTAAACTTGGAAAAGTTGAAAGCTTAATTTCGAAAGGTTAAAACTTGGTTGTAGCAAAGTTTTGAATGTCGATCAATTTATTTTCGAGTTTCTCGAAGCTATCTGGTTTGCTTTTCCCTTTAAATGAAACTCATAGTTATCATTTCAATTTGCTTACAATTATGACATGAAACACTTGAACTTTTCCATTCAATTCTAATCAGGTATTTCACCTTGCAGTTGAAGTTGAAGATGCCCCAAACAGTGTGCTTTCAACGTCTAACTAAATTCATTTGAGGAATGAAAGAAAAAAAAAGATGAATTCTGATATTTTTCTTGTTCATCAACAATCAAAGTGCATAATAAACAAAATGGCAAGAAAAAAAATGAACTTTTCGATGAAAAGATAATAAAGAGAGAAAAGAAGGCGAAATAAGGCAAAAATAATAGAATCTCTTTAATCGTTGAGGCATAACCTAATTTACATAGAAGATCTATTGAAAGCCACGTTTAGAATATTTCTGCGAATAATAATAATATTCTTAAGGCTTTCACTCCAAGATTTCCACTCCCAGCCTTCCCTCCCTGTGAATTCTTATCGATTATTTAAGGTCAAAGAGCATGAAAATTTTCTTATTGGTGGTAAAATAAATATTTGCTGAGCCATGTTAAGTGCACAAAATTTAACTACATTTATGCAATGAAAAGACAGTTACAGTTGATGTAAAGTGTTGGAAAATGTTGAATAATGAAAAGTAACCTTCAACCAATAAACGCAAATGGAGACAAAAGTTATCATTAAATTTTCCCTTCAAACTATCCCATGTAACCCTCTAGATTTTGCCAAAATTTTCTTGCAAAAGAAGCCCAACCTTTGGCTGCAACTTTCAATTTCTCCTGTAAAATCCAGTTTCGTGATGGCAACAATTTTGTGCTCCAAAAGTTTGCTAATTGCAACAATTAGTCTTTAAAGTTCATTTTTGCTTCTCATCACAAAATTTTCATCATTTATGAATTTCTTTCAACCACTTTTTTTCTGTTGGCCAAAAAACAAAGTATACTTTTGTACCTTTCAAAACAATTGCCTTTACAAATAAATCTTGATGGTTGATGATTGAGATTTAATGTAACGTAAACACTATTGAATTAACTCTTTAACTGCAAACACGAACATTTGCAAAAGCAAATTTGTTTTCTTTTTTTTTTACATTTTCTCGACTGTTTCATAGTAATCACTCATTGGCAGGTGAATTGCATGAAAAATGAAGACTCATTTGTGGCTCATTTTTTACGCCGTTTGACTGTTTTTGCATGATAAACTCTAATTGGAATCTTGTCTGGACAGAAAAGAGAAATTTCGTTGAAAATGGAAATTGGTTCAAATTGAATTTCAAGATTGACTGATTCGCTTTTGTTACGATTAGTTGACAAAGATGAAATTGAAACGATTGGTAAAGAATACAAAAAGAGAAGAAGAAGAAAAAAATTAACATGAAAATGGATGTTAACAGATGAAACGAAACTAATGGTGAGCTATTAAACACACTAAAGGTTTCCAGTGTAAGGTTATTAACGATAATAGGATTGAATGAGGAATAAAAAAACGTAAAATAAACGAACAAAAGAATAATAAAAATAGTAAATATTGAAGGTTTGGATTAGGCGAAATTAATTGACTCTTGTGTGTTGATTAAACAGAGGAAAACATTAGATAATCAATTACAGGTTCAACATTGAATTGTAAATTAAAGGCACTTATTTCGAGAGTAAAAATAGCGATAATTGTGGCTTTCATTTAACCAGATTCACTGTTTGTGTTTTGATTTGATTATTTACCTCCAAGAGCAATGCATTTTATCAATGCTGTTTCACCTTGATTAAAAGGTCCAGCAAATTTACGAAAAGGTATTCCATTTACATTGGTTATAACCAATTTACTGGGAGGCACTGAAAGAGAAGAAACAAGATTAGAAAATGTGAATGAGGTGAAAAGAGAAAAGATGCAACTTGAAATCAATTGAAACTCATGATACTGAACTTTTTTTCTCTCTCCAGAATTTGGTTATTTCCTTTTTTTTCCTCTTTTTTGCCTTCTTTCCTTTTTTCAGCTTCCTTTTTTACTTGTTTGTATATCTACTTGCTCTTGCTTTACTTTTGACTTTAAATGTGTAATATTGAATTGAATTGAATGGAGTAGAAAAAAATTTGTCTCTTGTTGACTGATCAACTTGATCAAATGATGGTTGGTCAACCATGAAGGTCACTGTGCTTAACTTTCAACCATTTTTCTTTCTTTTTGCTTCCATTTCCATTCAATTTACATGATGATGTGCTACTTTGCAAATTTTAACCAAATTTCTTTAGACTTTTTGGGTTAAAGTCGAGGCTAATTTTACTTTGTTATTTTGTCTCGTTTGTCTAGGTTGAATAGCCTAATAAAGTTGTCTAGAAATATCGATAAAACCAGGATTGAAAACCAAGAAAACTAGATTTCTCAAAGATAGCAATATTCCAGTCTGTGGCTTCTAACAATTTTACACAGTTGACCATCAAAGCATATTTGGGCAAAGAATAGAAAAATTCTAGAAAAAAAAACTGCGATCGAATAAGCAATGCGCAGAAATTGGACAACTTGACCAAGGCAATTTACTTATTGAATTTATGAAGATGGATACACAAATTTGACTGCTTTGAATGGAAAAAGGTCAAACTCTAAGTTGATGCATTTCGATTTCAAGTTATGATCCGAGAATCAATTCAACTCATCTTACGGCTTTTCATCAGTCTCTAAAATATGGCGAATCTATTTTTTTTGTTCATAATTTGGTAATCAAAGTCTGGTTTAATCCTATTAATTACTTAGAAGGGAAAGTTTTAAGTGGTACAATTCAATTGGAGAAATTCAATGATAAATCGATAGGAATAAGGGAAAAACATCGTGAAATTTTAGAGAATTTTCACGTTAATTTTTATTCCAAATTTCAATGCTCGAGTCAACTTTGTGATAAAATTGCCGTTGTGAGGTTGAGTGCATTCATTTTGTTTGCTTTTGTGCAATGCTTTTGCTTTCACCATTTTCCGTATATAAATCTCTTCAATCTCAAATACAATTAAGATTTAAAACTCATTCGAGGTGGAAATTTTTTTGCAAATATTACAATAATACAATATAAAGACGATTTTAAAGAAACGTTGCACAAACTCTGAACTTCCTAAATTTGCATTGGATTTTAACTGTGACTAGATGTAAGATTCCTGAAAATTTCAACCCTTCATCTCTGTTGGTCGAATATCTTATCTGTCCGAGAATTGAGAGCTCAGAGGCAAATGAGGTGAATCCATAATGATTAGACCCAGGACTGAAACCAAATTGAAGGAACATGGTTCAATATGCAAAGAAATTTGCATGAAACGAAATGTTCTGATTTGCACGTTCTAATGTTTATGGAAGCGGATTGTTTCTATTGACATTGTTGTAACTTCTGGCAGTAAACTGGATTGAAATGATTGAACATTTATAAACACATTTTTTTGATGCCATCAACATTGAGTTTAAGATGAATAAAACTATTTGATTTTGAAGCTATGATTATCATTGTTCGCTTTTATGCAGAAAAGGATTAGCTTTCCCTTGCATCTAAGCAGTTGAGTTTATAAGCTAGAGTGCGTCTTCCTGAATGAATCAAGGTTGAAGTTGCAATTATTTTCAATTGAAATGCTTTAAGAGTAAAGTGGAATGAAAAAGAATGGATAAAGTGAAAAGTCAACATTTTCATCGAGAAACTTTGTTCTTCTAAATAATCCAACCGATGCTCCATTGAGTATATGAACCTGGCTAATCACTCCACTTCCTATTGCACTTATTTTTGATCAAATTTCGCTTCCAACATTACAATTTTCCTTCACATAATAATGTGATAAAATGTTTCACTTTTTTTACTCTTGAAAGCAGACAGAGAAAGGAAAACGAGGGATTAAAAGGATTGAGCAAAAGGATCAAAGTAAAAGCTCATCCAGGTTGAATTAATTTATCAAGATTTTCAGTGTCATTTCCTTTTCTGGGAATGCATTTTTCAAATGAAAAGACCAACAAGAAAGCTCTTTCAATGCTTTTCCATTCAATCCTAATAGTTGAACATTCATTTAATTTTAGTGGTCTTGCAATGGAAACAAACCAACAATTGAATCAACTTTAACCGTGTTAGTTGACCAACTGATCAAATTGATAGATTGAAACTAAATTATCATAATGAAAAGCGAATGGGATAAAAATGCCATTTACTCAAACTAAATGATTGCTGACATTAGACGAAAGCAACATTGAAAATGACAAGACAACTTGCAAGTTTACTCAAAGTAAAGTTTAATAAACATTTCAAGATTTGCAACAATCTTCAGTTGAACAACATTCTTTTCCAGGCCAATCGAAATGGAAAACGAAAATTGTTCTTCTCTGCCAATTTACAAATGAAATTAAACTTACCTTGAACATTTAATTTAATCGAAGTGGACAAAGTTCTCGCCCATTTAAAGTCAACTCGACAAAAATAGATTGCCTCATCGCTGGCAAAAACAGGATTTATGGTTAAACTTATCGGAAGCGATTTAATATCAACATGAGCTCGTTCACCAAGCTCCGAACTTTTAAAATGTTCAGCTTCCTCAATTTGATTCTTGTACCGACCATCAATGGTGTAAACAGGTGAACCATTGATGTCACCTTTGTACCAAAGAATCAGCAGGATATGATCATTGAGTGGAAAACTTATATTACAGACAAGAGTAATTCGGTGACCAGATAATACATGTAACTCTAAAGGCGAAGAAAAGGTCAAAGAGAGAGAGAGAGAAAGTTATCAGATTAATATTGCAATTATTCGCATTTCCATTATAATCACATGATGAAAGGTCAAAAGATGCTGGTGATTCTCTTTTCCTCATCATCTTTGATCATCATCTTTAATCATTCATCCATGAATAGCTGATTACAAAAGAAAATTTTCATTTTCTTCTTTTTCCTTGACTGCTTGCTTACAGCTCTAAACCAGTCCAATTGAGTTTATTACACGATGAACAACTGGGAGTGATTAATGGTAAAATATTGTTGGATAAAAGTTTCAAAAGTGTTTCATCTTAAATGTTTCAACATGAAACATTTTTCCAAACGTCAATTTAACAAGTTTCCATCTAACAGGGAAAACCTTTCTTCTTCTTCTCCCTGATCATGAAGACAATAAAATATTTAAATTTATGCAATTCATCATTATTATGACTTGTTAAGAAGATTAAAAATGAACACTTTTCATTAATCATTTGCTCATTGTTTTTTTCCTCTTTTAATTGACTTTCTTTCAACATTTACTTTTCTCGATTCATATTATTTTGCCTTTTTACAACTCAATCAACTGATTTGATATTGTGTTACACAAGAATGCATGATTAATACATGATCATGTTATGATTAAAGTTACATCTTGGTGATGACAGCATGTAAGATGAAGAGTTAACCCAAAAAAAATCGAAAGATGATCAAACCCATTTTGATAATAATAAATGGATAAAAGTTTAATCTCACGGATGAAACTTGTCAACTCAAATTAAGTTTAACCATTTTTCCTGGCTTCAACTTTTCACTATTGATGAGTCTGTTAATCAAACGCAAAAAGCTATTATTCAATTAGAATTGCGATAAATGATTTAATGATGATAATGGCGTCGATTCGTATTGATCAACACTTGAATCATGGAAACGTTTTTTCTGCTTCTCTGATGAGAAAATGGAAGATTGCAAAAAAAAAAGAGAGAAAAGCTTCAGCTAATGATTAGTTTGATAAAGAAAAAGGAAAAAAAGGAGAAAAAAAATATTCTGACCAATTCTTTCAGTTGCATGAATTTTTTTTGCTCATGTTCAGGGTAAATAATGAAGTGAACAGTTGATCATCACTAGATAAATGCTGGTAAATCAATCAAACAGAAAAAGGTTGTTTTTACAGAAAATTTGTAGTTCAAAGTTTGGGAAAATTTTCAGTTCGATTGGACAAAGAAAACTTTTCGACAAATTGTGACTTCTCCATTTTCGGTTCAACAAAGGGAAAACAAATTCAACCAAATGGATCAATGATGGACTTTGAATGATTACAATTTACATTGCATTTTCCTGTTCTTATCTCATCATTTTTACAACTTGATAAAGAATATTGTTTTTCTTCTTTCTCTTTTTTTTGCTCTCTCTCTCTCTTCCTTTTCACTCCAAATCATTATTATCATCATTATTGTTTGCAATGAGAAGAGAGAAAAGAAAATATCTATTTATGGTTCAAGTTTTACTCATGGGACAATGATAACGATGATGATGATGAAAAGAGTAAACGATTGAAATAGTGAACCCAGAAAAGAAGAAGAAAACTATTTCCGTCGGAAATGGTTTACTTTCAACGTCAATGACAAGAGATGATATTGAAAAAGTTGAGTAAACAGAGGGAAAAAAATTCGATGCTAAGCGTAAAGTTTAGTAAGGTCCATCGATTAATTTACTTTGACTCTGGGAGTGAGAAAAGATGTGAAAAGATGATTTGGAGAAAAGCGTTTATTCAAAAGCAGTTCATTTGGTTCAACATTTTTTTTCTCATGAAATGGGCCAAACAGTTGAGTAGATGAATGTTTCAAGAACCAACAAACACATAACATTTAAATAAAACTGGGAGTGAATAATATGAATAAAAAATGGAATTTTCTTCTTTTTCTCCTGTTTCTCTCTCCATTTGTTGAACACATTTACACCTTGAGAATTGAAATTTTTCGTGAAACTAGCTTTTATTATAACAAGAGGTTGGTGCGATCATCAGCGCAAATTTCTTTTCACTGCGATACATTCAATTCACATTTTCTAGTCTCAAATTTTTAATGAAAAAAAACCATCGTAAATGAGGAAAATGAAATAAATCTGGTTCTAAAGTTGAACAAGATGAAATGTAAGTTGAAATTCGAGAACAATTTTGTTGAAAACCTTTGATCACAGAAATTTTTCCATTATCCAAATGGTTTCACTCCTTTTATACCTGAAAACTCATCAGGTCGCAACCCTTTACTCGACATTCAAAGTTCCGAGCATAATGACATTAAAATCAACGAATTTGCTCATCTCCACAATGCTTTTGAATTTTGGATTTTCTCTCATCACACGGAACATCATTTTTCACGAATCCGAGTTTCTAGAAAGGCATTCATTTTTGTCGCTGTAGTCAAATCATGGTCATTATTTGGTCGAAGAATTTCTTCAAAATTTCTTCTTCTTCTTCTTCTTCTTTACGTTGCAACCATTTTGAGGCAAAAATAACTGATTTTCTCTGAGTAGTTTACAATTAATCGACATGAAAAAACACGAATTTTGGATAAAAAACATTCTCTGAATGAGAAGTACTAGGTGTCCGGATGAACTATCCCTACATTGACGCATTTCTTACTCAGTGACTACGAATCCTAGAGAAACATGCTTTGCGTCATTCGATAAAAAAAATGTCAAAGTTTTGTATGGCGCTACGAAAAACCAACTGGTAACTTCCCAGCGTCAGTGTTGCTTTCAAATATCTTCATGAAGGCATTTATGCATTCAGGGATTCTCGATTTTTGATTTTGATTCTAGGTTTTATCTCTTTTCCCTTTCGCTAATAGACCGAAAAAGATCGCAGACACAAATTTACACTGACTTTAGTCAGTGAAGTATAGTTGGATTTTCCGTATCGATTTAACATATCACTTTTGTCGTTTCAAGCATTTCTGAATTATCTTACTGAGTTCCACACTTTTCCGACTTTGGTGATGAACCAAAAACACTCTGTATTCAGAAATTTCGCAAAGTAGCGCCATACAAAACTTTGACATTTTTTCTATCGAATGTAGCAAAGCCTGTTTCTCTAGGATTCGTAATTACTGAGTAAGAAACGCGCCAGTGTAGGGATAGTTCTTCCGAACACCTAGTACAAAAAAGGCAAACTTCAGCTTTTGCCCCACTAATAATCAGGGTTTTTCATTTTCTATACTTCCACTTTTCATCTATGAAGAGGAACAAAAGAAAAGTCCATTGATTTGATAAAATTGAAAAAACGAAAGAGGAAAGAGAGATATAAAGATTAGCATGAAATCTATGCTTTTTAGCTTTTTGATTTGCATGGAAAATGAAAAGCCCTGTAAAAATATTCATTTTCAATAAAAAAAGCAAAACTAAAAAATTCCTGTTCGGGTTAAGAGTTGAACCTTTGTTGGTTGTAAAGGCATGAAATTGACTCCATTTGTTTAATTAAAAAGTTTCTCTGATCAACAACCAATGGATCGAGTTGAAAGTTGAAACTTCCTTCTCTTTTTGCACAGTTGAGTCATCATATTTTTCATCTAAATCTTTACTCGCAAGATAGTTTTACATATCTTCCTTGTTCAACAATAAACCACCAACCTGAATACAAAAGCTTTTCAAAAGTCAATATCGATAGATACAAATTGATTAATCCGTTGCAAAGATAAACAAATTTTCTTCGAACCAGTTGATTGAGTGAACGTAATGGAAACACTCTTATCTTTTAACCAGTATGATTTATTAACAAACTTCACCTAATCATGAATATTTTACACTCCCAGAAAATGACTTTTAAATGCCATTTGGAGGTCAAATATCGAATGACCTTGAATGACCTTGAGCATTCGAATGACTTTGAAATCTGTTCAAGTTCATGATTGAAATCTGAGGTCTGGCGGGTTAACCATTTGTGAATTATGAGCACAAATGGGGCGAAAGAATAAAAATGACGCCAAGTATAGATATTTTTCCACCTGCATGAGCATTGTGTGAGTTTGCAAGGGGAAACCTTTGAATGCTAAGTCGTACAAGTAAAGAAAACAATTGAAATGTTTAATCATTTCAAGCTCATCTTGATAACAATAGCCGTAAGACTTATTTACCAAATAAAGGTTCAAATGTTTCTTGTTTTATTGTGATATTGAATAACATGGAAAATGTTTGCCTCGAGATAAATTAGTGTTTTGGGTTCAAGTTGTGTGCTTGTATGATGGAAATGATAGTAAATATAAAAGAAGAAAATAAAAGGTGAAAACACTTCGAAAGTCAAAAGAGATGCTTTGTCATTTTCCCTCCCAGTCAACTCTAGCATTCCATTGGACTTTTGACTTTTGACTTGCAAAACTTTTCCAATCAAATTTTTCACCAATCTTTCCACTGATAAAGAGAGACGAAAACGTGAAAAGGGTAAAGTTGCGGTCAAAAAAAATCACTTTTCTTGATATCGAGTTTTCGATAATCTCGAGGCTATTTTTGCGGTGTTTCATAATTTCATTTCCATGGATTCATTTTCACACTCTTTGCAACAATTTTATTTCTCTATAACCAGGATAAAAAGACATTTTCCATGTTTGCCTTTTACCATGTTAACCTCGACATTAATCGTTGTACCTTAGGCTATTAGTTGATGATAAAAGGTTTGCAGGTGGAGAGAAGTCGAGTTTCTCGTCATTTGTGAAAACCATCGATTGCTAACCAACTCTACTAATTGGCGACTTTATTGGGCGTAAAGTTGCAATTTTCAATCTTATTCTGTTCATGCAACATTAACTTTCTCATGTTTAATAAGACTAAAACAATTGACCAAGAAAAGACTTAATTTGCAACATTTTTTTTTTCTCTCTTCGATCTTGTTTAACTAAATTTTCTTGGTTCACCTTAACCAGTCCAATTTGCCGTTCCCATCCTAATGAGTGTTGATACAAGTTGATGGTCAACTGGGAATAGTCTGATTTATCATGTAAACTTGTTAAATGGGAGTTACATTGAAAGTGATGAACTTTTAGTGTTGCGCTATATTGGCTGAGTATTAGGAATTGAGCAGAAAAGATGAAATGACATGAAAAGGAAAAACATTTTTTTCTTCTTCTTCTTCTTCTTCTTTTCATTCCTTTTCTTCCATCATGTCATTTACTTATTCTTAATGGTTTATTATTGAAAGAATGTTTTTCTTGGCTTTTCCAATTTGTACAACATAACAAGCTAAAATTAATATAAATCAGTTGAATAATTCCAACTAATTTCATGTAATACTTTTATTCATCCTTTTCTTCCTTTATTCATAATTTTCTTTTCCATTTGCACACTTTTTGACAGGTTAACAGTTCAATATCATGTGCATATGATTACATGATAATGTTCAAGGTCCAAGTGTTTAATTAATGATGCCGTTGGGTTGAGAGGGAAATCACATTCATTCCTGTTTCAACGAAAAGAAAACAATTTTGACTTTATGTTCACTTGAACTTCTCGACTTGATTAATCATTTTCATTGTCAAACAGTAAAGTTGAACTTCGTCAATAAAGATCAAGAAAAACAAGAAAAAAAGGCGAACAAAATTGCAACTAAGTTGCAACTGAACGTTACAATTGCAAGCTAATCATAAACAAAAAGACTTGAAGTCAACTCAAATGTTCACATTTCAATGAATCTTGACAGTCTTCACTCCCAGTGAATAAAAGCCAGACAATTAATGTGACTCTTCAAAAGTCATCATCATAAATGTGGTTTTTGTTGAACAAAAAACAAAAACGAAAACTGAAGAAGCAGAAAATCGTCAAAATTGCACGTTCCTTTACCCTTTCGTCACCAACAAAAGTTCAACTTTTTTTCCACAGAAAAAAAAAAGATTCGTAAACTTTGAAAAGGAAAATATTGCAGCGAGAAAAGTTGAATTGCAAAGAATGAGAAGAAAAAAAAAGTTTGGCATAAAAGTGATGAAAGTAATTCAACTAATGGAGATTAGATGCTCGGCTGAATTGCAATTGCGAGCTTTCCTCAATCCTTTCGAACTTATTTTCTTTCTCCATTTTCATAGCCTTCCACAGCCAATTTTACACCACTTTTCCCTCTTTCCTTTCCTCATTTGCACATCTTTCTCTTCACGTAAAACCTCTGCAATTATTATGCTAATAGCATGCGACAACATTTAAAGTCTTTTCAATAATCGCAAGGTTAATGATAATGACGATAATGATGTTTAGCGGTTTTGGCTTTAAATGTATTTTCTGTTGTTACTTTTTATTTTTTATACATTAATGCAAATGCAATGGTTAAAAACAAAAGAGTTTACTCTTTATCATAATGTTACTCGAATCATTTTGCAAACATGACTTGGATCCATAAACATAATGAAAAGATTAACTTGGCAACACTTTTTTTTCGCTCTTCACCACATTTCTCTACCTTTTCTCGATTACAAATTAATTCACAAGTTGATTGCAACTTTTAATAGAGTGTCAACTCTTGTTTCAGTCCATTACTGTGCAACTTTATTTTCACACCATTCATCACAATTGAATATCCACTTAAATCCGCCGAGTTTTCAACATTTTTCTTCTTCTTCTTCTTCTCTTTATCAGAGGTAAACGTGGTTAAACCCTGAACTTGATTGATGATTCTTGACCACTTTTGAACGGCTCTTCTTCTTTCTTTTTCCGGTCAAAATCAATCATTAAAATTATCATTCTTTTTAATCTGTTAACAGATTGAATTTTTTCTTCTTCTTCTTTTTCCTTTTCTCTTGGAATTTGGTTAATCATTTTTTGCTCTACAACAATGCCCATGAAATGATACTTTGAAAGATGAGAAAATGAAAACTTTTGCAACTAAAAAGAAAATGAAATTTCTGTTCAACGTTTTTTTTTTATTTCACTGACAGTTTAATAGTTTTGGGTTTGAGGCAGAAAATTTTTCCCGTTAATCTATTCATCTAATCAGAATAAATTGCAAATCCACTTTGATTGATGCAATTTAACCTCATTTTATGGACACAATTTGGTCAGTTTATAATGGAGTAAAGATAATTTTGGAAAGAAAAGAATCAAATAAAACGAAATTTTCGTCTTTTGTCCAGCAAAGATAATGAATGGTGCAATTGCAAGGAATCAACTTGTAACAGTTTGTTTCCTTACTTCTGTCAATTAGAGTTGTAAAATGTTCAACTTCCATCAATGATCAGATAAAAAGTAAAGTTGAAGCAGTAAAAGTTAACAAGTTTTTCGAGAAAAGTTTTTATACTTTTTGCTCTTTTCCACTTTATAATTTGAAGAAAGCGAGAAATGAGGAAAGAAAAAAACTTAAGGTAAAACATAACAGTTTGGCCATTTTTTTCTCAAGCCAATCGTTTTCATTTGGAATGAACTCTATTAAAGCTATAAAATGCAATTACCTTTCCAATGATAAGTTATAAGGTTTGCTTGTGACAGGATAAACTTTGATGAAAATAAAGAGCAACAAGAAGAGCAAGAAAAGTAAAGAATCAACGTTAATAGCACAAAATGAGATGAGAAGGTTACCTTCAAAACAATCATGGCAAGTCTCTTGGTAATTTCATAAAATATTGGTTGTGATATGATGTGTTTTATATCAGACAAACAGCAACAACAACAATTTGTCTGGGTCGAAAGGAGAGAGAGAGAGAGAGGAGAAAAAATGGGAACAAAAAGTAAAGGAAGAGAGTAAATCTGCAAAATATAAAAGAGCCTTTATTCTTGAACCTCTTTACTCGACATTCAACTCATTAATATAATTTATAGAATGGCAAAAGGAATTCATGTTCCCTGATAAATTTCATCAAAGTGAATATTTATTTGTGCCTATCAATGGATATTGTTCATATTTCATAGTCCAAAGTCATAACCTCAAAGTCATTCATTATTCTCAAATTGGGCCACATTTATTTACACTGACAATGTTTGGGAAAACAAGAAAAATGAATTATCGAAATTAACAAAACACTTTTTGGTTTCAGGTAAAGCTGTGCATCTAATGAGGCGCATCGATAAACTATTCAAACTCATTGTTGGTTGGAAAAAGTTGAGCTGCGAAATTGAAGCCTTCGAAGTTGCAAAACTTTTACAAAAAGTTTTGCTCTACTTTTGATTTGAAACTTGAAATCTTTTCAAACTGAAGATCTTCCAATTGCAAAAGCAGAACTTTTGTTATTCGTATTAAACTTTCTAATCGCTTGGTGATTGTTGACTTTTTGATGATACTTTTCTTTATCCTTTAACAGCTCTCTCCAGGCAATTGAAGAAATTTCATGTAATTCGAAATCTAACTTCAACTATTGACAAAAATTTTTGAATTTAAGTAGAGAATTGGTCGAGTCGAGAATTTTGATTTCAATTGCAAAATGAACTCGACAAATGTCGATTGTGAATCTGAGTTTAAATGTTATTGATTCTGTAATTGTAGGCTGAAACTTGAGATATTTGGAAATCTGTAAATTCTCATTTTCAGTTTTGCCGTTTTCATGTTGCAATTTATATCATTTTTTATACTTTTATTAACACTTTTGGTGAATCAACTTGTTTCATGAAAATTGCATTTTCAACATGAGTCTTCCAAGTCTTGTGCTAAATATACTTGACTTGAAACTTTTACCATTTTCCTCATTCGCACATCTTAATCAGATTATCTTTTTAGATTTCAAGTTTTGCCCATAAAAATGCCAGTTTAAACTAATAACTGTTCAACCTTGCCTTGCAAGTTCAAAGCTCACGTCAGTAGAGTTTCTGAAGACATTTAAACTCGATTAAACTAAAGATGCCTTTTTAACCTCAAATAAATTTTACCTTGTTTAGAGCAAAGAACCGCAAAAATGAAAAGGAAAAACTTGTTCAGTCAACTTTATTTGCGAATTTGAACAAAAACAATGTTCAAAATTAAGAATGACAACTCATGGGAATTCATTTACATATTCCCATTACCGGTACCAACGTGAGGCTGAGAAATGAAAAGAAATGGAAAAGTCTTTCCATTAAAAGTTTTCCCATTTTTCAAGACAAAGCATATTAACACCGTTAACACTTCCCTGTTGTTGCTTTTATCATTATTAATATCTTGATAACATTCAATATATGAATCTTGAAAGTATCTTTATTGACCTGGAAACAAATGAACAACAATTTTTCACGCCTTTAAATGAGAATTGCAAAAGAGACTAAAATTCAGTATAAAATGTTGTCTATTTCAAAGTCATCAAAATTTCTTTTCAAAATAACAAATGTTTCGATTACAATGAAACTAGATTTTGTAAAGATTTAAAGCTTCTGCTTCCTACGAGGCTCAATAAATTTATCAAGTTTCAGTTGCATTTTTCGATAAACAAAAAGTGAGCAATAAATTGTTTCCCGCCGAAAGGCAATGTTGAAACGTTGGTGGATAACGTGATGGCAAAGAATATGAAAGAGAAACAAAAATATGGAAACTCTGAGTTGACAGCTGAGCACGCAATTTTTACAGCAAAATCGACTTGTAAGCAATCGTTGAGACTTTTCAGACCGATGCCTTTCCTCTTTTGCCAGTTCCAAAAGTCGCCTTCACGACATTATCATGTATCACACACATTGAATTTCATTTTCCACTTTTACAGACTTTTTCGTTTCCAGTTGATAAACTTGCCTCGAATAAAGAAAAGTTATTTTTCTATTTTTTTCTTCCATATTCCCATGATATTAATGAAATTATTGCTTAAGATGATCAGAGATACAAGTTGGCGATGTTCACTTTTGTCAATATCGAGATGTTGGCCAAAGATTTCAATAAGTCTCGATATTTTTGTCTAAGTTTAACATTGTTGTCGATTGAAGAGCAACAGTTTCGATAAAAATCAAGCGCTGAAATATCGATAACGATAATATCGCCACTCTCTTATCTAAGGTGAATCCGTTCGAATTGAATTGGATGCATTATTGATTGGTTAAAATGTAACGATTTGTTGATTTGGATTTTCCATTGGAAATGATGGAAATGTTGTGAAAACAAAACATCTCAATGAACTGCAGGATTCGCAAATCAACATTGAAGGCTCTCTTGAGATGCCTTTAAACGTTACTCAGAAACTCATGTTGATATCAAGTTGCTGTTCATGAAAAGGATGAGCAATATTTCCCAGTTCTGTTCACCAAATATTGAATCATTTCCATTGATGGAAACAATATGTACAGTGAGAACGTCTCATGTTGCAATGTTGATAACAAAGGCAACTTAGAATATGAAATGGATAAAAAGTTGTGATCAGAATGGCAGAAATGTTCGTCTGGCAAATATTTTTGTTCCTCAATAGTGAAATTGAAGTCAGCAATATGTTTATAAACAATTGCAAGTCAATATTGGAATGAAAACAGCATAAAGATTTCTCCTTAAATTATCTATTTTCCATTTCATTTCCATTCCCTGCATTCAACCGACTCCCAACATTCAGGTAAACAAGTTGCAAGATAATATTGTTAAGTTAATTTTACTTACAAGTTGATTAAAAGTCGTTAGTTTGCATAAATGTATTAGAATGTAACACAAATTGAAACAGTTTCATGTTTAAAGAGTTCATTATCTTAATATTTTCAATTCTTTTTCCTTTGATTTTCTCATCATCATCATTAGCAATTGCAAGAATGACTTGAAACTAAAAAATAATGAAAGTTGCAAAACAAACTGACTGGGAGTGATTTGTAGAGTTACAGTTGATAACAATGGGAAAGATTCAGTGAAAAGTAAAGATAAGTAAAAAGTAAAATTAAGTTGAACATTTTGAATAACGTTTCAATTTGCTCATTTGGTGAACGAGTTTAAACGATTGAATTTGTAGTCTTTATAAGGAGCATTTAGAGTTGAGCGGAATGATGCAAAGGAAAAAGTTTTATTTGGGAAAAGTTCCGAAACCGAAAATTGATACTTTGTATTGGATGAAGGAAAAAATATTCACTTGATGATGAAATGATGATTAGTGACCCATGCAAGTGATGGAAGAGAAACAGGTTTTTTTATTGAAAAAGAAACAGTTAATTCTCCCGATGAGAGTATTTTGCGGAAAATTAATACTAATGATTGTTGCACTTTCAACTTGAGATTGGTTGTTTGGCTTTGACCATTTACCTTTTCATTCCTATTGTGGTCATCCTCTTTTCATCCAACTAATCTTTTACCATTTCATTGTCTCATCATCTTTAAGATGAAACAAAATTTCACCATTTGATGATTGACTTCATCTTTACATTGCGCCATTCTTGAGTGGTCGCACAGAGGAGATGGTTCAAAGTGAGAGAGTAGATGCGAGTACAGCTGATAATGGCTCATTTGAGATCAAGATGAAAATTATCTTTTTTTCTTTTCTATCAACTCTCTTCGTTTTTTATTTTCATTATCATCAAGATGATACATTTCACTCTGTCGTATTTGCTGTTTCCTTATTGCTTCATCATTTTTATATTTTCGATGCGCAAGTTTTTTGCTCTTTGCAGA
Organism: Tetranychus truncatus; assembly: GCA_028476895.1. Classification (NCBI taxonomy): domain Eukaryota; kingdom Metazoa; phylum Arthropoda; class Arachnida; order Trombidiformes; family Tetranychidae; genus Tetranychus; species Tetranychus truncatus. The sequence continues at coordinate 20,546,801 of CM052060.1, forward strand.
AAACAGAAAAGTTTTTTCTCAGCGCAGATTACTAAATTCAAAAAGCTCCATCAATTCTGACCACACTATCGAAGGATGGCTTTCTGAATGACCTATCAACAGTCACTGATACTCATCTAAATTGATAAGATTTTTTCGAAATGTCTATTGCTTTAAAAATCGGTTCACATTAAATATTCAAACACTGAAGCACATTAGCCCTATAATATATGAAAAACGAAAGTCAAAAATAATGCTTTCTTGATATTTCGACTGGTCCACATTAAGTGTTAAAAGTAAACATTATTTCGATGTTTAATATATTTCTTAACGCTCTTGACAAAATCAAAAAACTCGTTTTGAGAAATCGAAAACATTTTAACGTTTGATATTATGTTCTTTTTAACGTACTTTCTACCAACCTACAAGTTAACATGTCATTAAGCTCGCTTAATTATCAAATAGCTAATATTGTAAGTCTATGGAAGATAGACGGACCAACCAAATTAGAGATTGACAATACTAATAGAAAAAGAGATTCAATGCTCAAATCATAAGAAAAAAGGGAGTATTTCTCGTTTTTGGATCAGGCAAAGTAATTGCTACTGGATTTAAAGTAAATTTAGCTGGTTCAATTCTACAAAAGAACATGGTTAGGATCTTAATGATCTTAGTTATTATTATTGTCATACTAATACGTACATTTTATCATCCAAAAAGTCAACATGTTATCAAACGCGTTTGATGCAACAATTGATAATATTGAAAGTCTATGGAAAAAAGACGGGACAATACAGTTAGAGGTTGACAACTCTAAACTTCGAGTTTGATTGAAAAGTATCGACGAAAAAAGCGGATATGTACCAGCTTTCATCGATCGATTGATTAACACAGCAATTATGAGAATCGAGTGAGCCGATAATGATCGAAATCAACTAGCACAAGAAAAAGCCTAGATAGAAACTTCAAACGAATATATCAAAGAATATAGTGATACAATAGATGATTGTATGCCGATTTGGCAGAGGCAACTGATCTAATTGATTCAAAAAATATAATCATTCAAGCAAAAAATGAAAAATTGAGGAGCTCCAAGAAGCCATTACTGAGAAGCAAACGAATCAACAATTAAATGACTATGTCGATTATCTTGTTACTAGACTAGAGCCATTTGTTAGCATCCCGAAAAAATAGTTCCGCGAACGTTACCTTGCTCGGGCTGAGGCAAGGAAATGAGAAATAGATGAACGGAACAATCAAAGAAATGTTTAATTGATTTTTTAGCATGTAAATTCCATATTGATATCTATTAAAATTGTTTTGGAAAAATACTCTTTTTCATCGAAATTCATTAAAACAAAACGCGTTCGAATTCGCTTTTTTTAGCCTGTCAAAGAGTCGACATCTTCAGCAAAAAAAGCCGTCCGAGAGTGGACAAGTTTTCAAGTGGACAACTAGGACTTTTACCTACTCTAGTCTAGCTGTCGCAATTAAATTTTGAAAAATTGTTCCAAAACATTAGGAGTCATACCTGAGTTTATGTTTACTTGATTTACTTTATACTCGTTTCTCCCGCTCGCAAGGCCCCTTATTATGCTGCAATCACCATGCTGAAGGTCAATCAGAATTCTATCAAAATCTATTAGGCAGTTATGTTGGTCGTTTCATTCAATTTCATTCACAAATTAGTTGATCTCTTCAAAACGCCAAAAATACCAGGTTATTACTTTATTAACGAACTGACATTTTTTGAATTTCCTAGTTTAACGAACATTTCAAATGCAAACTTTGCAATTGAAATTCAATACTCATGAATATTATCTGATTGTAAATTTGTTTTCTAATATTGAAATATCATTTTCTTTTCTCTTTTCCGTTCATTGTTTGATTTCATCGAGTCTCAACTTTTCATTTGAGCACAAAAATTATTGTGTTTACTGCTCATTTTCACCTTCTTTTCACTCTTCACATTACCATCACTTTTTTTCATCTCCTTTTCGTTCCTACACAGCTTTACATATACCTTGGAGATAACTTGAAATTGAAATTGTAATATGGAAATGACTGAATAAAATATATTGAATAAATTTTGTCTTTCAATTTGTTTCCATTTCTCTTTTATTCATCTTCATTTTATCCTCAGTTTGTTTGATTTTTGTTGTTTTCGGCTCATCGATAAAATGAATTCAATTCTTTTATTACTTTAAACTTATTTGGGAATAACATTAAACCATTATATGATAAAATATATTCATTGATAGATCATTCATTGCAGATTCTATCTTTAGAAATGGAAAAGCCAAAGTTTAACCTTTACACAAAAGGCATTATCTTATCATTAATATTACAAAAAGTCTCTGGGAGGGAAAACTCCAGACACGAAAAATTCGCCTAACCTGGAATATTGAACCAATTTCTTAATTTCACATGAAATAAAATTGAATAAGAAAAGGACGAAATTGCAGAGTTTGTAAATTCCCGATTTCCTGTGGAAATCTCAAAATTTTCAAAAATTCTACAAAAATTGAAATTCTTTTCTAAGTTTGCCAATTTATCGATTTTTTGAAATTTTTCTTGTTCTTATTCAAAATTTGAACCAATTGAGAAGTTTATGAAAATTATGAATCTTGAAAAATCGATAAAAAAATGTTTGCATTTTCTTGTTTCCTAATCACACTCAGCATCAGTGTTTGAGTAAAAACTCATGTTTTATCTGTTTTTCTGGATGCTCCAAGCAATTCTCATTAAGAAAACTAATGAAGATAAAATTGATGCTTGTTTTATCTGATAAACTTCTGCCAGTAAAATTATCGTTGACTCTTTATTCATGTAGCTGGGCGAGAAAAGATAAAAAAATTGACTCAAAATCATCAACTCATTAAGACAGGAAGAAAAAAGGCAAAATTGTTCTTCTTCCTTGAGCATTTTGTCATTTTCAGATTTTCCAACCTTTTCCCCAATTTCCTCATGTACTTTTATTGGTTGAATCTTCTCAAGTGTCTCAATTGTTTAACATTTCTAATGGTTTTGAAGGATTTTATCAGGTTGTCACAACTGCAAAACGTTTCATCATGATGAATGAACTTTTAATTGTCCAATGAGGTGTGAAATGTTTACTGACATGAAATCAATGAACTGAAACTCTATGATATATCATCAATCATTAATGTTAAGAGGATTAGCTCATTTTATTATAAATAAATTCCTTCTCATATTACGTTATTATCAAATATTATTACACGTTATCAGAATTCATCATTTACTTTCAATGTTTGCAAACGGTGAATATAAAATAACAATTTTCATTACCTTTTCTCAGTTCAATTTTATCGATTCAAATGTTTCGATAATCACCCTCGTTTCTGTAATAACCTTTGAATTATGAAAGACACAACAAGACTGATAAAGATTCAATTTTTGGAAAATACTTTGCAAAAAATGAGTTCTTTAAGTGCAAAATAATGTTTCATTTCTTATGAACAGAAGCAATTTTCTGGTTATTATTTTTCACATAACATCAATAAAAGAGCAACATTTATAAGTATAATAAGTTGTAAAACGTTTGAAAAGGATTGACATTTGGTTATTATTTTGCAGGCGTTACATTCAACTCTAAATTTATTTAAACAATGATGAATAGAGTTTTTACGATTCGAGTTTTAAATGTGAATAAAAGTGTTTAGTGCCCTATATTTTGGTTTAAACTTTATATTTAAATTTAAACCTCCGATAGACGATAAAGAGTCTCTAATATAGTCTAATCGAGATGAGAAGAAAGTTCACTTGATTGCACCCTTGAGTTCATAACACTTGTCATTGGAAAGATAACCGAATCAGCAATCGTTAAACTCAACAGTGGGAAACATTCATAGCATTTAGCCAGCAAGAGTTATAAACAATTTACAAACACTAATCGATCTTGAAAACTTTTCACTTTCGCAAAATGACCTTCAAAGGTCGGTTAGAGGTCAAATAACGAAATCAACTTGAATAACCTTGAGCGTTCGTACTTATAGTTGTTCAATCCGCGGAAGCTCATGGTTCGATTATAACGTCTGTAGCATGCGCCGTTCGAAAGTTATGCGAGCAAACAGGCGTAAAATGAAAAATAAACGCCATAATATAATAAGTTGGGAAAATTCGAGTTTTGATTTCTACAAGTAGATACTTCAAGTATATGGAAAATGAATGGATGCAATCACTTGAATAGGGTTGGACAAAAGTAGAGACTCAGTTTTTAGATAGCTTGCACATGTTGTTTTGATTTCGATCAATCGATCATAGAAACAAAATAGTAGATTTATCATTGTTAGGCCAAAAGAATGTGCATAATGGTCGTCCGTTTAGATTAGTTAGCCTACCAGAAGTGGATAATTGATAAATACTTGGCACCCGTTTTTTGATTAACGAAAGTTACTGGCGCTTTGCACCGGTAATCAAGGCATTTCTCTGTATAATATGCTGGAGTTTTTTAATCAAAATAAAAATTTAAAATATTACGCAAAAACTCGTTCCATGTACTTCAGGTAATTATCTCAATCAATAAGCGAGTTAAATAGGGAAATCACGATAATTGCTGATTGTAAAATTAAGTTTTCCTTCATCTAATGTTGATGGAATGAATTTGCGTAAAATATTTTCAATTTTTGTTGCGATCAGAAAACTTCAGCATATTGTATAGTGAAATGTCTTGGTTTGCTGTGGAAGTTTCAATAAAGTTTGTTAATCAAAAAATGCCATCTAATACGGGATGTTAGAAAAGGAACTCCGGATGCTTGCCGAATTAAGCAAAATAGTGAGCGTAAAAAGTATAAAGCCACTTGATTTTTCTTGATAATTTTTCAAATAAAAGATAAAATTCTGTACCTTATCAAAACGAAGATAAGTTTTATTGCAAAGATGCAAATTGATGAATTGGACTCATGAATTCCTGATGGAGAACTAAAAATAAATATTTCATTAGAAAATTCGACGAACAGTTCATGTTCATGCTCATGTCAACCCCTTGTAAGAAGCTTCATATTTAGAAATTTTTTTGGGCAAATCATTAATTCATCATGTTTTTATCGCTTAAATGTTTAGTCGATGTCAAGTATTTTGTTGTTATTTTTTGAAATTCAGTTTCACTTTCTTTACGTCAAGTTATTGTGAAAAAGGGCAAAGGATTTATTGATATCTGATTTACCATGAAATTGATCAGAAACTTTAACTTCCTTGACAGCCTTTCCAAGTTAGAATGAAATCATCAAATGACGAAGTATAATCGACAATTGAAAGTTAATGATTTTAAAAATTTTTTCATTTCACTCAATCATTAGCCTTTTCCCTTTGCCATTTCAGTTTCCTTCCGTAACTAGTTGACCTGATAAAATCAACAATTGATAATGAAATTTGAAACCAAAAGTCAGTAAAGATGGAAAACTTAATTTAAATCAAAACTTTTTCTCTCTCTTCCCTGCTCTTCTCTCTGTCCAGATAACAAGTTGGCCAAGAAGAAAAAAGCTTTCCTTGCTCAAATAAGGTAACTGAAGCATGTTACAGAGCATTGAAGAAATGAAATTGGCAACGGATGAAAGAAAGAAAATTTTCACCCAAACTCAGGAAAGGAAAGAAAAAATTGACAAGGTTATGAAATTTATTGATACAATAAGTATACAGATGATGATAATAACATTTCATTGAGTCACAAATTTGAAAAAGTTGGACCTAAAGGAGTCAGTGAAACAAGAATGAAATTTAGAGTTCTGTCGAAGAGAGGAAAAAAATTGACTCATAAAGATGACGAAAAATAGAAAAGAGTAGAAAATTTTAAAAAATGAAGTTTACTGAGTGAATTGGATAGAAACTTCCGTTTCATCAAAATTGGAAATCAGGAAGAAAAAAGAGAAGAAAACGATAAATTGAATCAAATCATTTACTCTGGTGATTGATCCAGTCAAGAGCGGTCAAGGCAATCAAATGCATCATCATCATTATACATTTAATTTGCAGCATTTTTCATGACGAAATGAGCCAATTTAAGCTTCAACTTTTTGCTGGAAAGCCTGCAAAAAATGAAAAATCTCAATCTTATAAAAACCTTTCAAAACTCTTGTGTAAAGGTACAAATGAACAAGATTACAATGGTGCCTCGTAACACTAAGTTTCACTTTTTGCTTTCATCTAAGCTGTTGGTTGTTATTACATTTTTTTTCACTGCAAGTTGAGCCACAAGTTTATCATGGCATGTAATTTGTTTGGATGTTGCTCTTGTACAGGGAATGATAAGGAATTGACAATGATGAACATTTTTTCTTCTTCTTTTTCTTCTGTTGCTACAAAGTCTATAAAACTAAGTCTTGACTAAGTACAAGTTGATCAAGTGAAATTGGTAAAAAATTCAGAGCACATAAAAATGGATGAAAATATTTGTAAAGTGGAAAAAGAACAATAATGAAAAGACTTTTTTTTTTGTCTTCTTTGGCTTAATATACCTTTTCGAAGTGAATTACATTTGGAAAGCCACAAATTAACACAATTTTATTCTCGAAAGAAAAGGATAAGTCGAAAGAAAAGACAAAAGTAATTCCATTGATAAAGACATTGGAACAAGTGACATCATTGATAAAAATCTGATCAACATGAGATTGGATTTTTCACTTGATTTTCCTTCTCTCTTTACCATCTAATGTTCAGTCTTTTGGTCTTGCGTTTCCATCATCATCTTAGTTGAACAACAATAAAGGTTTGACTGGAAAACGTGAGAAATGGAAACTGTGAAAACAAAGATCAGATACACTTCAACTGTTACTGTGTGTGTGTGATGATGATGATGATGATCAAGATTATGATGAGAGAAGAGGCAAGAAAAGGAAGAGCAAAAGTAGGTGATGAAGATGAATTGAAGAGCGAAAAAAAAGACAGAAGAGACAAAAAGATAAAGAGTTGAAAGGTTGATGAAAATGTTGAGTTGCTTTGAATGTTGGATATTGTGACAATTAGATGAAAACAATGATACGCTTCGTTACTTAAGGTTCACCCAGAATGATTAGTTTTTTTGTCCTTTTCCTTCTTCTTCTTATTGCTTCTTTACTGTATCAAGGTTTCATCTGTTGATGCTACTTGCTATTGACCCTCGAAAGCCTTTGTCAACATGTAGTCAAACACTCTTGTAACTTGCTCATAAGTTGGACAAGAAGACAATGAGAAATGAAAACAACTCGATACACTTCAAGTGGTCCTCAGCTTATCCTGGCTCATCTCTAGTTTTGATTGTTCAACATGATATCTGAATCTCCATCGGGTTAATCTTTTTCATTGACATTTTCTTTATCATTAATCTAGTGGATCAACATTTTCTCATTTTGCCTTCTTACTTTTTCTAACCTTTGGAGGCAATAAAAATTTACCTGGAAAACAATTAGGTTCAATTGTATCTCTTTGGCTAATTATGGTGAAAAGAATGAAATGAAAAGGATAACAGAGTAAAGGGAGAAAACATTCCCAGTTGGTAACAAGAGGTAAGCATGATGAGAGAGTGGAAAAACTCAATTTATCTAATAGAATGAGTCGATTATCCTGTTAAGAATGATAACTGGTTTCAGGGTGGAAAGAAATGAGAAGCAAATGCAAGTCACAAAATTAGATTGGAAAGGGAAACTCGGTGAAACAGGGGAAGAAGCAGAGTGAGGCAAGAGTTGTTCCATTATATCCAATTACTTTGAGCAAAATGTCTTGATAATGCCAACAGTAATAACACCTACACACAGTTGATTCAATTAAAGTTATCATAAATAAATATCATAATTAAGTTGAACATTGTTTCCCGTCAAACTTGCATCAGAAATCAATTTTGGGCAAAGCAAAAAGCATTCAATATCCAATTATCATCTAATCTTGTATAGCCAAAACTCCCTTTGATTTACAAGTTTTTTTTCCAACTCTCAATCACTCCATTGTGACGACTGAACATAAATCATAATTTCACGTCCATTTCAGACCATGCTGGGCTCATTCCAATTGAATATAGACTACAGGGAATTTCAGCTAATTGTACCGATGTTAAACGCCTATTACTCGGTTTGTGAGTGACGCAGAGAATGGAAAAAATTTCCATGAAAATTTCCCGAATACCCATTCGCTATGTTTCAATGTCAAGGTCATCCAAGGAAATTTTGCCAAAATCGCTCTTAACGATATTAGCCTTTTGTTTTCGCATTGATATTACACAAGTGCATCATGACTGAGCGCAAGTTTCTTTTCACTGCTTACCATAAATTAAATCAACATTTAAGACTCGAAAATTTTCCCTAATTGACAATCACTAACGAAATTGCGTTCGAAATACTTCATTTGGTCTCTTTTTTGTACAGTTGAGGCACCAGATTTTTCACCAAACTCTTTACTCGAAAGAAATTTTTCTATATTCCTAGTCAAACAATAAATCATCAGCGTAAATAACAACGTATTGATTAAAAGTTTTTCTTCCAAACGAAATGCTGCAAAATATGGATTCTGCATTTTTCTCCCACTCTGTTTAAACGCGAATTTCTCAGTAACCTGAATTCTGATTTACTTCTGACTATGAACGTGTAACTCAATTGCGACTTTCAAACTGTGCAAGCTTCACCTTCGAATCTTTTCCGTTTGGTTACAATTTTTGCACAAAAATTTCATGTTTTGACTGCACATATTGTATGGATTGATTCTGACTTTTACGTTTACTTTACTTTATCCGTATTTCTTGTCCAAGTTCAAGTTGTCGGAAATTCGGTAAAAATTCTTTCGATTGTTTTAAACTTTTATTCAAATGAACTTTTACTAACCTGTTGTCGATGAGACGTGAAAAAATCCAATTGCAATAAAAACACACAAATAGTAATCCATCATTTGTTTTCAGTTTTTGTTAACTTTTTTCTCCTGTTGTCCCAATGATTATTGATTAATGATCCAATTTGGTCAAGTTTATTTCATGAATGACGGCTGTTTTGTCACAATAAAATCATCACAAAATCCCAGGCACAAGTTATTTTCCTTAAAATTACAAGATTAGGGTTGATGGAACAGCAAATTGTTCAACTTTTCAATTTGCTACTCAATACTTGCTTCATCCTTGCGAGTTTCACTTTTCAACGTCAAAACAGAAGATGATGAAAATGAATGAAATTTACCGTTACATCTGCTCAACTCGAATGTTCGTTTACTTGCAAGTTGATCTACTAGATGGCAGGTTCAGGCGAGTGTTTCATTGGCAATCAGCCTCCATCTGTTGTTGAATGCTCAACTTCAAATGTCTAACTTCTCCAGAAACAAGGATCATTGACAGTAAACTCTCGCTTATTTTGGCTAAAATTCAGCGGCATCTGAAGATTCAATGCTGAAAATTTCAATAAATTGATCAAAGAGTTTATTGACTGATACCTTAATTAAGCTTAATCATGATTAGTTCATCATTCCTAGAAAGAAAATTTACAAACAAATAATTAAATTGATGAAAAAAGGCAAAAATTGACAAAGAAAAACTGATAACTCCGTTGCCATTTGATTTCAGCTAACTTTGTGGAAGAAAGTTTTTGAATGAATATTTAATCAAACTTCATATCATTCAAGTTTTTCATTTTTCCTTCGAAAATGTATTGAGGAAGGTTGAAGGTACGTGCTGGTCGTATAACTCAATTCGAGATCTTGTGAAAACTCGATCTTAAGATTTAAAATGTGATATATTCTTCCACTAACCAGAACCTGGCCAGCTTTTTCCAATTGGTTTATTAAGGAAAATTCGAAATCCGTACCATCATCTTTAATCAAAACCGGTATATTCTCATTTTGGTAATTCGAAAATACAGGAACTTGTCCGATATATCATCTTTGCCAAACGTTTCTGGAGCCATTTTAACGTTTGACAAAAGTTTCATGATTGCCAAACGTTCGCCTTTTGGGTTTGGGCCAGCTTTGTTGTGATGGAATTGACGGCAAAGCTTACTAAAACTGGTTAAAAATAAGAGATGTTAGCATAATCGATTCATAAAAAACGTTCGAATTAAATTCACTTACCTTCTGTTCGATTCAGAAAAATCTCTTCGTTGAAAAGGTCTAAAAACGTGTAAGGCATTTTGAAAAAACGTTGAAAATCAATGAAACAGGTTTAAAGATAAAAATTCAATTTCAACTTTACTCAACAAGTAAAAAGGACAAAATGACCCATAGTCATTGATGCTATTCAATTTCATCTTCAAAATGTTGCTTTGGCCGGCTTTTTTAAGCGCATCAGCTTTTTTGTGCAATATTACTCATTATCTTATAAATTGACCGGTTTAGCTTTTTGCACTCACTTTTAAGTCACAGTGCTGAACAATGAGTGTGAACAGTGACTTTAAAGCGAAAATCTTCATAATTATGCACCGTGCTTGATTGTGCGGAAATACGGTAATGATGAAGACCAACAGATTAGGAAAAATTGCTTATGTTTGTAAATTTTTTGAATAACAGTTATTTAATGTATTTTCATATGCTGATTGCATATAAATAATCCATTTCACGATCATATTAGGTTGCTGGGACGATGATTACGCTTCAATAGAATTTTACCGTTTAATCGAGTTTTTTCAAAAGTAATTGCCGGAGGCATTAATGCACTTTTCCCAACGGGTCGGTAATTCGGCAATACCTTTAGCAAACCATTCTGGCGGCTTTTCCGCAAAAATCCCTCTACAGCCGTCTTAAGCTCATTAAAGTCGCTGAATCTTTTGTCACAGGTGAATCTTTTCAAATTGAAAAAGAGGAAATAGTCACTTGGAGCAAGGTCAGGAGAGTATGGTGCCTGTAAGACCATTGCCCAGTTCAATTCCTTCATTTTGTCTTTCTGCCGTGTGCGGACGAACGTTGTAGTGTAAGAAGAGAGGTCTACGAGTCTGTTGGAGGTTTCTTTCTCTAACTAATGGGTCTACCTCTTCGAGTTGACTTCTGTAAAGATCGCCATTAACTGTTTCACCGTCATTTAGCCAAAAAATTTTGATGATTCCACGTGAGTCCCAAAATACAGAAGCCATGATTTTTTTGTGTCTGCGCGAGGATGTTGGACTTTGGGACAGTTCAGAGCGATCTTTCACCCATTCCATGGACTCCGTTCGACTCAAAGGGTCATAAGAGGTAGCCAAGTTTCGTCAATCGTGGAGAGGTGAAATAATAATAATAGTTGCACAATAATATTCATCGATCTTTTCGATGCCAGTTTTTGAGTCATTGATGAGGATGAAACAAATCCTTGTTGTGCTCACACTGTACCGAGATAGAATTTTTTTCGAGGAGCACTGGATCTTTGTTATTCCTGAACATCATTGTAGCCTTCAAGCTATCGTGCATCTCAAAGCGCAAACATTCAGGATTGGTACGATTTTGAGGTTCAGCATGCTAAGCTGCGCAATACTTCAGCTGGATTGCAAAAAATATAATTCATTCAAGTCATACTGAGAAAAAAATGTCGCGACTTCATCATTCGTAAATGTCGATAATCACGCACTCAAACAAGTCCATTGTTAATAACATCTTCGACCAACTTATTTTTTTCAAGCCACAGCACTCCCTCTACGATTTGCTGCTGCACTTCTTGATCTAAATAACGTGAACCTTTGAAAGCATTATATAATGCACCACAAACTTGAAATTTGAATAACTGTTTTCAAAGATTTGTTGGAATAAGTTTGGCCGTAAATTTTCTGAATGCTTTTGGAGAAAAATATGATTATTATGAATTTTTGAGGATGATCAACATCAATAGTTCAAGCAAAATAACCAAGACTTTCTTTTCAAGCGCACATTCACAACCTCAATCACCCAACAAACATTACCGACTTTTTTGACAAGTTTGCTGCTGATGCTGGGAGACTTGAGTCTGAATCTACGCCAGATTGTATGAAGTATGAGTGCCTGAATACTGAATCACTTTTCTTACAATAAAGGAAGACAATCTCGGGATCCACGAGCCAAAATTAAACATTACACAGTTGGAAAAATGCGCGATCAGTAGGATCCCTTCTCAGAGATAGTATTATCTTGCAAATTTTTGTATCATTATCTTCAAGGCATAAAAATAAATCTAAATTAAGGCGTCATAAAATTTAATTTTAGGTCAAAATGGTCTTCTTTATCATTTAATTGAATCAAATATTTTGTATTTTTCATAAATCGAGTTTAATTGGACTTTGACATTAACAACGATCGAAAGCCCGAATCCTGAATAATTCATTTTAAGGAATTTAAGTTTCTTATGGTTATTAAAACTTGATTATTTGAACGTTGAAACTTGCACAAATCATACTAGCGCGCCCATAGAGAAGTGAAGAAACTTACTCAGTTACCTAATAGATGTCGCTGGTTACTGTGCAGTATTAAGTTTATTTTTACAAAAGGCAGAGCCATCTATTGATTAGAAAACTAGAAAAATGGTCAGAAGTCGATTGGATAAAGTGTTTACAAGATTGCAAGAAAATAGTTTTTAGATTACTTTTGCTATAGAAACTAAGTATATTTAAGAATGTTAAGGAAAGAGTCCTCGATAGCCGCTGGAAGACATAGCATAATTGACAAGTATATATAACAATATTCAACAAGCACCAATCAATCGTGAAAAAATCAAACGCTTTGGTTGTTTAGATGAATTTTGGTTTCAACTAGATCTGTTCCGACAAGGTCGGATGTTTACGCATCTAGCCTTTTCTTGTCCCACTCAACTTCAACCAATTAATCGATAAACTTGCTCAAAGTTTGTCAAGTTTTTTATAACAACTAATGAAAATAAATCCGATGATATTTGAGTCAAGGTCTAACAAGTTGCAAGCCCAACAAAAGTAACCTTTTCGGTCAACTTGTACCATTCAAAATGTGAGTCTATAAAAGTGCGCAAAATAGACATACATTAGTCAGTTGACGGTGCGAAAAGTGATCGGGAGAAAAGTGTCAATTAAAAGGTTCAACTACATAGCTGTATAATTGCTCATGTAATTTCATCTTAAATCTGATCTGACAAAAAGTCAATTTCAATTTGATTATAATTCATTAGATAGCCATTACTTGCTCAATTAGAGTCTAATCTAATTGAAGAGAAGCGAAAAATATAATTAGATTTGTACGCATCTTATAGTCTATTTATGTTGATTTATCTTTTTTTTCCCGAACAAACAGTCTTCTCTTAACCCAGTTTTGCTTTTTATCACTGCTCTCAACCAATGCAACAACCATTTTAACCTCAGGAGTTTAAGCCACAAAATTTAGGTGGGCCAATGAATTGGCTTTTGCAAATTATTTTCTTCCTAATGATAAATAATTGAACAAGAACAATCCATTTAGAAGAGAAGGAAAAAAAATGGGGAAAAAAAGGTGAAATGAATTTCTGAATGAACAAACCAAGCTAGTAAATAATGTGGTCAATGATAAACTGTTTATAAACTCTCGTCATGGAAAAGGTGGAAATGAACATCACGTAATTCATCTTGAACATGATTTTGTGGAGAAAAAAAATGAGCTCAAGAAAACGGATGGAAATGGTCAGTTTGATTGTAAAGCATTTCCAAATGAGAAAAGACAATTTCCTTTTCCCTTGATTCCTTTCCATGGATCCAGAGGCAAAAGGTATGCAAAGTTGAGGCGAAAATGAGAAAATTACTTTTCTCTATTCTTTACATTTTCAGGTTTCTTTTGAAAATATTTTCCAAAAGCAATGATTAAAATATTATCTATTTGTGTGTATATAATGGCCAGTGAAACGGAAATGGCAAGTCAACCATGGACATGAAATGGCAATAATAAGATGTAATAAAGACTAAATGGTCACCAAGCTTCATGTCTTGTTAATATTTAGTGAAACAAAGAGAGAGAAAAAAGAGATTCTTTTCTTAACAAAAGATGATAATGATGATGATTAAAGGGAAAAGCTCAATTTCTATGGCCAATTGATGAGCCTTGAAACGAATCAGAACTTTTATGGATTATCATTACATTTTAAAAGGAAGTTGCAAAAAAGCTGAAAATCCATTTCATTTGAGGCAAGAAGACTGATGATCAATCACATGTTTATGTGGATTAAAATGATTAATGTAAAGACTAATAAAGGTGATTGGAAAAGATTTTGTTTCACCAATTTCCATGCATTTTTAGTTTTCTCGTCCTTTTCGCGGTTCTCTTCTCATTTTCATCTATTGACGCTGCTTTCGGTGAAACCTTTTTACTGTTCATTTGCTGAATAAAAGTCAATCAAATTGCTAATCAAATTTGAGATTATTATTTGCTCGTTTCTAAGCATTAAATCATTGCAATTTTTGTCAAAACCAAAATCCCTAAATGTATTGATGGGAAAAGTTGAAAGGAATCAAATAAATGGGGAAAAGAAATTCAACTTTTTCGCTATTTCTCCTTCTACCCTCAATCTAGTCATTACATGATAATTATTCTTTAATCTACTTTCATCTTCAAGTGTCATTATCACTGAACTTGATTGAATCCCAGAGTAAGTCGACTAAGTGTTCAGAGGAAAGAAACTTTTTTTTTCTCTTCTTTCTCTGTTAAGATATGTTATGTTGAGATAAAGTGCATCGCATTTGCTTAGATTACATGAGTTAAGCTAAGGCCAGCTTAAAGAGGCTCATTTTGTAAATGCTCATTCAATTTGGCAACATGTAAACACAGCTGATAGCTTTTCACAGCCACTTGAATTGTTTGTTAAAGAAACGCTGTAAAGTGGACAAGAGAAAGAGTAAAAACGAGTTCAAAAATTTTCAGGAAAACTAGGAAAAGGAGAAAATCATCTTTTCAGCATTTTTCCATCGACAGTTGTAATGATTGGGAATGGAAATGTTGCAATTTGAATCTATTATTAAGCATTGATACGTTTTTCTCGTCCATCAGTAATGAGTTCACTTGGTCATTAAGTGGACAGTCTGGTTGCACATCATTCTGTTTTTGCACTTTTTTATCTTGAATTGTTATCTAAATGAAATTTACGAGTTTTTTAATTGACATTTTACAAGTAAAAATTGAATAGAGTTTGCATAAAATTTAAATCAACTTCGCTAGTAATCTAATTTTAGAAAAGGTCATCGTTCGCAAAAAACTCGTCTAGTTTAGAACTCGATTAAATAGCAGATTTTTTGGTGACTGGAGTCGATTAAATGTTCACTTTTGATTTGGTTAATTTGAATCAAAATGGGAAACAATGTTGACTAAAAGCTGCTGGTGGCTAAAGTTGGCTCAATTTGATTAAGTAATCTCCAAACTTACTCAAAGTTGCTTTGAAATTGATGATCTCAATTGACTGTAAATGGTTAAATGTTTGCAGATAAATTTTTAAGCCCTGTAAAGATGATTAAAAGGTGATTTATTGAAGAGTCAAGGTGAAGAAGCAAAATGCAAAAACAACTTGGACATCAACTGCAAATTAATCAACTGAAAGATGAAGAAGAAAAAAACTTGAAAAACCTTGACAATTCAGGCTATTCAACAGTTTCCGTGGCATCTTCTGAGCCAACAAATGTATTCATGGTAAAGTCAAATTTTACTTTGAGTGGGAAGTTGATATGAACGAAAAGTTCAATGGAATATGAAAAAAAGGTAAAAAAGAAAAAGAAATGTAAATGACTGTGAATGATCATCATGTTGATTATGATGACGATTAAGACGATACTGTTGATTTGAAACAAGATTGGTTGAAAAGAGCAAAAAAAAAGAGAACCAAGAATGATATTAGAAAAAAAAATTGCTCAAATATCTTGTTCACATAATCAGGGGAAAAGCTGAAAAACAAGCATTTAAATGTGTGTAGGTTGAGTACTTGTTTACCTGTATTTCAATATCAAATTCAATTTATCACAATTTGGAAAGTTGGAGAAAGAAGAGAAAAAAAAATCTTCTCAAATCAACTTTAAGCTCATCACCATAAACATCAACATTGTATTTAAATAATCAAAATGATATAAATCAGATAGTGAATCTGAATGCAGAAACTAAGTGATAAACAAAAAGGTTGAAAGGGAAAGAAGCGAAAAAAGGCGGCAAAAAAGTTGGGTAAAAAAAAAGTTATCGAATAATAATTAGTGAAGGAGAAAAGTGTTTTCATTTGCATCAACCTTTCTCTGAATAATGAGCAACTGAATCGGATAATCAGTTCAATGCATGATAATGGTCAAATTAGATTAACTATCAAGTTTCTAGCCTTGAAAAGAAGTGAACACAAGAAAAATGTAGTTCAATTTTACCTCGTTATCATGATAATTATTGTAATGTACATTAATAATGAGTAGAGTTTCAAGAGTTTCTTTTGGTTCCTTTCTCATTCACTGGTCGAGATGGAGAGGGTTATTAGAGAGGCTCCATTGAGAGGAGAGAAGCCATTACATTGCTTTAGTTGCTGTAGTTGCACCTTGGTCAACGAGCCAAATCTTGAGCCTTAGTTGAGTATAATTATGTTTTTGTTTTCCTCTTTTTTTTTACCTTGCAAAATGTGATGTTGAACCTCGATAAGAGCTTTTCATTTGTGTGCTTTCCATAATGGTTATCTTTCTCTCGCTCATGGCTCAACTTTGGGTTGGTCCAGTTGACTTATCATCAACACCAATCAACACCACAATGGATGTACAAAATTTAAAACCATTTTTTTATCAACTTCAATCATACATTTTATTAGAGGCCACATTAGACTTGCTGTTGAGGTCCCACACAGATCGTCTAAGCATAGCTGGTGTATCATAGGTGCAGAACATTGAGTTTTGAAGTTCTGAAAGTTTTTGCCTGTTTTCCATCAAAGATCACAGTCGACTGAGTACAGGCTAGTAGAGAAATTCATCCGATTCGCTGTCGATGCAAGTGAGTATTAAACTTCGATTTAATCGAACGATCACAATGAAATCCTACAATAGTTGACCTTTCTAATGATACCATGCAAGCTGTCTCAAGAGACCAATCTGGCTTGTATGGCTCGCAACATCATAGGTTTCACTTAAGTTAACTAACATTCGTGAAGCGTGATCCGATCAAACTTATGAATCAATGGCTCAAATGAAAAAAAAGCTAGAACATTGCTCTCTATTGCAGATATGTAGTCTAGTGACATTTAGCTCTTCTTAAATTTAAAATGATTACGCTGGAGAAGAGAGGAAACGACCCTCAAGACGAGAATGAGAGTCTTTGAGACGTTTTTGCTTCAAATCCCCTGATTTGTACCTGAATGACCTAGATCAATAATCTGCTGAATTAGATGCCTGTATGAACGCCCAAAGAGAATAAATTAGAAAAGCTCTCAGAAAAAAAGTCCTTATGTGCAGGCTCTAGCCCGGGATTTAATGTGGCCCCTAATATATTCAGAGCAACTCTTGTTTTGGTTCAGTCCAACTGATTGAGTGAAAATCTTTTTTCAAACATCATTAAATGATGATTAACTTGGCAATCGTTGGACAGGCAAAGAGTTGGCCAAACACTGAAAAAATTGATAATTTCAAAACTTGTTTACCAACGACCAGCGAATCCCCTGATTTTTAAAACAACACTAAATTCATGAATTCAAATCAACATGTCCAGATGTTAATAGATGAAAAGATAAACTCATTTGACGACAAAAGCTTGAAAGATTATCAGTCAAGAATCGACAGAAATGCGTTTGACGAGCTAAAATTTTATTCAATCTTTCGACTCCCGATTATAAAATAATAAATGTTATTTTGTATTCTGTTTTTTGTTTCACCACACAAAATGTCTCAAACGAATGATATTTCAGATGATTCAACAAAGTTGATCATTGATGGTTAAAAATGAAGCTAAAAAAAATTTTCAAAACTTTCAATCTTAATCATGACAGCATTTTTGCAATGATTAAAGGGTCAAAAAATTTTATTCTCATTTACCGATAAAGTTTTGTTTTTCATGTAAAAGGTTAACAAGGAAAGCAAGCCAAATGTCACTCACCAATTTCTCATGTTTGATGGCTCGATGGGGCCAAGGGTGTAGATGAATACCCTTTTGGGTTTCGCCTGCAACTTGAGTGGTTCTAAAGGGTGTTGCGTTTAATAAGGTTCAATAATCAGTTACCCAAATGGTACTAAGAAGATGGTTTAAGGTAAAGATGAAGACATCTTAATCTTTTCATCTACATTTGGGTAACTGATTTAACCTTATTTAACGCAACACCCTTTAAGATATTTGGGTTTAAAGTTTGAATGATGGAAATCATTAAAATCAGTAAAATTTTCCTTCGATGATCAATTGTGCTAAAGTTATTTCAAATACATTTTTAATCAACAAAATTTCTTAAACAATTTGATTGAAAAATGCTAAATCATTGAAATAAAATTCAATGAGGAATCACAAGGATTGAAACCCAAAATTTTCATACTTTCACTAACTCCTTTACCTAATAGGCTTTGTCTTTTTAGACAATTTTCTTGTTATAAAGACCATCAAGAAGCATCCAATTGAATTGATCCAATTGTGTTTGAGCGATCAACTGTACAACTTTCAAAAGGACAAAATTTTATTTCTCTCAGTCGAGTCCAGATTGCAACTCTAACTCGAAAGTCCAACTTTTTGCATTTATAAATAATCCAACAGAAGTGAAAACAGTCATTTCAGTTGAGTGTCTCAAGTGTAAAATGGACTTCAAGTGCAAGGTTAGAACATTTGAAGAGAACTTTTCATTTTTCCGTTTTTTCAGTTTTCATCAGTTTTCACAAGATGGATTAAATTTGTAAAGGTTGAATCTTTACTGAAATGTAAATAGTGAAAGAGGTCAAATTTCAAGATTGATGAGTTATCTGCGAAAATTGAATTTGCAATAGTTTTTCTTTCTTCTTATCCACAGTTGGAAATGATGAGGTAAAGGAAGAACAAGAAAAAAGCAAGAAAAAAAGATGTAAAGAGTAATGATTATCTCCCATGGTGTTGATCTGAAACAATTTGGAAAAGATAAGATTTTCGTCATGGAAGAAGAAGATTAAATTGCACCGATAATTATCCAAAATTAGAATGGATAAAAATGTATAAAGTTATTTTGCGCATTTAACGCTTTTCTTTTGTTCCACTTGCTTTCACTTTCATTGAAACTTGAATCAATATTTATGACAAAATGAGTCCAGAAAACCATTAATCTCTCTAATTGTTGCTCTCTTTTCAAACCTCTCTCCATT
Source organism: Tetranychus truncatus (assembly GCA_028476895.1). Lineage (NCBI taxonomy): Eukaryota > Metazoa > Arthropoda > Arachnida > Trombidiformes > Tetranychidae > Tetranychus > Tetranychus truncatus. The sequence continues at coordinate 20,565,922 of CM052060.1, forward strand.
TGTTATCCTCATCTCTTTATCCTTCCAAGTTAACCATCTTTCTGCCTCCCAATGATCATCTCTTGGTCACTGCTTTTGTTCATCACTTGATCATCATCATCTTTAATTAATACCAGGTTTACTTTCAATTCAATTAATAAATCGCACAGAAAGAGGAGAGAAAAAAAGTAAATGGAAAATTTTGATTCCAATAAATAATAATCTCTTCTCATCATTACCATCATGAGGTTTGAGGCAATAAAGCCGAGTCATTTATGTTTATACTTTTTATCCAATATCTTCATGGTTCAGTAAAAGACGAAATGCAAAATTGCATGTTGAGGCAAGCAAAATGATTAAATGTCTTTACTTTATTTTTCATCAATTTTGTCTTTTTTCCTTGTCGCCATTAAAATGTACAAAACATGAAACCTTTTTCAATACACAAATGATCAATTTATTTTCATCAGTTTGTCTCTTCTTCTTCTTCTTCAAAAGTCAAGTTACATGGAAACATTTTCTCGCCTTTTCCTTGCCCTTTTCTCGGTCACTCTTTTTATCATCCCATCAGACCTCATTGGCTCAATGTAAATTGGGTAAAGCGTCTTTACCTTTATGCCAGTTTCAAGTTTAGCCATGCAAAGAGATTGGAAAAGTTGTCAGGAAACTTGAAACTAAAGTCTGCTTGAAACAAATCATTCGTCTTCAAGAGGCAAAGATAGCTCACTTGTTAAGGCATCTTGTTGGAGAAATAGTTTGCTCTGTAAATTAGATAAAATGAAGATCATGATGGTAATGATGTTAATGATTATCGTCTTGAGTAGAGGGTTAACCAGTTGTTTTGGTTGCTCAAGTAAAAACAAAAGCTTTTTCTCGACTGTTGGGCTAAAGGTCAGTTTATGATTTAGAAAAAGTTGTTTTCAAAAGAAAAAGAAAACATTGGCCAACGAAATATGCTAACAATGTTCATCTGGGCCCTTTAAGAGTAAAAGTTTCTTTTAATTGGAAAAGATGAAAGATAACGATGTTTAAAAAGAAACAGCAAACTATTCAAATGGTTAATGTTTGGTGACGGAAAGCCATGAACTTTTGCCTCTCCGTAAGTGTAAGTTGCAAGTCAAGTGTCCATCACAAGGTTACATGAGTCTAAATATTTATTTAAAGGCAAAGTTTACAGTTTGAAATCAAGATGTGCCCAAAATGCAATGGAAACAGGAACAGAGAGAAAAGTAAGACGAAGAGACGAGACGAAGAAAAAAAAAATATATATATAAAAGAAGACCATTGAATGATCAAATTTCGAGTCTCACAAAACAAGTAAACACGAATGGAGCACAAAGAGACAGCCAGCAACGAGTAACCTGACAGGCCGGAGACATGAGATGCTCTTGGGTTAAATTATTGTAAACAAGTTTGACTGTTTTGTGAAATAAGGCAAAGAGAGAGGAAAAAAGTTATTCGTAGTTGAATGAACAACGATTAGTGGCAAACTACAAAGTAATGGCTATGATGATGGATAATGATGAAGAGATTTAATTTGCGAGAGGAAAAATTGCTTGTCCTAATTCGAGGTTAGTTCATGACTTTTGGTGAAAAATATCTACAAAGAGAGCGGAAGAGAGAAAGACTTGAATTGTCAGGGCGGAAGGTTAGTTGAACGCTTGCCTGACCTGGAATCATTAGAAGAAAGGAAAAAGTTGAATCAAGGTAAAAGTGCAATACTGTTATTACCAATGAATGTTGATGATGATGATGACTGGAACAATAATATTCATGGCTGAGAGTGAACGACTGTTGGAAAATGAAATCAACTTTTTTCTCTCTCTCTCTCTCTCTTTTACCTTTTTCTCTATATTCACCTTTGGCTTTGCGGACAGGCAATCAAGTTTGTTTGCAGATTGTTGTTGATGTTGTTGTTTACCAAACAAATAACGTTGCCAAGGGCAAGAGAAGGGCACAAAAAGTTCAACTTGAATAATATGTATTTATAATGATGATAATGCGATTCAATACAAAAGCACAAAACCTTGAAAGGTAACACACCTTTTACATCGTCTATCAGCATTCATCTAAAATTATAATTAAATTTCAATTTATACTCTTTACTCGCCTAAACAGAGTTTCTCGTTAAATTTGATCCAATTTCAAGTTTACCTTTTGTCTCTTTGCGTCTCAAACATTTACCAATATTTGCAAAGTTTAACCAGTTTCATTAAAGTTTAAGAAGCAACGGAAATTATGGAAAAGTGATTTAAATTGAGAAATTTTTTCAAAAAAAAAAGTTTAATTTTTTCATGTGTTGAACATCAATTAGGAAATGGCTTTTTACTTGGGTCAAGCATACAAAGTTGTTCAAGGTGAAACTATTTGGTCAAGGTCAGGTAAAAGTGTGTGAATTTGACCCATGGATGCGAACAGATTAGGTTTGAAAGATGATTGTGGAAGATGACGGGAAAGGAGAGAAAAGGTTTATGTCATGGAAAAAAGAAGAAGAATGAGAAAAGAAGAAAAGAGAAGAAAAGTGGACAGCATGGATTCAAGATGATCAAGGATGGGTCAGTCTTCTTCTTACCTTTTTTCTCTCTCCATACCTTTCAACCTGACCTGGCTAGTCGATTGTACTCAATACAAGAATTGAAAATTACAAGTCAATATTAACCTTTTCTTCTTCTTCTTCTTCTTTGCCTATCATCTTTACATCTTTGGATCTGTAGATTGGAACAAAGATCTGAAGTTAAAAAAAAAATATTCAAGAGCTCACCATATGGACATGAACATATTAAATGACCTGAGAAGGGAAAAAAGAAAAAAAAACTATTAAGAAAATGGTTCAACCTCTTGATTGGTGTAAAGGGCAAGAAAAGCTCTGAGAGTTAAAGAGATGTGAATTAAAAAAAGAAACTAGTTTCGCTTGTTGTTGTTGTTCCAATTTTTGGGTAAAGCCAATTTTGAACCGTAACACGCACTGTATGAGATTGATCGTGAGAGAGCTATTTTAGTTATCGTGTTGACCGATTCTCGTACAATCGTTGATTGTTTGATGTTATGATTGTGTTGTTGTTGTTGTTGATGATGATGTTTCCAGCATGATTAACAACACCAAAGATGCCTTGAGGATTTAAAAGAGTGTAAAGAGCAGAGAGGTTGAGAGAGAAAAGTTTAAATTTTAAAGAAAAGAAAATTGAAAGAGAAATCACTTTAAATGCATTTAACAGTATAATAAATTGATCCTAATATTGTTATCTTCATCTACATTTTACTTTTTCAACCAATATTCAAGTCTACACTTTGAGTCTCTTGTTTGCATTATTAATGTATTACAATAAGTTGGATCAACTTGAAGGTTCATCCTTTTGTATTTTATTCAATTGTTTTCATTTGCTTCTCATTTTGTGAATAAACTTTCATTTTCAAGCGTCTTCTTCTGCTTCGATTTTATAATGAAATTTACTTTATTTCATGCTTTTTATCATCTATTTGCATGTTTGATGGTTAATCTCAAGGTTTGGGTGTTGATTAACTTGGGTTGACTTCGAAATTTGATTACTCGTGTTTGGCTCAAGGCGAGAATCAGTTTCAGATTTTTACCAATCAAGGAATCGGTAGTTTTGGTGGTTGAAGCAAAAATCATTTTAAGGGAAAAATTCGATTATTAATTAGATATTTTCAAGAGAATGATTCGTTTTGGGTTCAATTTCCTGAAAAATAAACTTATCCTTATTGATGTTTTGAGAAAAGTTTCAATTGCAATTTATTTCGAAGATGTTATTATTTCAAAAAATTTCATTTCGAAGTGTTGATTGAGCCTTTTGCTTTTCTTTTAGAAGTTGATTAATTATTTCCATTTGTGAAATGTTCAACTTCTGTTGACCCAATAAAGGTGATTAATTAAAAGGCTTTCTTTTTGTCTCAATAAAATGTTACATCAAACATAGCAATATTAATTACTAATCAAATTACTTTTAAATTCAAGTTTCAATAAGTTTTTTGTTTCTTGGAAACTAAAGTAGTTCAATGTGGCAAGTTGATCAACAGACGGCGTTACAGGCTCCTTGTTTCTCTCGATTCTGTCATTAACCAAAGAAACATGAGGATCAAGTCAATGTTCAAATACGATGAAATCAGTCTAAATTAAAACCCTTTACAGAATGCATTTAAATGCAATTGATCAATTGAAGGCAAAGATTCGCAAAACTATAAAGTTGAGCTCAAAATGTACAAGTTTTCAAATCGAAATGGACCATTCTCTGAATAGATTTGATTGAATCGCGTGAACTATTGTCAGCATATTTACAAGTCAATTGGTTAGGAAATGTATAACAAGTTTCTTGTCTCAATAATAATGCAAAAATCCAATTTACACTTGTTGAAACAATCAGTCTGTAAAGTCAACTAAGCTCTGATCACATCGCATTTGAAAATGTTTCATATTTGATGAGGCTTTATTGCTTTCATAGCAACTCTTATACCGATTTAGAATCATGTCTCGAGACCAAATTACATCGAGATGCAAAAGCTGTTTGCAATGGTTTGTACATTTGAAATTCAATTTTATTGTTCAACTTTTGTCCAAATATTTCATTGGCCATTTTACTAAATTACAAACCTTAATTTCGTTTCAATTGTCGACTAATCTGGCCATTATTTTTATTACTATTTTCTCTCCTCACAATCCAATTTATCCATTGTAATACAAAAGTTAATCTTATTTTTGCTTTTTTCTTTACATTCGCTTTTTCCCATACCGATTCTCTAGTGGATTGGTCAAACTAATAATATCCATTAAAAGTTAATATTAACGGTAAATCGATTTCTAATCGGTAATAAAAATTAATCCTTAATCTTTTAATGCAAAAATAACCCGAACCAGAGTGAAACAAAGCCAATTTACTGTCAAGTATAATGACGAGATGAATTCATCTTGAAAACTGCATCATTTTCAGAAGCAAAAGGGGAGAGAAGAGGATAAATTTCAGTCTCAGAAAAAGAAGCGAGAAAATGTTTCAAAGCTACTTTCAAGTCGAGTTCAAGGCAACTTTGCATTTGTTGTCATCAAAAGCATCAATTGAACTGTAAAATGGTTAAAATGGGGAAAAAGATGTTTTGTAAAACTTCGAGAAAAAAAACAAATTCGAACAAAATCTTCACTTGAAATTACATTGATAAGCACGCAACAGACCAACATTCATTGAGCCTCTCATCACAAGAGGCTGATGATCAAGGTTGGCCTTAAAGCTGTTTGCAAATTGTTGATTGTTAAGCTCATTAGTCAACAAAAATGAATCTCTTTCAAGATCTGAGAGAGAAAATGAAATGGTTCTTCTTACCTTTTCTTTCCGTTTATTATCCTGTTAATCAGATTAAAAACTCTTATTGTGTGTTGAGTAAAGGTGAATGATAAGCAAAGCTTAAATTGATGTGAAATTGATGTTATCATCATGATGATCATCATGATTGGTAAACAATTGCAACTGATTAAAGCTGTTTAACCATTAAAGCTGTTTAATTGAGAAACAAGATGAGCTTAGCAATTGTTGTTGTTACCCTGAACCCAGGGCTGACCCATTGAATAAGCAACCAACAAGACTATAAATAATAATAATGATATGACATTAATTCTGGTTTTATATCCAAATGCAAAGAATTATTGCAATCTTTTCTTTTTGCTTCCTTTTCTTTTCATTTTGATTCATTTTATCTTTCATCTGTTCTTGTTCATCATTTTCACTTGCAAGTTAAACCTTTTTCAAGTTGAACAATAATTCAATGAGCAAACAAACTTTTCCAAATTTTTCAATATCTATCCGCTATTGCAAGGCTTGCATGTGTCAAGAAAGGTAATAAAATTGGATTGAAATATAATCTGATTAAATGAGGCTGTTGTTTCAATTCATTGAGTTGATTGAATTAGCAAATTTCTTTCTTTACACAAAAATATTCTCTCAGCCTGCAGGCTAAATGAGGATTTACAGTAATCATCAACTTATTGTTATGATAATGTTGAGCTTTGCAGAAACGATGGAATACTATTTTTGTATTAAAAGATTTTATCATCAATCCTGTGTAGTTGTGATTAAATGTTGAATATTTGTTGAAACCTTCAAGGGAATCCGCTATGAGAAAAATATTCATTTCTATTGCAACGATTGGAACATTTTGATAACTTTCAGAATCTCTTTTGTTCAATTCAATTTGATTTATTTTATAATTTCTCTCTTCTTTTATATCTCATGGAAAGGTTTCATTGATTCGCTAATGCATTCATGTTTTGCAACAATTTGACAGCAATTTTATTAGCAACTCTAGAGACTCCAATAGCACTGTTGGCTAATTCAATCGAATCAATATCCTAAGGTTATATCTGTTATGAACTATTCTTAATATCTATGGAAGCAGCGAAACTATCATTTTATCCGTTCTTATAAAATCGTATGATAAAAGTTTCGAATGTTCAGTAATTTTACAAGTTTTGGGTTCTATTAATGAGAAGTCAAAATTTTCTAGGTACAGAAGGTTAATGCGGTTCGAGAAGAAAAGCTTTTAAACTTTACATAACATGTTGTCGTAACAAGTGCATCTGAAGACAACGAGTCTCTCTGACCATTGCACGTCTTGTGACTTGAAGTGATGACACGAGTCTTGTAAGTTGCAAGACAGTCTACTCAATCAAGCATTAGGGAAATGTCCAAAGTCACTCGTCTCGTTTTTGACTCAAAGTGGTACTTCTAAGTACTCCAGAAAAAAAAGTTTTGTCTACTCTTAAGCAAGATTTTCAGACCAATACCATCATTTGATGCTCAGTTCGATAACTCTGCTCTTACTGGCTCAGTGGACTGAAAGCTTGGGCTCTGGAAAGTGAAATTAAAGTGAATAGGTTTAGGAGAAAGCAAAAACTCGTGGAAACTGAAATTGATCAGAAATTTTTTATTCGAAAAAGGCTTTATTCGAAATAAAGAGAACTCTATTTTGGTTCGTGTTGGGTCAGAGTAGGATCTGCATCTAATTCCTCAGTAGTGATTAATTTCGAGTTTCGCTTGTTTGACCAAAAGAGTAACTAGATTTTTGCTAGTTTTTACCACTTAATCTCTTGAAAAATGAACATTTATTACTCTGAGTTGGTTGAGTCAGCAATGGGTGAAACATTCTAACCAGGAAACTAAATCATGACAAGATTGTACAAATGTTCAAATTGGCTTTGAGTGACAATAATTATTAGATTATGGCTGATGAATATGTTATAGAATATTTTTTCAAGAAAATGAAATACTCATTTTGAATATCATTTTGCATTTGCAGCAGAAAATGGTGAAACAAGAATCTAAATTTCTGTCAATTGTTGCAAGATTGAAGTTAATTCCAATTTGTATCTTATTGACAGTCCAACAATGGATAAAGGTTATAAAATGAAGTGACAAAAAAGTAACGGTTTCTCTGAATGAAATGAGATTCAGAATAAAATTGAATAGTAAAGATGAAGGTTGACGGTGAAAAGAGGCAAAAGGTTAAATTGAAAGAGAAAGCAAAAGGTTGCCCAAAATAAAAGTAATAATAAAAAGAAAAAGAATCTTCTCACCATTATTATCAATGGTGTATCAACTCGACTAGAGTCCAATACAAACCAATGGTCCTTGCAATGAACCCAAACTTCCTTTTTGGTTCTTCCCTTTCAACCTTCCTTCCCTGTTGAAGAGCCAAATTGATCTGATTGCCACAACTTTTGAGACTCTTTGAGATTCGCCAGGTTCAATGTTATTAGACGAAAAGTCTAGAGTCTCGAAAGGGAAACAAAGCATCAGTTACAACCAGAAATCTCAATTGCAATTTAGTGTCTTATACAAGAAGGAAAAGACTGAAAACAGTGAAAACAGTAATGCAAACCGATAGTTGACTCTCAATGCTCTTATGGAATAAGCATAATCAAACCAGAGAAACTATAATAATAATAAAAGGGAACTGCAAATGTTGGCTTGAGGCTCAATTGAATAGCAAACAACGGAAGCAGTAACAGCCTCGATAGCAGTTGTAGGAGACTAAAAAATAAGCTCAAATAATAGATGAATGGCAATTGGATGAATATGCGTTCTCTGTCAATTGATATTTTCTCTTCCATTATCATGATAAAATCGATTTTTGCCAATTAAACTGTAACGAGAGTAAAAGAGAAAGAGGATAAGGTAAAGAAGATGATGCAGATGAAAAAAAAGAGAATTAGTTTAACATGAAAAATGCGAATCACTTTCTCTTCATCTTTATAATTTCTTTACTAAACTTTTCTTCATTACATTTTATCCACACTAGCCGAGTTACAATTAACCTTAATCGCGTCTCTTCCCTTCTTCTCTGGTCGACTCAATGAAACTCGAAACGAAATTATCTTTTCAATCTTTTCTCATGTTAACACTTATTCACCGTTTTCCGTCTGGCTCATGTTTACCAACCTCAGAGCCTCTGTAAACTCATTGTTGTACACTTTTCATTGAAAGAGCAAAGACAAAAGTTGGTTGAAAAGTTGATGTAAAAGAAATGGTAAAAATGGTTAAAAATTGTTTCTCTATTTACATGTTCACTTGAGATTGGAGAACATTTTTCCCCCTGCAAACGATTTAACCCAAAAATAGCATTTTCTTCTTCTCTTCATCCAATTGCAGTGTTAACAATGCTCATTAAGCCTTGTATACAAAGACAGATCAGGTCATCTGAAAAGGAAGTAAAACTTTTCAAATATTGTTACATCTTTTCATCTAATCATCATTTGAATCACTCTTTCAGTTGATCTTGTTAGATGTCTCTTCGTCCAAGTTAATCATTCCAAGAGGAGTAAAAACTCTTGCCATGTTTACAGCCAATCAATATAATCACAATTATTATCGCATCATACAACTAGAGTAAATCACACTCATCAATAACAATCAGTTGACTCATTAAAAGAAACTTGGCTCATGATGATAATGATGTATCTTTACCTTCCTTTCTTCCTCTTCTTCTTCTTCTTCTTTCTCCTCGCAATTCATCATCAATCTATTAACCATGATGATTACAGGCAAGTAAAATTAGCTTTTCACATGTTATCTTTTGGTCAAATGATTGATTCCTTCCCTGAGTCACTGTTGATGCAAAACGAACAGATTAAAAATAGTTGCTCAAAAAGGCTGGAAACTGAATAAAAAGATTCTTCTCTTCAATCAAATTTGAACCAGAATAATTTATCGCTTGACAAATTAGCGCACATTTGATTACAAATGTGATTCAAATCGAGTAAACTATTTGCAAGGAAAAGTAAAGTTTACACAATTTTATAATCAAACAAATCAACATTAATCTATCAAAAGGGAAAAAGAAGAAGAAGAAGAAAAAGAATTTTCCATGTAAAAGAATCAAGGAAATTCAATACTCAGGGTGTGGTGATATTCATGAGAATACTGACTCTTTTCGCTTATCATCAGTTGATCACCATCAGTCAGGGAGGAAAAGAGTAAAAAATTGAATCAAGAAAATGATTCACATTCATTATGAGTTATTGCATGATGTAATGAATGGAAAAAAAAGTGAGGTGAACAAAAAGTGTATCCAAAAAATGGCAAAATCAAATGATCCATCATGAAAGGCTGTAATAGAGAAGAAAATTTTTTTTTCTTCAAAATTCGTCTTTCACTTGAATACGGATTGAAGCAAATGAAAGGTAAAAATTGCTCTTCATTTCTCTTCCTTTCATCGTTGTCATTATTCAATAAGCATCTTTCAACAGCTCCACTAATACCCTGTAATTGAACTTAATCAAGACATTCCAAGGTTACCTTAAAATCACTGTTTGTGTTCATCACTGAACATCATTATGATTCTCATTTTACCTTCATTTAACATCTTTACCCTGCTCGGGTTCATTAAGTATTCCGAATGTTTTCACTTTTCCATGTTTAACCATCCATTTGAACGTGCTAAAGTCACACTAAATTACATATTCACCAGCGTCACTTGATTAAAGGAAAGAGAAGCAGAAAAAAAGTCAATTTTTTCTTGCATCGATTTTCACTTAGCGACTTTCATCAAATGCTGAAATTTTGAAACTCTAATCATGTTGTTTACCTGATGATGATTCAACGAGAAAAACTGAATCATCAGTTTTGGTAAACAAAAAAGTTGCAAAAAGTGAACAAAAAATAGCAAAAGTTATAAATTGTTTCTCTTCAAGTTTGCCTGGTTTAACCTGGAAAATGCAATCAAACTGTTAGCCTTGAAGTGATTCATGGAAAATAATTTCAACTTTGATTAACACTTTTCCAATGTTCACATGAATATTTTTGCTTTCCATGAGGTTTTCAGTCATCAAAGTTGTAAATATTTCATGGATAATGGAATGAGAAAATTGACTTTTCAGGGAAAAATGTAAAAATAATGGAATTTTCTTTTTCCAACTCCAAGAATTTTTATATTAATTACAAATGAAAGTAAAGTTTTGGAAAAGTAGAAAACTCATTATTCTAAAGGGAATTGAAGTTGATCTGTTTCATGTTTAAATATGTAAATGGGTTTCCTTCGTTTGGATCAAAATATTATCAAAAAATGGCGAGAAAACAAAAGTTACTGTTGAAAGTATTGATTGACAGTTGAGCTTCAGGCTAACCTAATGGGAGTAAAACGTTCAACTATGCAATTAAAAGCAGTGTTTAACAGGCAGAGAAGAAGAAGAAGAAGGAAGAAGAAAAAAAAACATTTCATGTTTTCTTATTATTAGATGAAAAGAGAAGCATGAAAAAATGGAAAATATCATTTTGTTATCATTTTTGCATACTAATGTTGATGTGCTTTGCCTGTGAAGTGACAAAAGTTTTGATCAACTTTTTTTTGTTTCTTTAAAGTGAAACTAATTAGCATGCAAAAGGCTAGTAATGATGTTCATTACTCAAAGTGATTACAAGAATCGATGGAAAATGTGGAAAAGAGAAAAAAAAGAGAAAAGTTTATCAATGATAAGGAGGAGATTCTTTAATGATGCTAATGAGGAAAAGAATGAGAAAGAAAAATGAAAATTGGCAAAAAAAAGTCAATGAAAACTGACAGTTTTCTTGAGCAAATTTTCATCTTAATGTGAACAATTTAAATGAAAAGTTTATCCAATTGAACTTTGATTCTTTACTCTGTTCATTCAACTTTAAAATGAACTTATTCTTTTCAACTTTTCCTTTTCTTTAGTAGTTTAATTGTTGATTACAACTTTTGGCGACAAGTTGAAAAGATTCATTACATTGAACGCATTCCAACATTTAACCTCCCAAGTAATAGGATAATGATATTATTCACTCCCAGTTAATTACAAGTTGTTGAAGAATCGAGTTTTTTTCTTTTCTTTTTTCCAAGTTGATTTACATTTCATCAAGTTTGTAATTAAATTATCTCTTCTTTTACATCTCAACTAATTGGTGTTTAATTTTACTTTTGCCAACTTAATTGAAACGAATCGCCAAATTTTCCAATTATCTCGAGAATTTATTTCAACTTGAAAAACAAAAATGTTTATATTTCATTTGGTGAGGCAAAAAAAAAGTGTGAGAAAAATGTTGCTCAAAATGAAACATTGAAGTTGAATGTTTGATTGAAAATTGTTGTTTTTTTCCCGGAGAATTGAAAGAGATTTGGAAAACTTCAGAATTTGTTGATTGTCTGAATGGGTGAAAAGGCTTTGAGGAAATTCTTGCATTGAAACTTGAAGTAAACACGGTTTGATAAAGGATGGTGAGGGAAAACTTGAATATCCTATTTAGGTTCAAACATGGAAACAGGCGAAGAGAAAAGGACATTTGCAAGAGCAAATAATAGAGTAAAAGGATTATGGATAAAGATTTATGTTGAAGGGCGAAAGAAATGAGATAAAGAAATGTAAAAATGAATTGGAAACACGGCGAAATGGTAAATATAAAAATTGCATTTTATTGAAAAAAGCTATTTTCTCTTGGAAGATAATCGTGAAAATCCGTTTATAATCTTCTTTACTTTTTATCCGACAAGAATGAAAAACATGATCAGTCGGAAAAGCAAAATGTATTCACATGCATTCAATGGTAAACAATGTTGAGGCAAAGGATCGGTTGACAGGCCAACAAATACTAATCACTGGTGGAGCGAGAAAAAATTGCCTTTACATGCATTCGATTGAGTGTGATGAGAAAACAAAAGGGAAAAGGAAAATAATGAATAGAATGAACATTCTAGAGACAATGGTATCGATAAAGGTTCGGGCCAGTCTTATTTGAAGTTAATCTTGACTTACTGGCTTGGTTGACTTTACCGTCATCAGATTAGTTTGCATTATTGGGACAAGAAATTGATTCAAGAGTTGCCTCAAAGTATCTCAAGCCAATAACTTTGTCTTGACTTGCTTCCCTTGCTTTTGCCCGTTTAAACTACGAACCGATTGGTTGGTTTATTAAGCCTGAGTCATGGACACTCTTTTGTCCAATGTTGACGGCGGTTACTGCAAAGACTAAGCTGATTTGATCCTGATGTGCAGTCTCGTGATACAATTGGTAAAGACGTTTAATCGATGCGCAATAACTTTGCATAACAGTAAAAATCAATCAAATAATGTATTTTTACTTGCAATTTGCACTAAACAGTAAAGCTTTAAAAGTATGAGGAAAATGTATATTTTATTGGACACCATAAAAAGATTGAATGTTTCAATTCAGTCGATTCCCTTTACATTATCGAGTCAGCGATGATTAACTCTTCGTGAAAATGACGATCATAAATATCGATTTTAATGTAAAAAAAACTTCAACCTTCGCCATCGTCTACTGGGTATTCAGACAGGCGATAAAAGAATAAAATTCAGTTTCAAAGTCGCAATAAAGTCTTTAACAAGATTCTCAACAAAACCCATCGAGATGCAACAATTTATTGCTCTTAATCATAAAAATGTCTAAAACCCATAAGAGAAAAACTTGAAATCCTTTCGATTAATCAAATCTCTAATAAATACGATCATACAATGTTTGGAGTTTCCCTAGTCCTTATGCTGATCATATGCAAAGGCAGTTAAACAAATTTTCGAGTTCAACAAAAGTATAAATCTCTTTTTCCAGATCCAATCAACAAGATGATCAGACAACTCCAGCAGTTTGAGTCAACATTCCACTCTTCCACATATAGAAAGAGATCGTTTGATCAGCTCAGAGTTGAAGTACGAATCCGTTTCAATGAAAAGCCTATCGGTTAGTTGCACCTCAAAACAGCCAAAACAAAACACTTATTCAGAATAGGCAATCGCGTCTAACAAGGCTATTTACTCAAACTTGTTGAGTTAATAATTTTATCGGTTTCGTTTTCTTTATCCAAATTCTGAATGAAAAGATCGAATTGAAGAAACCTAAAGATATTTGGTTGTTCTGCAAGTAGAAACCTTAACTTTTGGCTATTCTGGTTTACCATCTTTAAGAGTCGCCTTCTTGGTAACCTGCAAGACTATTTTATTTACCTATTACTAATAGCTATGATCACGATATAAATTGTTGCAGATAGTTCATGGTTAGAACTCATCTGCATAGGAACATGTGGACCATAAAGAATTTTCTTAATAAAAGAAACCTCCAATAGAAGCAAAGGGTTAGTTGCTTTCCTATTTGATCAACTCAATAAATGAACATTTCACATGCTTCAAAGCATTAGCTTGATCAACCTCTATTTGCTTGCATTGCACCCATCAACTAATCAAAGTTGAACCCAAAAAGTGAAACCAATCAAAGGCAGCTTCTTCCTTCTTCCTGTCCCTGTTTATCATACGCCAAATGATAACATTTTCAATTGAAAAACAAGCATCTCTTACAGCTTTAACCTTGTTCCCTCAATTTGTCAATATTTTACCTTTTTCCATTTATTCACCCCTCTATCCTCCTCATCATCATCTGTTTACTTTCCTCCCTACTTTTGCCATCAAATTCTCATCCATTTGAATCAGTCAATCACACACCTTTTTGTTTTCCCTTGAATACAATTTGCCATTGTAAATATTGCACCAATTGTTCCCTGTTTCACTCTGTTTATCATTGCATGATATTGCCTTGATAGCAATTACACCAATAATAACACATTTGTATTACTCTAATAATTTGTTTCCACAATTCTAAGCATTCTCTTTAAACACTTTTTTCTCTCTCTTCTACCAATTATTCCCCAGCATTCTTTACACACTCTTTTCAATAAAATAATCCATTAACATTATCGGTCAGAAGAGACGGAAAGTTAACAGTTATACAACACACACACACACACAATATTATGCCCTTAGCCTTCAATTTATAATTGAATGATTAATGAAAATTTTTGCATCAATTACCATTTCTGTTTGACCATTTACGCAAAATTTCTTCTTCTCTCAAAATGTAATGACAAATGGAAATGCATTTTAATCTCATAATCAGTTTAATAAGACACAATCCAGATGCAAGTAAAAAAAAAGGTTATTCAATAAATTAATGAAAGAAGAGAGGAAAAAGAGTTCCTATTTTTTCATTAAAACCTCAACTTTGCAAATAAACTTGAAGCCTAATTAAAGTTCATTAGAGTCAACATTACTTCTATTTATAGAATTTAATAATTTTGCAAAAATTGTTCCCTCAATTTGATTCGTTCTATTCATTCCCTTTAGATTATTTTCCCTGTCAACTTTGGAATTGCATTTTATTTCATCATGAAAAAGGAGTTGAATAAACTTTTATCTTTACCAGGAGAAAGCATAGAAATTTCATCTTTCAAGTTAATTACCTTTCAAAACTGTAATTCATTGGATAATTAAAGCATAGAGAGTCGACTAGAGGTTCAATATCAGTCATGATAGTGCAACAAATTTGCCAATATTAAACAATTTCACTAAATGCATTCTTTCAACAACAATTTTCCGTTGGTCAAAGATATTTGGCAAAGGAAAAGAGAAGGTCAAAAATGTTTATTGCAAAAATGATGAAATAAGAGCAAAGTGTTCACAAGGAATTCATGAGTAAACAGATAATTGAGAGTTACGAGTGAAGACTAATTGGAAAAGGACAAAACTGTGTAACATATCCGCCAATTTACTAGTCATAACGAGTTAAACTCAACCCACAAGTGTGCTTCCCTCTGCATCAAAAGTTGCCTTTGCTTGGCTCATGGCTTGGACTTGGTTCGCAAATGAATAACCTTTTTTGTTGCAACAAATATTTGGATTGCAACTTTGAGCTTTTTTTGCCTCTTTGATTATCCGTTTGAGGGTGAACATGAGTGTAATTAGATAAAGTTATTGGAAGGAGAAAAGTCAACACAATTGGTCAAACATTAATTTATACATTATTTATATTTAAATTTACTCTGTTGACCTTTTAACTTCTCAGTCTTTCTGTATTATTTACAAAAGCCGGAAGTAAATTTATACTTGCTCATTATTGTCATTATTTGGCCAAATAATTGAATTGTATTCAGAGATTCACTTTTCTCGGTAAATTCATGGTAACCTCACCTATTGCAACTTTGCATTTTGAGAAATGTTTACTCGCTTTTTGTTTTTGCTCCTCTTTTTGCCCTTTAGAGTTTTCCAAATTTACTGGAAAACTTTATGCGCCATTTTAACGGAATCAGCATCTTGTCCTTTTTTTTATTGCATCCAACAAGGCTTTTAGGCTTCAATTTTATGACCAGAAGCAGATGGAACTGCAAAAGTTAATTTATTGATGAAATGCTTTGTGCCTCTTGATAAAGTCAAGAAACTGTCTCTGTAAATGTTACTTACTCATTTAAACCTTTATGTTCATCATTGGATTATTTTGCATTATTATTGGAAAACTAAACCAGGGAGACTTTAAGTGATTATATTGATAACAGTTGCGGTCTGCTTTAATGACTTAAGTTGATTTGATCCTTCTAACCATTTACAATTAACGATGACGCTATTATTGGCCAATAATTTAAAGGAGTCGGATGCAACTTCAGAGCAAACTTTGTGCACTACTATTAGTGGTAAATATTGAGCTAATTTTTGCAAACTTCAAATGCAAAATTTCTTATCTCGACTTGGAAATTAACTTCTAAGGCTGAAAGTCAGAAAGAAGTTCCCACTCTCATTTTCTCGAAAACTGTCGATCGGAGTAAATTTTAATAGCACTAATGGGTATCTTGAACAGGCTTAGAAAATTCCCTGAAATAAGTTCATTTCTGGTTGATCATCGCAATACATCAATAGAATGAAATTCATGAAAAAATCTGCACCTATAATCCAATAAAAAGGGTATCGAAATTTCAACTCTGAACTCGATTCTCTCGAAAACTGTCAATCGGAGGAATTTTTGATAGCACCAATGGATTCAGTTTTTAGGCTCATGCAAGCCCACTAATATCCAACTCTTTACTCGAGAGTTGGAGTGATTGATGAATATTGAAAGTTTTAATTAAAATTCAGCTGGCTCACTCGATGGGTAGTTGGGTTAGGTTAGGTAAGGTTAGGTTAAATTGAGTATTGAGTTCATCTATTGAACTTTGGATATTCTGATTATTTCACTGCGAATTAAAGTTATCTGATTGAAAGGAAAGCAACGTGATCAGGAATCACATCAGTCTGGTTCACGGGTAGAATGATAAAAGAGCAATTTCGCTTATATAAACTAATCACATGCTGTACTATTTAAAGTTTTCAATCGTCAATTGATTTACTGATAATTGGATACAATTGAATTTCAACATTGGTAATAGTACCTGTAGTCAAGGTTTGACTTGCAAGGTAAATATGAATGAAAATTAACTTGTTTAGCTAATGATAATTATGATGATGAAAAATGATCATTTGAAAAAAGGTACAAAAAATTACAGGCTATTGCTAATTCAAATGGATTCTGATTGGTTTTGATAAGTGTTTGTTGAGATAAAATCTCTTCACTTATTTCTTTCACTTTCCCAAATTTACTCTATTAAATGTACTAATACAATGTATTACACTATATTACTAAAAAAATTGCTTTCAACTTTCATCTTCTAGAGATACCTTATTAGTAATGGCAGCATAATTGTTGGTGATTATGATTAGCCCAGAAAATTGTTCATGAAACTTAATTTAACCTCTGTTAAAGTGCTTTACCAGTTTACCAACAGTTGAAGGTGAAATTTTGAAGCAAACAAATTTTTTGATCATCTTGATCATCTTGATCATGATCATGTTGAAAATTATTAAGATGATTATGGTGATAATGATGATAATGATAATGTTTAGCATGGAGAGTAGCGAAACAAGAAGAAACAAAAGTTCAACTCATTTCAAAATAAGATGTTTACAGAGTTTATTGAAAATTGTTCAATTAGTAATCAACTTTATCTTTTGTTTCCATCACTGTAATTTACAATTTTGTTTTATCCTGAGTTATGTGTGAGTTGAAAATTTGATATTCTTGCTACAATTTCAACCATCAAATTTGCGCAATCATCTAATTAACTGACCAGTTCAAGTTTGAAGCAAAAACTCACCTTTAACAGTTCAATTATATAAGGTTTAAATTTTAGCGAAAAACAGCAACACTTTTGACTAATCATGGGACAAGACAAAAAATTTAAAACCTAAAACTGATAAGAATCAGTTGATAAAATTGACAAGATTAGGTTAGGGCAGGTTAGGTTAGGATTACAATTGTGTAACCCTTTCTCAACTCTTGAATCACCTCTAGATGCGAACGAGAAACCAAGTGTTTTAAGTGAGACTAGTCATGGGATAAAGCAAGTCTTGTAATAAAAACTGTCAACGGTCTCCGTATCTGGCAAGTGGTTTTTAAGATGCAAGGATTACAAATCTTGAAATCACCTAATAAGATTTATCAACTGAAGTTAGTGAAAGTATGGAGATTTTGAATTCAAATCCTGATGACTTTTTTTGTAAACCAATTCAACTGATTTCGATTTTTTTAATACAATTTTCAATAAAAATTTCTGCTTATTACTAATCAAGTTAAAATGGTCTATAATATGAGTCAAATGACGCTAGTCTCATTGCAATCGGTTCTAGGAATCTCCTTTACTTTCCTTGCTAGCTGTCTCGGCTGATGCACAGTACTGATTAGATCATTGGTTGATTTTTCATTATTAATGGGACAAAAAATTGTTGATAGCAATGACGGTTACTTTTGATACTAAATGATTTTGATCTGATAAAAGTTTAGTGTTTGTCTAAAACATTATTTTGTACATGACACTTCGACATTGGATATTGAATATAACGTTGCTGTTAATGCTTTAACTTATGCAACTGAAAAAAATAGTGTAAACATCGCATTTACACTTGAAGTGTAGATTTGAGTAAAAAAAACTTCTGTGCAATCTGATTGAAACCTTATTTGGTTATCATTTTTTCCTTTTCCTTTTGCTATTTGCAAAGTCTCTCTTTTCGTGGAAGAAATAATGATGATAATAAAGGTCAGAGAACAATTTATTAGCATAATTAATTGCAATACAGACCATCCAGGGAACACATTTAGCCAATATTGTAATGTTTAGAGCTTGTTGGAGGTTTCGTGTGTTTTTACCCAAATACCAACAACAAGCACAGATCAATTATAAATGACTTATTAAGACATTGTCAGAGGCAGACTTGAGCAAAGACTCTTCGACAACAAACCTTCAAAAGTTCATAACAATAATAATAATTCACACATCAAGCTGATTCGGGTGCTTAAGATGAATGCAATTGAAAGAAGTTTTGGTAAAGTAAAAACATTTTTTTTCCTCTTCTTCTTCTTCTAGGCTCATTTCTCATTTCAACTGAACTCAATCTGTTCTCTTTGAAACTTCTCTCCTCAACTTTGACCCTCTTTATCATCTTCTCTTTTTTGACCTCTTCATCTCGCTGCCATCCTTTGCAAGTAAGTTGAGGGACAGTAATAGCGTCTAGTTGAGAAGCAGAACAAAAAAAAAACAAAATCATTCATTGGAAGGTGAACAATAATGTATATTGTTGTTAAGTGTAAAAAGTCAAACTTTAATTTGTCATTTCAACTTTTCCATGACTGAATAGAAGGCATATCAAAATTCAATGGAAACTTGGTTTACAATAATTTGCCAACAAAGTTGCATTCAAAGTGAAAGAAAGTGAAATTTTCTGTTAGAGCCTCTCGATTGATGCAAATTGCACAGTAAATCACTTTTTTTCAATCCTATTTGCACATCAATATATTGAAGTAAATTGAATTGAGCAAACAAAACTCACGAGGAAAAACCTAGACAACATCAAAAGCTGAACAAAAGTTCAATCTTTCATGTGTTCACTTGGCTGGTTCCTTCGAGATTCAATATTTGTAAAGAAAAACAATCGACAGCAAGATTGATCCAAGAACTTTGCAGGAAACTTGAAATTGATGGAATCATTTTAATTAGCAAAAGTTCAACCAATCGAGTCAATATCAACAAAGAACGCAACGCACAAAAAGCAAATTCAAATCAACCATTAACTTCGATCATTCATACTTCAAGCTCTTCGAGCAAAGAACTGCATTGCTCAGACTACAAAACATTTGTCGAATAAAGTCAACTCCGACAATTTCCATCAAAAAAGTCAAAATTCAATCAGTGAAAAGTTTGATTGAAAGTTCTTTAGATGAAAGATTCGCCCAAATATTGTGTGTGGCTTGGAAAATTTGGTCGAAAAAGTAGCGAAAATCGCAAAAAAATGAAGTACATCTCGAGTGATTTGCAAAAAAAGCGAACTTTCTTTTTGCCTTTTCTGTTTGATTTTGACCCTTTTCCCTATTTACTTTGTCAACATGTTTAAAGCTCAACAAAATTAAATTACAAAAGATATTAATAGTTGTTGGTTGTTAAAAAGAGACTTTTTGAAAGCTTTTAAAGTTGGGAGAAAAAAGCACTAAAAATTGGGTCAACAGGGTATATTTGTTGAGGAAGAGGAAGAAGAGCTGAAAATATTGAAAATTAACATGAAAAGAGTTGACGAAGGTTATGATGATGATGGAATGAAATTATGTTGAGTAAAAGAAATAATTTGTTCACTCTTTTCATCAATCGTCATCCACTGAATGAACCGAGTCCGTGAATCCATTTAATGAGTAACCCTCATGAGCCTGTTAACCAGGAATAACTTGGCACTAACCCTTGTTGACCTTTTGATTGAAGGTGCAACTCAAAGTGGAAAAGGCAAAAAAAAAACAGGAAAAGAAATTCATTTCAACCTCAAAAAAAAACAATCACTGTCTCAATCTGTGGTCTTGTCTTGTTTCCAATCTCATTTCATTAAACTTTAACCATCTTCAACTTGCGTCCAAAGGTCCAAGCTCATTGAATACAGCGGCAAGTCCAAAACGGAGAACAAGAAAAGTTGACAAGTTTTTTCTTCCGTCACATTCTCAATCAATCTGTCAATTGGACAAGATTGCAAATTCAATTGCAAGTTATCAATAATAATTGATAAATTGTTCACCAAGAATGACAAATCGAATCGGAAAAGAAAGAGGGGAAAAAAGTTCATTATCCAATTTCACTCAAAGACCAAATCAATCTTTATCAGTCTTGCAAAGTCAAACTAATGAATAAAGTGAAAAAGATTTTTTTTTCTTGCTCTTCACCAAAGACGATATTAATTGAAAAGGGTTTAGGCGCTGTTAAGAGTTAATCAATGTGCTGGTGCAAATTGATAACCTTGGCAAGAATAGTGTTTACTCGATTAAATGAATTGATGAACCTGTGAGTTTCTTGTGAAACCATTTCAGCGCAAAATGTCTTTACTTGTTTGCAATGTTAAGAGATGTTTTGTGCTCGTAAGGGCAAACACGAGTAAAGAGAGAGAGAGAAAAAACAAAACCCAAAAACAAGCACAACTTACCCTTGGAAGTTTGGTAATGAATAACATCTGAATTATTAAATGGCCAATTTGATGATTGTGATGATATTGGATGAAGAGAGAAGAAGAAGAAAAAAGAGTTAAAAGACCAGCCCAACTTTTTTCTCTCCACTAAAGCTCACCTCATAATCAAGGTTCTAATAACTTATTTCCCGCTCAATCATCATCATTATCATCATGGTTCATGGACGGACAACTTTTCTTCATCTTTTCTTCTTCTTCTTCTTCTCCATCCTTGTTATCTTGTTGAACAAATTATATACTTGTTAATTGTTACCATGGATTCTGATGAATGTTATAAAATGTTCAAAGACATTTTCCAAGGTTTCGCATGATAATGAAGTCTGAATCAAAGTTAGCAGAGCGTTTAAACTCGTTATTGCCAATAAATAATATTTAACTTGAAATGAAAAGCAAGAGAAGAAAAAAAAAGTTTCGATAAACATAATGATCATGAATATCAAGATCATTAGATGCTTTAATTACAACTGATGATGCATCTTGATTGAGCCTTAAAAGGAAACAAATAGAAAGAAAAAAAAAAGTAAAAAAAAAAGATTTTTTCAAACATGCAAAATGAACGGGAAAAAGAGTAATAAAAATTTCGAAAAGGGTTGAGATTTATTTGGAAATTGCGCCAAATTGTTTAAGGCTGAGAAGCATTTTTGCATTTCAAGTTGCCAACATAATCAACTCAACGAGTTCAAATTTGATTCGATTGGTCAAGAAAACTCTATCTTTTTCATTTTTCAAGTTTTCACTTTAAATTGGGATTCGCCTTCAGAGCCACCTATTGACTGGAAATGGGTTTTCCGTTTTTAATCAAATTGAATTTTCAGGTAAAGCGGAAAAAATTTTTTAATCATTTTTCTTCTTTTGCTTTTTTCGCCAGTTTACCAAATTAATACTAATGAGTGTTCATTATTATCATCATCATCATTACATTTAGGTTTCATCATTGAATAGTGATTACAGTGCTGATATTCATTTATCATTGATGATAATCATGTTCAACAATATTGTGTTGTTATCCAGGCGAATCTGAAGGGTGAGAAAGAAACCATTGAGCTCTTAACCTTGAAACGCAAAAGTGAAAGCAATTATAAGCTTTTCTTTTTTTTTCTTCTATTCTCAGTTATCCATTTATTACTCGGTTCGATAAATTATGGAACCATGAATGAAAGCCGAATGGGGTTGAAAATGAAAGGCAACATGAAACCTGCTCATGTAATATTGCAAGTACAGAAAATGGGGGAAAAAGGCTTTGCTTTTGAACAAAAATGTTGGACATGACATTTTAACTTTTCCTTTCACTAATCAAGCTTTGTCTTTACTCACTGATGACTGAGTTTTTTTTCCTCGCTTTTTATTCTGCTTTTCGTGAATCGTAATCATGGTTGATGAGGGATAATAATTGGCAAGTTTCTCATAACATGAAATTAAAAGTTGTACTTTTTGATAGGTTTGATAATCATTGTGAACCGATAATTGAGGTTTAACCATAGCTTACAAGTTGCTTGAAAGGATGAAATGAAAATTGTTTGCTTTCATTTTCTCTTCACATTCCAGCTTCAAGTTTGAGTCAATGAAGTCAATGTACGCTCGGTTCGATAAACTTGGTCAGTTCGATCCTTTTTTCCCCATCTTTCATTGGGTTTGACCGAAAGTCGTCCTTTGCCAATAAACAGTTGACGGCCAATTTTTCTTTCGAGTTCAGAGTTGGGATTTTGACTGTTTCTGGAGGCTTAAAAACTGAGACCATTTTTGCAGTTGAAAATTTTCGAGAAAATCGGGTTGCAAGTTGAATCGCCTTTTGTACAGCTGTGAAACCAGATTTTTCAAATTCATTCTTCTGATACTTTTGATAGTCAATTTTCGTAATTTTTGAAGTAAACATGATGATCCACTGTTCACTTTAGCATGAGTGTTCAACTCACCAACCATGACTTTAAGAGTTTATAAGAATGGATGATGATGACATTTAGATTGATTGGATATTCGATTGGATTGTACAAGAAGAAGAAAAATGTTGACAGAGACAACCATGTAATCCTGGGTCCAATTAGCTATGTGGATCAATTTTTCAGTTAATGAGAGTTTATGATGACTTTGCTTTTCTTGGCAGGAAAAGGAGCAAAGAGAAAGAGAGAAAAAATGATGATGATGAAGAGATGTTTTGTTGGATAAACTCGAGAATCTCGAGTAAAGAAAAAAAAAGCATTAAGAAAACTTCAACACTACACATTTTTTCCTCTTGTATTACCAGGAAAAAAAATACAATTACTGGTTAAACTTTACCACATTTTCAAGTGAATCACTGAAACTAGTTCATTAAGTGCTGTCAATGAATCTTTACTCTTTCATCTCTGAAGCAAGGCTAATGATTAGCTAAATCTCTAGCTTGCAATTTCCATTACAAATAAGTCCATATTAAATGAACCCATCATCATAACAGAAAGTAAAGAGCGAAAAATTATCAAGATAAAGTCTTCTAATAATCTTGCTAATCAACTTTTTTGTCACAATAATAATGCCAAATAGAGAAACAAAGGATTTAAAAATGAAATCAACTCATCAGGGAATTGTTGAACCTGTTTTCGAGCATTGATAAGAATTAAACTTTTGGTCATTCAAGTTAATAGGCTACAAGTAATTATGGGAAACGTTTTCGAAATGAGCTAACATGTCAGATTTTGATTTTTTTGAAGTGAAAATTGTGTCTTCTGACTTTCGTCTGAGGACACACAGATAGCGTGCAAATCAATTTTTAAAAAAAGTCAAGGAAAACGTCTTTGAGGATATAACATGACAAGTCTATGAGAGATCGGAAAATTTTTATTTCTCAATGTTTATTTCTCATAAGGATTCACAACTTGTCACAGTTCAAAAGTCTCAACTCGAGTTTCATCAATCGATCAACTAGGTTGGGGAATATGAAATGAGACGAAAGTAAACAATTTGCGTTGATTTCATCATTTAGTCGATGGAGCTTAGAAACTCGATCAATGAGAAATTTTCGATTTTTGATTTTTCCATTTTCTGTTAACTTTGCTCGTCTATGGATCAATTTATACTCAGGCAAATCAACATAAATTCGTTTTGAATTTATGGTCGGAATAGCCGGTTTGATGTTATTATCAACCCAAACCTGAATGCTTTCTCTCCATTAAAGGGTATGGTAAATATTGGTACACCAACATAGTTTTACCTATGGCCACGCTGAGTACTTAACGGTATCGTTACCGTATAATGACGGGATTCTGGCTTAGAGGCGTTCAGTCATGATCTTATGGACGATGGCGTCGTGTCACTGCAGGAACATGGAGCCTGTTTGACGCATTCTGCAATTGAACTAAGAAATTCTCATGAGTAAATATCTGTGTTCTCCTCAACTACCACCGAACAACTCGGATCAATCGAGTTTTCTCTATCCAGCAACTTATTTCAGAGACGATGAAGATTTATTCAGTCACTGATTGAATGAAGGGTTACCCTTAATGGAAATCGCTCATTATTCTTCGGAATTCCGATCTATTGACTTTATTCGAGCTTTGCATTAAATTTCATAGATGACACATTTGCCCCATTGACTCTTGTCATTTCACATGCAACAAACTAACACAGAAGTTTCTCGTTATTTTTCTGGACTAATTGAAGTTTACTTTCCTTCTGTCAATTACCAAACAACGTTAAACGTTGCATTTTTTTAACATTTCAACTCACCTCCAATGTAAGTAACAAACAGCTTGAAGATGCTGAGAAGAGTGAGAAGGAAGAATCAGAAACTCGCCAAGAAAAACATTTTTCACCTCATTGTTTGTTTTCATCTTTTGACTTTTTTTATTTACTTTTTTACTTCTCATCATCAAAACAGATGATGATGTTTCTCTTCCCTTTTGACATCCCAAGGAGAGAATTGATCAATTCATATGTGAATACAATAAACTTCGTCACTTAATTAACGCGCAAACATCAACATGAACAGAAATAATCTTTTACCATGTTGATCATTATTGTTGGCTGGTAAAGTTGAAGCTTGAATAATCAAGATTGTCATACGATGATGATTAAAATGCTATTTTTACTTCATTAGTAGTAAATTGTTGCCATCATCGTCATCAGCATCATTCAACATTTATGAAAAACTGTTCATTTTCCATGTTTTCTTATGAATAAACAAACAAAAATTTTCTTTTTTTCTCCTCAAACTTGAACATTTTTTCTTCTTTCTCTCTCTCTCTCTTTCTCTCTTTGCACTTCAGCTGATCAAAAATGAATTGATAATACTCATGATGTTCAGCAATCTCTTGCAACGCTACTCAATACAAGGTTAACGAAGGAAAAAGAAGCGAAAAAAAATGTTAACATAAAATTGAAAATAACTTAACCTTCATTTAATTCAACAATATTGACTTTCAGTTAATTGATTTGAAACTTTTGCTTGCTCCATTCATTTATTCAAACTGTTTGATGATGAAAAATTGTGTTCAATTATTTTCAATGGAAAACTTTTTTAACTCATGAAAAGTAATCTTTTTCATGAAAAAGGATGGTAAAAAAGCAAAATTCACTTTGAAAAGTAAATTGAAAACAAAAACATTTCTCTTCTTTTATTCATATCACCATATTTACCCAGATTTGCATACATTATTACAAATGCGAACGAGTAATAATATTTACAAAATCGGTTAAGCTTTACCCTTCACCGAATTGAGTTAGGGCTGGAGAGAAGGCAAAATTCATGATAAAAACACAGTTATTTAGGGAATCTAATTCAAACAGTTCAAGAGTCTTGGAATTGACGGTGAAAAAAAGAGAGGTTTCAATTGAATCAGTTGAATGAGCTGCTGTTTATTTTAAAGTTTATCAGTTAGAAAATTGTAAACTAAATGAAAAGTTCAACTGCTTGTTCAGTTGCAAAAAGATTCATTCGTAAATAAAGTGTGATTAATCCAGGAAAATGGAAAAGATAATCTGTACTTTTTTTTCTTACATTCGGCATTCACAAGAGAGTCAATTACAAAAATTGAAAAGAAATGATCATTTAAAACATTAACTAATCGATAAACTCGACAAAATCGAGTAAAACGATTTACCATTTCATTTCCAGTAACCAGTCAAGATCGAGTTTGACTAAAGCCGAGGTTCAGTTAAAGGTGAACCCAGAAGAGTCGACTGTGTTGCATCAAAAAGTCTTTAATGTAAGCCTGGCTACAGTCAATAGTGTAAACTACATTTACAATGTTATTCAATTTTCCAGCAAATATTGTCATTAGTCGATAGTCATTGTGAATAGTCCTTGAGTCTTGTCATTGACCAACAGTTCATTGGCCTGATCAACTGCTGAACAAATTGAATTCAATTTAAGTCTTGGTTGCCTCTTATTGCTGATTCAATTTGGTTGAAAAGCATATCGATCAATGGTTTATAAATGATCCAAATGTTATTAAAAGTTTGTGTCTCTTAAAGATGTTTCAAAAAGATGAAGTAAAAAACATTGCTAAATATTAATTGTTGAATAAAATTGCGGCTAAAATATTTTGCAACAGAAAAATTGATTCAACAAAATCAATCATCTTTTGATAAACTGCCAATTGAAGACTTTTTTGAAAGACATTTTTGACAAAAATTAACATAAGTCGATATAAAGAGTTGCAACTTTGAGCAATTTGGATGCAAAAGAAATGGCGAACTCGACTGTTTTGCCAATATTTTGCGACACACTCTATGGGAGTTTCATTAGCGATAAGTGTTATAATGAAAATCAAAGTAATCAGAGTTTGGCTTTTCCACCATAAATCAGTCAATGAACTGATTAAGAAGAAAGAGAGATACAGAAAATAATAACAGTATAAGGAGAATAAATAAAAGTGAAAAACTCCCAGCTTTGATTATAAAGTTTACTGTCGACAACTTTTCTCTCCTCTTTTTCTGTCTCCTCATCTTTTCAAGTTGACAAAGCCCCTTAACAACAGACTGTCTATTTGCATCAATCGTTACTCTTTACCCTCCTTATTCATCTTTTACATCATCATCATCATCCTCTTCTCCTTGTTTCCTGGCAACTATTTTTCCGCTTCCATTAATCTAACATTACACTTCACATATAAATTTTCCTCTTCTTATCCACCAATTCATTCTAATCTTCTTCTTCCCTTCTTCCTCTTTCACATTCTCCTTGTTCAAACTTGAAACAAACTCCCTGTGGGCAATTGTTGATAGCAATAGGATAACAACTCTTGATGAACATTTCCATTCATTTTTTTTTGTTGCCTCTTCTCCTCCTTCGCTCGAACATTTTGTTTTTCATAAATCTCTGGTTATCATTCATAAAGCAAAGTAACAGTTACAAGGCGGGTTTGAAGGAAACAAGAGATTGGGTAAACTCGATAAAAAAGCCAGAGTCTAGTTACAATGGTTCGCAGTCATGATGCTCTTAGCCCGTTCCTCTTGGTCGACCTTTACATCGACTCTTATCAATTTTCGGGCTTCTTCTGTCAAACACAATTGGCAAGAGAAAAGTTGAAAATAATGAGCATGAGGAATGAAAATGATTATACAAATCGATTGCAGTTTGATGAGGATGTTTTTAAATGGAAAGGCAAACAACTTGTGTTGCCAAGATAAGTACACTTTTCAATTGCAAGAGTTTATCTCTTTTCATTTCAAATGCCATTCAATCTCTTATCAACATTTATTTACCATTTTTACTCTTCTCTCAACTCGTCACATTTATTCTTCCTCTCACCAACAATAATCGTCAAGTGATAATCATTTCAATCTTTATTTACTCAAATCATATTCCACCTCCTCATCTTTCCATTTTACTTTTCATTTTTTTCTCTCCTTTTTTTGCTTCCATTTTTCAATTTTCCCATTTTAATTAACATTCTAGTCACATTTTTGCATCTATCATGCTTCTACTGACAAACCCGATTCATGATTCAAACATTTGTTTTCATTGCTCAAAATTTAATTTCCTATCCATTCAATTACCTTGTCTAGTAACCCATCAACCAGAAAACATTCAATTATTGATTTTGCTTTACATTCCCAGATTTGAAGGAAAACTAAACAATTTTATAATCGTCAATAAAACTGGGTAAAAATTTCTAATCATCTTTTGATCTTTGTGCAGTAATTTGACAACTTTTCATGCTACAGATTTCATTCAGACTTTGAACTTCTGCAGTTCGAGACAGTTATGCGCAAATTTAAAGGTCGTTCAAGGTGACTGGGTACTTTGACTTCTGGCTATCATTAAATGGCCATTTTCAGAGCTCTTGTCCAACTGGTGAGTGTTATTTCAAGTCGATATCCATTGTAAAGATATGAGATTTTATCGCGTTTGTCAAGCAAACGAATGGGACTTGCGACAAATATAACTTCTCGATGATAATTAAAACAGATGGAAATTATCATGATGGATGGAAACAGATTACTTGAACGAGACTGATGGGCAAAGAAAAGAGTCTTTATCAAGTGATTCATGGGAAGGAATTTCATTTGAAGCGGAAAAAGAAGTGCTCAATCAATTTCGAGTATAAATTGGAAACGGTTGAAATGGTGAAAGAATATACCAGATGAGGTTCGATATAATTTTTTAATCGAAAATTTTGCATTTTTCTTTCACTTCTCTCAACATATTGCTTGGTGAAAGAAGAACTGAATTCATCGGTGTGAATATATGAGTCTAAAATGGATGCACAAGTCTTGCACAGCTCAGCCTCGACGTGCAACCAAACAGCAAAATTATCTGATCCTCAACTCCCGTCAGCTATTTTGATGTATTTTAAGCATTGAATTTCAGGATTAATGGTTGGACCAGTTGATCGATCAGACCGTTAAAGGGTGAATAGTCAATTTTCCAGTGACTAGCAATTTCAACTGAACAAGAGTATCAATGAATGCAAGTAAATAAAGTTGAAAAAAGTTGGTAAACTTTACGTTAAACTTTTCAATTTAAAGTGCCAGGCTAAATGAGGTTCCCGTCGAAACACCAATTTAATTCACTGAAACTTGCAGCTGCAAACTTGTAACCATGAAAATCCTTCAGCTGCCTTTCCTCACTTCCTAACTTTTTTTCCTCTCCTTCCAGTGATCAAGTATTCCATCATGAAAATTAAAACCTGAAAAGTTGCCACTTCTTGTGCCCCTGCTTTTCCTACCTTTCAGTTAAACAATTGATTCAACAAGTACAACAGGTTGTCATTAAACGAGCTCATTAACTGTTTCTCTGTAACTGCAGTTTAACATGAAAAAGGTTAAAGAAAACACAAAAAAACATGAGAAAAGCAAAATTTGTAAAGTTTGGTAAAGAAAGAGAAACTCTTTTGCAGAGAAAATATTTTATTGAAATGTGATCAGTTGTAAGCTTAAGCGATGAGCAAATGAAAGAATGGATTATCGAGAAATTGTAATGAAAAGTTAACAATAAAAAATGAACTTCTTCTACTGCAACTTGAACAACAATATTTGCTGACCTTGTTAAGTTGAAGGTTATCTTTTGGCTCTTTTCTGGTGTTATGGTTGATCGTAAATCATGTAACTGGTCAGGCGGTTACCGCAATAAGCCATTACAAGGCTGTACAATTTACCTGTAAAGGAACCTTTCATGTTTGCCTTTTATCAAGTTTTTGTTGTGTTTCATGGTGATGATGATGATGGAGAGCAAACTTGAAAATGAAATAAAACTCTAAATATAAAGGAGAAGGTAAAAACAAGTATATATCTTTGTTAATTACGATCAAGATGAGAAGAGAGAGAGAGAAGAAGATAAGTTGAATAGCAGTTGTTTTGGGTTGTTGTGATGATCATGAGGCCGATAGTGATTTTTTTATTTCAACTGATGACCATAACCGACTTTCATCGCCCTCTCAGGTTTAACATGTAACTTTGATGAATGTTACGTCGTTAACGTTTCTTCTTCTTCTTCTTCATTCTAACTTGCTTGTAAGGTACACTAATTGAAGTAAATCCGTCAATAATGGAATCAAGAAGTGATGAGAATGAGATGAAAGGGAGAGGCCAAAACTGGATCAACATGGTAAGAGCATTAAAAGGTAAAAGATTAGCTATGTAATTGAAATTTAGAGTCATTAAAGGTAAGAAGAAAAATCATTTTATTGCTCATTTCCAGGCGAATAATAAAAATCGTTGATAAATAATGGCTTTTTTTTAAAGGAAAACGTCTCTAGAACAACTTTTATTCACTTTGATTACTTTCATGTTTTAACATGATTTTACATTTTCTACCAATCTTCAGCTTCTGTCAGCTTTCAGGCAAAACTAAAAGCCGAAAAACTCTTGCTTTTCCAGTTAAATTTCTAGTTCAAGTCTAATTTCTTCGAGAAGAAAACTCGAACAAAAACATTCGATAAAGGCTATACCATTTTGTACAGATCAATAGATTGGTTCTAATGTTAGAACAGTTTCCAAATCTCTCAGTTCTTTTCTTCAAACTCTCGTGTTCGGACTTTGATCCAATGTGATCCAATCTCAAGCGATATAACTATTTATTTCGTATTTGGCCTTTTCTAATTTATTTAGTTTCTCTAAATGCTAAACACCAGTCTTGAATTAGTAGTTCGTTTCTCAAAAGAAGACATTTGCCTAAGAAAACTTGATAACTCGCCTTGGATCAAACACTTTTACCGATGCGGTAAGACATGACTTTGCTAATTTGATTTTTATTTCGTAAATTTATTCTCGAGTGAAACAGATTTTATGAAAATTAGGTTTTGTCAAAGGATTGAAGCAAAATATTCAAATTGACGAAAAGAGTTTTACATTTGCAAATCAAATTGAAATTAACATTAAAAACGACTTTACTTTTTGCAGTTGAAAACAAATGCATTGTTGCAAAGTCGCGATCTTTTTGTTATCTAAACTTTTCAGTTCAACAAACTGATTGAAATTGAATTGGGCAAAGATTCATCAATCTTGACCAAATCTAATAAACATCAACTGGAAGGAGAAAAAATAGATTTTTCATTTTTTCAAATTTGCAATGAAAACTTTTTTCCCTTTTTCATTCTGCTGTTCTTCTTGAATGCAACATGGAAGCAAAATTTTCTCCCTCATATTCCAGTGAATTGAATTTATCATCAAACTGACAATGTACAGGCCATTGTGAAAGTTCAATTCATCATGATGGTCAATGAGGGAAAAATGAGAATACAAAACTGAATTGCAAGATGGAAAAGATGAAAGAAAATTTCGACAAACTCATCACTATTCAATGAATTCTCAAGAGTTTTTTTTTCAAGAATCTCTACTCCATGATTTACTCTTGCAGTTTCCTTGTCAATTGAACAGGAAATGGACAAAAGTTTCCGTTTTGTTGAAGAAATAAGGTGCAAAAGTAAGCATTTTTTTCAGATTATTTTACTCAATGTTGAGAGAAAATTTTCCAGAAAATCGTTTCCCTCCAAATTCTGCTGAGATTTTCATGTTTACGATGAGCCAAGTTTCATTTGTTTCATTTAATCCAATGGATAAAGTCAGTCACGATAAGATGGTAAACAATGGATACAAAATGCAATATAAAAGTGTCATTTTATTCAACCTTTTCCTCTCCTTTTTTATCCATTGGTGAATCCAGCGAATCGATGAAATTTATTTGTGATTTATCTTTTAGGATTAACTTTAAAGTCAAAAAACAAACTTGTATCAACTGCATGTGAAATGATGTGAAATAAACTACAAGAACAACAAAAAGAAGGGAAAAAAAGAATCAACTTTACTCTAACTTTGTACAGTTTGAAATGATCTTGAAATGTTGATTACTTGTTAATGCAAAGCAAAAGATTTCCAAATTCATGTAAATCGATAGTCTTATCAGAAGGAACTTTTATTCAGATAATTGAGTTGATCTGACATGAAAGTGTGCATCTAATGCAACTGGCTTTCTAATGATGGATTGCTTTGCATTAAACGGACAAAATGTTTCATTTTTTTCTCGATTGAAAACTTTTCTCTGAAAAATCTTTTGCATTTCATAGACCAAAATGAAAAGGAAAGGTTGAACCTCGAAATGAGAAACAAGTTTTTCGATTTGCAATATTCTTCTTACACCAGACTCTCACTTGATAAACTCGTGAAAACGGAAAACTGGCGGCAAAAGATTTCGCTTTTGACTGCACATTTTGATCGACATGAAGGAGCAAAACTTTGCTACGACTGCGAAATGCAACTTGTAAAATTCATCGCATTAAAACTCGATGGTTTCATTGGTAGAAAACCGTTTAAAAGAAAAGTCTCGAATGAAGAAACTTGCCAATTATGAACATTAAAACCATTTTGAGTGTTATAATTAATGAAGGAAAAGTCTAAATAAATTGAGAGAAAAAATTGCCAACAAAAAAAAACATTTTTCCCCTTCTTTGGTTTCATTGTTGAACAATATTCAACTAACAAGCAATGAAAATGAATGTAAAGTTGTACGAGAAGAGCAAATGTTCAGAGAGGATGAGTGTATGAAGAAGAGTAGAAAAATAGGGAAAAGAAAAAAAAACTCTTGAGACTTTTTTCTTTCAGTGAAACTGTGTTGATCGGTTGAGTGAACATTCATTCAGCATGAAAATGATGAGAACGGCCCAGTTTATGTTTCAATCGTTATCAAGCAAATGGATAAAAATGAACAACAAGAAGAGACATTAGAGTGCGATAAAAGTGTAAATACAGTGAAAATGGTTAGTCAATTTTGTTTCACTTTCGATTCAATTTTTTATTCGATTTTTCCATTTTTTCGATCATGATTGCCTCTCAGCCATTTGCTGAGCCCATAATTGAAAGTTGAGGTAAAGAAGAAGAAGAAGAAGAAAAAGTATAGAAATGTTTGTTTACACAGTTTCCAAGTTGGGTTCACCTTTTCACTCCTCGCCATCTCCCTTCTCCCATCATCATTATCAT
Organism: Tetranychus truncatus; assembly: GCA_028476895.1. Classification (NCBI taxonomy): domain Eukaryota; kingdom Metazoa; phylum Arthropoda; class Arachnida; order Trombidiformes; family Tetranychidae; genus Tetranychus; species Tetranychus truncatus. The sequence goes on from CM052060.1 coordinate 20,598,662, forward strand.
CGTTTGATTAAAGCCATTAAAGCTCCTCTCACTTAATTACAGGGCTTCACACAAATTATATACAGTCTCTTTAAATGCAGGATACTCACTCATCCTTTTACCATTACAGTGAGAAGGATACTTGAAGGGTGTTTCTTCATGAAACAATTTCCAACCTTATCAACCATTTCCATCGTAATCGCACTTTTCGTTGCTTTCCTTTTGACACTTTGCAATTTCAATTATTTCTTTATTCCTCTCACTCTTTTCCGGTTTCATCATTTGCCCCATTCGCTGCAACCCATCCCTGTGGTCAGTAAACAGGCAAAGGAAAACAAGAGCAACTTGGTCACTTTACCAGAAAACATTAACTTTTAAAAACTTGAAGAAAAGAGAAAAAAAAGAAAATGCAAAAATTTTCTTTTCCTATTTCAATCGATTTTTGAGAAATGTCCAAAAGACAAATTTTCTATTCTTCGGCACATTTATCAAGTGTCAACCTTTTCTTTGTTTACATGATGAAACGGTTGAAATTGGTGGGAATTTGAAAGAAAACAAAATTCGTGTTTTCACCAAAAATTTGCATTCATTTGAGTGAACAATTATTCAATCTTGCTTTCACCCTTTTCCTTCTGTTTCATTTACACAAGTCCTGTTCCTTCCCTGGCCGTGTTTAACAGCTCATGGGTAAAAGGTTGATGGCGTTAAATGGTTCAATGTTGACAAGGTTGACTTGAACATGTCGAATAAGAGAATAGTAAAAATGGGAAAATGATGAAAAGGAAAGAAGATGGTAAAAGGAGAGTTTCCAGTGTTGCCATTCAGTGTTGTTCACCAGCCATCAAATTGAATTGAAAGGTGCAAATCTCAAAATAATTGAATAAGGAAATGTGAAAGCAAGTGAGAAGTGAGAAAAAATGAACTAATAATGAAACATGGAAAAAGTTGAAAGCATGCGAAGATGAAGAAGAAGGGAAAATAGGCAAAAACTAATAACTTGTTTAATACTTGAGTGCAAATTGGATTTAAGTTTATGCATTAACAACAACAAATGCAATGACACTTTACTCGACACTTTTGCAACACTTTTTGTTCCTTTCCTCATTATTTCATGGTAAAAACTCAACTGTCAGGATTGACACTCGAGATTATTCCAAATTAAAAGCAAATCTGGTCCTTTTCCATCATTAGGTGGAAACGCAATTGAAATGCAAAGTTAATCAAAGTTACTAAAGAGTATTGATTCACATTTACTGTTGCAAACCTTTCTTTTTCCATGACAACTTGACTCATGGAAAAAAAAGGCAATCAGAATCGAGTTAATGACAACAGGTGAAAACAAGAACAGCTAATAAAGGTTGAATATGGAAATGAAGTTTACCAAGTTTGTCAACTTGCAATTGAATGGAAACAATTGAGAGAAGCAAGGAAAACACAAAAATTACTTTTAAAGCTTTTCAATTTTCCACCTTTGATCAACAACATTAATATGGTTTGATTGATTTTTCTTTTTCTGTTCATTATTCTTTACTATTCAACTATCATTTTTACATGAAGTTTTTTTTTTCCTCTTTTTTTGATATTCTTTTCTTCTTCCTCACTTCTTTCATGTATAAAACATTTTTCATTCTTGCTCATCTGCTTACTCTTTACTTGTCTTCCTCTCTCTCCTCATCTGTGTGACAATGAAACTGAAAACTTCTCTGGTTAAGCAACCAAATTCAAGGTTTCTATCATTTTCCATCATCCCATGAAGAGGAAAATGTTGAAACAATGAGAAAGGTTGGGTTCGAAGCCCTTGCTTTTCCTTCACCTTTCTGGTTGTCCTTTCAACGACCAAATATCATTATCGTCATTTAACATTTTTTTGCCTCTAAACGTCACAGATAATTACTTGTAGCAACTTTTCCTCTGTTTCTTTCCATCATCATGAGTATCTTCATGTTCAACATTGCACTTGAGCAAGTGATATTCATTTCCTAACCTCATTAGTCTCAAATTAACTTTTCGCCTCAAAATCTTTTCCATTTTTAAACTTGACAAAGGCTTAAACTTTGATAATCTCCGAGCCTACCTTGACCATGATAATGCTGAGCATTTTCACCTCAATGCAATTTCGAATGAATTTTAAACCTTTGCACAATAAACAAAAAGTGAGAAAAGTTGACTTGTTAGGAACGGTTGATTTGAAGAATAAAGAAAACAGCAAATTTCCGGCGACACTTTGCAAGAGCGATGCCACATCGAAGCGCCTTTGCTTCATCATGAACTTTGATAGTGTTTCAATCGATTTTACATATCATCTCTGAACAGTTACGAGGATTTCATCAAAGCTGTGAAATGATATTCTAAATTGAACTTGAAGTAAACTACTTGGTTTGTGTCTTCAATGGCTCAAGGAAACCGACCAACTGAAAGTTCAATGCTCATCATTGAGTCATTTGTCAGCTAGTATTGATTACAGTGAAGGTTGATTTGATCATAATAAACATTCAACTTTAAGTGAAACTTTTTTTTGCCAGCCAAACTTGCACTAAACTCAGGTTTAACTGGAAAAGTTTAATTTGTCAACTTGAATGACTAAGCTTGTTGGGTTATTTTGCATCATTATTGTGACAACCCCATTGACAAGATTCAAGGTTCACATAAGCTTGATAACTTGATCGTAAAAGTGGTTACCCTTATTAGCTGTTTTGATACTAATAAGGATTGATTTTTACATGGGATAACATTTATTGTATCTCAAGAGAAACTTTTTCGTTTTTCGTTTTTCTTCTTCTTCTCCTGCCAATAAAAAGAGATAAAACTTTGAGCTCAATGATTGCCAAGTGAAGAAGTGAACTTTGAAGTTACATTATTAAATTGCTATTAATATTGAATTGAATTACTTCTTGATGAAAAGTTATCTAGTTAATCTTAGCCTCAGGGGTGACAATAGTTTTCGGACAACAGAAGAAGAAAAGGAAATGAATGAACATGAAGATGGAAAAGACGCAATTGAACAAGAGGAGAAAAACGGAAGTTTCAAATTTTTAATCAAAATTATCTCGTGATCCGTGAGTCCTTCACCACAAGACAAAAGGTAAAAGATGATCAAGAGGCGAATGACGGCAAATGTTGAGCATAGATAATCAATTGTAGCCAGAGAAGATCATGAAAGAGAGAAGTACATCATCCTCATCAACAGATGAAGATAATGATGAAGAGAGAAACATGAGCAAGAGATTGAAACCAAAGTACAGAAAGCCATTTATTAAGTCCATCAAATACTAAGGTAAAAACCAGTGATACACAAACAGAAGCCCTTAAATACAATTGAGACAAGCTTGTCAGGTCAACTTACAAGAGTCAATTTTACCATTTTTTGTTGCGTTTCAATTTCTTTTACCATAAAATTGGTGAAAAATGCAAACAAAATGATACCAAGTCTGTCTAGGCTTTCTTGCTCTAACCTTTACTGCTGCTGCTACTGCCGTTGCCGTTGTTGTAATGATGATGAAACATCAGTCAAATGTTGACAGTTTGCTGTAAAAGTTTCAAGCTTCGGGCCACACACGGTAAATCTGATTACTATCAGCTATTGAATTATCAATGACAGCAAAATACGAACTCCTCTTTTTCCCACCACCGGAAGAGTATAAGAAGCAAGGTAAAAAACAAGTGAAAAGGTAAAGGTGAAGGCGAAGAATCAAGAGGATGAAAACAAGGTCCAGAGGGTTGCCTTTTTACATCTTGCCTCTTCCGTTGATCGTCATCAACATTTTCCCTTCTTTTATTTCTTCTTCTCTTTTCCCTTTCCATCTTAACAGGTCGCAAATCTTGTGTCAACCTAAAGAGACCAGAATACCGCTGAGATGATGACGATTATGATGATCATCAAAAGGTTGATTCAGAAGAGGTTTAAGATGATGGAATCGTCTCAAGATTTCTTCATCTTCTTCTTCTTGTTACTAAAATGGGAGAGACTTGGGCAGAGGAAAATGAAAAGAGCGAAATTAAACTTTTCAAATTTTCTATCTTCTCTCTCTCTCTCTTCATTTCTAGTTTCTTTAATCGTCCTTTTGAACAGGAAATTCTCACAATTTACAGGTAATCATGAAGAGGGAGGCAAAAAGGGAGTGATGAGATAGATAGATGGATAGGAGAGAAAGTAATTCAAGTAAATCAGATATTCTTAAAATTCTTGAAAGGATATAAGTTGACAGGATGTTGTTGTTTTTTCAGTCTTTTTGCCTCATAATGATGATTAGCTTGATGATGGTGATATTAAATGTTTGTACAAGCTTGTCTTACATTTGCATCTCTCATCATCATCTTATTTATTGCCTCTCAGCTTTAAAATTGAATGTAAATCTTTTCTGTTCACTCATTAATTGTCAAGGTTAAAAAGCTTAATTTGTTTTAATTTAATCTTCTTTTTCATGTTTTTACACTTTTCCATCGATTGAACATTCCATTTTTCAATCAATCTCTCCAATCTCACATTGAAATCTGTTTTGATTTTCATTTAAATTCAAGATAGTCAAATTACAATTTTAATGTTAGTCAATCACAATGAATACTTGAAAGTGCATTCATTAGCATATATCATTGATTTCGATAAAAATAGTAATCAAGAACATTAAAGCTTGACGTGATACAGTTAGTTGAACAGTCTAGTTTCAGGTTGAATCAAGTTTACATCAAATAATCAAATTAATCAATTTAATATAAAAGTGTTTCGAAAAAAAATCTTTGCAATATCGCCGTTGTATCAAGTCGTCATTAGCCTTTGAGCATCGGTTCGCAACAAATGGATCAGAGCATACTAGCTTAATATTGCGATACAGACGCACATCTGATTTCGGCACCTTTTTAGTGGCCATGCTAGGGTAAAGTGAAGCGAAAAACTTGATGAAACTTATTTAGAGGCCAAGCTTATTTTCCCAATTTGTTACCAACCTTTGAACGAAGTGAAATTATTGTGTTCAAATATTGTGTCAAATTCAAGAAAAGCCAAATTTAGGGACTGAATAACGTCGAATCATTTCTCTGAATTGAGATGCTCTAAAGATTCAGTAGTAAAAGTCTGAAACTTTGTAAACTCAAATTTGGCTACAATTAAGGAGAACCATGGAAAGCAAAGGTGACAAAATGTTAAATGCTTGAAATGGGTCAAAGAGTCTCTTTAGTGATGCTTTTCATAGCTGTCACATTTACTTGTCCAACTGGCACAAAAATCAGTTGGGAATTGGCGACATTGAAAGTATCTTTTATTTTCCAGTTCAAGTTCTTCTCAGGCAGGAAAAAAAATGATAAGTGAGTGACAGGGGAAAAAGAAGATAAATTGAACTGACCAAAGTGTTTCTTTTTTCTTCTTCTTCTCCAGAATAAAGGTCAAGACAGAACCACAGATCCAAGATGCTTGGGAGGATATTAATGGTTAAAGAATGAAAAGAACAATGTGACAAAAAAAAGAGCGATATTGGTCCAAGTTGTCCTTGCCCTTCTCAGTTGGATCCTTAGGTATCTTTTATGCTCTCTGGTCAACTTGAACGAGACTACAAATTTGACCTTTAGTCTGGCCTTTGCATTTTCTTGTCTATTGACTCTTTGGTTCGCTGTTGTTTGACTTTGTTTTTACTTGTGCTAATCCATCCACCTTGCAAACTCTAGAAACTTATTCATCACCATTCCATTCATTCGGAATCAATGAAAATCAGTTTCAACTCTACATTCAAATGGTCATAAATTATTGGCTTCACAATATTTTCGCATTAACATTGACTGACAAGGTAACAAAAGTTTAATCACTTTTCGAGTAAACATTTTTCAAGCGTCCATTTCACGACAAACTCACGTATTTCTGAGTGAAACCCAAAATTCCTTGACAAGAAGACATCTAAGAAAAGATTCGATTTTTTCGATTCTCTTATTTCGACAACTTCATCAAAACTTTAGCCATTAATGCCATTGATTCTGTTCTTACTTATCATGAAGACTCAATAACTTCTGTAAAGTTTGGATTAAACTTGAACGTTCATCAAGATTAAATCAAGCCATAAAACCGACACAAGTATAAACAATATTTCAGGTTTGCCAGTTGCTTGTCACAATAATAATACCAAATGATGATGACTTAAGTGGTGAACTTTGATTCGGCCAAATGGGCGCAACTTGCCAACCATCTTGATAACCCAAAGGAACCTTTCACTTTCATTGAATGTGAAAAGATTTACATTCATGATTTACAATCAAGTTAAACTTGATTTTCACGCTAATCAAAAGCTTTAAATGGAGAGGAAAAATTATTGTCTTAAACGGCTTTTAATAAAAATCATTTGAATCAAGATTTACAAGCTTTACAAATTGATGGTCAAATAAGCTCACGTTGATCAACTGCTGTATTTACCTTGATTCAGATCGGGTTCAGAGCTTATCTCTTGCTCACTCTCATGGGTTCACCCAAAGGTAAAAATACATGGTGAATGGGCGAAACTAAAGAGGAGAAGAAAAAAAAAGTTTTGTGTAAACATCGTTGGCTACTTATTCATTCCTTAAGCTGTTCTCATTGATCAAGTAATTTTTGTCAGAACAATAAGATTAAACAGAGATGGGAACACTGGAAGAATAATGATTATCCAAAAAGTAAAAACTAATAACAATGATAATAATATTATTTCTTATCAAAATGAATGATAAAAGGAGCAAAATGGTTTCCCTGAAAAAAAGAAGAAGAAGAAGAAGATAAGAAGACTAAACAAAGAAACAATCTTTCATCTTGACCCCCCACTTAGGAACTTTACTCTTCTCTTATCACCATCAGCATCATCATTATCATTTCTCTTTACCCTCCATTAGAAGACCATATTCAGGTGAACTTTTCTCTTCTCTTCTCTTCTTTTCCCATTTTTTATCCTTTTCTGTATTCTTCCATTGAGAACAGATTTCAATCTAATCTTTACCGTATTAAGGATTAACATCGTGTTTTGCTTCTCTCGACAAATTTCACTCTTGTTTCTGGTTTCTTGGTTAATCTCTAAATTTTTCATTACACCTTGTTCAAGGTAATAAGGGTGGCCAAAAATATGTACTTCTTTGTTATTACTCTCCAGTTAAGCCAGCTTTTTATGCTAACAAATTAGAGTTGCCATGCTTAGGCTCATGTTATTCAACCAAAAACAATGCACACAATTGTACTCGGCTTTGTAGTACTGAAAAGGCTTGACCTTGATCACGGGTCAAAAATGTGGCCTTGGATAACCTTGAAATCCTTTGCGTCTTGAACCAATAATTATGGCTCACGACTTTGAACTTCAAAAGGGAAGACAGGAAAACGATGTTGGCCTGAGAAGACCTCAAGAGTTGAGTTCGACCTCACTGATGTCTAACCTAACCCAACCTAACCTAACCCAACCTAGCCTCGTCTCTGGTAGGGATGAGATTTGTGATCCTTTAGTGCTCCTTTGCTTCACGATTTTGAATGTTTTTGAAGATTTTTTACTTTCAACTTTTATTTCGATTTTGTTTTGAACAATAAATTATCGAAGATTTTCGTTGTCTGTCAGCCATTCTGTTGATTGTTTTTTCGTAAATCATCATTTTATTACTGCTTTTATCACTTGAATGATAATATTAATTACTTGTTAACATCAGTTATCAGTTCCATTCGATTAACTAATAATGTTAGTTTTATTGGGAAAACATTTTGTTGTTCGTTTTTCCCCTTTTTTTCTCTTTCTTCTTGAATCTTTTTCTGCTCAGTTTTCTGCTGTTCAAATCATGAAAAAGTAAGTCAAAGATGAGAAGACCTCACAGAGAGGAAGAATGAAGAGAGAAAGAGGAAAAAGGAAAGAAATGAAGTTGCAGTTAGATGATAAAGTTAGATGATGCTGAGATGAGGATAGGTGGATGGAGCTTGGATGCTGTGTTAATCGTTGTCAAAATATTTGGATAAAGAAAACTTTTCTCTTCTCTTTACTCAATCTTTAGATCATGTAAGCTAATTAAATCAGCTTTTGCACAATGTTTTGCTTTTTTGTTGTACTCACGGGACTAAATCAAACTAACAAACATTATTCAACTATTTATAACCAAACATTGTAGTCACAATTTAAAGACTCAAATATTCACTTTTACCAAAAACTTTCAACTCATAACAATTTTTCGAGAGAAAAGAAAAGCAAGAACATCCAATAAATTATAAAGTAAATTAAATTCAACTTGTTTTCTAGTTCCAAATTTTTATCTAAATTTCTGCCTTTGATTCTTGAGTTCAAATGTGATGAAAATTTAACAAAACTAAAGTAACTGTCCGAGTGGACAGCCATCAATCATCCCAACACTTTTTCCCTCAAACCCGCGTTTCATCGAGTTTTACCTTTTATCAAAATTAGAATCAAATCAAAATTTGTAATTAAAGCAATGAGCCGTGACTTCAGATGGCCCATGAAAATTTATTTGATAAACTGAGTCTATCCATGAGTTCAATGAGACGAAATGATCTTCTGAATTGAGTTTAAATGTTTGAATTTGAAGCCGACAATGTCGACTCTACATTAGCCAATAGAGGGAGCTAAAAGCATGTGTTGTTACTTTGTATTGATACACTTTTGGTTCATCAAAATATGAATATTGCTTATTCACTTGAATTTAATTTGCAAGTTGAACTGAAACATGGAAGACTAAGAATTAATTGAATCTTATCTCAATCAAACTTGAGATGTGGAAATAATTCGTTAACTTTCTTTGCTATCAGAGTTCATCTTTGAAATGGCAACATTTACTTAGCATTTATGCTAACATAACGTACCCTAACCTAAATTTTTGATGCTTATCAACGACTTGCCAATGATTAAATTCAGAGACTAGTTTCAAAAGAGAAGGATAAAGTTTCAGCTTCTTGATCATGAATATCATTTTCAGGGTCAATCTTTCCATTAGTAAATTTATTGTCTCTTTTCTCGTAGGTGTAGTACTGAGTACAGAAAAAAAAAGATAAATAATCAAGTTAAACAAGCTCAAGTCATTAAGCCAGTAAAAAACATTTGACACTGTTTACTGTTGTTTGATAATCATGTGTAGGTTTAATTGTTTTCTTAATCACTTTCATTTCAGATATTCTGACAAGGTTCTTTTGCCCATTTTAAACTGAGTCCAACTTAATCAAATGTTAACATTGCCACCATGTGACTGAATGTCACCTTGTTAAACTTGAATTGAGCCTGCAAATGTACTTGCAAGATGTAGATAAAAAGGTTCACAAATCAAAACTCTAAATGGACAAGTTAAAGAGAAACGTTGAAACCATGAAAAAAGCGTCAACATTGAAAAACACTTTACCATCGACTGAGCTCATTTGCAGTTTCCCTTTTCTTAATGTTATTCAAATGTTTATCAAAAGCAGCATAACTCAAGTCTGTATTTATCTTGGCCAACATTGAAAGTCAAATTGTGAGACTGAAAATGCACAGGCAAATTTACATGTTAATTGATCAATTATCAATAATCATGTTACATAATTATCTCATTTTAAAGGCACCTCTGCATCCATTTCATAATGATTACATTTAATTTCAACATTAACAGTTTATCCGGCTCAGTTGGAATTTTCAGTCGAACAAATTATTCCTTTTTTTTTTGGACCCAAAAAACTTTGTTGAACAATAATGGTAAATGGTCATTGGCAGTCAATTTTTCACATTTTTCGCTCTCCTCTAACCAAGTGAACTGGAAAAGAAGAAGAAGAAGAGGAAAAGCTGAAAAGTTATCATTCTGATTCATTCTAATTTTACGCAAAAAGATGCATATCATGAGGCTCATTAAGATGACTTGGGCCACAGTAATAATCACTGGTAAAACTGATGGCAACATTTTTAATTAAGATTTCGTGCAATTACATAAAAAGTAAAATAAATAACTTGGTGAAAGTGCAATAACATAATCAGAGTAAAGATGGAGAAAAGCGCAAGAGAAGAAAATCTTTTATTGCATTTTTTTGCTTCTCATTTTTTTCTTCTTCTTCTTACCATTTTCATTATTCTAATTAAAGCTTGATAACTTTATTAGCAATCTTGGAAACTCTACGAAAAGTCAGGCTGAATGAGAAGAAAAAGAAAGATTGAAAATTAAATGTAAATCAGGAAAGATGATTCAGATTAATGTTCAAGTTTAATTAGAAGATGAAATGACATGAAAAGGTAAAAACTTTATCATGCAACTGAAAAAAGGGTGAAAAATCTCATGTTTTCTTATCGCAATTGCATGCCTCGGATAATGAATTCATCAGAAGCTCTTTCATTGTATTCAATTTAGATGACAGTTGACAGTAAAAATTTGATTCTTTAATCGATTTCGCCTTTTTTCATTCTTTCCAAATGCAAATTCAAAATATTGTACAAAAACTTTACCTCAAAATTTTCACATTTTTCCAAATCGATTGAAGGTTCAAATTTTTTACAGAAAAAGTCAATTCGAAAAATTGAAAGCTATTCCATTCCTATTCATCGATTTGCTCTGTTTCACACCAAAGTCTTTACTCGAAGATTTCAAGTTGTGGTTTCATTCATCTTATTAGCTTGAAGTTCGTTCAGCATCTGTTTCTGAATGCAACTGAAAATTTCATAAAGAAAAGGCGATTTCGAGAAAATCGAAAATCTTTTGTTAATTTCATCGTAAGTTCCAGTTCACTTTGCTCAAAGATTTGTAATTTCGGTCCATGTTTTCAGATCGAAGTTTATTTCTCAAGAATTTGAAAGATTTAAAGAATTTTTCGACCAGAATTTTCGATTTGTTTTGATTGACAATTTTCATCGGAAACCGCAATTTGGAGCAACTTGCAGCTTGGTGAACCAATTTAATGAAACATTAATCTTTCTGCTCAATGATTGCTTGTCGAACGGATTAATGTATGCAAATGGAAATTTGTTTATCCTTTTCTTGTCAAATGCAGATGCACTTTGAAGCAACACTTTTGTCGAGTAAATTATTACATTGAGCTAAAGTTTTGTCTCTCTTCCAATTGCTCATTAATTCAACTCATTAAACTCAATTTACTCAAATTCATTGAGTAAATACATTTCTATTTACTTGAGCTTCTTAATGATGAAGCCTCACACCATCTTCACTCATCATCCCTTCACTTGAACCATCAACATCATTTATACTTGTTGTTTTTTCCAATTGATACAGTTTTTCCCTTAAGAAAGAAAGAAAAACAGAGTTTATATGAACTTTTTTTTTCTTACATAAAATACAAGTTTGTATACAAGTGATACGTGCATTTGACAAAATAAACTGATCGCTGAAAGGCAAACTTAATGTTGAAAAATGTATTTACAAAGTTAAAATGCTAAGTAATAACAAGTTGAACCAACAGTCAAAAGAGGTTTTTTTTATTCAAACTAAATATATGAGGTTAGAAGCGGAAATGGATGCCATAAAAAAAGTCTTTTTTCTCTCTTCGAACATCTCTTTTCCCATCATCATGGAAAGGGGTTTAGTGGTGGTCCCGGCTCATCTTATCTTCCTCTTGACTCTGTACCAGTAGCAACAACTTCCGAGGCTCGAACGAGTTTGGCTGCTATTAATTAAGCTTCTCTTTTGAAATCTTCTCAAACACTTTTAAATGTTAATGGAATGTTCAATTTCAAAGTCAATTCGAATGGACAACCAAAGTTGTAAAGAAATGACGACAATAAAGTTTCTCAAAGTTTCGTTTATTCAATCAATTTGCAGATTATGAATGTCGAACTTTGTGTTTTGAACTTTCGATTCTAAGCCTTTTTCAAATAAACATTGTAATTTCAAGTTTCATTCTTGGTTCAACTTCTTTCAATTTCATCATGGATCATCAGAGTTTATTGAGACATTTTTTACCCTTCAAAGTCACACAGTTTCATGATTTATTAAAATTTCATATTCTTTATTCAATTATTGTTGTTTATTTAGTTTGGGTTTCAATTTAAAGTAGGCTTCACTTTACCGTGAATGAATTTTGTTTCATTTGAAGCTTCAAAGGATTAAATTAAATTTATTTTTGCGTTAAATTTCCTTGGAAGAAGTGAAATGTAATTGTAAAGCGAAATCAATAATCGATCTGTTCATGGTCCAAACACTTTAGTAGACTAAGTTTGCTTTCAATGGCTTTAAAACCCTCTTCACGAGTCGATAAATTAAATTGCTCAAAACATTTGCTCAAGGTAACTCGATTTTTTCAATTCAATACATAGTCTCATGAAGAAATGCACATTTTCTTTCAACTTTCTTTGAACTTTCATCAACTTCAATCTCGAGAGTTTAACACCAAAGACGGAAATGCAAACTTGAGCTAACAGTGAGAAAAGATTGAATTCGGAACAGGAAAGGTAAACGTTATAAAAGCTTTTTGGACGAAATAGTTTTCAATCGAAAAGCTTAGTCTAAGAACTTTTGATTTCTTGTAATTTACTTGGCTTTCATGTCAACAGAAGTAATGACGATATTACCATTTATCTCACGCTCATTATTATTGTAGCTGAAATGATATTACAACACTTTGAAAAGGTGAACCTCGAAAAATTTCAAGTTGACAAACAGTAAAACCGTCTGACTTTCAACATTTTATTTGCAACCTTTATGTTCACTCACTTTTATTCACCACTTTGGCTTGACCTTTTTCCTTTAAAATGCAACTCTCTTTGTACAAAAGTTTATCCATTTGCAACCTTCCTTTCAGTTTATAAATACTTTTTGACACTTTACCATCGTCATCATCTTCGTCAACATTTTGACCTGTTTTCCTTTCTCAATGGTCTGTGTGAGCGATGCTGTATTGTACTGTTGGGCGACACTGTTGATTCTCGTTTTCATCCTCTTCTTTCTTCTACTCTACTTTCAGCCTTTTCTTTAGTTTTTTTATCTTCACTTGCCTCTAGGCAAGTCACGAAACCGTGATTCTGGTGAGTAAATATGTCGATGATATTGGATGATAAAAAGATATATATCTAAGCCATTTAAACCCTTGTCACCTTTACCGATGTTTGATGATTAACATCATCTGATATTTATAATGATATATAAATGTATGGCCAGTCTCCTTGTAATGTTTATTTTCGCCTTTAAGGTTTACTCTCTTTGGCACAATGTCCAGCTTATCGAGACTTTTCACCTTGCCTTTGGTCAGCCTAAACCAAATGAGCCAAACCCGTGTAATAAGTTGAACATAATGAATAGAAAAAAAAAGGTTCGGTCAATCATTTTTTTTCCTTCTTTTACTTTACTCTTTACAAGTTTCGCACAACTTTACCAAACTGTTAATCTGTTGCAAATTCAGTTACAAAGAAATTCCTGTTTTCGGACAAACTCAGAGGTTTAACTTTACATTCAGATTGTTTGCATTGTTGTTGTGACAAACCATTGAAACAGAAGCAAGTTTACTCTTTGCTCGAAACGCAAGATTTTCACAAATTGAAAGAAACTGACTTTGAATAGAAAAGCCTTTTCCAATCGAAGTGCATTTCGAAACTGAATGCGAAACAAATGTAAAAATTAAATCAGCAACGATTCAACTTTGGTTCTGTTTTACTCGCAATAAGCTTCGATCAAATGCATCAAGTTATTGTCGATCCGAAGTCAACTGTTCAAGTAAAGTTCATGAAACAGTTTGGATAAAAAGTTTAATATGCTTTTCTTGTCGTTACAATCAACTTAATTAAACGGAGAGAATTGCGAAAAGAATTTCTTGAAATGAAAAGTTATGATTGTTGAAGCGATTCTCTTGATTGTTTATTCAATTTAATGTCAATTTTTCATTCGCAACCCAACAATTTGTGTGATGGCGTTAAGTGCAAACCAAATTGATTCGTTGAAGGTTTACTCAAGTTGACTGTTTCTGTTCACCAATGATACTAACCTTTCCACTGTTTAATGGGTGATCCTTTTGTCAGTTTGATCGTTTATCCTGAATAATTTTCATTTGAATAAGCAGAACAAGAAAAGATGGAGAAACTCAAGGGAGGAAATGAAGGATCAGTTAAGGTGAGTTTAATTTAACAAGGTAACATTTTATCAAATGAATCAGGTTATTAGTAGAACATTTGAAAAGGCAAAAGATGAAAACCTTTTCATCATTAAACTAATCTTTTTCTTCTCTTTATTCATCATTCCAAACCTGAGAAGATATTAGTCTTTATTACCAGCATTTTCAGTTTACCATTTTGTCTCAGGTAAGCTTACGCATTATTCAACAAGAAAACCTGTATTTTTGATGAACATGCAAACAACCATTAAAATTAACAGTTTAACCTTTACCAGTTTTGCTAATTGATTATCAATCTGAATCCATTTCGACTTAAACTGTGAAAATTAATCATTCCATTCACAGCAGATGTTTGACCATCGAGAATCACCCGAATCAATTAAACTTCAATTGCTATCATTATTGTGATTGTTACACTTTCACATGCTTTAATCAAATTATGAAAATGGAAAACATTTGTGAAAAGATTTACATTTGAATAATCATTGAATAAGGGAGCAACAAAAACTCTATAAAATGCTGTTAATGCAACTGAACAGTTTGAAAACTTATCATCGAACATTGAGTTTTTAAAGATCAAAATAATTCGAGTAAATGGATGCAGTGATAAGAGATCATCTGATAAAAATGTTTAATCTAAACGCTTCTGAACCGTTCAACTCGAGTCTGCTTGAGAAGAGTTAATCTTTAAAAGAAGAGTAAATGCTAATTGAAGTGGCAATTGAAGAGTAATAGTTTCAATTGGAAATCTAGTTTTTCGAGAATTCAATGTTTGTGAGAATAAAATCATCTCGATTCAAAAGATTGGTTGATGATTCGATTTCGAGGGTGAACGGTTCATCTGGTGCCAAAACTAACCTCGAGTTGATTCATTTGCAGCCAAATTTTTCGAAGCAAATCAGTTGAAACAGTCTGACTGGAAACTCCAAAGAAACTGGTTCAAACTTTGTTTTCCCCTCAACCCAGTGTTTGGGTTAAAAGGGACGACTCAACAGGCAAGTTGTCCGTCTTCTTGGTAAGGCATCAACAGTCGTTTTATTGAACCTCGGTTTAACCATTAACTTGAATGAGCTTCATTTGACGTTTTAAATCAATAAAGTGTATGAAGAGAAGAAGAGAGAAAAGTTTAAAAGGTTTCAATAAAAAAGGAGAAAAGTAAAGTAGGAAAATGGTTAAAGCGATAATAGATGAAAAGGTAGATGTACATAAAAGAAGATAAAAGGGCGGAAAAGAACAGGTAAAAGATGTACAATGTAGAGAAACAATCAAAGAGTATTTTCGTTGGGCTCAGTTTTGTGCTCTTTTCTGGTGTTCAACCTAAAGATTGAATGCTTATGGATCATGAATTTTACCTCTAATTCTCATTTTTTTTCAGTAAATACTTGCAAAGAGCTTACAGTTTGCACTGAAATTGAGACTGGGTCACGATTCTGTCTAAAATCATGGGCCATGATCGATGACCATGTTTTCATGTTTCTCTTCAAACTCACACACAAACTGTATACAGCTTTATAATCATAATTATAATAACAACAGAAGAAGAAGAAGAAACAAGTAATTTGAAAGACTGGGCAACAATATTGAAAAATAGCGTAATGAAGAGAGCAAAAGAAACAAAACAAAAATGGCAACTTTAAACAGGTAATGGCCTGTAAAAGGTGTTAAACTAGAAAAACAATCTTTCCAATAATCTTTCATTTCTCTCATGAAACGCGTTCGAACTAGCAACACTTGATAGAACTAGAAGCAAAAGGAAACTAAACAGAATTGGAAGGGACAAAGAAAGGGACTCAAAGATTCATGATTAAAGTTAAAAAGTGTTTTCTCTCTGAAGAAACGGCTTCCAATGAAATTGACCGTAACTTGACTTTCATTTGACATGTTGAAATGGAGTAAACAAGTCAGGTTAAATGTTTTTGCTTGTTGTTGTCGTTGATGGTTATAATGATGATGATGGTGTTGAAATTTGTACAGGAAATTTGGTTTGCTTCATTTTGCCTTCAAAATTTTGCAGCAACTTTTGTAAACAGTGAAAGTAATAAGCAAGCAAAAAAAAGGAGGAAACAGAAACGCACAGAATTGTTTTTCAACTATTTTTTTCTTCATCTTCTTGAATAACAAGAGTCAATTGGAGAAACTGGAAAAGTTGAAGTGAAAAAAAAGGCAAGACGGCAAATAAAGTTGATTGAACATCTTTTATTTTACCCCAGATTACAGATTGTTGGCCCACATAGTCAATTAGATGAAACTTTTCCTTCTAATATTCACTTTGAAGAAGAGCAAAAATTAGTGAAAAGAAACTGATGGCCAATGATGGCAAGGATGAGCTAAAAGATGATCAAGAAGCTTCGCTTTTCTGTTCAACTTTACTTAAGGCATTTCTTTTCATTTTCTAGCAACTTTCATTTTCGCATAATAATGATAATTTTATATCTTCAATCTTAATTAAGATGAACCAATTTGCTTTGAATCACAGCTTTAACCCAAACTCGCCAATGTTCGTGATTCAATTGACTTTCACTTGAAGCAAACTTTTCAGATTGACTGAGAGAAAAAAAATTTTTCCCTTCTTTTCTCAATTTTTCTTTACATTACTCAATGTGCTTTCAATTAATCAACTAAATACGATGAAAGGTGATCAAAAGATTATTGTTGTTCCATTGAAATTTGTTGATCCACAATTTTTGGTAGAAAAAAAGTGCAAAAAGAAAGAAAATTTCTTCTTCAAATCAACAATGGAATATTAAAATGATGGAAAAAAAAAGTCTTTTCATTTTACTTTATTATTCTTTGGCTAGTAATAGAGGCTTTCAGCTCACAGGTAGTAGTTGCTGTTGTAAAGCCATTTTTAGGCAAAAACTTCAAGGTAATCTCAAACGTGCATTTAATTGAACCTTTTCAACTGGACAAGGTTCTTATTTTAAATTTTCATGGCTTTAAAAGCGGCCAAAAGTTGAGAAACAAAAATGATCGCTAGGATTATTGCCATGGTTGGAACAGGCTTACGTTTCAACTTTTCATTCACAATTGTTGTGCTTCAATTCATAACCATTTTTACAACTTTCATCTTTCTCGAAAGTTACTTTTCTCTCTCTCTCTCTCTACATTCACCAGATTCTTGTCTAACTATCATTATGATTATAACTTGATAATTATGGATCGAGTGAACAAGAAAAGTTAATTAATGGGAAAACTATCTGTTCCACATATAATTATTATTAGTTGGAGAGAGAAAAAATTCTGGTTTCAATTTTCTTCTCTTTCACCATTTTCTTTTCATTTTTATTTTTTCATGGTTATACTTTTCAGTGTCGACATCAGTTTAGTTTTGGTATCATTTTTGGTTAAGTAGACTTGAGTTGGTGAGTTGAAAGACTTGAAGTTCAGCGAATCTTTTGACTCGAGCAAATGTGTAAACATTGAACGAATTGTTGGTTGAAAAGTTGATGAAATGTCGAGTTGAAGTTAAAAATAAGTTGAGTTGATTTTGTTGATGTTTATTGAAATGAACATTTTCCGATACTCGGTGAAGCATCAAGTTGAAGAGCGAAGGAATTAATCTGATTTTGATTTATCCTGAAATGAAATCTTTTTCATCTATTTTTGTTATTCTTCAGTAAATAAGCTTGGAATTGTGATTTACTCTGAATTTGTTTCATTAGTACTTTACCTTTTCGCAAGCGAAACAATGGCTTTATCATGATGGCTCATCATCATTGTTATCTGAGAAAATTATTTACTCAGTAAATGGAAAATGAAATTTGAATAGAAGAGTTAATTATTCAGAATTTTTTTTCCTCCCTTTTTTCACCATTATTGGGTACATCAACCTCACTTGTTTTCCTGAGTTTAGGTGATTAATAGAATGATCATGACATTGACCAGAAAAACTTTGAAACTTTGAAACAATTTTCATTATTTGCTCTTGAAAAGATAATTTAACTTGAGACAACTTTTCTGTTTGATTGATTAAAAAGATACAATTGAACTGAAATTTTTTTATCTTGAAATTTTGTCTTCTTTTTTTTCCAATCGGAAGGGAAAGAAAGTTGAATATTGAAAGCTGAAAAATTGCCTGAGAAAGTTCATACAAGCGTAAAAAGATGAAAGATCGTTCTGGTTACTTGGGAGTTTCAAGTTGGAACCAAGAACTTGAAAAGGTTTTCATCATTATTTTTATTCGGTAATCATGATGACAACAATTCTCTCATGATAATTTACTTGAAAAAAAAGGTAAAAAGAAGCATTTTTCTGTGTTCTTTGCACTTCTTTTAATGTTGTTTTGCTGTCGAAATGTTTGTGAAAATGAAAAATATTGAGTTTCAAGATGAAACTTATTACCAAGTATTACCATTATGGCAACGTTGACTGATGCTTGATAAACATGAGAATCGTGAAAACTGTTTGCTTCCAAAAAGAGACAAACAAGAAACAGAAAAAAGTTGAGAAAATTGAATTTATAGTCGAATTAATGGTGAAATCATTTTAGTGTAAAATTTTGATGGGCCAACTTTTAAAATTAAAAGTTATTCTTTCCATTTTACTCTCTGTTTACTTGCAAATCAATCATTATTTTTACTATTTTTGGCCTAAAATTTTCTTCTCGTCTTGTTGGAAATTAGTTTCATGCCATTTTAAACATTTCCTGATTTACTTTTTACGATTCACAGTTTTTGTTTAAAAGGCTTCAACAAACTCGATCAATGATAAACAGGTAAAAATGAAAGTAAAAATTGTGCTGTTTATTGGCCGTTCACTGCATCAACTTTTGCTTTCCTGTTGGTTATTGTGATGACAATGATGGTAACCGCAATATGGGCTTAGCTTGCTGACAGAATGAAAGGTTTGTTCATTGAGCAACTGAACTTTTATTTGATCAAGAAAAGGTAAATAAAAGTATTGATCATTTGAAAAGTAAATTAATTTTCAGTTGATTGGCAAGATGATTGGATGAATGAGCAAAAACAAGACGAAGGTGAGACCCTGGTGATTGGGTAAATTTGATGGGAAGAGAGCAACACTTCTAGGTTGCAGCATTCATCATCATTGGCCTTCATCTGAGACTCCACTTGAAGGATCAAGATGATCATGAAGATCATCAAGAAGGTGAAGAAGAAGATGATTTATTCAAACCATTGCATCACGATACTGTGGGTTCCATCAAGGTTATCGGTGGTATCCGGATGATCAATTTACTCAGTATTTTTCATCTAATTTTTGATCTTTTTTTCTTGATAACAATCTCCAAGATTTAATGTCTTTCATTTTTTTCTAGGAAAATATTAAACCGTAATCCCATGTTTTGATTGGAAAGCTCAGATGATTGTTCAAAAGATTCGTTTTTTAAGTTCATTTTTTGTATTATTTTTGTTGCCATTTTTAGGTTACTATTTTTAAATCACGCGCTTCTTTAGCTATTTCTACAGCAATGTTTGGTTAAAGGTTTTGTTGCTGTTTTCACAGCTGGACTTTTTTTTTGTTTTCATTGGTTTAATTTCAATAAATTGCTTTTGTTTTCTTTACCTTTTTTCGTTATTACTTCAACCATTTTACCTTTATTAGTTGATCAACAAATTTGTTAAATTGATTGATAGTTGGTTTTTAAAGTTGCGGTACAACTATCAAGGTAAGTGATTTGGGAGAGTTAACCTTAAAAGGTGTATAACATGTTTAACTTGTCTTTCGACTCTCTTTCTTTTTTTCTCTCTTTCTCTCTCTCTCTCTCTCTCTCTGGATTTTAAACCCAAAACCAGAAAAGATTAGGCCCAAGTCATTGGGTTTTTATTTTTGTCACTCTTAATATTTAATGACTAATTTTTGCTCATCCTATTTCCAAGAGTAATTAGACTTGATTTGAATTTAACTTTCGCTTTAAATCATCCATGATGACTGGATTGAAATCATGTTTCTTTTTCAGAGTTCATCTCATCGCTCTTTTTCCCTCCGCTCCTTCTGTTATATCTCTATGTACTGAATATTAAGTATATTGAAGATTTTGTCAGCATTTCCAACATTTGATATCTAATTTTTTTTTCTCTTCTTTTTCTTTTATTTTTATTTCTTTTATTAAATCAAGATTAGGTATTCTTGCTTTCTAGAATGATCACAAGGTCGATGTTCCCTAATGATGTCTCAAAATATACCTATCCGTTATTCAAGCAATTTCAACTTTCATCATCTTCATGAGCCAAGCATCTTTGATTTTCCTTTGGTTTGCTCTGTTCAATGAAATTAACCATTGAACATCATGTGCGTTTCAACCACTATTCAGATACTCGTTTAAGATTTAATTGGTAGATGAATATATTTTTTTGTAATTATGTTTTGGGCTTTATCTGTGTGTAGGCTCTATGTGCATATTCAAATATATTTATTCTTCTCATGCTGTGTTGATTGCCTTAATCTGTATCATGGAACTGTTTGATGTCAACTTAACCTTTCAAAGTTACTAGTATAGCTGGACATCTCAACATATTATTAATCAAGCAATCAATCAGTGTAGTTACATTAATACATGGACACAAGGAGATGTAAGAAGTGAAGAGACGAGGCAAAGGAAAAAGTGGAAAGGAAATAATCTCATTTCGAGTCGAAAGATTTTTGGAGATGATATTTATTGCATAAAAATAACCAGAACCAATAAATCAATAGTTGAGGCAATATGGGCAATGTTGATGGTGGTGAAGGCGATGAAACCAATAAAATGGCTGGATCAAAATTCGTACCGAGAAGTTTAATCACAACATAGAGACAGGAAAATGGCAAAATGTGAATCAATGATAGTGGATCAATTTAAATTATTGACTATTATACACTTTACGAGTGAAGGAAACAACCCTGGAATATCAAAGATCTGGTGATTTAATTATTTCTGTAATTATTAACTTCATCTATCAACTCTAATAATTTCCACTTAATTGCTCATTAGGCTGTAATCTATAACAATTGGTTCAATATAGCAATTTATTTCAATTCAAGTTATAAACAAAAGGTGAAGAAAAGGACAAGCCTGCAACCTGAATAGATAGTGGGGACAATTTCCTGATGAACTATGATGAACAAGATTAAAATATCTTCAACCAGCAATGGCAATCAAGAAAATGTTGGATATTAACAATTGATGAAACAATTACTAAAAGATCGATAATAGAAAGATTAACAAGATTACATGAAGATTGGTTGGACATGAGCAAAATTTTTTAACATTTTACCAAAAATGGATCCTCAAATGACTTTGAGCAAAGAGAGGGGGGAAAAGATGGCGATGGTGAAAAGAGTCAAAGAAGATGATGAATAGAGAAATTAATTCTGTGAATTTCATTTGCTGTTGAAATAATCTTCCATCGAGATTAATCCCATGCTCATTTGAATACAAAATTGGAGAGGAAAGCCAAAGCATTGTGTCATGTAGTCTTTCAAACAACTATATTTTTCCTGTTGCAGGGTAACACCAATTAGATGTTTTTTTTTGTTATATTTATTAATAGAAGTGAATAGTTGTGTTCATGTTACATATTACCTCCAAAAAAAGGAAAGAAAGAAAGAGAAACAGGTAAGAGAAGATAGGAAAGAAATCAATGATTGTTATAAAAATATCAATTCCCTTCATGATGAGTTGAATGTTACTGGGAATCCATTTTATTCAAGTTCAAGGTTAAAGCAAGGATAATGGGAGAGCATAGTAACAGAGTAACATTCTCATTCTCTTTCCTTTTCTCTTTCTCTCACCTTCATTATCATCTTAGCTCTTCCTTTCCTCATCTTCTTCCTTTCTTTTTTTCTGCTCTCTTTTAGTCAAAAATCGATATCAACCAATGCTTTTGGGTTGCCAGAATTAACACTGTTTCTATGGTTCACATGAATTTCCACCAACACAGTGAAAACTGGAAGCAATCAAGACTGTCGAAAGACAATTTAGACACAACTCTTTCCCCCCCTCATCATCCTGGTAAGTTCAATATTTTACAAGAAAAAAAAAGAAAATTCGTTTTTTCTCATTTCTGTCGTTTCTTCTTTTTCTAGTCTTTCCACTTTTTCAAAACTGATGACTTACTTTCCAAATACATTTAATGGTAAATTCATGATGGCAACCAAATGAAGATAAACTGTAATTGTTAAAGTAAATGAGCAAGGTGGTTAAGATTGTCGGGTGAACGGGCAAAACAAGGCTATTGGTCAGTGACATCTTCATCTCATAATTAAAGTGTTTACTGGTTGAGAGGTAAACATTGATCATGATGGAAGGCCCATTAAAGATGAAAATGTAGCAACCAACCAGAAAGTATAATACATTTATTACAATATATATATATTTACACCGTGTCCCAAAAGTCGTTTAACTTTTGAATTTGCTATTGTGGCGCCATCTGTTGTTTTTTTTCAACCAAATTTTTTTAACTTCCTTTTCCGGTCGGGGGATTCATAGAAAACGCATTTTCAGACCTTCAAAAAATTATTGAGAAAAATGTCTTGGACACCGGAGGAACGTTTTTTCATGGTTAAATTTTATTTTTTATGTGGTGAAAGTGCTTCTGCAGCACAGAAAAGGTTCGGCACGCACTTTAAAATTAAAAAAAAGGAAAATTTACCCACCATTCAAACAATCTCAAGGTAAGTTCGAAAAATGTGTTTTTTTCAAGTTTTTTATCTTTTTCTTCTCTTTTATTATTTCAGCTGGGTGAATGCGTTGGAAACAAAGTTTTCTCTACTTGATGCAAATGAAGATCGAACCGGGAGACCAAAAACAGCAAGATCTTCAGAAAACATCAACATTGTTGAAGACATGGTGACGGAAGATCCAAACATTTCAATGAGAGAGCTTGCCGCCAGCACCAGTATGTCAAAATCTACTGTGCATCGGATAGTACGACAGGATCTGGGTCTGTTCCCATACAAAATCCAAATGCATCAACCATTAACAGACAATTCAATAGTGAGACGGTTCAATTTTGCGAATGAGATGCTGACCATGATTGAGGATGGAACAATCGACATAAACAAGATAATTTTCACTGACGAGTGTCACTTTCATTTGCAAGGGTACGTCAATAAGCAGAATTGGCGCCACTGGGGCTCAGAAAAGCCAGATTTTTCAAGAATTAAACCCCTTCACCCACAACGTGTGACAGTTTTTGCTGGCATTCATGCAGGTGGAATCATAGGGCCCTACTGCTTTCCAGATAGTGTAACTGGAGAAAAATATCATTCTTTATTGGTAAACAAGGTGTTACCGGCTATGTATGACAAAGAAATCGTCTCCGGGTACTGGTGGATGCAGGATGGAGCTCCCCCACATCGAGTTCAACCAGTAATAGACCTTCTAGACCAGAATTTTTATGGCAGAGTAATAGCTCTCGGGTATCCAGAAAGGTATGGAAGAGGTATGGCATGGCCACCGTACTCCCCAGACCTCAATCCTATGGATTTCTTCGCTTGGGGCTATACCAAGGATAAAGTCTACAGGAGTGAAAAACACTCACTTGATAGCCTTCATACTGCGATAAAAAATGTTTTCTCACAGATCTCAACCGAAACGTGTGCCAAAGTAATCGAAAATTTTGAAAAAAGACTGAGACATGTTGTCGCATCTGAAGGGAAAAATTTCGAAAATTTGATTCATTAAATGAGAAACAATTGCATTTCATTTTCTTAAATCCCCTTTTTAAACATTCATTTTTATGTATGAACGGTCCCTGTATCTACAGTGGTTCAAAAGTTATAGCAAATTCAAAAGTTAAGTGACTTTTGGGACACCCAGTATATAAAAAGTAGAAAAAAAGAAGAAAAAAAATTTTCTTTTTTCATCTTTAAAATGTAACTGGACTCATCCATCAACATCTATCAGCCTTTAAACTTACAATATTCACTTCATCATCATCATCATTTTACTTCTTATTCTTATCATCATCTTCATTGGATCTTACCTTTTAACTTTTTTTTTCTCACAAAAGTCTATTTTACAATTTCCTCTTCAAGGTCATCATCATTAATTTCAAAAGGTGAAAAACATTCTCTGCTTTCTCTCTCCTCATCATTTCCATCATGAGCATCTTCATCTACACCTTTACATGTTGGCCTCTTTATCAGCTTCTGTTGATCACTTTGACTTGCAATGTTGATTCTCATGAATTTAAAACAATTTTCTCTCCCTTTTTAATTTCCTCCAATGAATCCCATGTTAGTAACATTTGACTCTTGCCCATAATCACAACGCAAAAGGTTCAGTAATCAGTGAAGCCCACCCCACCAACAGTAGCAATTAAAGAGCACAATCAATTTGGATCTAAATTAATATCTCAACAGGTAACATACTAATCACGTTCACTAATCGTTTTACAATTTATTTTTACCTTTATTTTTTTTTCTTCTCTGCACAACATTAACCTCAAAACAGCAAGTAAATGAGTACTCACATAGAGAAAGAGCAAAAAACATGAAAAAACAACAAAAAAAAGCTAAAGAGCAACAAGATAAAAAGTAATTAATAAATGCATTTGTAGGTAGCAAGGAGGGAGAATGTTGAACAAAAGCATTCCCTCAACATGAATTATCTGGGCTAAGAATTAGAGTCAACGAGTAAATAATACAGTTGAAATGTAACCCTCATCATTAACTTGATCAACATTTACATGCATTCCCTCTGATTCATGGTGAAGAGTAACCTTGAATAAATCTGATTCGGAAGTTGAAAAATTCAAGTAAAAGGCTGAACAAGATCAACTAATAGGGAAACTAATAATGCCACTTGAACCCGTAAACAGTAACAAGAAAAGCCTTTAGCCTCTCAACAATTTTTTTTCATCTTTTTCTTTTCTCTCTCTTTCTCTCTCTCTCTCTCTTCATGGTTGATCAATATTTTTACAGATTTGAATAAGATTGAAAAGCTGTTAATATTGAAGGTTCAAGGTTGATCAGTTTAATATACATTATAATATCTCAAGTAAATAACCAGAATTGAAGAGTTCAAAGTAGAGAAGAAAAATTTTACCAAATGCAAAAAGATAAACAAAGTTCAACTTTTTTCCTTATTCCCGGTGAATCGTTGAACAGTTGAACAATGAAAATGAATTAATGCAGGGTAAACCTGAGACTGGTTTCAGTTTGGACTAAAAATAGTAACTCAAAATGCTGTCCAGAAATGATGGCGAAAAAAAAGTTTTCTCTTGTTAACTCCATTGAAACAATTGACCAACCTTTTGATGATTGTTTCTCATTAGATGATCTATGACAATTGATGCAAGTTTTTCATCTTTCACAATTAATCTCTATTGAACCTTAATCTTTTAAACTTTTCCCTGAACAGTAAATGTTTTAATCATCTTAACATGTTAAGCAGATTTGGTTATGAAAATTGTGCTTGAATGATGAATCCCGTGATATTCGAGTTGTTTCTCATTCGATTATCACTGGTAGAATGAAAATTGTTAATAAAACTGATGCCAATGTTAATCTTCTTTAAACAGCTTTCTCCATCCTTTTTTATTCCTCCTCATCTTGTCTACTTTTTTTTCGCAGTTACTTTTTATTCATATGCATACATCACTCAGCACGAGATGAAGATTACAACAGTGAAGGGCTGTTCGATAAAGATGAAGCAAAGCAAAGTTTGAAGCAAACATTGCTTTTTCATTATTATCTTCATCTTACCCTGGACTCACTCCCCTTTATCCTCAGCTTTATCTTTGTTTCTTCTTCTTCTTCCACCTTCCACTAACCAGGCATTAACTGGCCGTGTGTCTATTCAACTATCTAAATGTCTATCTGTTTGTGTGTGTCCAGCGACAACTCAACGGATATCATTCGGAGAGTCTGTTTGGTTCCTTTGAAACACTAAACCTTTTTGCTTTTTTTTTCAGACTTTTTCTTCTTCTTCTTCTTGTGTTCATCTTTGCTTCCTTTGCTTGTCCACTTCAATGAATCTCTTTTACCATCCAAATTATCACCCAAAATAATCTTCTGGTTTGACAAATACAACATTTCAAGAGTAAAACTCATTTTGTTAAACTCTGCAAGTCTAAGTACCTTTGATTAAATGCTCTCACCTTCGTCCTTTGCATACTTGTTTATCAAGGCACATGCAAGTCTCTCAGTTGCTTGTCAAAATCAGAATCACTCTGTTATTTTTTTTTAATAAACATTGATAAGTATTCATCAAGTTGAAAGATTATCAATGAAATTACCTTTTCATTTATGCATTCATTGGTAGCCTCTTCTGTCGATTGTTGCTGCTGTTGTTGGTGATGATAAAGAGGAGGATGGAAGGGAGGAGGAAAAGGATAAAGTAAATAAGTAGAAGGAAGGCGAAAAAAGAAAAACCCGATTATTCGAGTTGATAGATTTTTTTTTCACTTTTTTTCTTGTTCGATGACAATAATGAACATTTATCGACTGATAGCCAGTGCAAGATGGCTCAACATCCCAATTATCATTCCTACCAATACAATGTTTCTCCCTATTTCTCTTACTCACCTATTATCTACATAATATTTATCTTCTTTTCTCTTTTCCTCATCCCTAGCCATTATCATTCTTTCTGTTTCATTTCAACTCTGAACATTAAACAAGGTCAGCTCATTTTGCTCTTCTCTCCTTCCTATCAGGTTAACAAGGGAACCACTTATATTCAGCTTGACTGTATATTGCAGTTGAACAGCAAATCAATTGGAAACATTTGCTTGTCACTAATAAGAGATGATGATGAGGATGGAGACGAGGAAAAAATTCATCAATGAATATTCAGCTTTAATGAAAAAGAAAGGGAGAAAAGGAGAAAAATGTTGTTTTCAATAGAAGAAGAAGAAAGAAGGCAAAACTGGATAACAAACGGAAATAGAAGAATGAGAATAATGTGTCGTCAGGATAAGAACGGGTAGGAACATTAGCTGAGCACAATGGAAGAACGGAAAAGAAGAGAAGATGAAAATTGATGATAAAAGGCGAGAGAAAGAGAAGGGAAGAGAAAGAAAGAGAAGGTTCAAGTACACTTTTGAAAGGCAAAGGCAGCAAAAAATAAAAATATTGAGCAGATGGTTTGGAAGCGTTATAACATGATTGAAGCAGTAAATGTACACACACACATTAATGTTGAATACAACAAAAAAGTCGCTAGCGAAATGTCATCTGAATATCTCACAGAGAGTAAAGAGAGATTATTTGCTTGCTGTCCTTTCACCAGATTTAGATCTATTATTCATTCATCATGAAGAGGAGGGGAAGATTAAAGATGAATACAAGAAGAAATATTTTTTTTTACTAGTAATTCTCTATTGAATGGTTTTATCAAAATGGCTTCATTTTTTGGTGTTTCCAGAGGCAAATGAGAGAAATTTTAGATTCGAAAAAATCTGCTTTTCCATTTTTTCATTTTACCTCGCACGTTTGCCAAGCCTTATGAGGTTTAATTTTGCAACCTAACAGAGTCACTCTTTTCCCATTAAACAAAACATGTAATTGGACTCTTACGTAAAAAAATTTCATTTCCATTTCCATTATCGTTCCATGATCTCATATGCATTTGCAGATTCTTCCTCATCATCTGCTTCTTTGTTTACATCATCATACAATAATGTTCATCATCCTTCATCGCCAATTTTTCATCATTACCAGGTCGGGTTTGTGAGGCTGTATGAGGAGAGTTTGGCAACCTAACAGAGTCACTCTTTTCCCATCAAACAAGACTTGTGATGAAGGTCTTTACGTGAAATTTTTTTC
This sequence comes from Tetranychus truncatus, assembly GCA_028476895.1. NCBI lineage: Eukaryota > Metazoa > Arthropoda > Arachnida > Trombidiformes > Tetranychidae > Tetranychus > Tetranychus truncatus. The sequence continues at coordinate 20,626,347 of CM052060.1, forward strand.
ACTCTCATCATTCTCATTATAACTTGAATCTCCTTCTTGTTTTTGCCTTCCCTTCATTGTAACCAGGTCGAGTTTGCTAGGCTTCACAGGATTATTTGTTCAACCCAAGAAAGTGACTCTTATTGCACTACACAACATACAAAGAGGGCTGTTTTTACGGGTAAAAATTTAGTCCTTCTCATCGTTATTTATTGGAAAATTGGAAAACATTTTATCTTCATTCATTCTTGCCTTGACTTTTGTTATTCAAATCAAATATGATGATAATTTTTGCCTTCTTCTCATGACCATTGACGATGAAGATAAATATGCAAAAATATATTGATGATGCATTTTTTTTGTATATTCACTGACAAACACGCAACTCTCTCAGGTCACCAAACCTTTAATATAATATCTTATACATCATCATAATCATTCTTTCTGTCTTTTTCCTTCTCTTATGGAATTTTCATTTACATCACAGATTTACTGTCGATAACTTTGCCTCTTTCTTTTTCCCTTTCCTTTCTCTTTTCATCCTCTTCCTAACCAATCAATATATCGAACGAGGATATTTTTGAACCATTTTTTTCTTCTCTTTTATTCACCAATATCAGATACAAAGTTGAATAGCAAAACTTCAAAAAAGAAGAAGAAGAAGAAGAAAAATGTCAGAGAAAAGAGTAGTTTTTACATTGAGAAACTTTTGTACTGAAAAGATGAGGATGAGAAAAGGAAAAGTCAAAGTAAAACATTAAATGATTCATAAAGAAAAAACTTAAGTGTATTACATGGAAGAAAATGTTGAATTATTTTTGATATTTTGTGAACTCTTTTCATTCTCATTCTCATTTTCATGTTGAAAGTGCACTTTGATCAAACTGTTGGCATTAATGCCTTTTAATGGTGTTTCATTCATTCCTTTTGTTTTCTTTTCAATCTTCATTAAATCATTTTAAATCAACTGCACATGATTTACCATTACCATCATTATCATCATCATCATTAATAATCAACATAATTGTTGAACTTTACCAATGATTTGAGGGTAAAAAAAAAGAAAAAGCAAAGCAAAGTTGGTAATAAAACGTCACAAGAAAAGTTGTAAATCTCTGCTCAATTTGAAAGCTTATAGAGTCATTTGTTTCTCTTGTGCCAACAACAAGGTAAAAATTAAATGGTCAATGTCATGTAATAATTTAAAGCTCTCTGTTTTATTCACCTTTGAATAATCAATAGTTCAATAAACATTTCATTGTTGACTCTCCACTATCATTTCAACAATTAATTTTCTCTCTCTCTCTCTCTCTCTCTCTTTCAGCTAAATTCACCATTCGATGCATTAAACATTGAAACGTTTGCTTTAGTTTCTCTTAACAAGCAAACACTGCCAATGAACACTCATGAAATATGGTAAATATCAGGTTCAGCTAAAGGTTAAAAGTTGATTATTACATCAGCATTTTACCTTTAACCTGCAAAAGTTGACCAAACCTTTTTTCCCTTCTTTACCCATTTTCCCTTGGATGCTGTTAACAACCTGATTTTCAATCTCTACTCAGTCCACTCTCAAGGCTTTGTGCGATAACCATTTACTTGGCTAATTTTGTCTACCAGTCATTGGGTAAACTTGATTCTTGTTGTTGCCCGTTTCTGGTAGTAAGTCTAATCAGTAACAATAGTCCCAGGTCTTTGGTGTACCGTGGGCTTTGATGGCTTATCAGCCATGGAAAAGATGAAGCTCAGTGAAAAGTACGATGCAAAGAAAAGGACCGATTCTCCACCCTTGAACCTCTGCCTTCTCCCTGCCCTTGTTGATCCCTACTATGTTCAGCTTGTTTCCCTTTTCTCTTATTTTTTTTCTTTCTTTTCTTTTCTTTGGTTCTTCTTATTATTTTTTTTTCTTCTTCTTCTTCATCATCATCATCCATTGGCTTTCTTGGCCTTCTTTTCAACTTATCATAAACAAGCAACAGGCAACTCAGCAATAACAGCTCAAGATATTGATGTTGATGATAATATTGGTTCAACTGCAAAAACCAGAAAAGGTAAAAAGCTCAAGTTAATAGTTCAAGTTAAACTTTCATTTTGAAAGATACTTTTCATTTTTTTAAAGCTTCTGAATAATCCATGATAATAATAGTAATTCATTCGATAATTAGAATGGTAAGCACGAGTTGAATTGTAATCACAATTCAACTTCTCTTCTCTTTCATTTTTCATCATCATTATCTTCTCTTGCAACTTTGACAGGTCAGACTTTACCTCAAAGTAAAAAGCTTTACCATTTGTATCATCAAAGTAGTACATTAAATTATTGATTAACAAGATTCATCTGATTCTCATCATAACTCAATGACAGGTTGCGTTTTTTTTCTGTCGCTAAAACTTCTGTTGATTTCATCTTCTCTGGATTGACTCACAAAACTTGAAGCAGCTTGAAGACTCAAAAGAGGGACAAAAATTTCAATGTTAATTTGGTAAAATCGAAACATTTGACAAGAGAAACAAAAAAGAGAAACAAAAAAGTCTCTTTTGACCCTGGAAACTGTGATCAGATTATCAAGAGAGACCGTCTTTTATGGACACAACGGTTCGCCTTTTCAGGTTCACCTCTCATCGTCTGTGACTGGATGCGACGAAAAGGCAAAGACTGCAGATTATTAAAAGATGCAAGTTGAAACTCATAATACAAGTTACTTGTTGAAATGAGCATTTTATTTTTCACTCAGCTTAGTGTGATAAGTGAAAGGAAAAGAAGCTTTAGAAAGCGTTAAAAACACATTTTTACATTGCCCGAAGAATGATGATGATGATGATGAAGATGAGGATGAATTTTTAGGGAAAAAGAAAGCGCAATGTAACCTTTCAACAGAAGCGAGAAGAAGAAATGAAGATAATATTAGAAAGAAGAGCCAGGATAAAGTGGTTTTAATGTCATCATTTTCCATCATCAACATCTCCTCATTGATCCTCATCTTTTCATCTCTATCATTATCATCACCGTCATAATCACCATCAGAGTCATTATCATCTTTCCCTTTAACCTTAGTCCTTGCAGTCTCTCTCCTCTCTGGCTGTGTCACAACGGGCTTCTCTATCCTTCTTGTAACATCCTTTATCCCATTCACTTCCCTCAGCCCAGTGGCCTTAGGGTCACACAAACACTTACATTCACTGGTATCCACCAAATGTTCATCTAGTAATTGCTCTTTCCTTCTTTGACAGTAAATCATTATTTTTCATTCGCCAATCTACCATGAATTTTGGCCAATAAAGAACAGGAACAAAAAAAACGTCGAAAAGTTGAAAGCAGCTAGATGCAAGAGAAGAAGCAAATTTCAATATTATTGTTCATTTTAATGGATCCAATTATTGAGTTAACATTTACAATGAATCTTTTACCCTTTTGCTTTACAGAAACAAGAGTCTACATGAACAATACGGAAAAGGGTAAACAAGAGAAAGGGAAAATTTCATTTTCTCGCCACAAAAGTTTCAACTTTGAATTTAAAAGAAACTTCATCACATTTTGTCCAATCTTGTTTGATCAATTTAGATGCGTTTCAATGATGAGTTTTTTTTCAACTTTCATTTGATTGAGAACATTTTCAATTCGATTGATTAAAGAACGTTATTTTGGGTTAAGAACGAATTAAAGTTGACTCTGAATTCTTCTTGGTATTGCATTTATTGGTCGTTTTTTTTCAAATAATTTTGTTTATTCTTTTCTTATTCCAGGCTTTATCTTTTATTTCACGCTCAGAGAGCATGGTGTGCCAATATGGAGTTTTGTTTCTTGAAATTGTGTCATTTGATGGAAATGCATTTTTATTTTTGTTTACAAATTTCATGTCAACAGCTTCAATGGAAAAGGTTTGCTTATTATTGCTTTCCATTAGGTGAATACAATATATACTTTCCATTGACAAGAATAAATTAACAGTATTTTTTGCTTCTCTTTGCATAATTAAATGTTATAATTAGCAACAGCAAACAGGCATTTCTAATGACTTTCAATTCTGATTAAATTTTCACGAATCAATTGTTACAGTGTTGATGAAAACAGTGAAAGATGTTTGCCGGTTTACAACGAGCAAAACAAAACAAAACCAGTAACCAGAGAAAACAGCTGATGCCTATTCGTGCCAATCACTCAACTGACGTAAAACCAGAAAATTAAAAAATCTAAAAAACGGCAATTCGAAGCGAAAAAATCAACAAAAGTAAATTTCTAACCTAACCCAACCTAACCTAACCATCAAACTTGGTGATTTCCAATTTATTGAATCATTTTTGGCGAAAATGAATTCTTCCAACTCATAAGTGTCTCGTAAAACATTTCTTGTTTGTAATCATTTGCTGCTGACGGTAAAGCTGAACCATCACTTGTAACACTGTTTCATGTTGATTGACATTCATTGTTTGCTCTTGATTGTTTCAATGATGAAATCAAAAGATAAAGCAATTTCTGTGAAAAGAGTTACTGGTCAGCAAGTGTCCTTCATTTGGTCACCATGCTATCATTGATACAATTATTCAGTCTTTAATCAAAGTTGATTAAACGACAGGAAATGACTCAAGGCCAGGTAAACATGTTTGCCTAAATGTTCAAATTTCCGATTCACATGTTGAGCCTCTGTTGTTGAGTGTAAAAAAAAAGACAATCTAAGGTAGTAATTTACTGCTGCAAGTTCAAGCATCATTTGCAATATACTCATTTGGTTCCCTCATGAAATTCATCATAGCGTGCCAATGGGTTTTTGTTGTAACTGTTTTGCCCTTCACGGGTAAACTTGCTTTTTTGTGTGTGTTTCACTTGTTTCCATTTCTCTCTCTCACTCTTGAGCCAAAAGGTTGTTCACAAAAAAAAAGAGATAAATTTGTATCACTATTGTATTATTATTATGAAATGTCTGAGTCTGAACAAATGATAGATTAAAGTGTAATCATTGTTGATTTAAATGAACTTTTGTTTGGTAATGATTCTTTTTTGTTTTATATGTAATTATTTATTCATTTAAATGATGGTGAAAGGCAATTGCATTGTGTTTATCACTTTGTCTGAATTATCATGAAAGACAACAATTATCCAATGATGATATCCTTTATACATTTTTTAGTCTTGGGGTTTCCATTTTTTGCTTGCTCAAGTGACAATCGACTGGTTCATTGTTGCTTTTGTATAATTGCTACTTCAGAGTTGGAATAAGTTGGAATGCTTGGAATATGAAAATGGTGAAAATGAGATGACAAAAAAGATAAACTGTTAATTGGTTCTAAACTATACTTTGATGATGATTGTCATGAAGAGACATTTCTTTTCCTTCCATCCAATGAATTCCTTGTCAATCAAATCTTGTTTGTTTGGTAAATCTAAGGTAATTGGTCAACAAACAAGAAGAAAAAAAGTTTATCGATTGAAGGTGATTCAGATGTTTCTTCACATTTATGATGTTGTATCCATTGTTCATGATCATGAAGCTTCATTTGCCTTTGAATTGGAAACAGTTGAATGTTGATGAAACTTCTGTAAATCATTTTTCAATCAAACTCATTTGTATAATTATTCACCTAGTTTCGCCTTAGTGAGACCAACAATTGAGGTTCAAGCAAACGAGTTGCAAATGATTGCGGTTGATGAAAAGATTAAGCAGATTTGATTTAATAAACATTGAAAATTGAAGCAAGATTAATGTTGGTTCTCATCTAGAGCTCAAGTTTTATCATTGGCTTATTATTTTATTGTCATGAGGATAAAAGGGTAACAATCACAGCTGGTAAAGTTGCCTCAATGTGACTTTTAAAAGAGCTGATGAACCGAGACTCATGTCCATTGACGGTTCAAAATTGAATGGCACTCAAAGCATTGTGTTTGAAAATTGATTAAAATTTTCATTTCGCTTTATAAAGTTTAATGAAGCAAAATGTTCATTAAATGACAATTTTTCCGCATCATTGTAACCAAAAGGTTAAGGATGAAAGACTCGAGTTTACAACTTTTGGACAAATGATCAGTCCAAAGGGAATCTTGCATAATGACAAGAGTAAATGAGACTGAGTTTTAAGTGTTGACCAGAGGTTCAAAGGAAATCATGAATCGATCTTGAGTTTTTTTTTCGTTGATTACCATTGGCTCATCAATCTTGGGTTTGCAACTGAAATGAAATTTTATATTTTCATTTAACAAACAGACTAAATGATGGTCCAAAAATGATTAATTATAAAACTGATTAGAGGGAAAAAAAGAGAAGCAAAAGGAAGGGAAAAAGTGAAAAGTAAGAGGAAAATAAATTGAATCATGGATTGAGTGGAAGAAAGAAGATTGTGAGAAGAGTTTGGATGAAGAGGAAAAAAATTAAATGATGATAATTGTAATAATGATATAGATAAATAGAAACGGAATTATGGTTGAATCGCTTTAATAACATTCTGATGGAACCAGAATTTCATCTTTTCACTTTTTTATTCCTCTTCTTCTCCTGCTTTCTCACCATAAACTCTGTTGGAATAAATTCTGAGAATGAAAATTTCAGGCCCAAAAAGCGGAAATGGATGGGAGTGACTTGGGCAGAGAATCGCAAACTTGCCCATAAATTTGTTTACTGTCTTTTCCATGTTTTCCTTTTCCATACAACTTACCTTTTCCAAATACTTTTGGACAACACCTTGACAATATCCGGTTCACTTTCCACATTAATTACACTGATTAAGGTCACTTGGACAGGTTTCATCATGAATCATGAAACTCATGAAAAGCATTCAAAATCAGAGAGTTTTTTTTCTCTCCATTTTTCACCTTTTTTGTCGCATTTGGAAAATGGTCCGATTTTTGCTGCAATTGATGTTCCTAAAGCTCATGATGCAAGCCATCACTTTTGCTCCAACTGTTTCAGCGTGAAGCCATTTGAAACTCGTAAAGTTGACCGATGAAAAGAAAAGGAATTATCGATGAAAATGAATTTTCAAGAAATGGTTCGATTCTTTTTTTCAAAGTTCATTTTTAAAAAGTTAATCAATCATTTTTCGAAATTTTTTCTTTACTCTTTTCGACAAATTTGTCTTCGATTTTAAAAAAAAAATTAATTTTGATGGTTTACACTTGAGTTAAGGAAGGTGAACAAAATAATTGATTGAAATTTCATTCATTGCATGATAACATGAAAGAGGATAATGATAACTTTTTCTTTCTCGTTCCTTCCAAAGAGGATAAAAAGCAAAGTCAGATTATGAAGATAATGAAGGTGATTCTGAGAAAAAGAAAAATATTGATTTTCGATTAGACAAGTAATCGATTGTTATGAGTCAGGAGCAAGCTTACAGTTTATGCTCAACTTGAAGGATCAAGATTATCAAGTTTCTATTATAACTGAATGAGAAGCAAAAATGGACTCGGAAAATTCTTGATCATTTCAATTCCAATCCTGATAATCTGAATGGCATTTAGTCAACAAAATGTCTTTTAATAATCGTGTTCATTATCATTTGAAAAGAGCAAAAAATTTCTTCCCGATCCGAAGAGCAAGACTTATTCATGTTTGCAACCTTTTTTTTCAAACATTGAATTTACATTCCAATGAATCAGATTCTATCAATAATCAGATGTCCAAATGAAAAGAAGTCAATTTTTTCGATAAATTGTTTCAATCAAGAACAAAAGATCTTTTCCAATGCATTTTCCGGTTGCAACTTTGCAAGCGTTTGTAATTCATGATGAATGAACAACAGAAGTGATTACAAATCATTTGAAGGACAAATTAGAAGCAAATGTTGAAAAAAAAATTCCAAGTGAACATGAGCTCTGGTAAAGCTGACACATGATTAAAGTCGCTGGTTTGGTTTCACAGTCCAATGAACTTGATTCTGATGAATACCTTTTTCCCTTTACTCAACCATTCTCATCACTTTATCCACATCATATTTGCTCACATTTTTCTCAATGTCTTCTTAGTTTCCCTTTTATTGGCACTAAATGAATTATCTAGATTGATTACTGAACTTTCAGAAAAGAACGGGTAAACGATGAAAACTTTCAATCCGCTTTCAGCCCTTTTGGGTGTCATTCTTGTTTCTCTCTTTGATCAGCTGTCATCTGAGCAAATCATTGGTTCATGATTATAATTGTCATTAACATAATCAACATGTTATTGAAGAAGAAGATGAAAAGGGAAGAAACACTATCAATAGATCATTTGTGCTTTCATATGCACAATATGAATATCAAATTTCCAACTATTGATTAAAGAAGAGGAATAAATGTTGAAGCTGAGGAAAGAAAAGATAATGAAAAATTATATTCCAGATACAATTATATGATATAACAATAAGTTGGATAATAAAATGGCAATAACAATGATGAGGAATAAATTATTGTGATTATTGAAGATGAAAAAGTTTGCAATTTCAACCTTTTTTTTTTCTTTCAACTGTAAGCTCAATGTTACTTTTTTTTTGCTCAATTTCCTTTGGGATTTTATACATTGGCAAATACAAATGTTTGATAATGAATAAATGGATAATGATGATGATGATGCTGATGATGGTGAAAGTGAATTTAAAGGGATCGAGAAAATGGTGATTGGCTAAAGTAGATGAATGGAAACCTTAGAGGTTTAATAAGTTGCCAGTGACATCGGACTTGAAAGGGACTTGATTGCCTTGAGTTGACTCTTGTTGGTTTGTGAAAACAGAGGAGAAGAAGAAGAAAGGTTCACAATCAAGTTGCAATTTCATCGTTTCTTCTCGCCTTTTCTCTACTTTCTGGTTGACCACAAAGTCTTCAATAATGACCCAACAATGGGAATGATGGAGAAGGCAGAGAAAGAGAGAAAAAATAACAACAATAATGATAACAATAATGATAGTTGCGGTTAAAATGGGTTTCAACTTTTGCCCATTATTTTCTCTCTCTTCATTCCTATTCTTCTCTTCACATTTGCCCAATCAAATTGTCTTATTCCTCTCCCCTCCCTGTCAAATGAAAATCCTGATAATGTCTGAGCGAAGACTTTAAGATGAAGAAAGCCACAACAACGCTAAAGCAAAAACCATTTCGATTTCAACCAAAAGACTAATGATAAGCGTTTTGACTTTCGAGTTGAAACTTGGCTGTTGGAGCATAAAAACTGAGTCTATTAGTGCTATTGAAAATTTTCTCAAATCGACAGTTTTCGAGAAAATCGAGGTAAAAGCTGGAACTTCGATCTCCCTTTCGTTCAATTATGGAAGCAGATTTTTTCATGAAACTCATTTACTGATGTAACTTTTGATGGTCAACCAGGAAATGCACTCATTTTGAGAAAATTACAATTTTCTGTTTCTGTAAAACTGATCAGTTCGATTTAAATTGACTCCTTTCTGTTTCTAAGAGTTGGAGCTAAACTTATTATTCGTCGATGAAAATTGCTGGTGCACATCAACGGTCCAACATTTTTGTTTCAATTTATCAATAGTTCTCTTGATTTCAACAATTGGTGAGCATTCAAGAGCATGAAAATGAAGATCATTTGAATGATAGAAAAGTTTCTTTCAACGTTTTTGCAGAAAATTTTGTTCAAAGCTGAAACTTCGATTTCCTTTTGTACAGTTTTCCATTGATTTCATTCTTCTCCTGTCTAATAAAGTAGTGTTACAGACTCTCAGATCTGGACAAGAAAACTTTTAGTCACTTTGACGCTCAGACTAGACTGTTATCAACACTAAGTCTAGTGAAAAGTCGAATCTTGTTTTCTTCGCTTTTTCCTCTCATTCTCCCAAACTTGATTTACTAGATTCATCTTGTTGTGGTGAAAGACCGGTCAATCATTTGTTGAACCTCAAACAAGCACCAGAATCCATTAGCTATGATAATATGGTGATAATGACGAGACTGAAGAACTGGCATCAACTTTTTCTTTTCGCTCTTTTCGCCGTTTGACCATCTTTCACCAGACTTTTTTCATCTAATGATTGCAATGGAAATGATTGCCACTTTGGCTCATCTTGCAATATTATTATTTATGCATTTGTTGTAAACTTGAAACATTAACAAAAAAGTGTTTCTCTTTTTGTCCCATTTTCTCAACTAGACTTTTCTTGCAACTTTCATTGTTGATAATGATAATGATAATAATATGGTTTCATCGTTGGCATCATTTATGCCTCAACTTTCTTCGCCTGTTAAATATTATTCTTGCAATTATCGTCTGTACAACCAATGGATGATAATGATGATTATGAGAAGAAAAGTTTAAATCTTTTTTTTCTCTTCTACCTTTTCTCATTTTGGCAAGAAACAACAACAAAAGCAGTTGAAATTGAATTAAAAATTTAAATGAATTCAACAATTGGATTGCATTTCCAGTGCAATTTGAATTTTCAATTTTTTTCTCTCCTTTTCTTAACCAGCTTCTTTGCTTTGTTCGTCAATTAAATTGAATATAATTAGCTTTGTTTATTAGTAAAACTGATAAATTGTATAATTGAATTGATGAATTATAATTGGATAATTAGGATGAATGAAAGAAAAGGAATGAAAACGAAACGAAACGAAACGAAAAATTCAATTATCATTTAATGTATACAATGATTAATGTTGGGCGAAGAGTCCAATGAAAAGTATCTTTTTTTTGCTTCTAATGGTTTCAAAATAAGGTGATAATGATGATAACCTTAATCTTTGTTTCTCTCTTTAGTCAACTAATGATGACTGTCATGATGATAACATCATTAATTTAAGGCCAATTCCAATAAGCTTTGTCTTCCTTTTGACCTTTCCCTTTCAACTATCGATTTCACATCGACTTTTCCATTAACAGTTCAACAGTTTGTATCATTTTGGTTACAATAATCAACTTTTGATTAACCCTTAGAATCATCAGCTCGAAACATGCAAGGTGAATGTTGAAATCTTTTCATTAATCCTCATTCTTTTGTTGATGAAAAGCACGAAATGAACTAAGACTTTGGTTGAAACGAGAGAAAATTTTTACCCAAAAGTTGAGCAACTCAAGTGGGCAGATTGATGCAGGAGAAGCTTAGGCTTTAGGTTTACTTTTAATGGTTGCTTCCATTCAAACAGAGTACATTAAACGGTTGTGTTAGTGATTTATTCACTGAACATCAAAACGTGTTTCATGGGTTTCATGTGAACATCAATTTGGTCGATATTTTTTTTGCTCTTTTTTCAGTTTCCGCAAGGTTCAAGGTTTACGAGTTAATTTGCACATTTAAATGCATGTCAAGTATTGGATGCGATTCAATTGCAGCTCATGGTAATGGATGTGAAAATTGAAAAGATTCATCAAGGGTAATGAATACAGCAAAAATTTATCAAACCTTTGGAAACATGTAATAAAGTCAACAGTAAACAGTCAACTAGATTGATGGTGTTTCGGTCAATCTAAATGGGAGATTCTTTTAGTTTGATTATCTTTTCCAATCAAACTTTATCATTCCTTTGTAAAACAAATTGCCGAGAACAATTTCAATGAGAAAGTGAATCAGCAAACTGAAAGTTGATTAAATCTTACCGAAGCCTAATCCAAGAATCTTTGACAAAAAAAATTCCAATCGTGATTTGACATGAAGCATTTGCCTAAATTTTTGCAAATCAAAATGTTTTGCTCTGAAAAGGACAGAATTCGTGATTTTCCGAGTTTTTAAAGATTTGTTTTGTTCTCAACTTTTGAAAACAAAGTTCAATGTTAATTGCCTTTCAAGCTCAACGAAATTCATCTGTCGATTTGGACCATTAATTCAAGTCTAAATATGTTTTAATAACCGACATTGGATTCAAGTTAACCTTTGATTCCATTGTAAACCCAATTAAAGTGGAAATATTTTGGGTTCATCTCATGACAATGGTTCATCATTGTTGACATGCACAAATTGAACAAGTTAAGATGTCGTTTTTGAACAAAATAATCGTGCTCTTGAAAGTTTTTACATGATAAATGGTTATAAAAAGAAATGCGAGAAAAAAAAAGAAACTTCAACTCTCTCAATTCATGTGTTTCCATCCAGAACTTTTTGCTCTCTTCAACTCAATTTCATCAACATTTATTGCATTCAAATAAAATGTAATAATGTAAAAATAATATTTTACATGTTTAGTTAACCATTGATAAATGATAGCATTTTTGATCAACAGAAGAGCAATCCGTTCTGTGACTTTAATCAGTTGAATTGAAAAATTATGAACAAATTATCGGCAAATGAAGGAAAGTTGAACATTTGATTGTTCATCATTTGCTCATGAAACAATAAACTCTTTTGATTTATGATCGACATAACGGTAAAATAATGATGAAAGTGAAAGTTTCATTTTCAATGTCAAAAGATTATCAAGTCAATCTCGATGCTAATGAACTGATCAAGTTGAGTGGATAAACAAGGTGAACCAGATTTCTTGGAACAAGAACAAAAAGATTGAGAAAATGGATAATTATGAAATATCGCCAAATGAAAGGTGAACAATAAGGCAAAGAGAAAGTAAATTTTTAGATCAACATTTAAAGCTAAGGGAAGCGAAAGAAGATGAGAAGAAATGATTCAACTGAGTTGAGGGTAAAACTGGAATAAAGTTAACGATGATAAAATGTTATGAAAGGAAGGGAGGGATGAGGATGTCATGGGAAATAGAAAGCTGTTTTTTTTCTTCAAGAAGAGAAGAGAGAAAAAAAAGAGACTTTTCTCTTCTCTTTCTACCTCTCCCTGTTGTTTCTGCTTGCCTGGTTTGATATGACCTAGCGACTTATTTATCAAGCCCTGAAGACAGAATGAGGGAAGAGAGAGAGAGAGAGAAAAGAGGGAATCAGGAGAGAATGAAAGAGACTGAATTTGATGAGAGAAGTGAACAAAATAACTAGAAATAAACGCACACAAACCAATGGCTTAGATTCAGAGAGCGTAACTACCGGTTTAGGAAGCATTTCAACCCCTCACAACTCACTTATTCTGCTTATTTATATTCTCACTTGCATCTTTTTCTCTCTCTCTCTCTCTCACTTTGCCCTACTCACTTCAACTCAACCATTATTTTTCATCATCATAATTATTATTATTATTATCATTTAGTTTACAAACAAGCAGAGAGAAGGCAAGAGAGAAGGTTAAACTTGACTTCGAACTGCTTTAATCACCTTCACAGGGAATGAATATGATGATGATGTTGTTGTTGAGAATGATGATGATGATGGATAATGAATGCTGAAAGAGGCCAAAATGCAGAATATCATTCAACTGTTGGGTATAACATGAAGGGACAAAAAGTTCAATATCTAATCTACTTTTACTTTTTATTTGAGTCTCTCTTTTAATATCATTTGTATTGTGTTGCTTTAATCTTTTCCTCTCTTGTAGATTCAATATTTATTTTTGGCCAATTACTGGTTCAAGCTGTGTTGATCATTTTGCTTTTCAACTTTTCTTGTTTAGAAAGGGCAAAGTTTCAATTTTCAATAAAGGCAAAAAAAATGAATCGGCTATTTGTGTTTGGCTTGAAACTTTATTAGCATCAAACTCTAGACACACATCTCGATGTATCGATGTAGTAACCAACGGACAAAAATACGTTATCTTGCTTCAAATCTACTGTAAGGGGAAGCTAAACTGGTGCCCTTGAAGGGTAATCTCTTGTTCAATTGAGTCGCCAGTTGTTTCAACTTTGACAATCTTCTTGTCAGGATAATAATGCAATCCAATCATTTTTGTCAACCTTTGAGTCAACCCTTTCAGCTTAACTGTTTGATTTGTCCAATTAAATGTTGAAGTTAAATCAACTTTACTCATCAGGACATCTGCTGCAGATTATTATCAATCGGACAAAATTAAATATAAGTTCAAGTTGTGATAAGCACAAAAGCTTGAGAAAAGCAAGAGGAAGGGTTAGCCGTTATCTTGGCCTCAATCCTCATATTGTGTCATCTGATGACAAAGATTAGGTTAGGTTGGGTTAGGTTAGGAAATTGTTTCGAATCACTTTCAATTCCGAAATGAAAAGTCGTTAATTTACAGCTAAAGACATTTCACAGCTTTAATCTACCATTGATTAGTCAAAATTGATTTTGAAGTTGAAAGGACAAAGTGGGATTATAATTATTTTTACCCAATATCATCTTTAAGAGCTTATGCATGCACCACGAATCTGACATTGACTTGGTGAGCCTCTAGAGATAGGCAATGAATCTGTGCATGGCAACGAATTGATGGAAAAATGAATTTTGTAAAAATTTCTTTTCAAGTTTAACTTTCAAGTTCATGGTGATAGAGCTTACTGAACCAATGCTCTTGCCAATTGTAACAAATGAAAACGAGACTCATCATTTTTCTTTTCATTCATTTTACATTTCGCTGGTTCAAAATTGATTATCATTTGAAAAAAACTTTATTTTCTCAAATCATCTTCATGCTCATCTTATTTATGTAACCTACATTAACATTAAGTTACAATTACCTCACCCAAGTTTATCCTTGTTATCCTTGCCAATTCAGAGAAGAGATAAGTTTCAACTTTAAAAATACCCTCATAAAAACAAAGTCATTCACTAACCTTCATCACCATCATTATCATGACCAGAAAAAAAAATTATTATTAAATTTGCTTGCGATTGCAGTAGAAGAAAAAGTAAGCGAGAGAAAAAAAAGGAGTAAAAATGAGCAGAAATAGATTCTCATTCACTAGTTTCATTTCCGAAAAAAAAAGTTTCAACAGAGAAAACCTTTTATTCCAATGAAAAGCACAGTTCAATGTCAAAGTTGGAGCTTGACAAATGCAGAAAATTGAAAATGAAAAGAATCGAACATTCAATTTCATGATAAACTTGGCCATTTCATGTTGAAATTTCACTTTTGATTCCGTCTTGAACGAGCTTCAATTCTAAATTCTGATGGAAAATGCCATTAAAAGAAGAGAAGAAAAACAAATGAACTTAATCTGTATTTATGATGCATGTTTGTTAGTTCATGTTGAGTGGCGTTTCGTTGTTCAATACTTGTAGTCGCTGTTGATCATGAAGATTGAGAATAATGATTACAAGAAATGAGAACAAATGAAAAGAGAATTAATCTGTTGAAACTGAATCTTCACTGTTTGCCCTTCAACTAATCTTTTTACAGCCTGGCAACAGTAAAGAATCATCATGATGATGCCCTTCACTTGAAGAGTGCTTTAAAAGATCATTTTTTTGGTGAGTTTTGGGTACATTTTCACTTTCTTTTGACTCTTTCTTCCCTCTCTCTCTCTCTCTCTCTTCTGAACACTTCTGAACAGGTAAACAGAAAAGGTAAAATAAAAGTTGGAAAATTTTCTCGGTCCAACGATTTTTTTGGCTGCGAAAAAAGTGAAAGTTTTTTGCTTCTCCTCGCTTCTCCAGTTCTTACAAGTGAAATGATAAGAGAAGCAAAAAAGTTGCCTGATTGTTTGCCCAAGGTAAAAGGTAAATAAGAAAATTTGGCAGAAAAAAAAGGTAAAAAAGAAGCGAAAGAAAAGGCACTTTTCCCCTCAAAAAAGAGAAGAGTAAATGATTATTCAGTGGAAAAGAAGGAAAAATGATGATGAAAAGTGTTCCCAAAGGTTGTACAGTCAGGAGAAATTATTGTTTTTTTCTTGATCTTCTTTTCATTTTTACAGGCAAAAGCTCAATTCTGACCCAATGCTGACCATGGTTCAGTTGAACAAGACCAAGTCGGATGATTGATGAGCAATTTATGCTCTGGTCAAGCATACAAGTCTCATCATTTCTTATCATTTCTCATCTTTTCTTCTCTTCTTCTTTTTTTTCATTGAAAGATGAGCATTTCAAGTTAAATCAAGAGTCTAGAGTTTGGACAAAAGATGGTCAAGCTCAAGAAACTTTCTACTCTTCTTTCAAGTTTCATCTCTTCTTCTAATCATTCTAATGAAAGTTCAAGCTGGTTCATGAAAAAGAAGGTGAAAAGCAATGAATCCAAGAAGATGATTTTACCAAACTTATCCAACTCTAATTGACTTTGCATGTGAAAAGGTTTCAATGTTTATTGATTTCATTTGCAATTGTTTAACCTTCATTTCCTCATCAATATCATTTTGCGTTTTTTTTTATTCAATTTTAACGATGCAATCATTGAACATCAAATTTCCATTTTCATTATTCATGGTTCCTTTTCCAAAGCAACATGGCCATATGTGCAATAGAGAGAAATGCTAGTTTTCCGTTGAAATCAACTGTTAACTCTGTTCAATCCATTTTACTTGTTCAATCAACTTTTCCTCAATTTTATCCTTCGCTCAAGTCAATGTAAAAGTGTATGAAAATAATGATCCCAAGATGATGCTCTTTACAGTTTGTCAATCATTTGCTTCTCTCCTTGCTCTTGATGAACACAAAAAAAGAGAGAAAAAAAAGTTTCTCAAAAAGTGATAAAAGGTAGCGAAATGCAATTTCCAATCATCAAATACTGGGGCCAGTTTAAATGTAAACTGTTTGCATGGAAGTTGAACAAAAAAGTGAAATTAACATTGTTCAGTCAATCATGTCGAGTTGTCCATTGCTGGAAAAGAGGGGAAAAGCGTTGATTCAAAGAAATGGTTGAAACACGAGAAAGTTGAATGTAAACAGAGTAAACGATAATTTCCTATTCACTGGTTCGCTGTTGATCAAATTGATGAGCCAAAGATGAGAGTGAGAAAGAAGGTGGAAAATGAAGGAAAAATAAAGTTGGGTTACCAAGGATGAAAGAGAAGAGCGAAAGAATGGAAAGGAGGAGATGGATAATCATCATTATACTACATAATAGCGCATTGAAATTTACGAGTTTAAATGGCCTAAGGAGATCGATAACCGACTGGGGTATTTAAGCGTATAATCAGAAGGTGATTGCTTTGTCCTCTTTGCATGTAAAGCAGAGAAGAGAAAAGAAGAGAAAAAAGAAGCGAAAAAAAAAACGGCGACTGGAAAACATTCAGTTTCTTTTCTCATGCAATAAACTTGAAAATTCATCAGCATTTGGAAGAGTGAAAACGAGCAAAAAGAGACGAACAAGAAGAAGATAAACAAGAATAGGAAAGTTATGCAAATGAACATTAAGTTTCTTCATTTTGCTGTTGCGCTTCTTTTCCATTCATAGTCTCTTCCCTTGTAATGTAATAATATTTTTAAATTGCAGTATCACAAGTGAGTGAATCGGATTAGCGTGACAATGTTTGCATGAGACAAAATTTGCTTAAATTTTCTTTTCTCTTTTTTTTTCTCTTCGCCATCTTCTTCACTCATTTTCATTCCCTCATGATGGATGAGATGGTACAGATTACATGCATTGGGTAGTCTATGGTCATCACTTGGGCAAGCAATAACATCATCATCACCACCATCACCATCATCAGTAAACAGAATAAGAGTAAAAGAAAAAAAA
Source organism: Tetranychus truncatus (assembly GCA_028476895.1). Taxonomy (NCBI): domain Eukaryota; kingdom Metazoa; phylum Arthropoda; class Arachnida; order Trombidiformes; family Tetranychidae; genus Tetranychus; species Tetranychus truncatus. The sequence goes on from CM052060.1 coordinate 20,643,699, forward strand.
AGCGATAAAAAAAGAGGTAACTAATAATAATAATCATACGCTAATGATCATATTGGACCGGCAAGACTGAGTGCTCAGCTTGCGTGGGATTTCCTCTGTTGCCTTCAACTGTTATCATGAGCATGTTATCATTGGTAACCTTTCCTCGCTTACCAAGGAAATTGAATGCTTTCATGTGCCCTTTTTGTCTGGCTAAATGTGAATATCAATTCGGTCAATATTTACTCTGCGAGAAGCAACAGCAAAAATAACTCAGTTTTACTCTCGATTGCTCTATGTTTATCTGTTATTATTTATCCATTGACTTTTTTTTGTAAAAAAATGAAGTTTTCTTCTTCTTCTTCTTCTTCTTGGTTTTCCAATATAATGATGAGTTTAATGGTTAAAGCTAAACATTATCATAATGAATCGGCATTGAAGGTTGAATATCAACTGATAATTTTTACTTTGGTTTTGCTTTCCCTTTTTCTTGGTCTTGATTTGCCTGATATTGGTTTGGGTTAAGAAGTTTGATTTATGATCTTTTATCATGTTGAGAGTAATGAGTTTTACTTTTCTCTATGAATGGTGATAAATGATTTAATTTAGATTAATTGAGTTAAACTATTCTCTGATTGATTATAAAATTTGGCAAAAAGTTTTCATTCCAAGTTGCGCATCTTGTCCAGTTTTCTTGAAACTGTTTTTTCCCCGATTTTCACAAGCAAAGACAAGCTCGAGTTTTGCAAATTTGAAACTTTTCAGATTCTAGAGATTCTTCTGTTTTGGAAAAAAATGAGTTCTGATTTGTGATTGATTTTTGAAAAGTAAATGAACAATTCTTTGCAATCAATTGAAGATGAAGAAGAGAAAAAAAAACCAGTGACTTGATGATGGATAAGGAAATTGACGAGGAAAAGGAATGAAGATGAATTGAGATGAATTGAGAAGAAAATGAATTCAGAATTGATTCTCTTGGAGAAAAGGTAAAGAGAAGAAAAGTGCCAATTTAATCAATAAGAGTCTAAGCATATCCGGTGGTTACATGTTGAACGTGAAGAGAGAAAAGTTGGGAAAAGGAAAAAGTGTGTTAGTAAGAAGAAGAGAGAGAAGATGAGGAAAAGAGATGCTCTCTCTCTCTCTTCTTACCAGTCTAATTACCAGGGAAAGACCGTTTTGTTTACCTGGAAAGGTTGGGCCAGAAGAGAGAAGGTGAGTTGAAGTGAGAGTGAGTGAAAGTAAGCGGTTTGGTGAGGAGCAAAATGATGAGGTTAAACCAGTATTTCAAGACCAAATGTCATTCAGAATTTTTTTTTCTTCTCTTTTCCATCTTTTCTCAATTTCCCTTTTCTACCTTTCTTCTTCTTCTTCTTGTTCACCTTCGTGTTTATCACACTGAGAACAGAGCCATGGCAGGGGGTGGAGGGGTGTTGCTCGTATTCATAATGGTGTCAGGTAAGAACATTTAAGAATGATGAAGGAGGAGAAAATTTTTATTCTCGTTTTTCTTCTTTTCTTCTTCTTCTTTCAACTTACCCTGACCTATTCCCTGGGATAGGTTCAAGGATAAAAGGTGCTTCTCAATCAGACTTGAAGACTCTGCTTTTTCTTCTTCTTTCAAACTTCTTTTTACCTGAAATCATTTCCAACCTTTTGTCTTTTCTTACAGCCTTCTCTGTGCCTATGTATTGACGGTAAAACGATAATAATGTTTATAATTGTTCAAGTAAAGGTAACAGGTAAACGTCAAGAACCCGATTCTTGTTTGGCTCTTAAACTTGTTGCTGTAAAGTGTTTTGAAAAGGTTCAGTTGAATTGAGTTGAAAGAACAAGAAAAAAAAAGTTGAAACGTTTCAAGATGGGAATGGCCAAGATGAAGGTGAAGATAAAGGTGAACACTCAATGAATCGGGTCAAGGTTGTTGCTGTTGCCAGAATTACTAGATTACTTTGGAATATCAAAGTTAACCTTTCATTTTTAATCGACAGATTTTGCTCTCTTTTCTCGTTGATTGCTTGATAAATTGTCTCATGGAAGTTGGCAGAAAATCGATCTTGAAACATTGAGTTATCTGGTGAAATTTCAATCTTTTGCCAATAATTTTCTTCTCAATTTACAAGTTTATTAATCTTGAAATTTCTTCTTCTCTTACCACTATCATGATCACGATTATCTCTTGAATCTTTTTTTTTTTCGCTGCAACTCTTTTACTTGAATTTCCTTTTCGTCTCATTTTACTCATTTATTAATACTTTTTACTTTCTTTTGTTGGTAAAGAAAATTTTCTCTCAACGAACTTTTTTTCTTGGAAAATTACTAGAGTTCACTTTTATTCATCATTTACTTGATTCTTTTTCTTTCTTTTGTCAATGATGCATTCAACCGTTCCTCATTCATTCCAGATTCCTCAAGGTGCACAAGCTTCCAACGAAACTTCATCCAGTTTTCAATTCAATTATTATCTTTCTTTCCTTTACCACATTAGCACTTTTGTCACTAACCGAAGTACAGAAAAAAAGAGCAAAATCAACTTCAAGGGCAACAAGAAGAGAACAGAATTTTTCATGATGCTTCAAGTCTCGGCAGTCATTATTCAATCTGTAGACATAATAACCATGAATAAAACTCATTTACCAATTGAAGCTGATAAAATTTCAACGTTTCCAGAGCGAAGCGAAAAAACAACTGCGAAAGAAGAAATAAAAAAAAACGAAAATAAAATTTACCATAAAATTTCAATTTCCAAGGAATGCTCACAAGTTCAGATGGAGAAGGCAAAAAAACACAAGTTGCGAAATTTCAAGCATTGATAAGTTGAAAAAGAAATTCAAAAAGTTCAATTTTTGGATTAATTTTTTGAGTAAATTGAAAAATGAACAAAAATCAAGTTTGATGAGAAAACTTGGAGAGAGAAAAAAAGTTGAAAAAATGAACAAAAGTTGCAAAGAAATGTCACATTTCAAAGGTATTCCAAGTTTGTCATGAACAATTCATCAACTTTATCTTGGAATGACTTTTTTTTCTCATAAATTTGCAATCGGATTAAGTCAGACTTCATGCTGACCAACTCGATGGTTTCAATGACAAAGTAGACATTAACCATTGAAAGGTAAAATTGAATCTTGCAACTGAATCAAATGGAGAATGAAATGAATTTTGAAAAATCTTTTTGCTCTTTTCAATGTCGAATGGTTGAACTTTGGAAAATGAATTATTTTCATTTTTAGATTGAATCTAAATGAATTGTTAGTCACATCATGTCATCATGGAAACAATATTGAAAATTGTTGAGAATTTACGTTTTCTCTCTTTTCCTCGACAAGTTTTCTGTGTTCAATGTTTACATAAATTGTAACTGTTGGGAAAAGACGAAATTCTTTGTTTTTCCATGTTACAGATTAGGTTATTAACATGAAACTTGATGAGTTTTCTCATTGCTCTTCCATCATCAGTGACATCATCATTATCGTCAAGGGGAAAAAAATGTTGTCTAATATTGACTAATTAGTAGTAGTTGAATAACCATAAAGAATTGTTGATCGAAAAAAAAAGTTTGAAATGAAAGTGAAATGTTAAGTCAAAACACAATTGCAATGAATGATTAATTATCTCTCTTGAGTAGTTTATCAATCAACCAATGGTTGACATGGTTAATACAATTGTCAATCTCTGAAAATCTAATAAACGTTTTGATTGTAAAATTTGATTCAATTTACTTCATGAAAATGAATGCAAAAGGCCATTGGTAATCATCATCATTTATCATTTTGTTCAATCTTTTTTTATCTCCTTCTTTACTTGCAATGATGATATCAATGAACAAGAAAACACATCAAGATTTATCCTTTTGTCATCAATCAATCAATTTATTTGTCAATTTGATTGAAAACGTTAAGAAATGCGAATAAATGAATCAGAAATTAAACTCAAAAGCCGAATGTTCACTCTTTTCGAGAATCCATTCAAAACGTTGAACTTATAATTCAGCTGATAAACATCTTTCTGTTCAATGTAAATCATGTTTGTCGACAATCTTTTTTTTTCACTTGTCAAACAGTACATCTGAATGATTTCAGGAAAAAAGAAGATTAAAGATAAAAGTCAAATACTGATGGTTCAATAAATTGATTATGGTTACTCATAGGAAAATATTGATTCCAACTTTGCAATGAGAAGCAGCACATTAATCAATAAATTAATGTCAATTTTCATTTTCAACTTTAAAAGGTAAAAAATTGGATTAGGTTAGGTTGGGTTAGGTTAGGAAATTAATTTAGAAACTCAAAAGGAAGTTTTCTCATTGTAATTGTAAAGGAAAAGGTTACTAGAAACAAACCAATTTCAACTGTGACTAGTAACATTGACCGAATGTCTCACTCGAGATAAGCAATAGTTGATGAATCAAAAGGTGCCTGACTCAAAATGGCAAGAGTGGTTATCTTAATGCCCAGAACCAATTTGAATGAGACAAGGGTCAAATGCTACGAGTTTTGAAAAACGGGCAAGGATTTTCGTTACACGGTTATCGGTTCCTTAGATATTTGGGTTTAAAATTTGGACATTTTTATTACGATTGTACTGTGCAGATCACTCGAATATCTAACAAAGTCTAGCCTAATAGGTGAAGCAGAAGTATGGAGATTTTGGGTTCAAATTCTGGTGAAATTATTTTCTATGGATTAGAATCTTATTTAAAAATTTTTGCGCCCGTTTAAACTGATTAATAATCTAGGTTAAAGATGTTAACTCTGATGTTTTGAAACTACACATTCAATGACACTTTTTGAACTTCGAGTAATTTAAAATTGAGCAAACTTGAGCCTTGCATTTTTTCCAATAATTTGAACGATATTGCCTTATCAATTTATCGTTTCAATAATGCAAAATAATCAGATAACAGAAAGTAAACTTTGAATCTTTTCAATGAAATTTCTCAACATTTTATCAATCAGCAATTGATAAACAGCTATAAATATCGACAAATTTTTTTTTGAATTATAGCCATCAAAAGTAGAGTAAAAATAGATTGAAAGAGATTATTGTTTTAATTTGATATTTTATAACAGCCGCGTACTCGGCAGTTTCAACAAAATTACAACTTTGCCTCTAAACAGTTTGACCGAAGACTCAATTTAATGTTGCAAAATTATTGGCTTTTAATTTACCTTAAAACAATCGACAGCCCAAACTGAATAGCCATTTAGCCATTAAATTGATTTTCAAGCTTTACTTTATTGCATCTTACGTTTCAAGTGATACACTTTTACCGCGTTTCTTACCTTTCCAGGTAATGCAATAATAATGCAAAATGACCCGATAAACAATACAATCATGAGAACTTGAGTTTCTCAGAAAATCATTCTTAAAAGTTATAGTAATTTACAGAAATAAAATGCTTCTTTTGGGCCCAATTTTCGGATTATTGGTTCATTTATTGAACAAACGATTAAAACATTTACGGAACAAGATCAGTTTTTGTAAAGCCATTGAAATGAAACATTGAAGGTAAAATGGAGAAAAGTTTCATGAAAATGATGATCACTGTAAATATGTTGAACTTAATGATTGTTGATGAACAATAAACTCAACCTGTTGAAACAATTGTTTTAATTGAACTAATTAATGTCAAATCAAAGGTAATTTGAAGCTACAGTTTAACACTGAAAACTGCTCTTCTAAGGCTACATTCAACGGCAAAGTTCAATTAATTTGAACACTTTTTTGCTTCTTCATCATCATCATCCTCTTTAAACAACTTTATATTATAATTATGATTATCATTAGCAAATAATATTCCTATCGTTTATCACGCATTAATAAGCATACAAATAAAGTGAGATGAGCCAAGAAAAGTTATAAAAGTGTTTTTTTATTATTCTTCTTCATGCTTTTTTTTTACAACTCGTTTCTAATTGTACTTACAGCTGTTGCGTGTTGACTTGCACTGAGGATAATTTGTTGACGTTCATCGCCATCATATCACAATATTGTGACCCGTCAATTGCGTTCTTTTGTTTTCTTCGTTCTATTGGTTCAACTAACGGCAATTGTTGACACACAGATTTGATGAGTTTATGTATTAAGTGCGTGATTTGTTTTCTCTCATTTTTGTTACCTTTGATGATGTCTTTTATTGAACCAATGATTGTATCATTATGATAATTGGCGGATGCAAAGTGTTAAAATAATGCGCCTTTAGCGGACTGTTGGCATAGTGAAGATACCATAGAACAAGACAAATCTTATTAACTCAGGTAAATGATTTGTTATCAGTGAGATGCAAACACAGTCAACCAACCAGCCAACCAACGATGTTAATGATGGTTGATGTTGATGATGATGATAATCACATCATTTGCTATCAACTTGACAAAGGTGCTAACACATCAATTGCTTGCTAAACGAGCCTCAATTTTAAAAGTCTATCTTGCGCTAGAACATTGACTTTTAATTTGTTGAGACTAAGAAAAGTTGCAATAGAATGCAGAAAAGAAGAAACCTTTTTTTTTTCTTCTTCTTCTTTTCCCCAAATGAATGTTGTTTTTTCGCTCATCATTATAATGATGGCACTTTTTCCCCTTTCTTTATTTAGTATCATAATCATCATCATCTGCAATGGTAGAGTAATTTATATTGCGTTGGAGGATATCAACCTTTAAAAGATTATCTTTTTGGCTTTGATGACGCTAATTAAGGAAACACAGTTGACTGTTTGTGTCTCTTGTGCTGTCACTCTGATGTTATCTAATTAAATTTGTTTTTTTTTATTAATCATTATTAATCCATTTCTAGATATCAAAACATTCCGAAACCAAAAAATGCGTCACCTGACATCAACCATCATGACTCTAATCGTGTAACCATTTCCTTATCTGCTATCAGCTTGTTGCATAAAACATATTTACATTAAATGTCGACAAAGATGAACAGTTTAAACAAAATGTACACTTGAAAAAGATGGAGTAAACAGCAAGTTATCCATGAAATGGAAATAAATGTTTTCAAAATCTCGGTTAACGTTTAATTTGCAGATGTTTAAAGTGGTTTCTCTTTCAGGGTTGTAACACATATGCACATGGCATTCAGGAAACGGAAAAATTTGCTAAAATCACGAAAATGCCATTTATATCTTGTGATTTTGATAATTGTAATCACCAATTTTTGGGTCGGCCAGCAACTATGCAATCTAAATTTTGATAAAGATTAATCTTGGTTAATGCTTGTTGAAATTGTTAAATTTTTGCAAGATAACATTTTGAACTAGACTGATTATCAAAGTGAAACTGTTGTGACAATCAGTTGAAGATATTCAAAGAAAGTGTGAAACATCACTCTGTGTAGTCTCAATCAGACTGATGTTTGATCTAAAAGCACCTTCAACAGGCAAAGTTTACATCAATAGTTGACATGCGAGATTGAAGAAAAAAGGATTCTACAATTTCTTATCAATCTAGACTTGTTCAATTACGATAAGTTTTTTCTGGTCACCAATCAAAATCTGGATATTTTACCAATTGGTCGTGACGGTAATCTTTTAACCAACTGCCGATAACAATTTCGCTCTTCACATTGACAGTAAACTTAACAGTTAAACGCAATAAACGAGTAACAATTTTAATACACTGTAAATTTAATCTCAATCAATCAATATTTAAATTGGATCAAAAGTGCTCCATTCCAACCCTCCATTGAAATAAATCTAGAAAGTCTCGAATATCATTGAGGTCTACTTTTCCCAATTGTTAATAGCCATTCTCCAATTCCCTGTAATGCATCACAATATCCTTTATTTAAGCTTTGCATATACATAGCAACTCCATTTGTACCAAATTGCAAACAGTTTTGTGGTTTACTCTCTACATCAGCAGATCGTCATTTTATGACCTCCTTATGTAACATCAGCCTTTACTCATCCATAAACTCCTAGCTTAACCGAATCCGTTGGCAGCAAAACTTGATCTTCCCAAAGCTAATCTACATACAAGAAGGGCCATGAAACTCAAGTCTAGAACCCAATCTAAATCAATCTAAAAGTGATCTGAGACTTGTAGTGCAAGCGTCCCAATAAAATGGACACTTATCAATTACTTTTAGCGTCAATTTCATAATTTGCATAAACCTCAATTAATCAACAGTTTTACAAATTAAATTTGGTCACCACCTTGATGAGGCTTCTGTTTTACTGAGCAACGCTTTTAACGTCATTTTTTCACTCTTTTAATGATACCCAACATGTTAACAAATAATGATAACTTTTCAATATCATGAGTTTGAAAAAAAAAGCCAATAAAGTGTCATTAATACACACTCACAGAGGCATGCAACAAGAGCAGCTGATTTTGTGCCCTTTATCAATTTGAATATAATAACAGGCAAGTAAATGAAAAAAAAAGGTTAAAATAGTGACAACACTTTTCTCATTATAATAACAGTTAAAAAGTTTTAATAATAAGGCAACTTTAACACCAAAGCATAATGAAGATGATAATAATGTTAACATGAATATACATTTTGTTTACTGTAGCCTTTCAATGATCATAATAACATTATCATTATTGTACCATTTAGTTATTAGTTTAACCGTGAAAATGGCATTTTGTTAAACATTTTTTTTTTTCTTCTTCTTCTTCTTCTTCTTCCTCCTCTTTTGCCTCATGAACAGCAAATACTTTTGTTTTCTAATCAATAACCTTTTCGCCAACATTATGGATTCACAGACATTGCAATTCAAATCACGTTCGAGGCTCGTGTTGACTCAATTTTTGGCATTACTATTTAATCTCACTGGCTTTTCGAGTTTTACCTTTGAACAATTAGCACACCAGTATCCGGCCGTCGTGTGACTTTATATCAATCAAGGATGACAATATTTGCTCATCCAACTGACCATGTTTCAGTCCATTAAACTGACCTCTGAACATGCAAAATCCTCCCACTTCCTCTTTACCCTCTGAATTGATATTTTGGTTTCTGTTTGCATTTCAATTAATTGTTTCCTCACATTGAATGGCTAAGTTTTTATCAGGCAAAGGAATGATAAAAGTTGCTCTCACAGTCAAGACTTTTGATTAACTCTCATTAAACAGGTAAAGAAGAAGAGAGGAAAAGATTTTGTTCTCCAGCAAACAGAAAAACCTTGACACTAATCATTCTAATGTTTCATCCAATGATGAAGATGATAATTAGTAAAGATGAAACTACAGCGGATGAAGGAGGGTCAAGAGGATGTTTTTGCTTCTTCTGTTGATACTGAGCCTGATGAAGAGCGAGAGGATATCCTGAAGCTCTTTTTTTTCTACTTTAATTTGTTTTCTTGTTACTTTTACTTTTGGAAAAACGTTGTTACGATAAAATGGACTGAACGTAACGAATGTTTTCACTCTTCATTAAGCTAAACCATTTAATAATCAGTTCAAGTGATTAATAAAAAAAAGACCTTCTTCTGCTTACTTCAATTGACATTGATTGCTTCCTTTATTACCTTAAGGTTCACCGTTTTGTTTCTCATTCATTCATAAAAAAACGTAAAATGATGAAGATGAAGACAAATGCAGTGATGAAAGTTATCGACTAAATGACTTTCTCTCTCTCTCTCTCTCAATGATATTAAATGACGGTGAGAAAATTTCATCAATGAAGCTAAATAGTAAAAAGAAATGAAAAGATGGATAAAGAAGAAAAGATAAGATGAAGAAAAAGTACAAATCTCAAGACGGCGATTGATGAGGAAAGAAGGATAAAGATGGAGAAAGATGTTTATCTGTGAGTTTATTTCAGCTCCAGGCTATTTTCAGCTTTTCTCTTCTTTTTCTTGTTTTTTCTCTGTTCGTCTAAATCTTGATAGATTTTTAGTCTTTCCCTTTATTCGTGTACTTTTACCTAAATAATAGGGAAGGTGAACGATAAGATGATGATTATGATGAAGGTAATATACAAAATGAGTTTCTCTTTGACTGTGCCAACAACAAGGTAGAAAAATAATAAACATTGGAATAATTTTGTTTTTTTCCTTCTTTTCTCTCTTGAACTAGTTTTTACCTTTTGCTGCTGTTGCAGTTTTACATCAACTTCAACAGATCTCAAGAGACTGAAATCTGTCAGATTTTACCTGTTTACCTGTGGATTCAAACGAAACGGACTTCCGTTTTAAAAGAAAACCTTTTTTTTTTCTCCCCACCGCTCTTTTCGCCTCTCATTCCCATTCAACTGGTTTGCATCAGTTTCTTCTTCTTCTTCTGGATTTGTTCAGAAGATTCATTCTGTCAAAATGAATTTACAGTCTAAACATGAAGAATGAATTTGACGATGGAAGAAGAAAATGTTTCAAGAAAAGAAAAAACAAAGTTTGAGAAAATTTGGTTGACCAAGAAAATTCTAGTCCGGTAATTAAGACGATTCATTTATTGAACCCTTTTGGCTTTTACCTCTCATTTCCTTTCTTACCTGTTGAACATTCATCATCATCATCTAGAGAAGAATAAACTTTGCCTTGAGCATTTTTCGCCACCTCACCCTGGATTCACAATTCTTTTCACTTTTCAGTTGTTTCTTTTTTTTCTGTATAATTCTGTTCATTTTTATTCGCTTCTTCATAATGTAATTATTGCACACACACACACACAATATAACCTTATCATCATCTTTTACTCTTTCTCTCTCTTCTTCTTCTTCTCTGTGAATGAGTGACCAAGCAAAAGGATATTTTTCTTTTCACTCAACCTTAAACTTTATCTCTGGTTTCGCCTTTCTCTTCTGGACTCATGATAATGATGATGATGAAACATGAAGGTTCCAATGATAAATGTTGAAACGTTACAATGGACAAGGGCCGATTCAATGGTGATATGAGACAGGATGGCAAGAGATGATCATTTAAAGGATAATGAAAATGGTTCTGTCAGCTGAAGCCATTTTATTAACCAAATAGCCTGGCACGTAAACAGGACAACACTCATCAACATTGATTAAAAGTTTTGCCAAAAAAAAGAGAGAGAAGCAAAACTTTTGTCTTTGCCTTTTTGACCAGCAGTAATTTATTTACAAAAGGCCTGGTCATGATAATAAAGGGAACGACTTTTAAAAAGGAAATGTTAAGCGATGGAAAAGCAGCCCGAAATAATTGATCTTAAACAATTAAAGAGAGATTATTATTGTAATTTTCTTTGACCAATCGAAACGAAAAGGTAAATAAGGTTTCAGATAAGGTTCGTGTTTAAGGTAAGTAGTGACCAGAATAAAAGGTAAAACTGGTAATGTCAAAAGTGGAAGAGAAGAAGAAGAAGAGGAAGAAAGGAAGAAAGAGAAATGGTTTTAAATTATGAACAAAATTGAACAAGAAACAGTTTTGTTTAAAAGAGCAACAAGATTAAATGGACTTGGCTGGATGGACAAGGATTCACACACATTGACACATGATGAGAAGCACATGAGCTCATAAAGTTAAAGAAGCAAAGTAAACTCTGAAATCTCTTTAGTTTTTCTTCAAATGAATCTTGCTTTGCTCAAATTTTAAAGACCGAAACCAATGGACTTTTCTGGCTGCTTTTGGTAACGAGCTGAGGCGGACAGGATGTTTGAATGTTTGCATTTGAGCAAAAGCTGAATCTACGCCATTTTGTGCTTGATGGTTGACTGGAGTTTTAGCATGACAGGAGAGAATGATGATGATGACCATGGTCAACCCGAAGAGCATTTTAGAGTGAGCTAAAGAACGAGCCATGAGAAAATGACCAGAGTCGGCAGAAGAAGGAAAATGAAGGCGAAGGAGAATCACGGAATCATCATTCGGTTTTTGCTGTTGACTGAAGATGGAGAAGTAAAATAAGCAAAAGGTAATTTGTGCTGCGCTTGGCCTCTTCAGGATATGATGATCAACACGATGAGGAGGAGGAGAAGGAGGAAGAAGTTGGAAAAGATGATGCGATTGAACGATGAAATTATCAACTGTTGATCTCTTCTTTTTCTCTCTCTCTCTCTCTTGTTCATCTTCTCTCCTTCTGACCTTTTTCTTTTACTTTACATTTTCAAGTTTCATCCTCATCATCACCATCTTTATCCTTCATCTTCCTCCTTCACTCCGTTTCTCTTCTCCGTTCTTCAACTTTTCCGTTCTGCATTGTCAAACTTTTCCCATTTTCTCTTCCTTTTTTTTTCTTCTCATCTGATTCTTCCTTCTTTTTGCTCCTTCTATCCATCATCTTGCCTAGGTTTTATCAGTTGTAATTCAATTGTTTAAGGTTATCGTCTTGTAATGTTCAACTTTTTCCTTTCACTCACCATTCAACACTTACTTTTTTTCACTCTCTTTTCTCGCATTTGATTGATTGATTAATCAGTTGAAAACAAAAAAAAGTTAAAGATTTCAATTCCAGAAGCAAATCTAAACTAAACTTGCAAAATGTTCAATCAAGTTTTTTATCGTTAACTGAAACTCAATCGCTTTTTCACACTTGAATCTTTTCCTTTACATTCCTTCAATTGTTGCAAATTTCAATTTTCATTTGCAAAGTAAAAGTTGAAAAGCAATTGAACAGCAAGCTTATGACTTTTTATGCAATGTTCAATCATGAATCTTGATATTTAACCTTTTCTTACTAAATCATTATCAGTATTTTTCACTGTCAACATTGCGCTATCAATGGTATCAACAAGGCTGAAGCGGAAAAGAAAGAAAAACACTTTCAGTTTTCTTCTGTTTCCATCATTCTTCATGATTCTTAATCATGGCGTGTGTTCGTTTAGCTCTTTCCGTGACTCTGTTCATGATGATGAATAATACCCGGACAAGAGAAGAAAAAAAAAAGATAAAATAGAGAGATTCTTTTGTTATTGTGGTCAACCATGAAAATTTTTAAATTTAAAGATCGTTTCTTCTTTATTCAACTACGCTGGTTAATTGTAATATGGTGATGATGAATTAAGCGAAAATCATGAATTGAATGAAAAGATGAAAAGAAGAATGTGAAACAGTCGACTTTACTGTTGAACTGATAGGTGATAAAAGCGATTAAAATTGAGAAAGATGATGAGGAGAAATTTGATGTTCGTGCAAAGATGAACAATTTGATAATCAGGGCGTTGGCAATGTTGATATTTCTGGATTGAGAAGAATCAATTCATGTTATTCATGGATCTATTGGGTGACTATCACGAGCCTTTTAGATAGTTTAATTTTTTTTCACAACTTTTTTCATTTTCTACTTGACAAGAGAGTTTCAATTTTACATTCAACTGTGCAATTCATTTTAAACCCTTTTAATCATCGAATTGCAAAAGTGTCCGAAATTCGATGCTAATTTTTAATCTTGAATATCATGTTGAATTTTATTCATTTTTCTGTCCTTTTCAGCAAGTTTCAAGTTCAACATGTAAATCGAATGGTCACTTTTTAACTTCTCTCAACTCAACTCACCTTGTACCTTTACCTTGTTGTCATCTTTATCTTTAACCATTAAATCTGTCTCAGTTGAAATCTACTGTCGAAATGATGCCTCACTCCACCTGATTCATGATCATGTGAACAAGATTGAGAGAGAAAATGGTTGATGAAATAATAATAATAATGATGATGAACAAGAAAATTGACCAAAGGGAATGGTGATGCAGTGAAAGAGGAAGAGAAGGCGATATAAGAGAGAAAATTTACTTCAATTAGACTTGATATTTGAAATAAAATTGAGTGATTTTCCTCTTCTTTTCCAGCTTTTCTTCTCATCTTTACCAACAGCAAAAGGGAATAGCGTCATGATAGCTTGTCCATTGGATGGAACCATTCGCCAATCAATTCATCTTTAATCTTTCATTTCTGTTTTTCATCCCTTAAATCAACTTTGTCTCTTTTTCCTCTTTCATCTCTCCTTCATCTCATCCTCACGCTTACTCCATTAAATATTAGTCTCATATTATCGCTTTGTAACAATTTTTTGCCCCTTTTATGCTTCTTCTTTTCTCATCTTTTCTCATCTTCTTAACACTGGCCATTTATGTTGCTTAAATTTGAGGGTTTCAGTTTCAGTTTCTTGAGCTTTTTTACTTTGCTTGTTTTTGCCTCATTCTGTGAGATTCAGGGTAACTCATTTGGCAAGAGAAACTGTCAAAACTGTCAAACTCTAATTGTGATTTGTTTGTTGGTAACAACAAGAAGAAGAAAAAAAAAGAAAATATTATCTCCAAAAGGAATGATATTTTTAACCTAAAAATTCAAAGTAAAAACAACAATAAAGGCCAATCTTGAGGAACCTTGAACTTTTTGTAACTTTGAATTGCAATACAAAAAATAATTGCTCAAATTGAGACAATTATCGATTGGCTGATTAACCCGATTTGCACTAAGCGTTTCCTTTCACAGCATCAAACTTTCAATTAAAATCCAACACAAAATGTCCATTTTTTGATCGCTCACAGTTCAACACTATTTTGTGGTTCACTAAAGTCTCATTACGGTATTATTATGAAAAGAAAAAGTTGATTTAAGGAAAAATGAATTTGCCTCTCAAAAGTGGTTGCTTTCATGATTAAAGTTTATTTAAATGCAATAAACTTTTTCCATCAACTTTAAACATTATCCTAAATAGAAATCATTTTTTCTTTCTCGCTACTTTGAATCGCATCCAAATCGTTGCCCAACTTTTCCTAGATGAAAGTCGAAATGGCGAACTCTCGGATCTATCAAGTACTAAAAATAGAGTTTTCGCAATATCGAGCTCATCTGTGAATATGAATTGAATACAAAAATCAGAATCGAAAAAACTTTATTATTCTTTTTCATCAACATTAACCTGGATTATTAGCTTATTAATAGAAGCCATTGAAAATGGAAAATGACTTTTGTCTTTGATCTAAGATTAATGTCTTCAATTTCAAATGTTCTGAAGTTGAAAGTTTTTTTTTTCGAATCAAAATTAACCAAATGTTTTCTGGTTATTTTGCATTATTATGACAAGAATTGAACTCAATCCAGGTGAATTGCTTGTCAAGCCAATCATGTTGTGATGCAAGTTGATTGTATTGTCGACCATTTTCACATGAAATATTAATCATGTTTAACATTATTCAATAAAGTGCAATGTTTTCTGGAAGCTGACAAAGAGTGAAATGATATTTGCAAAAGTTTTCAATTTCCTGGAAAATAAAGTGAATGTTAATCAGGTGAGAATGACGAAAGTGTACCAATAAAGTCAAAGGAATATGCGTGATTTTGTCTTCAATTTCAACGAATAACCAAAATAGTTTTGTGTTTTTAGGTTTCTCCTTGTGACTCCTGTTCATTTTGATTACATCTATTTTTAGCTCTCATTTCTCAGGTAATCAAATCTACTGAGAAAAGAAAATGAAGAAAAAAGGAAAATTACGAGAATTACATTTTAATAGAATCGATTCATTCTTTCAGCTTATTTTTTCGCTTCTCTCCGTTTCTTCTCTCTTTTTCTCTGTGATCAATATAATGGCAATTGGAATCACAAGGACAGATACAACACGTATGCTGTGGTGATGAGAAAAGCTGAACAAAACAGTGAATCTCATTGAATTATATTGGAAATCATCCAACAGGTTCACTAGGCTATTTATTTTTTGCTGTTTTTTTTCTTCACAAAAAGAAATCTATTGAACCATGAGGAGTGAGAGAAGGTTGTTCAATCAGGCTTGTAGAGAAAATTATGAAATACATTTGACATGAAGCTTAACATGAGATGTTGATGGTTGAAAATGAAGAGATTTGGTAGAAAAAGAAAAGAGAGAACAAGAAATTTGAGTGAAAATTGAAATGTTTACATATTGATGAATGAATATTGTTTCATGTCGATGTCGCTTTTCTTGTTCAAGTCAATATTGATTCAATGATTCGAGTTAATTTGGGTAAAAAGTTTTCTTCTTTTGACAATAAATGCAAAACTGTATTTAATCAACTTTTCTGATTTTGCTTTTTGTTCGTTGAACAAAGCTTTTCCAAGTTTGAGTGAAAAGTTTGTTCATGGTTAGGCAAAGGTTTGATTAGTTGATTACTTTTTTTTCTTGTTGTTGCTGTTGTTTGTGTTGAGAGGAGAGAGGATGAAATATTAACAGAGAAACGACGATTGTAAGGAAGAGGAAGATGAGGAGAAAATTAAAAGGCAAGGAACAAAAGTGTAGAAGAGAAAGTTGGATGATAGACTGAGCTACATGATGATGATGGTTATCCTGATTCACTTTCCAATGTGCAACCCTGCACCACCCATAAAGTAATGAGTTTTCCCAGGGAACGGTTGATTGTCATAGACCGATGGTTTGTAATCTTTCAAGTCCTGGATTCTCTTCTCCTCATTACTGATCACATCTATCCGACTCTCAGTTACATGATGAACACAACAAGAAATGGCAAATTGCGTGCATGCCTCAGGCTCATCTTCCAACCATGCCTCTTATCTTCAGATTGGATAAATTTTTTTTTTCTTTCCCTTGAAACACTTCGTGAACCATTTCCACTCTTTTGTTACATTTAATGTGTTTATTGATTTTACCGCATTTCCCTTCTCTCCATATTAACCAAACATTATCACAGAGGAAATGAAATGCGCTCAATGTGGACTTTTTAGTCGAAAGAAACCATTAAATGATTCAACGAAAACTCATGATGCACGAATGGTAAATTGAAATTTCAACAAATCTAATATTCTTTACCGAATGATATTCCATTATTACCTCGATAGCTGTTGATGGGAATTTATCCAGTGGCATTCCAACCATTTCGAGCAATTCGAGAAATTGGTTGAAAATTTTTGTTCGCTTTTCCATTTTATGCAAATGGTCGAGTTGATGTTTACTTTGCAAGAATAAAGTTGAATAAACGTTTTAATAAACTTGATCGACATCATGCAAAAGGCTAATTAACAATTACTTTGTAAGGGTACAATTGATAACATGAATCACCTAAAGATTGACATGATTGTATGTAAGGCAAAAAAAGAGTTCAAGATTGAAGGCGATGAGAAGAAGCGAACACTTATGTTGTATAAATAGTTATTGGACTAAATGAAACAATGAACATGGAGAAAAGGGGAAAAGAATTAATTTAATTGCAACTTTTTCATGATTAATACTTTTTTGATTGAATATAATTACATAATGCGAGTCAATTGAAAAGCTCTCATTTTACTTCTCTTCTTTTCCTATTTTTTCTTCTTCTCATTTATCATTCAATTCTTTTTCTCTTCTATTCTTCCATGTTCATATGATTTTGTTTCTATTTGCCCTTCACTTGAAACTAAATATCAAATGCTGAACAATTTCATCCTGAATATGATTGCATCGAAATCATGAGCCACTTGATATTAATATAAACAACAGATAAATCTCCATATCAGCTACTTAGACATTGAATCTTTTCTCGTTACCATGAGTCAACTCTGCAATATCATGAGTCACATTGGAACAACTTGTCGTCAGAGAACAAAATCTGTGATTATCTAAATGAGAATAATTCGAGAATAAAATGTTTCAACTCTTTGAAGACGGAAAAAAAGAATGAATGGAAATTGAAACAAATCATAAATTATCTCACTTCGATCATTACATTTGCTTGGGTAACAAAATGTGCGCGCCAAACTTCACCTAGATTGATAAGTGTTGAGTTTTGTAAACAATTGTTATCAACAGTTGTCGACATTTTGTCAGGAAGAAAAAAAATAGATTAATCAGCAAAATTGTTCAGTATCATGTTGTGAAATTGGGTGCAAAAGTTGTTTACGGAAAAGAAAAATTTTCAATGTTCCAATTGGGTTCGATTTTGTTTGATCTTGACGCAAGTCTTTGACTCTAGACACTCACTTGGAAAGGCATTTGATTAAAGTCGATCAGTCATTAGATGAGATTAATTCATTATCCATTCTACCCAACATTATCTTGCTTTGAATGTTGATTGAAACATTTCTTCGCTCATTTAATAGAGCAACTGATGCAATTTAATCCTTTCGGTGTATGCAAATGGCTGAGACTATTAAAGTTGCTCAGTTGACTACAATGAACTTGAAAAATGAAAATTTTCTCACCAAAGCTTCCAGAATTAGCCTTTAATCGGATATCTCTTTTTTTTCCTTCTTAACTTTATTCGATGCAATGTGTTACACAATGTTGAAGCAAAAAGGCTTTACCTTTGCTTAACCCTTTACCAGGAGAGAAAAAAAAATTGTTCAATTTAGGATTGAGTTTTCATGCTCTAACAAGTAACCCTTTAAATTAACTGAAACCGATTTCGAGCCTGAAATTGCGCCTCTTTCATGCCAACAGAATGAGTAAGACAAAGATCATTAAACACTGAGCAGCAAAATTTACTTCAATTGAGATTGCAAAATTTTCTCATCAAGTGAAGTACTTGAAAGAATGCCGCTTAAATCAAGAATCAAAGTTGGACAAAAGGATTAACGTTAAACTCATTAGTATAATAACAATGGCATTGATTAACATTGAACTCTGAACAAAGCTGATTGAAACTTCATGAGTCACAAAAAATAAAGACTTTGCAAGATTTTGCATCGAATGCAATCGAAATTTTGCATTACTAATGCAACAAGAAACTGATGCAAAGTCAAAGTTTACAAGTTTCACTTTAAACTTTGACACTTCAAAAGCACTTGCAGGTCAAGAAAAATTAACGCAGATGTCGATTGTCTCAGTCGCTATCCTACCATTCACCACTGATTGAATGGGAATAGAAGGTGAAGAACAAGTTGATATCTTTACGTTCTCCATTCTTGGTGGAACAGAAGACACTGGAAATTCTTGAGCGAACAGCGAGACGATCCTTTCATCCATCATCGATCAGTCAGACAGCATTGAAAAATTGGACTAACAGGCATAAGCTTCACATGTATCACACTAAATGGTAATCACACTTTGATAGCAATTTTCCATAAAAGGAAAAGTCTGCGGATGGATTGACCATTTCATCGGACGGAAAAGGTCGATTTATCGAAAAATTCACCAGTTTCGCCGTGCAATTAGAATAAATTGTTGCAACAGATTTTTTCAGCTCAAATTATGCTCTAACTGAACTTTAGATGGATTCATTCAAATTAGTTTCACTGTCTCCATGCATCTCAATCATTTTTCACGGTGACTCGAAAGCAAGACGATATTTTTTCAAAACTAAACCATTGAATTCCATCAGTCAATCTTATCAAATGTGATTCTCAGGCAGTTTTGGCCTTGATCTTTTTCGCATTAACTATTGCAACGAGTTTCATATTTTGACAGACATGCAAATTACAGTGGAATCAGTTGGTTG
The DNA here is from genome assembly GCA_028476895.1 of Tetranychus truncatus. Taxonomy (NCBI): domain Eukaryota; kingdom Metazoa; phylum Arthropoda; class Arachnida; order Trombidiformes; family Tetranychidae; genus Tetranychus; species Tetranychus truncatus. Next base: position 20,662,936 of record CM052060.1, read on the forward strand.
GTCCGATTATCTAGTCTCTGGAACAGCATTTGTAATTCATTTTTGCATCATATAACCTACCATTAAACTAATCATCGTTAAGCTTGAAATGTTTCATTGGAAGGGAAAAAACTTTTCTCACTTTACATTTGATGCAAAAATTTGGGTGAAAAAATTTCTACTCCACCTTCAACATCTATTAAAACCTTTTACTGCATAACCTTATCATTTTAATTCACTCACTTGATTATCATTCCATTGCCATCATTAGACAACAATGAGAGAGAAAAAAAAGGAAAAGTAAATCAGAAGAAAGAGGGGAAAAAATGATGAACATTTGGTGGTAAAAAAGCGACTCCATTAGATGAGAGGCAACATAATTGGCGTCCAATATGGATGCAAGTCTCTTGTTTTCAATCATCTTCTGTCTCTTCCCTTCTTCATTTCAACAAGGAATGCGAGATCATTTAACTTGGACTAACTTTGCATTGTTATATTTACTTGTGATCTTGTTTAGCTTTTTTACTTTTCTTTGATGATAATTTTGTTTGTTTTTTTTTCTTCTTCTTTCGTCTTCATCTTCGGTACAATACCAAGTTCATTTTCATCTTCAATTTCTGCTAATTTGTTGTAACTTAATACATCAACATCATCATAACTTTGAAAATATCAAATGTCAGAAGGAGAACAACAGCAAAAGAAGAAAAAAAAATCTACACTTTGATATACCTAAGTAGCTTTGACTTTTTGCTTCTTCTTCTCATTTCCATACAGTTCATCATCATCAACATCATCATCTAACAACAACAACCTACACTCATGAATTCCGTAGAGTATTAATATCAATGTTGAACAGAAGAAGATGAAGAAGAAAAAAGTAAAAGAACAAGAAGTGAAAATATTTTAGCTGAAAGCCAACATGGAAAGTAAAAGATTGTTAATTAAGTTAGATGTACATCGAGATTGGACAATTTACCATTTGAATGCCAACAATAACAATCAATTTCCAAGAATAGATTTTCCAGGAGAGAAGAAGAAGAAGAAGAGAAGAAGAGAAAAAAAAAGTGAACTGAAAAAGAAAACAGAAAAGGTGAATTATGCAAAAGGTGCATGTAAAGGTAGAAGAGCATCAATCTATCAAAACAAATTGCATTTCAATATTAGCAAAAAAGATACAGAAAAAGAAGAATAAAAAAACTCAATTTTAATGCTCAAAATGCATCAAGTAAATGCTATTACTTTAGAGTCAATTTTTTTTTTATTGCAAACTCTATTTTCAAAGTCAATTCTTTTCTCCTGTTTACCTCAATTCTGTTCAATGATGAGCTTCTCCCCTGATGACTTGGAGGTGAAGGCGGATTGGGGCGAGTAAAGGCATAAAAAAATAGACTCAGATTAATGGTGAGATAACTTTTTCTATGGCTTGGCAAATGAGCTGATTTAATGCTCTTTTTTGCTTGTTGTAAGTGCAGGCCAAAAGAGCCACTTTTTTTTCAAGGTACAATGTGAAAATTGGATGAAAACAAGAAAATGGTTCATTAAAAAGTTGGACAATTTCAATTTTGTTGAGTTGCAACCGCAACCTTAAATGGTAAAACGACAAGTAAAATGATTCGACTAATGAATATCAACATTTTTTCTCCTTCTCTCGACTTATCATCAAAACTTTCATCAAATTTTCTTATCAAATTACTATTTATCTCAATTTCCCTCTTTTTTTTCTGGCGTTTTTTTCGATTCTCAAAATGGACTGGTCAGTATTATTTTGTAGATGATGATTATGATGGTGAATTTAAGATTATATCTTGATGGAGTTTTTCTTGTTTGGAAAGCGAAGTTTTTTTTTCTTCTTCTTTTACTTTTTTTTCCATCCATTCTTTTCTGCCTTACCTTTCTTCTTCTTCAAGTATTGACCTGTTCGCCTTGAAAATTAACAGACGAAACTTTTTCAGCTCAAGTTAATAAAGAAGCAGCAGAAACTGAGAGGCAAAAAATTGGGCAGAAAAGAAGGTTAGAAATGAAGCAAAATAAGAGAGAAAAAACGAATTACTTGGTTCCATTGTATTTAGAGTTTTAGCTTTTTTCCCTTTCAACTTGGTTGTGAATCTTCAAGTCATCTAAATCTCAATCTGAACAATAGTTCAATGGTGAAACGAGCAAAAAATCATCAAGAATCGTTCAACTTGCAAACGAACCAGAAAAAAAAGGTAAACAGGGAAACATTGATTTTAGAGACTAAAAGTTGTGGTCATGAAAATTTTCTCGGACTTCTCCTTACGAGCTCACTTTTCCTCTTCATGTTATCGTCTTTTGCTCTGTTAGTTTCTCCAAGTCATTAGTACAGGTAATGAGAAAAATTTGAGGCAAAAAATAGAAACATTTTCCATTCTTCGTTCAACTCAGCCCCTTGGTAACAATAGTCAATTTGAGCACCCAAATTGAACCAGAAAAGAAAAGAGAGAGAAAAGAGAGAAAAGTTTTCGCTTCCTGACCATGTAACTATTGAACTCGAACATTTCCAGTGTAGAAAAGGGAAAAGTAAATTATGGAGAAAATTTAATTTCTTTTATTTCTACACTTGAACATATCAAATTGTCCAGTCCATCTAAATGGTAATAAATTTTATTCGTTTTTTTCTCCTCATAGATTTTTCTTCTTTTCCAATCAGTTTTTCAATTTAAAACATGATAATTGATTAAAAACATTGAACTTGAACAATTGAGCTTTTTCATGGAAATTCAATTTCTCTTCAAATTTGATTAACAAGTTTTCATAATTTATTGGAAATGATTTTCATGTTTACACGTAAAGCCAAGAATGAAAGGAAAGCTCTGAAAAAAAACAAATAGATTCACAGCGAGGAACCAAGAAAATGATTTATTCACTATATTTAACACTCTTATTGGTTAGTGGAAATGAAGATGATGGTGAAAATGGCTGAATGCAAGATTGATAGAAAGATTGAAGAAGCTCAGAAGATGCAAAAAAGAAGAAGAGAAAATAATTATCTAAACAAGATGATATCACATTTCAACGTTTTTCAGTTAACGTTTAATTAGATTAATTGTGCTTAAATGATACACTGTGATACCTTGAATGAGGAAAAATGATGATTCTTTGGCGAATGGTGAAAAGGAAAAGGAAAAGTTGATAAAAGTTTCAAGCCTTGGGAAAGTTGAGACTTTTCTTAGCATCTTTACATCTAACATCTGAAATCGTTGGAAAAGCAAAAAGCTAAACATTGGATGAACGATGAAGATAATGAAAAAAGTTCATTTTCTTTGCCATCTTTTTCTCCATCCCTTGCCAGTCAATTGATTCTTTAATTAACTCAATGGAAACACTTTTCTTCTTTCCACTTTTACACCAAACATGATAAAAAGGATTGTTCATTAACAAGAGCAAATAATAGTTAAATCATCGCCAAACAAAATCATTAACAATTCAAAACAAAACTCTTCTCTCCTCATCTTATCAGCATCTCAACGTTCCCCTGTTTAGCCTAATTTGTATGCCTCATTGAGCCAGTTAAATCAACTTTTACCTTTTCTCATAACTTCATTAAAAGATGAGGAAAAAAAAGTATCTGAATATCGTTCAAAGGAAAAGTTTGATTCATTTTTGGACTTCGATTGTTTCTCAAAAGTGACTTTACTCAACTTTGAAAGTTGTTACATTGAAGTGAAAAATGAGAGATTTTTTTTTTCATTTCGATATCAAATTGTTATTGGTCAACACTTGAGCTATAATTGAAACTGATTCAGAAACAATGGAAATTAAAATACAAAAGATTCAAGTGGAATTCATTTTTGGAAAAAAAGTTCTAAAAATTTTGGGCTTTAGATTGGAAAACGAATAGTGAAAATTTGGAGGAAAAGCAAATGAACGTAAAAAGTGATGTTCGGCTATTGAAATGAACTTTGAAATTGATTTACCTTTTTCCCTTATATTCCATAGCATTTCAATTGAAATCATTGACATGAGCTTTCCTCACAAATGGATTGCCTTTTTTCACCTCAAAGTTTCTCTTAATCATGTTTACCAAATAATCATGTAAAGGATAAAAAGTACACTGAACTTTATCGATTGAAATTGAATCTTCTTGTTTTCACGCTTTTCCATTTTTTCTTCACTTGAAACTTTCATCTTCATTTTCACTCTGATCGTCACCATGAACACCAGGGGGAAAAGAAAAGAAGAGGAAAGAAAGTACATCCTGCTGATTCCATTTCCGTTCAGTTTCTCCGAACAATCATTTAGATAAAAAGAAATGATCAAAATGAAGAAGAACAAGAAAAACAAAAAAAAAACTTGCCTAACAAGATCATAAAGTTACTCTTTTATCCATATCTTAATGACATCTGGCTACAACATCATTACCATGAGATTGAGGAATGGTGGAAATTTTCATCAACAGATTTCCATACTTTTTCATGAGACGATTTGAGTTGATTTGAGTAAAAGTTTTTGGCGAAAAATTTTTAAAAATTTTCTCTTCCACATCTTGAACCATTTAGAACTCGCAATATTTGCAAATCAATCTTTTTGCTCTAATTGGGTCAATGAATTGTCGATTAAAACTGATAATGAACTTGAATCAGATGGTAAAGTTTATTCAATCTTCTTCATTGTTACTCTATTTGGTTAAATGTTATTGACATTGTAATCATTATTATACAAAATATCAATAAAAGCACATCAATCAAATCAAGTGTCTCAAGCTGATCAAAGTGAATCAAAAGTGTTTACTTTGGACAAAATGTGTTCATTGTGTGCCATGTTTTTTTTTCATGGAAAATGAAAGAAAAACCATTTTCTTCTTTTGGCCGACAATTAAATTGAAACTGATCAATTCAATTTCTTCTTGAATTATTCATTTTCCACCTTCAAACAATGAACAACTTTTAATCCTCTTCATCATCTTATTATTACTTATCATCATTTCTGAAGAAGAACAAGAAAAACTCTAAATTCAGTGTAAAAATGGAAACAACATTATTAGCTATCAACTGTGTAGGAGTTGAATTGCCTTTTTTTTGTTTTTTTTTATTCTCATTACTTTTATTCTCAAATCATGACTTGAATTGTTGAATATCAAATGAAATTAATCTGAAAAATCTTCAGTTTGGAAACTTCTTTTTTTTTCTCTTCCATTTTCCAAATTCATTTCAATGATGAAACGAAATTTTTCGCTTACAAAATTTGTCAACTTGGAATTTTTTCTTCTGAGAAAAGAAAATGATTAATTGCTTTTAATCAATCAACAATCAATCAAATTTACTTTCATTTCACAGCTTTACCTTCAACTTGCAAGATGGTTAAGAGAAGCGAGAAAAAAGTGTCGCAAAGAAAAGGCTTGAAATGTCGCCTAAACTGCTTCTAATTGTCATAAATCATGTAACATGATAAACTTGCTTTTTAACTCTTTTCTTGTTCTCACCTTCCAAAACTCACCTTGACCCTGACTTTGATTATCAAGCAATTTGATTCGAGTTTAACTGTTTTTGCTTCTCTTCTCATTTTCAAATGTTTCAATCTTGTCCAGTGACGAAAAAATGAAAGAAAAGGTTTAATCGAAAGACGAGAAGAGAAAAAAAAGACGAATTTCCATTTTCCATTTTCTAAGATGAATGAACTGATTAACATGTGAGCTGTGCTCAGTATTTTGAGACCTTCGAATGGTAATGATGATGTGATTGGAAGAGAAAAAAAAAGTTGGAAAAGCTAATAGACAATTGAGTCTGACGTTCGTTATTATACACTATTATATATTTTCGAGGACAGTTAACTTTTTTGGGTTCCTTCGGCAACAGCTTAAATTGCCTGTTTCTTATTCCTTCCAAGTAAACTCCTTTTTTTTCTACTTTCTTGCCTTCTTTAGCTTTTGCTTTTGCTTGCCTGATAATTAACTGATTGCTTCAAGCCATTGATAATCATCAACATTGAATTGAGAAGCTCAGGCAACAAAGATAAGTTAACATCAGGTTAACCTTGTATTATTATTAGAAGTCTAACCATCTCAATGCGTAGTGCAAAAAAGGAAAGGGTTTGTTGCACCGATGGAGTAAAAAATGTTCGTCATCATCTTGATTTCGTTGCAATTGTTGTTCTTTTTAATCGCTTCTTTCGAGTTAAAGTGAAAATAAAAGGCGATTCCATGAGAACAGTGTAAAGGAGTTCTGAGCACAAGGCAAGGAAAAAATGAACTACTATTTGCACAGTTTAATGATCATGGCCAACATCAATACCTGTTTGTTACCTGCTGCTTTTCATTCAGCTTAATCTTATATTTATTTATTTATTTATTTATTTGCCTTCTGTCTTCTGATTAATATACATCGTTAACTTTTTCCTATTTTTCACCCTTTTTTTTCTACTTACGCAAGAAAAGGTGAGAAAAAAGGTAAGCTCAGGTAAGCTGGGAGAAAAGAAGTAAAAAAAGTTTATACAACAAATGACTGTAAATGATTCGTTGTTTTTTCTGTCATTCAATTCAGGCCAAAGTGATGAAAGTGTCTAAATAGTTTTAAAAAGTAAAAAGTCAACTTTTCTCTTTCACTTTCAATCAAATTGATGGTAAATCGATCTAGTGATAGATGATGATCAAGGTAATGTTCAATTTGATGGCATGAAAAAAAGTTATGGAAATAATCATAATAATGTAAATTGAAATTTTTCACGTCAAAAGCCTCTTCCATATCCTGTGTTTGATGGGCCGAGAGTAACTTTGCTCGGTTGGAAATTTAGTCGTAGTCGGCCTACAAATAAACATATACATTGTATAAATATGACAATCAAGATGATGACGATGAAAATGAAGATACGGATGACAATGGTAAATGGTTGGATGAAAAGGTTGGAAAGATTGGAAAGTTTCATGAGAATGAAAATGTAAATGAAATTTTTCACGATAAAGGCCTCTTTCATATACTTTGTTTGATGGGACGAGAGTGACTTTGTTAGGTTGAAAATAACTATTAAAAGGGTCTGACAGACGGCTCTTAGCATTACGACAATTAAAATGATGGTGGAGATGATGAGGGATAGAATGATCAAGAAGATGTAATAATGATAAGAGTAGTTAAGAACGTAAAAATGATCATGAAAAGGGAGATGAAATTTTCTGATGACAAAAGAGCCTCTCTTTGTACTCAACTTGATGGGGAGAGAGTGGCTTCACCAGGTTGCAAAATCATCTCTTACAGCACCTCAACTATTACCTCACTAAACAGATTCAGAATGATATTTAGCAAGTAGTGATAATAGTAAAGATTATACAGTGAGAATTGAAATGAAAAGATGAGGATGAAAAGTTCCCAGATTAAAGTTTCCAAACGATTGTAAAGGTAAATATTCTTTTTTTCTTCTCTCTTTCAAGGTGTTCCATGTTTGCTTAAAAAGGTAAAATAAGCGATGGACTTTTGTTTTCGATGTTCGCTCAATTTATGAAGCTTTCTACTTGTCGCTTTAAATTGGAAACATGAGAAGATGAAAAGGATGATGAAAAGGATGAAGACGAAGGAATAAGGAAAAAGGAAAAGGGGGCAAATTTGAACGACAGCAAAGCGTTTCAAGTGACAATTTTTTTTCTCTTCTTGAGACAATCTTTAAACTGTTTACTGATTGGTTTCAGTTTGCCTTGTTTTGTTCAGATTTGACCATCTTGAACCATTTTAGTCTCCTATTCATCTCTTAATGGTTCTAACCTTGAATTGACCGAAACCAATTTGTATTCACAATTTGAACATATTAATAAATGCGATAATTTTTCTGCTCCTTTTTTGCACTGAACCAAAAGTAGTTTCAAACATTCATTATACAGAAGAAGAAGAAGATAAAGAAGATGAAGATAAAGATGAAGAAGAAGGAGAAGCAAAAAGGAAGACAAAAAATGCTCACTCTATGGTAATTTCCTTCTTTCTTTTTTTTCTCTTTTTATACCTTTCTTCTTATTCTTACCTTTAATACAATGTAGAAATTTTGTTCCATATCAAATTCAATTTTTAATTGTTTAATACTCTAAACTCAAGTTGAACACTCACAAATCATTCTCATCACCATTGGACTATCTGAATTTGAAACAAATGAAATCATTCTCTTCTTTTTCCATCTCAAGTAAACTTTCCTCTTCATCATCATCCTCAATCATTTTCATAATCTTTCACATTTTACTTTTCATTATTTCCTTTCTTTCTCCAAAGAACCTGAATATTTACTTTTGTTGTTCAAGAAACTTTAGAGAAGAGAGAGAGAAAGAAGAAGAGAGAAAAAAAACTTTCTTTTTCGCCCCTTTTTCTATTTACCATACTTACCTGCTCGCTGTGAGTTACCTTTAATCAAGACTTTAAAGAAACCAAGCCCAACTTTTTTTTCCTCTCTTTTCTTACTTTTACCATCTCTGTATACCCAAACATCATCACCATCATCTTATTGCTTCCTTTTTCGTTCATTTTCCAATCTTCCATGTTCTTGACCCATCAATGGATATATAGTTGGAAGAGCAAAGAAACAATACAAGAAAAACAATAACATGGAGTGTAAAAAGGTGGAGTAACCAACAAGAACCTTGACACCTGAAGAGAGATGAAATATTGTAATAAGTTGAGATGGCGAAGTAGATTAACAAGGAAAAGAAGAAGAAAAAAATGAACGATCATTTGAGGGCAACTTTTCCAACGATTGCTTCTTTTTCCGCTTTCAGTCGTCTATTCAATTTGTTCATCTTGTTCATTCTCTTGCTCATTATTCAAACATCAAGATTGTCTTATAATTGAGCTTATAACAAACCATTAGTTAACTTTAAATTGGAAAATGATTGTCATCATTTATTGAGTAAAATGTTTTTTTTAGACTTTACCTGACTCAATACTTTACCAAATGCTAATACAATTTTTAACCACTTTTTGTGCTCTCGATGATTCTCATTATCATCCTGTGAAAATGCGTTCCATTACTTTATTCTCATTCGTCCATCTCTTGTTCACCTCAAATTTTTCATTAACTTGAAGTAAACAAAAAAAAAAGTTCTAGTTAATGTTGAATATTATATTATCGTGATGTTGAGACCTTTAGATTGAACAAGGACAAAATGTTTACATCAATTAGCCAACATTAGTTAGTTTGATGATTTAAGGTAACAATTATGTAAGTTAAACTTGGATTCAGCTCAGAGATTTAGCTGCAAAAATTGAATCGGTTTATAATTGTTTAAAGTTCGTAGCTATAAATGACTGGTTTACAACAATCGCAACAGTCTAAAGCATTCTGAGGCAACCAGCAGACAAACAGTTTTTAAGTCAGTTTTTGCCAACAAGATGAAGCTCAGTAAAGCTCATCATCTTCAACTAACCATTTCAATTGATTGGTTTGACTTTGCGAGAGAGAAAAAAAAACAGAAACAAAATTCATTATAACCAGCGGAAAACTCAATTATTAAGAGAAGGAAAAATTGAAAGAAGAGCAAATGTAAAGATAAATTCAACTTGAATGTAAATTCAATCTTGATAATGATGAATACAAATGACAATTCAATTCTGACAATAAAAAAAGTCTTTAAAGGTAAACTGCTTTAAAGAGTTTGAATCGTTTTGAAACTGACATAGACAAGTGAGGGAATTATACAAATTTATTTTTCTCTTTGGTTTACCTTAGAAAAGGTTGAGAATGATGATATTGTATGAGATGATAGCATGATTACAAAGGAACATCTTCTTCTTTCGATCCTGTGAAACGTTACGAATAATAGGAAATTGATTTAAAAAGGAAAAGAAAGGAAAATCGAAAGGTTTGATGATAAGAGACGGGAAAGGAAAAGAGAGAAAGAAAGAAAGCAATAAATGTTTTTTTTTCTCAGGAAAATTCAAAACTACGTTTAAACAGATGACCAACGAGGCAAGGTTTCAAATGATGATGATGATGAAAACGAAGAAGAGTGAAAATAAATAAGGTAAAAGATTATTGAAGGAAGATGATGATGATGATGTGAAAGAAGTTTAAAGGTAAAAGCAATAATATACGGTAACATTGGTGGCTTTTTGTCCCTTAATTTAAGGGTCACTATTGTGGCTTGGCAGGGTTTGGTTTAGGTTTACCTTTTGAGTAGAGATGAAAACTGGAAGAAAAAGAAAGAAAAGTTTTTGGACTTTTTTTTTCATGAAAGGTTGATTCGGAGAGGTTCCTTTTTGTGAAAAGGTAGACAAAGTGCAAAGGTAAACTTAATCTGTCCGGTGCAATTATGGTAAAGGTCAGAGAGCTGAGCTGTAAAAAAATAAAGCATGAAAGCTCAGAATTATAAACACACTCTCATTGTAAATAATATGGTTTCTTGCCTTTTCTTGGAAACAGACTAAAAAGGTCTCGAAAATAATAACATTTTTCTGTTGTTTTTTCAAATGTCTAAACATTTTCTCGTTACAAACATTATTGTAATAATAAGCAAGGTTCATCAGTTATTACTTTTCACGTAAACATTATCATCAACCAGAAATGTAAGAGTAAGTTTAATATGAAAGAGGCTAGAAAAATATCGTGATAACTGAATGAGGAACAAACATTTTCTCTCTTTACTCACCCTTATCATCATCTTGATCATCATTATCATCATTAGTTTTTCATTATTGGGTCGATTCTGTTAAGCCATATGTGCCCAACTTTGCAACCTAACAAAGTGAGTCTCGCCCCATCAAACAGCATTCAATAAGGACCCAAAAATTTTGCATCATAATCATTATCGCTACCATCATCATCCTTTTAATCGCCACCGCCATCGTCATCATCATCTTTTTCTTTTTCTTCATCATCCACATCATCATCATCTTCCTCTTCACCTTCATCATCTTCTTAACCATCTTCATTATCTTAATTACTGTCAAAATTTTTCAGATCACTTCATGTTTTTCAAGCCACATGAGACTAAAACTTTAACCTAAGAAGGCGAGTCTCACCCCTTTAGACATAACCAACAGAAAGGGTCTTCTTCGTGAAAATAGTTTAGTTGTTTTTATCAGCATCTTTATCCTTTCCTCGACTGTAAAGCCTGTCATTCATTAGCAACTTTCAACCTAACAAAGCAACTCTCGTCCCATCAAACATGAAATGGAATCAGGCTTTTTTATTGTGCAAAATTTCCATTAGCGTTATCATTATGATCAACCTTTAAAAACAATTTTTCAACTTGATAATGCATGCTATTACATTAATTGCGATTTTTTGAGTAAAAAAAATGGTTTTTGATTTACTTAATTTTGTAGTTACAAATTTGGGTCAGCAAAAGTTGCAACTAGAATCTTGCAATTCGTTATTATTTCATTTGTTATCTTGCAGTTATCAATAAAAAAAAGTTTACCATGAATTTTGTTATTAATTGTTTGCTTGATAATTATTAAAGTTGGTTAGGATAAACTTGAAATGAATTATTATCCTTTAACATTGAAACAACAAAAAAAAGAGAAACAAAATTAATTTAATTGTTACAAAGTTTAATCAACTTTTGTTCTCCTCTTTCCCTGTTGATTCAGTTTCTTTTTTTTCGCCATTCATGATAACGATAATAACGATGATAATTATTAAACATTCAATAGTATTTAAAGCCAAAAGAAAACATTATAAATCATTTTTAATCAAATAATCGGAATGAGCGTTAATCATTATCATAAAGCAAACATTGAGTATTTTCATAAATACAGAGATGAACAGACGAAACTACAATTTAATTTATTATCATTATTATTGTTGATTAAAGTTGAAAATAATAAAGCAATAAATATCAATGAGAAACAGGCAGAGAAAAAAAAAACTCTACTAACGAAATGGAAAGTAAGTTTTCAACAGAAAAACGAATTAAAAGTTGCAAGAAGAAAGCAAAGTTTCGTCCCGATTTACCTTTAGACTTGAGTCTGAACAGATTTCATGGTGAATTTAATCTTTTCCTGTTTACGAGTTTCACTGGAAATCTAAATAGCAACAGGTAAATGTTATCATCTTGAATAAGAGTTGCAAGAAAAATTTCTGTTTACACTTTCAATACTTTATACAAGCGACTGACCACAGGTTAGTGAACAAGAAAAGGGGAAAAAATTCAAACAAAAAGACGGTTTTACTCAACTCATTTTTACCTCAACGATTATGGAAGAAAATGTTTGCCCAAAAGAGAGAAAAAGATTCATCTGTATTTGTATTCGTCAATGATATTTTACTCTTTCCTCGGTTCACCTTCAAGACCATTTTTAGAAATGTTTAGTTCTCTTTTGGGCCAAATTTATTCTTCATCAGCATTTACTGAATGGTCCTTATATTCAGGTAAAGAGCCAAAGAGAATGAAAGAAAAGCTGAAAAGACGATTTACCTTTTTTAATTTTGTTCCCATATGTTTGTGTTCACTATTTACAAAGGTAGGTAAACACCTTCAAAGGTTCCAGGTAAAGCGTAATAACAAGTAAGGGAAGAAGCAAGGAGAGAGAGAAAAGGCTGAAAAGCAATGAAGAAGAATAAAAAAATTTGAATGGAAAAGTCATTTTGATGATGGAAGATAAAAATTGTGGCGAAAAAAAAGGTAAGTCCAATAAGGGCCACCAAAGAAATCAGTATGGAGAGAAGAAATTTTTTTTGTCTTTTTTCTCTTTTCGATAAAGAAAAATGCTTTTCAAGAATGAAATGTACAAAAACTGTGCTAAAGTGCGTGTAAAAGTTTAAATTACGAACATGTTTACAAGGTAAAAATGTCTTCTTTTTTTTTTACTATCAATTTTCTTCTTTTCATTCTCATTCTTTACCATCGACTTTACACTTTACTTGTTACCTTGTTTTGTCCAGCTTCTCATTTCTCAGGCAAATCATAGACAGTTGATTGAATGTGTTTACTGTCAATGAAACTTGGACAGTTTCCACTCGAAATTTATCATTTTTTTTTCTTCTTCTCTCTCAATTCGTTTTGAGAGAAAAAAATGTTTTGCAAAATTTATTCTTAAAAAAATGTATTCTTTTTGTGACTCTTTGCTTGAGCAGCTTTACTTCATTTTTGATTCAAAATTGAGTTTGAAATTTTGTTTCAATTCGTAATTGGTTTAATGAATAATTGAAATGAACATTGAAACGGAAAATTATCTGATCATTTGTCATTAAGAATCTCAAGTTTGACAGTTTAATGTCATTTTGACTTTAACTTTAACTATTGACTTTTGTGGTTGCTAAGTTTTTTTTGTTTCAACTCTTTAGGTAGACATAAAAGATGGGAAAAGCCTCATGAAAAACTGATTCTGGAAAAAGATTATTTTTTACCTTTTTCTTACTTTTCTTTCTTTCCATCATTATCATGATGTGAGTCCAATCAGTTTCAATCAACAAAAATAGTGAAATCATCATTAAATTGTACTTAAAATGCCAATGCCATTTGGTTGATGTTCACTTGAACAAGATGTGAAATTATCATTCATCTTATCTTTTGGATGAATGAATGGAAAGAGAGAAAATCTAAAGCAAGAAAAAAGAATAGAAATAAAGTATCATAAATGAATCAAAAATTTTCTTGACCATGAGTTTGGAACTTTTCTTTTTCTCCATTTTTCGCTTCTCCATGGAAGGTTCATTGAAAGAGAATCGTGAATTGCAATTGGCAATCTTCACTTGGAAACAAAATACAAAAGGAAAAACTCAATTGTTTCAAAGTTATCTAATTCAAGCTCATACCAGTGAACTTTATCATCATTAAAGTGATCATATTGAGCGTTCCATTGTCATTGGAGAGGAGAAAATTTTCCGTTTCATTCGCAGCAAAAAAAAGAGACGTTTCTTTTCAGTTCAAAAGATTCGAATGAAACGAAGCAAAACAGGAAAAAAGCAAAAAATCGCTCTCAATATGTTTTCATAAACATTGATAATGTATTATGCCAAAGGCAGTTCGAAGCAGATGATGGGAAGAGAAAAGGCAATGAGCAGCAAAAAGAGTCTCGAATAATATTAACATTGAAATAATTTATTATAAATTTTTCTCGTTCTTTTCGCCTTTCAAGTTGCACGAACTTTAAAAATGTATTTACATCTAAAAAGTAATATTCAAGTTTACAGTTTGGTTAGACTTCATTATGATGTTCATTGAAGGATAAAACTTAGTCTATGTGGGCTTAATGTTGACTCTACTTTGAACCTAAATATTGTTTCATGTTACTGGATGAATCAAGGTTTGATTGAAAATTTTTTCATTGTTAGACAGTTGGAAAGGCAATCAACATTATGGTGGTTAAAGGTCGACTGATGAACCAAATGGTTAACTGATGATTGGATAATCAAGGCAGGGAGTGAAGAAAAGATGGCGAGATGAATAACTGGAAGGAATTGGAGATGAACAAAAAAACAGAGGGAATAATATCAATGTTTAACCTTTTTGCTTCTTCTGTTAACTACCAAAGGGACAGCATTTTAAATGTTGGGGGATAACAGTTGATAAAAGAAGGAGGTTGAAGAAGGAAAAGATTTGGATGAGGAGAAGAGCGATGATGATTGGTAAACTTTAATCATTTTGGATGATCATTTTGAAGATGCCAATGAGAGGGATAAAAGTGTTTGTTTCATAAATGGAAATGCGTTTTGATACGTAAAATGGATAAACATTGTAACTGCAATAAAAATGGTTCACATGGATTTATTAGTTTACTAATTGTAGATTAAGGTCATTCTTGATTAGATTCAACAGAATTTAGCTTTGACTCTGAGCTTTTCTCTTTTTTTCGTCTCTCATCTTCCTCCTTCTTCCTTCCGTTTTTTTTCTCTCTCTCTTTCTTCTTCTGACTCTTTCCCTCTCATCATCACGAGAAATTACCTTTTGAGCCATTTTCCTTCTTTCTCTCTTCTCTTGCCCTTTTCTTCGTGATAAATGACCTGGAAAGGAAAGGAAAAACCTTTGAAACCATCAGCGTCATCTTGAAACCCTTTTGGGATCATTATTTTGGCTCATTTTAATGATGAACGTAAAAATTTTAAACTTTATTTTGGATCATTAGTTTACTTTTAGAGGGACTTCCGTGTAATCAAGAGGATCAAATAAAGATATTAAACAAGATTCAAATTATGTTCAACTCTTGACCATTGGTTGAGTCAATCAAAACTGGTTGAATAATCAGCCAAATGTATTGCATCAATATCCATTTAAAATGTACCTTCAACTCTAACCATTAAATTTAACTGATAACAGGCTAACATTGAAAAGAAAAAATTTGACTCAATTTTTTAAATTCAATTTTGGGTAAAACAGTGAAATTGGTTTAAATTGTTAAAAGTTGGCTTTCAAATAAAATTGATAAAAATAATCTTTCGATGAAAAAATTATTCTCAATTTAAGGCAAGAATAAAAATGATGAAATTTTCATGAAAATAAACGATATTTCAAGGTATTGCGATTATCTTTAAAGTTGCGAAATGTTACCTTAAAATACTCTGTAAGTATACAACATTGAAACTTGAATCCAAACGAGTTTCTTGAATCTGAAAATCGATCGAACCAGAAATAGATGAACATAATTTAATGATGTTAAAATGAGAAAATTATTAAACGTTCAATTGCTTTAATCATTTTGAGTTGAGATTTTCTAATTTTAATGATTTCTTTGTGTAATGGAATGAAAAATTTTCATTAACAGAATTTGTTTAATCGAAAAAATTGAATTAATTTTTGCCTGAATATTGAGCCGTGATAATTTCGGGTTTAAGTCATTTGGATGGATCAAGATGTTGATGTGATTAAATTGTGTCTTCAGTGTTTTAGATTAATTAACTCAAATAATTGGTGCAACATTTATCAAACTGTCAACTTCATTTTAACCTTAAGTCTTGTTCAATTTTAATATTACATGAGACTTTGCTTTTTTGTTCAATGTTAATGGAATCACAAAAACTGTTGGTTATACTGTTTTCCCTGGTTGTCCACAGATGGCGTCATGTACAGGAACAGTGAAACTCTCTTGCTCACTTGGCTCACTCGAGCCACTCTCACTTGGTTCAATCTGGACAAACCTCGCACAACCAGATTTTTTGATCTCACTCTTGCTGTAATTCTTGAAGTGTTGACTTCTCTTATTTCCTTTTTTTACCTCTAATCAGATCTACTACTTATATTTTTTATTGACTTAACAATTTTTTGTTTTTTAATATTAGTCCACGTATAATATGGCAGTTTTTGGATCATTAAATGTTTCTACTGGATCTCTTACTCCTTATACCGATGCAACGCAGTGTAAAAAAGTTACCAACCATATTAAAAGGCCGATGAATGCTTTTATGGTTTGGTCTCAAATTGAGAGGAGAAAGATTTGTGAACAACAACCGGATATGCACAATGCCGAGATAAGTAAAAGATTGGGTAAAAGGTGGAAGACACTTTCCGATTCTGATCGACAGCCATTTGTTGAAGAAGCTGAAAGGCTTAGGATACTCCATATGCAACAGTTTCCCGATTATAAGTACAGGCCACGAAAAAAGGCTAAAACAAGTCACACACCACAACCAACCCCAGTTAAATCAAGTGGAAGCAACAGTAATTGCAATAGATTTATTTCATCAACAATAACAGCATCACCAAGTGAAAAAATTGGTTTAAACCATTTAGTGACCAAAGGTTCTATTAATTCACAGCCATTGTGTTCAAATCTTACAAAAAAATTAACTAGTGATACATCAGTTACATCATCAACAACAACAAATGCAACAGCAGCAGCAGCAGCAGCAGCAGCTTCACTGGCATCTACCGTTTCAACAGCGGCAGTGGCATCAGTACCAGCAGTCGATTCAACATCTGGTCTGGTATCTACGGCATCAGTACCAGCAGTTGTATCAGTGGCACAATCGACAGCAGCAGCAGCAGCAGCAGCAGCAGCAGCAGCAGCTTCAGTGGCAGAGTTATCAGTAGCATCTAACGGAGTATCCACAACGTCCTTATTAACAGAAGCTTCAACAACTTCAACATCAACAACACCAACTTTAACAACATTAACAACACCGCCATCAACATCGCCATCCTTAACACTGAATAACACAAAAACAACATCCACAATTACAACATCAACAATACCAACATCTACAACACCAACCGATACGAATAATTCATCCTCATCATCATTGTTATCTGTTTCATTATCATCCTTAAGTGTTGGATTAAGTGTCTCAATATCATCCTCTTCTCATTCATCTTCTTCTTGTTCATCGGTATCTTCCCCTGCGGCTTCATCTGTTGATGACTTCTCGGCTCTTGATGATTTGTCCGATGTCCTACAATTGGAATCTAATTGGGCGCAAGAGTTGGGAAGCCTTATCCTAACACCAATCTCTGATTTGGATACTCTTGATACTGCAAGCTCAAGCTCTGGTTCACACTTTGAGTTTCCCGATTACATTGAGGATTTAAATGGAAAAATTTACCTCAAATAAATTAACCAACAAGTAAACAACAACTTTATCTGATTAATATCCAAAATGTTTAAATCAAATGATACGATCCAAAACTTGATTTGCAACAAATATTAATGATATCGAAAGATAAACCTCATTTTCATGAAAAAAATTAAACAAATTACACATTCTATTTTCAATAATGACAGAATTTTTTTCCCATTTTTTTTGATTTAATTTAGTTTATTTTCGTTTTAAAAGAGTGTTACATCAATAAATTTCATGCATATAAAAAAAATGCGATTCATTTTTTAATCGCACGACGACCTTGTTATTAATGTTATTGTCATCATCATCTGTTGATCATTATCATCATCATTCATAAACATCATGAATGTATTTTTTCTGTTATATTTTTACATTGTAAGCGCTGTAAGTGAGGTAAATGGAGAGGGAGAGAAATGGTGAGAGAGATCAAAGAAATGAAAGGAAAGAAACAGAAGGGTTAACATCTTCATTATGGATACAAATTTCAATGAACAGTTAACCATTTGTTACAAAGAAGTTGGAAATTAAAATGTGGCTCAACAACATTTAGCTGCTTTATTAACCCACAATAATTTACCATTGGGATGAGCGAACCGATAATAGATTAACATGAATACAATTCCAAGGGCAAAGGCACTTGCTAATCCAGTATAAATTGTCAATGCAGATAAATGATGAATTGGTGATTCAAGGTGAGTTACCTTAATAAACCATAAACCTGTTAGGATTAAATTCTCGATTACCATAATACAATAATAGGCAGCATATTTATACCGTGTAGGCTCATCTTTGATGTTAAGAAATTCAAATAAATACAGAAGACCGAGTATCATGTTGAAAAGATATTCTGATTGCTCATGGCGACAAAAATGGGTTCCCTGGTGCATCACCCAAATGGTCATGATTCCCCAATGGCCAATTGCAATGGGTAATATCCAATAGGAAAATGAGGATATAAAAAGTCCAATGGACATGGTTCGACAAGTTAATGTACCAAGTCTCCAAAGGAAGGACAAGATTACACCATAAGAGCTCATGTTGCCCTTTTCAGGTATCGATCGACGAAGGGCTCGATGGTATGAGGCCAACGACCAACTGGTCAATACTAAGCAACTTAAAATGGAGGCTAATTGAAGCATAACTAGACATTTCCAATCCATTGTGACCACAATTGAATGTTACCAGAAAACCACATTTTGTCCAGATATTGATCAGGTTGATGATGGTGGATGATGTTCATGTTGATGATGTAATGTTGAAAAGTAACAACAACCATGATAAGTATTATAACCAATATGGAGGGTTGAAGAGAGAGAGAGAGAGAGGAAGGAGGGAAAAAGAAAAGAGAAAAAAAGAGGGAAAATTAGACAAGATTATAATAGAGGCTGTTGCTGTTTCGATTTTTAAACACACAGATGGTGGGGAAAGAAGAATGAGAAAAATAGATTGTAATAATTAAATGTTAACATCATCCTAATAAAGTGATCACCTTTTCAAAGAAAAATCTACATGAAATGATTGGTATGAAGGGTATTGAGGTGAGTCACCTCGGCAACAACAGTCAAGTAGCATTATTTTTCGTTAAACAGCTAAACTTTACAGTTGTATTGTTGAAATGATAGAATGGTATTTTGTTAAATAAAGCTAAACTTTTCTAAACCTAAACAGATTTACCGTTTGTTCAACAGAAAAAAAGAAAGTGGTGAAAAAATCGTCAACTATTGCATAGAGAATCAGCATTTTCCCACTTTTCTACTTCTCTTCAAACAACCGATAGACATCTTCAGGTTTTTTTCAAATTGCAAGTCTCTTGACGTTACTTTCATGGCGCCACAACTTGATGTAATGGAAAAGTTTGTAACCGTCAATACAAGAGGTCGCTCCAGATGAGAACCCAAAAAGAAAGAGTAAAAAGAAAGGTAAACATCTCACTCAAAGTGAGTCTTTATTCTCACTCTTTGATCTCAGTGACATCTATCAACACAGCATGTCAACACTTGAATTTTTAAAGGAAATTAACTTTTCTCTTTACAATACAAAAAGTGAATTTTTTCAAATTCATCATTCAATACGTTTCTCCATATAAATTCAACTAATCAGCAATCGCTTTAAGACGCTTTAATAGAATCACTTAAGAGAATAACTTGAGTTGTCAATAGATGGCAGTCTTTAGTTTCCATAGACATTGAGAATGTAACGCCATCTGATGTACAACTTTTACAACTCATATTGTTTTGTGAAATTCGGAAAAGCTTATTTTGGTCCTAATCTGGAAAACAAGCAATGTTTAAGGTCCAAGTTGAAAGCCTTTGGTTTAACTAATTGTACTTTGAGTCAAAAAAAGGTAAGTCTTAATTCTTACAGTCAATCGAATTACAATTTTTGTCAATCATCAACATGAATTGAATTAAATATATTTGATTATTGATACCCAATTGTGTATTTTGAAATTTCTGTTGCTTAATATTTTCGGTTGTGAAAAGTGATGTCAAGACTAGCTTCAACATGAGCGAGATCAGTATATTGATCCAATTGAATTTGGTAGCGTTTGTAAAAGCATTAAAACTTGATGCTTTAGCATCAAACAATTTAATTAATTTTGAATTGATTTCTTTAAATTAGGAAAAGCATATTGTCCCAAAATTAGTGTAATTAGCTCAAGAAAAGGCTCTCAACTTGGACCTTTTTTGTTTGCAGATTAGACTATACCTGCCGTAAGAAAAGGCTAAAATAAGCTTTCTTTTTAATCTTGTCAAGCTTCAAGTTAAATCCTTTTCAAGCCTTCACAGGACATCAGTCTCGTCAAATTATGAAATGAACCAGTTTTTGATTATTCACCACAAGTACGGGAAAAAAGCTTGTGAACTTTCACATCAAGTTCATCAAATTATAAACAGTTTTAAAAATAAAAATTGATTTGCTTCATTCGATTGGAACAAGATTGTAATTGGAAAAGAACCAGTTAAAGATCGAATCACATTACCTTGATTCGCTTTAAAGGAAAGCTTTACTAAGCATGAATTAACCGAAAAAGCCAAAGAAAATAGCATTTTCTCGAACTTTCGGAGCCAAGTCGCCAAGGAACAGATGTGCTTGAACATTAAATTGAGTGAGAAACTAGAAAAACCTAGAAAAGTCACTCAAAAGTAAAGATGATTTATTCAAGTAATAAAGTCATTAGTAACCCAAAATCACCAAGAAACTGCGATTTCTTTAAACATTCATGACAAGTCAGTAGCAGTGAAAATTTTTCAAACAAAGCTTCTTATTTCGACACTTGTTCTCACTGTTTCGATAATTGAAAGTGAACAGTTTCAATCAAATATGAAAACTATTTTTTTCAAAATTATTTCAGAACAGAAAGCATTTGAATTGCATTATTTAACGATAAATCTGTATTCACTGAGAAGATTAATTTGATTCCAAAGAAATTTGAATATCTTTACAAAAATGTGTAAAATTTTGATGGCAATACACAATCAAATGGAAACCAATGGAAGTTTTGAGAAACATTTATTTCCCTTGAAACTGACCATTTCTCAAGATTGAATCAAAATTGTTTGAACTGTTTACCAAAGATAACAAAAAAATGCACATTTGCCAGTTTTTCAATCTTCAGCAATTTTGCTTGAATCAAATAAGAATTGAATGTTGATTTGAAATGAGATTTATTCATAAAAATTGTGCAAAAAAATGAATCGATAGTTTGTTGATGTTCATTTTGTAAAGAAGCGTTTTGAAGCGTTACTTTCTTGCCATGAATAAACCCACAAACCTAACCAGAATACTAATGAATCCAATTATTACTTATCATGTCCGGCAAGATTGAACGGTTCAAGACTTGGAGGACGCAAGTTACATGAACATTTTTGCGATTCAATGACTTCTCGACGAGGACAAACATTCATTTTGTTGAATGAAATTTTCCCAAAAAAATACTTCACTGAGAAATTAATTAATCGTCAAACCAGAAATGGAGGAAACCAAAATTATTTCTGGTTTACTCTAAAGATTGGAAAATTGAAAATCAATGAAAAATTTAAATTTAATGCTGAGTTAAATTCATTAATTTTCTCGTTTTCCTGGCAATTTCATCCGATGGGAAAGTATCGATAATCAATCTATTTGCCAACATTAAACTGACAAAATATTATTTACCAAAGATTCTGTTTTGTTATATTTGTGTTAATATCAAACAATTTTTCACCATTTTTCTGTTAATGTTTTACTTTGCTATTTATATTATTGCAACAGTTTACTGTTTATCAAGTTTTATTAAAAAAAAAGATCGACTTTTTGTTTTCCTCAATGGAACACACATTTTTGATCGATACTATTGTACTATTATTTCAGGTAATTATCATTATCCAAGTCAATTATTGATAAACGATGTAATTTTTACAAATATCAATATCGCTATTGTAACATTGGATAAGGCTTTAAACATTTGGTATATTATATGTATAATGTATATAATAAGTGAATGAAAAACAATTGATAAGCAATGAAATGGAAAGGAAAAATTTATCATGGAAATGGCAATTTTGTTTGGTAAACAAACATAATTTGTTTCGTTTGTTGTTCAACCAATTGATCAATTGTTGGATTGAACAAGATGAAGATTGGAAAGAAACTATTTTTGTAAATTGAATGGTAATCATTTTCAATCAGTGAAAAGTTAGCATTGTCGTCCTAATAGCGATTTTGATTGATTAACTTATTATAGTAATCATGATGAAGCAAACTGGACCCAAACAAATTGGTTGAATAAATTGAACTCTCCAATGAGTATCCAAAGGGACTCATTAACCTTTGGTCAACTGGAACCTTCATTATGCTGGAAACCAGTGCAATTATTTTCATTATCGCCATTTCCAGAGTCACCACAAGAAACAACACCTGAATCATCATCTTTTCTCATTAGTATTTTTCCTCTTCTGACTTTAACCTTAATGATCTTTCAATTTCTCAACAATTTATTTTCCTTGGATGGAAACATTTTCCAATTAGCAAAGACTCAACGCGGCAACAGGGTTTCACTGTCAACTGATCAGTGTGATTTTGGATTATGATCCTTATCTAATGGAGTAAGTTGATATGGAAATGGGTTAACAGCTCGAGAAAGTGGTTCAAAAGGTTAGACTTTTCATTTTTGCGATTGTTTCCATTTCTATGAAGCTTTTAAAGGTTTCACATTACATTGACAATTTAGCTGATGATTTTACGCCATTTAATGTTGCTTAATGTTGCAAAAGCCTAACCAGTTACATAAAGTATAAGCTTTAGTTTTGGCTAATGTTTGTTAATGCTGGCTAATGTTATTGTTCATTTAAAGCTATAATGAGTGATCAGCCATGTTTGACCAGAAAAAAATGAACAAAATTGAAACTAATCATTTTTTTTCCTTCTAATAAAGCGTTTCCTCGTAAAGCTATTGTTGACAATTTTTGCTTGAAATCATACACCTCCAAGCAACTCAACTTGTACAGATTTTTACTGAAAGCTTCAATTTGACCCTTATAAACATGAGATCATTTTTTTCTCTCTATCGTCAAGGTGAAACAATTTGCAGTCGATATTGTGAATTATGTATATAATTACAACGGTTAATTGTAACATAAAATTGCTTGCTGGCAATAAATGATCTCACGATAATGATAGGTTGAAGCTAGTAAAAAATTGTACCAGTAAAACAATATAATTGGAAAACACAAAATGTATTCCCATTACGTTTGATTGTTTAACTGTTCGTTGACCATTTCTTTTGAAGGTTAAATGTTAATAAATGTACTATGAGCGAAAAAGCAACAGAAATTGTCAATGTAACTCTCCTCCACCTTCACCTCGTCCTCCTCCTGTTTTGCGCTCAGCAGAGACTCTCATTTGTCTTGATATTTCAGTTGATTAAAAATGGTTTTTCTTGGTTGATTAAAATGTTATCTACTGCCTTAAGGGGTCCATTGGTAGGTAAGTAACTCTATGTAACTCTAATTATGTTGGGAAAAAAGAAAAATAAATTAATGTTGAATACAGAAAAAAAAAGAGGTTGATGATTGATGAATTGCAATTTTCTGGCTCTCAGATTATCTTTAATCTGAAAATCATTCCTTCCATTGTTTAACCGTAATGATGATTACAGAAAAAAAACAACAACTCATAATGCGATCAAAATGATTACCTTTTACTTTGTCCTTTTGGGTTCATTTTCAATGTTTTTCTTTGTCACCCTTTTCGCCATCATAATCATCGTTCCAGATTAAACTGTTTAAGTTGATATTAATTTGCTGCTGAGAAAGGATTTTTTACCTTAGACTTGTTATGATATCCATTGTTGGCAAGAGTCTATGAGTCTAGGCAAAAAAAGGGGATAAGTTTGATATGTGAAACATTTTTAATCTGTACCTTTTGTTTTAACCAGAGTAAAGTAAAAGAGACAGCAATTTGGAAGGTAAAGACGAAAGTTTTGCCTTTTCCCACTGGAGGGAGTTAATTGAAATTTGCCAAGAAATACCATGATTGGTATAACCTTGGTTAAACAAATTTTTAACCAGCAAAATTAGGTATGGGTTGATATTTTCATAACTCATTTTTTTTAAATGCTATTTGCATCTATTTTCTAATGACTGTTGGTAAAAGAGCTTGTCTTTGGATCAATAATTTACTAATGGATCTAAAAAATTTCGAACGTGTCCGAAATGACTTGAGATTTAGAGGTTGTAAAGGAGCAACTGGTACTCAAGCGTCATTTCTTCAACTGTTTAACAATGATGAAGAGAATGTAAAAAACTTGATGAACTATTCACTAGGTATTCTGGATTTGACCAAAGTCAAATTGTTTGTGGTCAAACGTATTCTCGTAAGGTTGATGTTGAAGTCTTGGGTAACTCAACTAGTCTAGGTTAAACAATCCATAAGATTTGTGCAGATTTGAGATTGCTGGCTCACATGAAGGAAATTGAAGAATTGTTTGAAGAAACACAGATTGAATCTAGTGCAATGCCTTATGAACATAAATTGTTTAACTAATTACTTAATCAGGTCAAGTTTCCTATTGTCTCTTTAAACGAAAAATAAATTTAATTTAAATAATATCTTGAACGGAGATTTACTTGATGAGCCTACTTTACTCTTTGGTTTAACCCTTGGATCATACATCTTATTGTCATGTATTTTCATGTTTAGATAAGCAACCTGGATAAAGCTTGTGTCTTCAATCTTTAAACGACCTGATGAGCTTTCTTTAATCCTCCCTCTTGCTTTCTCCTTGTTTCGATCCCCAATATTCAACCAATGAGTGGAATGGAAAATTCACCGAATCCTGTTTAACACATTGTTTTCTTTTACAGTTTATCTCTTTTAATCTTGCATTTGTTTTCCATGTTATTGCATCAGCATTTAGCGTATCAAATTCAACTCTTGAGAAACTGGTGCTCAGATAAGACTTTTGTTCAAATCATGATGATCATGCTGATGATTATGATCTTGTTGATGATGGTGATGATGAAAATTGGAGTTGAACAATAATAAGAAAACCATTAAAATATCATTAACAGAAGGTTTCATAAAGAAAACAAGATTTCTCGTTTGCCTTTTGATGAAACGCTTTTTGTTTATCAAAGAAGTTTTCCATTTCTACCAAAATTGAACCAAGATTTTCACATGAATTCACAAAAATTTCGCTTATTCATCGACTTTAATTATTTGGATTAATTGAAAACCAATGTTGATTAAATGCACTAATTATAAAGAAAACGTTAATTGATTGAAGAATTAATTTGATTCAATCAACTGTGTTGACAAATTTTCCCTCCAATTTTATCAATTGTTACTAGCTGTTACCAACAGATGGAGTAACATTCAATACATTTACAGTTGTTGAAAAGCTGTTGAAACAATGTGATGATTCAACTTCATTCTTATGTAATTCATTTTGATACAAATGTTAATTAATTCAATAAGTTTTTATAAAAATAGTTCTGATTTAAAAGTGTCATCAACAGAGTAGTTGTTTCCTTGTTTCCACTTGTAATTATACAAGATAGAGATTTCAACGAAGAGGGAAAATGGTGAGTACTTTCAACAATATCGATAATGTTTTTTTTATCCTGAGTTGTTTGTTTACCAATGTTGTTCAATTTTTTCATTTTAATTTGTTTTTTATATATTTTTAGACTCATCTTAATGGAGAGTGCTTTATCTAAGATGGAACATTAAAATCTTTCACATGATTGCGCTGGACAACTCAAAATGAGAAGACCCATTATCAAAGTCATCGTCATTGCCAATATTCAACCAAAGATCAAACAAGATAATCAAATGTTAACATAATAGCAATTTAAATCGCAATAGTTGCCCATTATTTATGTTGAGAAGAGGGCAATTTAGTCGTTGAATGGAAAAGTTGATTCATGAATGGTAAAAGGAAAGCTGAAAGTTACCCTGTTGTTTGTGCACAAACAAATGTAATAAATTGCTGCCATAATTCAGTTGATGTTGTTCAATCAAAATTGGTACAATTTTATAAATCATGATGGTTTAAAAATAGTTTTGGTCACAAGAAAGTGCAGGCAATGAAAAATTTATCAAATTTAATGAAAAAACATCAGTGGAAAAGGTAAAAAGAAAATTATGGCTGCAATTGGTGATGGAAAAAAGAGGAAAATAAGCAATAAAACTACAAGAAAAAGAGTTAACTTTTTTAGTTTAGTTTTCATTTTGTTTGGTCTTCACTTTGGTCTTTCAAAATAACAATGTTTGGTTTAAAGATGATGACGATAAGGTTGAGAAAGACAATGAATAAAGAGATATATACATTTGGATGAGGATCAAGACAAAAAGGACGATAAAAGATATAAAAATGTTGTAAAAATTGGCAAGGACAAAGGCGATCTTAAAGGTTCAACTCCCTGGTAGCAACTTTAACTGGATAAAATAGCTTTTCCAATAATATTCTCAATATCACCTTCATCATCTTCTTATCATCATAATCAGTTCTCTTTTGAACATACTTGAACATTTCATCATTTTGTTCATCTTTTCATCTTCTCCTTTATCGTCTTCTTCTCTTTTAGTGTTTTGTGATGGAAAATCTTTCAACTCTTTTGTGTAAACTTGAAACATTTTTTTCTCGCGATTTTTTTCTTTCTCTACTCTTCTCTACTCTTCTCTTTTTTTCATCTACTTCATTCTCTCTTTTGAGAAACTGAATTTCCGTTGAAATTGATGAGAGAAACATAATCATTATCAAAGTTACAATGGAAAAAAATGATGATAACGAAGAGATTAAGAGCAGAAAAGGAATCATTTTTGAGCAAGATGAAGATGATGGCGAAGAAAAGGTCAGCGTAAATATTGTTTTCTTTCTTTTCTTCATTTCGGTGTTTGTTAATTCTCATTTTTTCTTCGTTTTCTTTCTTTCTTTTCACTATCCAGGACAAAGGATTTGTTTTGTGACATGACAAATTCATACCAATTTAAAGGATATTTAACTTGAGAATAAGAGTTTCCCAGGAAAAGCAAATCCCAACCAACTTGGTCGCCAAGCAAGTCAATGATATATTATTATATACATTACATGATTGTTTATCATCATCAACATTGTCCTACTCTTCATCATCATTATTATAATTTGGGTAAACATCTTATCATCTCTTTCAAGTGTATTGTCTATCCTCATTGGTCTTCATCGGTCGTCTTCTCGTTTCTTTATCATTCTCTTGTCTCATTGACTCTGGCCATTCAACTTTATTTTGCTGTTGTTTCATTTTCATCAAGATAAATAATAATCAAACAAATTGATGTTACCTTTACAAAAAAAGATGAAACCCCAAAACAATGGCAGACATTGAAAACTCATCTCAACTTTATTTAGTGACCATTAGCAAGTGACCAATTGATTTTAGGAAATGAATTTCCATCGTTAAATCATTTTGATCTTGCTGCTCAAAGAAACTTGACCCCGCCATTTATCATTAATAATAATGATGACCATCATGATCATCAGTTATCATGAGAGACAATCACAATTGTTGTGTTAATAATATTTCTCTATTACCATCAATTGAGATACATTTGATTGCATAGTATTTTGTCATACATTCATGTTTTTTTTTGTTTCACTTTCACAGAAATATTAACTCATCACATCACAGGACAAATGGACAAGATAGAAATCACAAGAGATGACTAAAAATCGTTGAAAGGAAACACTGCCAACCAAGAGATTTTCCATTAACAATCAACTAAATTTGGATGTTAATTTAGCACCAGTCAACCAGAAACTTATGGACATCTCAATACAAAATTTGCGAACCAAAATCGAACGAAATCTTCATCTACAAATGCCTTTTGCCAATAACAAGTTGAGCTAAAGCTGTGTGTGCAAATCGTTAATCTAGGCAGTTCTTGTGAGTTAATTAGAATCAAATTTTTCTTCCCTTGAGTTGAATTATTTGTAATAATTAATTTTAATGGCAACAGAAGCAGTTATAACTAGACTTTCTAGGATGATTTTGACATTTTTTGTTAATTTAATGCAAAACAAAACGTAAATAGCTCTTACCTATTGTCCTTTGGAGGGATAAATTTGTTGTTGTAGATGCTATTATATAAGTTTGAAGTATAACTATTGGCGTTGATTGGGAGAAACTTTTAATTAATGACAATAAAGCTGTATCCCGGTCTTCATTAATAGTTAGTAGATAGTAATTTACATACTCAATGGATTCATTATTTTCCTGTGCGAACAAATAGAAGAAGAAAATTTGATTAGCATTTTTTTTTCTAGCCGTTTCATTGAATTGTTCAAGTGATAATCGACACAATCGGAGCAATTTAAATTGGACAATTGGTTAAAAGACAGTAAAACTTAAACGAAATCATTTGTTTCAATTGTCTCAACTAATAACTCTAACAATTGAAATGTTCAAATTGAAGTTATCAATTGTTTCCAGACAAATTCCAGAATTTAACTGAAAATGGTGAAAAAAGTGAAAAGCAATTGGAATGAAAGGGAATTGGAAAAGGAAACAAAAACTAAATACTTTGAGTTGATTATTTCAATTACAAACGTTAATTGAAAGATTTACCTCAATTACCAGTCTTATAATATATTGACAATTAACAAGTAAACAGCAAAAGGTTAGTAACATTGACCCATCGCACAGTTTTTTGTTTTACTGTTGCAACTAATTACTTTTACAGGTATGTTAATTAAATTAATTCAAGTGGACACTCAAATAAATTACAGTTGTAAATTGTTAAACTTGCAACTTGATTACCCTGAACCCAGCAACCCCAAATTGTTGATTATTTACTCTTGTCTAATTTGTTGCTTTTCTTTACAGTTTACAATTTGGTCGACTTTACAATTGTTGAATACAATGGAGAGATGAAAGTTAAATTGAAAAGATAATCAAAGATGATTGGAAAGAAAAGCTGCTGATGGAGAATCAATCATGAAAATTGTTGGAAACAGGAATAAGAAGGTGAAAAAGAAAAAGAAGAAGAAAGATGAAAGAGTAAAAATTTGTAATCATTTACTCTGGAAATGGAATGAGAAAAGATTCATTATTCTTTTTTCGACTCCCTGCCGAGGTTCAACTGAAGGCTGAGCGTTTTCATCAGTTTCCCTGGTTTAACCCTTGATTTCTTTCTCATTCACTTTCAACTTTTACAGAATAACAGAAAATGATTGAATCTTGAAATGGGTAAAACAAGTTGATGAAGGTAAAGGTTAAGGAAAAGGAGGCAAAAAAGGTTGATCAACATTTTCATCATTTCAATTGAGCCAAAATTTACTAAGAGAAAAGAGCTTTTCAGAGTTAAGTAAGTTGTTTTGATTGTGATTTTGGAATCAACTTGGAACATTTGAGAAAGGAATTTATTTCGAAAGCTTTTCAAAGGTTGAATTGGGCGGATTGGGAAAGAAAATAATGAATCCTCAGAATGTTGATGATGCGTATTGATTGGAGTCTGTTTTTTTTCTCTCTGCTTTTCTTCATTTTTGTTTTCTTCTTATTTATTCTTATTCTTTCTCTCATCAGACAGTCCCAGGGATTCCTTTGGATATGGAACACCAATGAGAATTATATTGAGAGGTACAAAAGGGAAGAACCATGAAAAGAAATTGAAGGTTAAAGGTAAAAAGTAAGTTGGAAAAAAGCATCGATTTTGGGAGGGCAAAGTGAGGTTATAAAAACTCTTTTTATTCCGTTTTCCATTCCATTCCTTTTCAGTCAACTTTATCTATTTCATTCACTTTTCTTTATCCAAACTTCCTTTTCATCATCCTTCTTTATCATCATCTTCGTCCTTTTCTCTTCTCATTCCAATTTCTTTTTCAGTCTTTTCATTTTCTACTCGCTTTCACAGTCGATTTATGATACTTTTTTGTTTCTCTTTACAATATCATTCCATTTCACTTCTTTCACAAAATCCAAGTCTATTGATGATCGTTTGATTAAAGTGACCTCTCGATTCATTACATTAACTGCTTTAATTGTTCAACTTTTCATCTCTTTATTTTCAAGCTCGACTTTTTTTTTCTACCTTGCGATTGACTTTGCGCTTCTTAAAGCAATTTTTGATTATTCAAATTCACTAGCAATTTTAGTTTGTTTGCTCGCTCAAGATTGATTGGTTGATTAGCTGAAATTATCTTGCATTTGAAACACTTTATTTCACTGCATCTGTATTAAACCATTAAACCTTTACTCTTTACCCTCTTTTTATTGGGATAAATGGTTTCTTAATCATGCTCATCTCTTTTTATCTTCATCATTTCAATTCTGTCTTTTCTTTGTTTTTTGCTCTACTTAATCCTTAATTGAAGGTTCATTATTTAACCTGATTCTCCTCATTTATTTCATTTCATTATCATTAACTTTCCCTTTTACTTTTCCTTTACCAGTTATTATTGGCAGCAAAAAAAAACAAGAGATGAAACAATTGAACGGCGAGTGAAAGCAGCTCAGTTCACAGCTGTAAGATAATGTTGAAGCAACCTGCGTTTCTGTATAATAGGCAACCTTTTCTTATTGATGATAATCTAGGGTGAAATGAATCAAGGACAATTGGAACAACCATTAATCGTTACTCTCAAACGAGTAATGATAAACTTGATCCATTATTGCCAGATTGATGGAATATCGTTCAAGTTGTACAATTCAATATTTCAATTGCTTCATTGACAATCTTCTCTTCATTTGATCGATAAAATCAGATTGCGATATGAAAATCGCGATTCTTGCCACTGTAGAAGCAACGGAGTTTTCGCAAAAATCGAGTCGCCGACGACTAGGAACAAAATATGAACACTTTCAGACTTTCATTTAGTCAAATTTTTTAATCCAACAATGTCTTGACGCAAAACAATATGAAATCTGGTTAAGATATCTAACGCGAGAACTTAGGTTGACTTATCGCTCAAATCCGGGCGAAAATGTCAAATTTTCGAACTTTTCGTTTTGGTTTGATTTAGCGAAAATAACGATGACAAGATTTCAGCATTCAGAAGATTTTTTACATTCAGAGGATCACGGAACTCTGTTGTATGGCTATTTTATTAGGGAACTTCACTTGCCTGAACACGCAAAGTCAAACCTCTAATCAGCTTTTAACTAGAACGATAGTCAACTGCTTTTCAACTGTACAATGGACTGTTCGGTAAATTCGTCTTCGAAATTATCTTGCATTGCTTGACTATCCGCAAGATTTCAAGTTGCTGCATCTGAATTTCCTTCACAAGATGAACCTTTAAAGGAACCAATTAAATTTGAACATTGAACATGAAACTCTCAGCGCATCAACCTACCATTTGACAAACTGTAATTCATTATCTATCCAAATGGAAAAAGAAATTTTCGAGTTGAACTGAGACAAAAGTTAACCAATTAACTAAGGTAAACAGAATGTGATTCTCTATCTCCAATCTCCTGATTTATTAACATGTTGATGCAAAATGAATGCATGATTGAAATTGTTCTCGTTGAAAAAGGAAAGCCCAACAGATCAATAACGAAAACTGTTACCATTAACAGTTCAACTAATACCCTCACAAGCAGTTTCATCATTATCGTGATTACATTTTCAACTTTTCACAGAAACAGAGGACAAGTTTTCCTCTTCATTTTCTTCTACTTACGAGTGTTGCGTTGACAGAAAAGGCCAAGAAAAATGTACAACTATATTAAACATGATGATGAATGATGGTTCCAATAATGGTCAATCCATCCATCAAAAAAGGACAAAAAAACAAGTCGAAAAAAAAAGAAAGTAAAACAAACTTTTTTCCCATCTAATCAAATGATTATGCATACAACTTACAACATGTAAAAAAGATGGCAAAGTTAGGTGACGAGCAAGAGTAGAAAAAGTCAAAGCAACTATCTTTACTGGTTCACTTTTTGATGAATTACTTAATCGCCATGAACCCAGGCGAAGATTAAACAATTTTTTTTTTCATCGACTTGGAGTCAACCAAACTGAATCAGTTGCTCATTTTTCCATAGCAACATTTTCCTTCTAATCTTACTTGCTTTTTCAGGATAATCATAGTCACAGACCTCGGCCAGTTGAGCTTCTTATCAATATACTTATTATTACCACTATTATGATTCCCTGCATCAGTCAACTGGACATCACTCTTGATCAATGTAAAAGCTTTCATTATGAGTGCAATTATTTTTTATTATCATTCCAAGAATTGTAATAATATTGTAACATCTAAATGAAGGCAATGATACTTTTTGAGTTAAACCATTTTCTTGGTCTTCTTTACCTTCGGTGAAACAAAAGCCAATAAATGGCATAATTGTAACCAAGTTTTCCATTACAGGCAATGATAACTATCCATTGATTGACAGCTAATGAATGTTTATTGATTAATCAGTGAATAATGACTGGATAACAAGGTATCCATTGTTGATTGAATGAATAATTTAATAACAATGACATTAACAGAACATTTGACTGAAAGTCTTTTTTCCTCATCTTCTGTTTTCTTTAACCTTCTTTTCCGATTTTACTATTTGATTTTGATTTCTTTTGTAATTCAATTGATTAAGTCTCTATTTTCACGGCTTTTCAAATGATCGCAACTTTTTGCTCCTTTCTTCTAGTTTCCTTCTCTGTATACAGAACTTTCTTTTCATGATTATTACTCTTTGTTGGTTTTTGTCTTCAGACTCTTTTCCTGCCTTGTAACTAATCAATGAAAAAATAAAGTATTGGTTGAGATGAAAAGAATTGCTCAAAACGTTGAAACTTAGCCAGTTCATCATGATCAACTTGATGATGAACAAAAGTGTGAGTTGATAAAAAAATAAGTTGCTATCGATTATTGGTGAAGCTAAATTGCAAATAAGTTATTCACATGGAAAAATGAATTTTCTGAGTAAACTTGATTAACCTTTTATCGATTTTCAACTTTGCCTAGATTTTGCAGATAAAAGGAAATTGAAAGTTGTAAGATTTGCAAAATTGAAATTTAATTTCGAGTTGAGAAAAGAATGGAAAATTGACGAAAAATTAAATTTCAACAAACTCATTGAACGGCAAGACTCGAGACTTAACTTGCCTCTGAAAGAAAAGCTTTCTTCGATTCACCAAAATTCGAGGCTTGACTCGATTCGAAGCTAAAATTAGATGAAGTTTTGATAAGTCGACTAATTTATAAGAAAAATAACCTCCAGGGAATTTCCATGGTAATTCAAGAGGTTCATTAAGGAGAGAAATAATTACAAATTTCTCGGAATTTCGCCGAAACTTGACGTTTTATTGTGATAAATTGTAGCAAAAATGGTTGGGCGAAACGAGAAAATGGCAAATAAAGAGACAATTTCATGAGAAAATTTCTTGTTGGTTCAATTTTCGCATTTGGCGACAAATAAATTCTTGGATTTTTTTCCCCATTTTTCTGTATTCTTATATCGATTGAACTCTTTACTGATTGCAGTCAACACAATGGGAACGTTTGCCTTAGAAATTGAAAGACAAAATGTTTACTTTTTCCTTTTTTTTCTGGATTACCAATTAAATGTCAATATTGGGTGAAAAGGAAAGAAATGAATTGAACTGAAATGGAATTTTGATCTTTCAATATCATGAGAATTAAATTGTCTCAATTGTCCATGAGTTTCAAATTGCAGGGAATAAAAATTGAGTTAAACTTACTTTGACAGGTTTAGAGTTGATTGTTGTTGAATTGTGTGTCAAATTAGCTGAATGCTGAAGAATACTCAGGTAAAAATCTTCTTTACACTTTTTACTTTCCTCTTTACGTTTCAAAGAATAACATTTATAAGTAAAAAATAATAGATCAAAGTATCTGTAAGAGAGAGAGAGAGAGGATAAATCAGTTGGAATATGAGTTTGAACAAATGATGATAAATGTAAACATTTGAGGTTATCCTCATCTTTTTCTGTTTCACTGATTAAATTTAGCACAATTTTACCATTAAAAGAGACAGTAAATATGATCATGTTAATGATTGAAATGGTTAAATGATGGAAAGGGAAAACAGAGGAATGAGCTGAGAATAGAAAAAAAAACATTTTTGTTTTACTTTTTCGATTCAAGGCACTTGATGGAATCACAACTTGTCGAATCGCAAGTTTCACGATTACCCTTGAAAAATCTGGTTGATCAACTTTACACTCATTCATCATTTTGTGCATCAGTCTCTTAACAAGTTTCAAGTTGCAACAAAATGATTCAATGAAATGATCTTTACAACTTTATAACAACTTTACCGACTTTAAACTTCACTTTACCCAATATTCAATCAAATTCAATTTCAACTTTATCCACTTTTCGCATTATTATTTGCAACAAGAAATAAACTCAACTCATGAGAAGAGTTGATTAATTGAAGATTTTCAAAGTTATATGATGCTATTGATTTGAACAGTTTCTACTTTTCTTGGTTCATTGGAAAGTGGTCAAGTTAAAAGTGAATTTTTTTTTATCATTATTCGAATCTTTTGGTTTTCTCGACAATTCAAGTTTCATCAACTTTCTTAATTTATTCATTTAATGTAGCTAATAAGATAACAGGTTAACACTTGAAGTTTTTAAACTCAATTTGAACGTCTAGTGTTTCATCTTGAAAGTTTGCTTTTGTTTGTTTCGTGTTTTTCATCTTTACATTGGTGATGAAGTTGCTCGACAAAACTTGTCAAATTGAATTATCGCCAATTCTCTGAGGTACAATCGGTGTAATACTTTTGTTTCTCTGATTTTTACTCTTTTCTTCTTTTCGCTCTTCACCATTCACATGGAAACTCATCATTAACCTTCATCATTTATATTATTCCAAATGTGCAAGACAATCTCACTCTGGGATTCTATTCGTTTAGGTTCGTTAAACTTAACACCAACACACATGGAACTCACTTTTTCTTGCAAAAGCTAAAACAATTGCAACCAAATCTTCAACTAACCAAAGAACGCCAAACGCGAAAATGAAAACCAATTTTACAAGTTAACATTTATTAACCAACTTAATCGTCTAACAAGCTGCACGAGTGGCTCGACAAGCATTTTCAGTTTTAATAAACAATTTTCAGGTCGTAAAGGGGATGACTTTTGATGGGCTGCAAAAGCAGGGGAAAATGTCTCCATTAGAATAACATTGAAACGATTATTTTCTTGCTTCATTAAACTTGCTATTCCAATGCTATAATTTACCTTATCTGTTGGCGTAAAACTTTTTTATCCTTATTTTTTCACTCCAATTTTCCTTTTCATTCTCTGTCCAATTCTTGACACAAGAAAACAAGTCAACTAAACTTTACCGTTTAACAAATAAAATGGATAAGGTTGGGTTACATATGACTTGGCTATAATACACTTTAATTGCCAAGATCATTACTTGCAATAGATAATGTCTTTTGTTACCTTAAGAGGCCAACTCTTTCAAGGAGGGAATCAAACGGAAGAAGGATGAGTTGAGGGAAAAGCAGAATAGAAGGAATCGAAAAAAATAATGACCAACTCGATGTTGAGCTTCTTTTATCCTCATCCTGATCATTTCGACCATCTTATCCATCAACATTGGAATCCAGTGGAAATGAAAAGTTTAACTTTTTAATGAAACAAATATTTAACTATTTCGTTTGTTCTTAAAGTGAGTCTTTGGTTGCTTTTGTAGCATTTGCATTACCATGAAATTGGATTTGCTTCAAAGGAAAATTTTTGCTCGATAACTTTTTCTTTCATCGCTTTACTTTTTTTTTCATAATCTCATTGAATAATAATGATCATGTTAATCATCGAAACAGCAGGATATATTCTGGATAGAAGCTGAAAAAAATGAATAATCATCAGTCTAACCATTATTTGTTCTGTTAACAACTTTTTTCTTTTCTGTTCATTTTTTGTTCATTTTTTTTTCTTCCCTCTCCAGCTCTTCATTATCAAAGTGTTATTACAATCAACAGAAAAACTGTAAAAAATGAATTGCTATTAACAAGTTGTTATCATTATCATAATGAGAAACCCAGGGCTTTGTTATGATGAATAGTTTATTAGCGAATAATGATAATTGAATAATCAGGTTCAACACTTGAAATTAGATTCGCACCATTCCAAGATTAGAGAATAATCTAAAAGCTTGCAATTCGAAGCCCAACATTTGATCATTCAAAGTGGAATTCGTTGGTAAAACAAGTTTATCAATATTTTACTACTGGGAGTTGACACTCCCTGAGCTTGTTATGGAATGCTCGATAAACCGTTTCAGATTGAAACAAGCTTCAACAATTTGTCGACATGATTGACGGATAAAAATGTACAAAATGTAAATGTTCGTGAAAATGGAAAATGAAATTTTCGAAATGCTCGAAACTCCATCAAAGCGTTTTCCCCATTGAACACAGAACTTTATATTCTCTGAGCATTATGCAAGTTTACGATGAAATTGTAATGAATTTTAATGAACTTTTCATGAAATTTTGTTGAAATTTCGATAAATTTCATTCTTATTCTTTTTATCCTGAAATTCTGAAAAAATAGAAACAATTGTTTAATGATTTACAGAGTGATCCGGATAAAGAGAAAAGCAAAAAATAATAGAAATTTTTTTTTACCATATTCTTATTGTTCCATGATGATGTTGATGATAATCATGATTATGATGCTGATTCTCCATTTATTTGATATTCATTGAGTATACCATGAACTTTTTTTCTTCTTCCTTTTACTTCCTTCTCAATATATATTTTTTTCTGCTTCTTTGCCTTCTTATTCACTCTCTTACTCTGAATACTTATCAGAATTTTGTATCGTTCATCTTTTCCTCTTTTCTCGTTTCCCTGTTTCTCCATGAAATACTTTGACAGAGACAAAATCGAGTGTAAGAGAAGAGGAATATTAAAGCCACATAAATTCATAGTTTTATCTTTTGTATTAAACTGCAAGATTCACTGTTCTGTTCAAGAATCATTATCATTCTTTTATCTCACAAATTTCATTTCAATCACATTTTTTGTCTTCCCTTCCACGTCTTTCCCGTTTTCGTCAACATTGACATTAACATGGAGAAGAGAGAAAAAAAAGAGATTCTTAAGAGTTTTGATTTTCTTTCATGCTGATAATACAAATGATGATGGGTAACAAGAACAATATCATGAGGCTCATGTTTGTGAGTGTCAATGTGCTCCTGACATTATCATGTCAATGAATGAAAGTCGAACAAAAATCGACAAGAAAAAGACTGAATGATGATTTTCGGTAATCGTCAACATTGAATATTTTCTTTTAATCTTTTCTTCTTTTTGTTTATAAAATGAAAGACATCATCATGAAACAGTGAATCCATCAAATTTAATGGAATCAATGAGTTTTGAATGAAAACTGCGAAAAGAGCATGAAAAAATTTCTCTTCATTTTTATCTCTCTTCACGATTCTTTACTTAATGTACTGAAAAGTCAATAACTTGAGCATTTTACAGCTTTTCTGAAGCTTTAATGTTCAAGTCAAAATATTATTCTAAAAATTCGATTATCTCATGGAAAAGAAAATCAACAGAAAATTCTTAAACAATTCAAATGATGATGACAGTAAAGCTCAGAGTTGATTGATTAATAGTAATTGAAGACTGATTATTCAGGCGAAATTTAATGAACTCATAAAAGTCAAAATTTTTGTTCGATTAGAAAATTTGCAAAAGAATATTCTAAGAACATTTTTTTTCGAAATTCGCCATTTCACTATTTTTCAGAATTCTTTTGCCTCCACCCTGAAGCTCTAAACATTGATTTCTCATTTTTCCATCAATTGACTTTTCTTTTGTTTTTCCAGCCTTACTGAATTGGAAAAGTACTTTTCATGATGAATCAGACTTTCATTTCATTTAACAAAATGAAAACATTTCCAAACAATTTTCACATGAATAACATATCATGAAATCGAAGGAAAAGAATGTTCTCTTTTTTTCTTTCTTTCAATCACATTATTCAACCTGATAACTTCATTGGAATGAATAGCAACTCCAATAACAGAATTTTGAGTAAAAAAAGAAAAAAGAATTATTTTCATCTGAAAGAAAAGAAAATAATTTTGAAAATTGAACAAAAGTAAACAATTGACGGCAATTAATTATTGAATGTAAATTTACTGCAAACTAGTCAAACAAAGTAGTTATTCAAATAGATACTATTAATTAATCATGAAGAGTTTGAATAGAAAACTGAAAATTCATCATTATTATCATGAACAAACAACAATATTTCCAGCTAAATGAGCTTAAACTTTCAACTGAAAATATGGAGAGAAAGCGAAGCAAAAATTACTTGAGAAGAAACAAAAATTTTCACCAAACATTCGAATATTCATCATATTCGTTTGAATAATTTTTCACTCCCAGTTATCTTTTAGTTTAACAGCAAATAACACATCTGGTTGAGTAAATGTTGATTTAACAAAGTTAAACAATGAACAATATTGTTATCACTTGGAATGAATTTTCATTAGTTAATTAATCAAAACTTTTCTCTTTTTTTTTCTAAATTCTAATTGTATTTACATTGGACAGTGAAACAATTTGGGCAACATTTATCATCAAAGTTGGCCCATTAATTAGCGTCTGGTTAACATCTATTAACTAAGACATTAACAACAGTTAAATATAAATTCGCGCTCGAAAAAGCTTCATTTGGATTAATGAGGAGAAAAGATTTTTTTTTCCCCAGTTTTTGACTTTTCTTTGCTAATCAACTGAACATCATGTTTACAGCTTTTAATCAAATTTGAACATTTGTTTCATTAAAGGCTTTTCTCGAAAGTCCAACTCGAGTCCAAAAGGTTGCCAATTGTGCTTCTGGATGGATTGGATAAGCCGATTATAAGATTTCACGAATTGTTCTAAGCTTGTAAGGTTCGATTCTTTTTACACATTTTACTTCAATCAAAGTTGAATGACATGATCTTGAACCTTTGAACCAACTTGGACCATTTTTTCATGCTCAACTTGGATCAACCAAATTCTTGAAATATTTTACTTTTTTTCTGCTTCTCGGAATATAAATGTTATTCCACATTTTTCTTTTTCTTGATATTTTTTTTTCTCTCTCTCTCTCTGTCTCATGTTCCATGTACCTTGGCTCAATGCATGGAATGAG
This sequence comes from Tetranychus truncatus, assembly GCA_028476895.1. Classification (NCBI taxonomy): domain Eukaryota; kingdom Metazoa; phylum Arthropoda; class Arachnida; order Trombidiformes; family Tetranychidae; genus Tetranychus; species Tetranychus truncatus. The sequence goes on from CM052060.1 coordinate 20,701,958, forward strand.
AAAAGACTTTTTTTTTCTTCTCTCTCTTTTTTCGCTCTGTTCCTAATAGATTCAAGGTTGATTGATTTGCAACAGAAGTGAAAAGGGAATCAAGAAGCAACAACAAAAACAACAACAGCTAAATATAATAATAGTAGTTGAGCTGTAATAATAGCATTTTTGACCAAGAATAATGTTGAAAGGATGAAATTGATTCCAATTGATTGTAAGCGTAAACTGATATTAAAATGGTTTGTTGGTTCTCGAAGTGAGCCAAAGAAGTGGGTTGCTTCTTCTTTTAACCACTTCTATTCACGATGATAATTCAATGCAATCTTATTTTTCACCTTTTTACTTTTTTTTTCTTTACATCAGTTTATGTTACATGATGATTACTGATTGTTCAATGTTTCACTTGATCTTGAGATTTTTTCTGCTGACCAACAACAGCTCTAATCATTGCGAAAAACATTCAAAAGATTAAAAATCAAAGTGTCCGCTAAATCCCTCCAATCCATCTTCAAAGACAAGGTTCGTGTTTTTCATTGAATCCTAAGGAATTAGCTTAGTGCGTGCTTAGTCAAATCCCAAAACGGCCAAATAGAAACTTTACAATTCAGATTATTTCAAAATATTTAATAGAAGTCCAGAAGCGAAACAAGAGTTACATGACTTGTGAACTAACGGAATGTAAAGTCCAGAATAGAAGGAATTCAAGACAGGGAAATACGAAGAATTCACGATGAATACTAATAAGGACCTTGAAAGTAATCAATAGAAATTAATAAAATGTAAAAGTAATGGGTTCACGGAATTTTCCGACTTCACCGAGACCCAAACAAATGAGAAAGATTTTTGTGTTTTTAGAAAAAAAAAATTTTCTTCAAAATGGTTGCTTGAAGCCATGTAGAATGAGTCTAATTTTATCGCGAACTCAATTCTTTTGATCATGTTGATGTTTTGTTTTCTATTAAACGTTATGCTGAAAGATTTTGTTGTGAGTCAATTAAGAAATTGAACTAAACTATTGCATTGTTTTACAAATATTTCCGAGTCAACTTCCGTCACTTGCAGTGTGAAATTTACGATTAAATTGCATCCATTTACATTTTGCATCAGATGAAGATTGAAGATTGACTAGAAAACTAAGACGAGACATTTTTTTGACACTTATTGAACTGCCCGAATCCTGTTTACGACTTGAATCTAATTTTTGGTTTTATTTGAGTAAAGTTTTTCGCTAAGGAAAAGAAAACTTTGGTTAAATCTACAGTAAACTCAGCAAATTGAATGCAATAATCAACTGTCTAGAACAGTGTTGAGGTGTTAAAACTATCAACTAAACAACAAATGCATGTAAAAATATTCAATCCGAAAAGCTTGCAACAGGGAAAACATGGAAATACTAACGAATAAGAAGAGCAAAGAAAGAGAAAAGTTTGCTTATCAAATTAAATTTAATGGAAACATTTTTTTTTCTTCTTTGAAAGTAAAACTGAAAATGAACACGAAAAAAGGCGTTTCAAAGATATTACCATTATTATATTTAAATTTATGATTGTTATTAATATTATAATGAAAAGCTTTTATGTTGATTAAATGTTTTTAAAGGCAAATCGCAAAGTAAACTGAAGTATCCAATCCAAATAATAAAGTAGAGTTTACCAAATTGATTGGTGTCAATTGAATTGAATTTATTTTATCTTTGATTGTCTTTGTTGCACGGAAAAAGAAATGAACCTTTGAACAAATTGAACACTTTGGCTGATTATCATTTGCCTGAAATGTTAATTTAGAGTGGCAACAGCAGACAGAAGAGAGAAACTCAATTGAACATTGAAAATTGAAGTTGCGTGTAAAAGTCAATAACAAGAAATGAACATTCATCAACTATTAGCAACAGTTAACTTGCGTCAAACCTGAACATTATTTAACAGATTCACTGCGCCACTTGAGTTGAAGATGATGATTATGGTTATGGATCATCAATGTAAAAGACAAAAGGTGCACTTCAACTTTGGAACCAGTTTTTTTGGAAAAATTCCAATAAAGGATGGCTCATGAAAAAAGGCGAATTTCCTATTCTATTTAGTCAAACCAATCGTTCAATACAAAATGAGCCTCGAACCGAAATTGAGATCAGGAATTTGGGTTGCCATTTCGGTTGGTTGAGTTGTGCTAATCAATGTTACTTTAGATTTACTTTGCTCAAGCTTCTTTTTTCAATAAAATAAAGTAAATGAAATATTCATTATTGTTAACTTTGCGGACTGAATTTGATGAATAACTCAACATTTAATTTCAAGACTTGAACATCTTGTTTCATCTTTATTCCAGTGAGACTGGATTGCGTTATCATGTTCGATGCAGCGGCAAGGGAGAAATGCAATAAGAACCATTTTGTATTGAAAGAGTAACGGTTTCATTGAGAAGGCAAATAAATACTTTGATTGTCTTGTTGAAGTTGCCTCAACACACTCAGCATCCCAATTAAATGTTAATCCCTGTTGATTGAATCATTTCAATCGAGATGTAAATGAGTTGAACAGTCAAGGGTTCAACTGATGTTTACAGTTCAAGTAAAGTGCCTCAAGGAATTGGATTGAAAGGGAGAAGAAAAAGGAGAAATGACAACAAATGAAAAAAGACGATGAAAGGAGATAAAAAGTGAAACAATAAACGACCAAAAAGAAGGTAGCAAATTGGCCAAGAAAAAAAAAGTTGACATCGAAAAAGGATTCATAAGAAGATTGAGAATAATCTGTTGATGGAATGATGCAAATATGACAAAAAGGTAAAAAAAGTCTTCTCTGTATTTAAATGTCGAATAACAATCAAAACGATAATCATGTTGGAATGAAATAAACAGATCATCGCTACTGTTTGCTATTCATTGACATCCATCCCAGTCAAACTCCCAGTTCAACTCCCAGTTCAACTCCCAGTTACTATTAAAAAATTTTCTTCTTTACTTTCATTTTATTTATTTTGTGCAAAGATTAATTGGTTTAACCAACAACGTCAACCACACACACTCACTCTAAGGCAAAACACACTTATACTTTTTCCCTCATTCTTTACACTCTTTCATCCTCTTTTTATTCCTGAGTTACCTGCATTCCCCTGAGGCTTTAAATTTATGAGACTATTTTAGATTCATCTTATCATCTCTTTCTTTATCCTTCACCTTGTCTTGTTTACCTTCAATTTATTTTGACTCGTTTTTTCTACTATTCAATGTCAACTTTACATTTTCACTTCAACTTTTCTTGTTTCCTTTTTTTTTGCTTCTTTTCTGCCCTTTACTTGGCAAAACTTGTTCATTAAAAAATCTCAGAGAAAATCTGGAATTCTCTTGAGAGAGTTAAAAGTTTGAATACAAATCAAGTCACAAAAATTTTGGGTTCAAAGATTTTACTACAACATGAGGCATTGTTGCAGGGAAAATGTTGAAAAGTTTACAATCAAAGACTTTGATTTGCAACATTTTAATCTTTTGCTTCATTTTATTCAATTTTTAAGAGAAAATGTTTTAAGTAATTGCATCATATTTTTGAGCAGTTTATTCATTTTCATGACATTCATTAATAGTTGCATGAAACTACAATTTATGAATTTTCCAAGTTGAAAGGACTAACAATGAAATTTTATACTTTTGATTTTCTTTTCCCAAATAACCACTTGGAGAAGTTGAGATTATTTGAATTTTACTCCCTGTCAATTGATATCTGAAGATCAATAAGTAAACATCGAGATTCAAATGAATGCAAATGGATAAGAATAATGACGAGAAAAGATTGAACTCTTGAAGTGGCAATTTAAAGCTCGTCATTTTGATCATTCAAAGCAATTTTGTAAACTCGTAACTCATTGAAACTTTTGTTGGATAACATTGAAATATCCTATTCTTAAAGTTCATTGTTCAGTTCGTTTTCTTATTCGTATTGACTATTTCTCACCCGAATCAATTCATTATCTCAAGTGAAGCAAGAAGTTGCGATAAAAGAAAAAAAACGCAAAAAAATAATACTAATAATATTATTTCATTGGCTTTATTCATTCTCATCCTTTTCATTTTCATCATAAACATCTTTTTGAGCCTTTATTATGTTTGCTCATAAAGTGATGTTTTTAATGTTATAAGGAGAGAGAGTGAGTGAAAATGGAGGAAAAAATAAGGAAAGCAAAAAAGATGTCAAATTGTTGACAAGTTTTCATGATTTTTTAGCTTTCAGTTTCGTCTATACAAAGGGCTCACAAGGAGCAGCAAAAATGATGCTGAATAAAAATACATGATAAAGTCAATCTAAATGTAATTGAAAAAATAGCGAGAGTGGAAAAACATGGAAACAAGAATGACAATATTATGAGAGGAAGAGAGTGGCGAAGAGATAAAAGTTGATTCCCTTTAATAGTATTTGCAACATTATAAAAAGCACATTAACTGGTTATTATCGCTATTAACTATTGATGAGACGATATTCATTGTGAAAATTTCATCTTCTATTTTTACAGTTGTTATCCATAGAAAAGAGCCAATTCCCATTCAGGGAGGCACAAAAGTATATCTATTGATGAACCATTTTTTCCCCTCCCTGTACAGTAATTTTCTTCAATGGGATTCATTTCCGTTTCTGATATTGTACCAGTTGTGATGGATGGAAAAGGAAGTCAACATGTATTAGCCAAGTAGATGAGTTCATGTAATTTGTGATGGCAGAATTATTCATTGTGTGAGGAAAACTGGTCCTAACCAGTTTTCTTCTGTAACTACCTTTCCCTACCTCAAGTAGGTAGGGAAAGGCCACAATTGGTTAAAATTTTTCGGGTCGGCCATTTTAGAGGGAGAAGATTTTCTCCCTCACGGTACATAAAATGGCCGACAAATCCTTTGTTTGGCGTCGGATGGACCAGCCGCGGAAGCCCTTCAAGTTTTTTTTTTTTGTAGCCCAGTCACCGGGCGATTATTAGGGCGATTATCTTATTAGTTTTTTGTTTTGTTTTTTGTATTTATGATTTTTTTTTTTTTTTCGGAGCAAAAGGAGCAATAAATCGAGCACACAATTATTTGATTAAAGAAATCAGAGAGATAGCTAAAAGAATTAAGCAAAAAACAGGAAGACCTCGATGGATTTCATTGACTCCTATTCCCTTACTCCATTGCAGTTTATGCTTTAAATCAGACCACCATAAGACTAAGTGTGAAAATTGCTCCTTTTGCTCCGAAAACACACATCTTAGGAAAAACTGTCCAGAACTAATGAAAAGAGTAGGACAAGTTACTCTACAAATCCAGCCTGTTATCCAACCTGTTAATGCACGGAGAGAAGAGAGAAGACAATTTCGACGAAAATTAAGAAGAGAATTTACAGGTAATATTTGGTACAAGATACCCGGAAGATATGATCCGAAAATCTTAAAAAAATTGGTACCAATTGATTCTCCATCTTTACCTACACTTTCATTGGACATGGAAGGAAATGGAAGTGGAGGTGTTGGTAATATTCACATATCTGGATGGTTTGGTAATATAATCCGAATTCAAACCATATATTATGTCGAAGTAAAATCAGAAAATTCATTTTACTCGAACACAAAAATAACTGGATTACAACCCAGTGACTTAGCAACAGGTCTGCCTTTTCATCAAGTCCGTGCAACCGTCCTTAATATATTACGAGGTAAACGAGTCATCACGCAAGGAGATGCTGATTTAAGATTATTAAAATTTACGCCAACTCATCTGATGGATAACGATATTACTTGGATTGATTTACAATCGCTATGGCCTGGACAACAACCGTTAGGGTTGACTTATGTTGATAAATTCTTTTTCCCTGAGAAACCTAAATTAAAACGTGATGATCCAACGAACACCATCGCTGGACATTCACCAGAGAGAGACGCACGAGTTACCCTTAGAGGATACATGGAGTATTTAAAACTAGCAGACTATATAAATTACATTCCGAGCTCAGAGACCATAAGACGAATGGTCAATTCCAATTTATCTATTAACGACTGGTGAAACACGATGAATATCGATCGCACATTTTCACTGTTTAACATATTATTTTCATCTTATTACTAATCCATATTTTAGTTTGTATTTTCAGAACGAGGACGTTCTTTTGGTGCCCCGGTCAACTGTGAGGAAAACTGGTCCTAACCAGTTTTCTTCTGTAACTACCTTTCCCTACCTCAAGTAGGTAGGGAAAGGCCACAATTGGTTAAAATTTTTCGGGTCGGCCATTTTAGAGGGAGAAGATTTTCTCCCTCACGGTACATAAAATGGCCGACAAATCCTTTGTTTGGCGTCGGATGGACCAGCCGCGGAAGCCCTTCAAGTTTTTTTTTTTTGTAGCCCAGTCACCGGGCGATTATTAGGGCGATTATCTTATTAGTTTTTTTGTTTTGTTTTTTGTAATTGGAAGAACAATTGGTAAAATAGAATTCCCTTTTCTCTCGCCAGCTTTTATTCAAAGTTTCAATTGCGAAAATCAAATCAACTGTTGGTTTAGTTTCAACCTTGATTGGATTCGCATAAGGGGAATCTCGGTCAAGAATTGGAAATATTGAGAAGCTTAAAGATGAAATTGTTTTTCGCCTTGAATCAAGTGCGAAATTGGTGAAGCAGAAAAACTTTGCACAATTTTTCTAATATACTTCTCGGAGTGGACTGGGAGTTATCATATGATTAACCCTGGGAGGGAAAAGTTTATCTTGTGATGAATATTGGTGATAATGAATGTCAACAATATTTTGAGATCTCACCTTCTTCTGGGAGTTGCTATTGATGATGCTCAATGATTCATTTATCAAGTGAACATCAATAACCACTACCATGCTAATGTTGAAGATTAAAGAAAATTTTCTCCACTCCAAGTGGACCATGGTAATTAAAAGTTTCCATCTACATTTTTCACCTTCACTCTCAGCTTTGTTCAATAAAAATCTTTACTAGCAGCGATAAGAAATTGATTTGGATCAAGATTTAATCTTTCCCATTCTTTAGCATGGCAACTTGATTCACAAGATGAAATGAACATTAAAATGGATTATTTGATTCTCCAGTGAAACATTCATTACTAACAAGATACTCAATAAGGAAAAGAGAGGGAAAAAAATTACAAGAGAAACAGGCAGGATGAAAAGGGATAAGAAACAATTGGTAATTGATTAAAGTTAATCGACATTAGATATAAATATATTGATCACATTCCAGCGAAAAGTGAATGTAATGATAATCTTTATATTGATGAGGCACTGCAAGAGGAAAGGCAAGAAAAATGTCGACATTTTCAATAATATTAAACTCGTCCGTCTTAAGGAGCAAATTTGTAGTCATTTATTAATGCAGAATAGGTGAAGGCTTTAGGTTAACCTTGATGCCTCTTAAGGCCTTAACTCTGTAAATTGCAAAATCCAACTGGAAATGGGAAAAGGAAGGGAAAGGTGAAAAAAATTGATCCAAAATTTTCATCTTGGTGTGGGTCGATAATGGGACCACCCTTGTAGGGCGAATAAAGAGCAAAAAATAATATCATTTTCAGGTCCTTCTAATCGATTTTGGATAAATCCTAAGACTTTACTTTTTTGCCTTTACTCTTCTTGCGAGGAAAATGTTTAAACAGCATTTTGTGCAACAAAAAAAAGAAGCTCAGAAAAAGGTATTCTCTTGAGTGTGAGTTGAAATTTTCTTACGCTCTCTCTCTCTCTCTCCTCCTTTCTCTCCCTTCCTTGTAAAATTGAATGTTATCCTACTTCAACACTGAAGTTTTTCATAAAGATGTTCATCCTCTTGTGAAAAGTTTCAATGGACAATGGATGATAAGCTGTTAAGCAGATATTGATAAATGGATAAAAAGGAAAAGAGTATGAAAAATTGTAAATCAAAATAAAAGGTCAATATTGATTAAACTTTTCATCAATAAGAGTGAATCAATTTTATCCTTTTTCAACCAACAATAGGCAATCTTTTTATGGTTAAACCTTTAAAATATTCAACTCTTGCCTTTGAATCGCTGTACATTGAGCAATTTTGTTTGCAAATAATTTCCATTTCCAGCACTCACTATCTTTTAATTAAAATTCAATTTTCGTTTCAAAACAGTTAAAAGGACTATTTTCTCGGACTTTTTTCCTCTACAAAACTTTTAGATAATTGGCATGATTGGCTGGTGTTTCATCATGAATAATGAATTTATAGCTTGCTCTTGATGCATTGAATTTTGCATGGCTTTGCTTTACAAATGCTTTTCATCTTGAAAAGTCTTCACAGCTTGAGTTGAAGCAAGTTGCATCTTTAAAGGTACAAATCATAATTAAATGATTATTAAAATATTAAACTTCTTAATAGACTTAGTTTTTGGCATCTTTTTTTGTCTCTACTCTAGTCTTTTTTGCCTTTTCATGCAACTTTGTTCGTTGGCTTTTGGTTCATGAAGAAATGATAAGCTTTCAATTGTGTATGTGTGTGTAAGTGAGTGACTCAATTCATGATATGATGGATGATGGTCTGATGTGTTGTGTTTGTACTGAAGATGAAAGAGTTAAAAAAAAGGAAAAAGCTTGAGACTGAATAAGACGAGAATGAGGATGATGAAGCAGCATGTTGATAGTGAAATAATGGTTATGAGGAGGAAGAAGAAAAGTTTTGCAAGTAAGAGTTCTCAAGAGATGAAGAGCAGTCAAAGATATCGATTGGCTTGAGAGACTTGGATGAGCTTGAATGATTGAGAAGACGAAGAAAAAGGGAGGAAAAAAAAGGAAGAAAAGGAGAAACGCATGACTTGGATGATAAAGGATAAGATGATGAAAATTTATAAGAGAGTCCAGAGGTTGGAGTTTCATTTGAAGAGGCGAATATTTGATATGAAAAAAAAGAAGAGGAAAGATCTTTATCCCTTTTCTTTCACTTTGAGAATAAAGAGGATGATAAAAGAAAAGAGTTGAAAGGTCTAAATGAGATGAAATATTTTCACCATTCAGTATTATGATGAATAATGTAAGCCAAAGAGAAAAATCAATTCTGACTGGGAAGGAAGATGAACACAGTCCAATTTACACTCTTCTTTGCCAACAGTTTATCAACTATCGAAAAGATGATTTTCTTCATCAAATTAGTCACAAGTTGCAAATAAATGATTCATTTTTTACAGACAAATCAATTCGAAAGATTACGATTAAACAGAACATAAATGAAAACTCGATATAAATAGAGAAATCTAAAAGTTATCAATTCGAAAGCATTTTGGTACAACAAAAGCAATGAGATGAAACCAGTTGATCATGTCTTGAGATACCAAGTATCAATAATTGCAAACTTTTTCCTTCGAGGTGATTTAGATCGCTTTTTGTTCAATTATGGAAGCAAATTTTTTCACTAAACTTTTTCAAGTGATGCAACTTTTGATGATCAACCAGAAAATGGATTTATTTAGAGAAATAAAATTTCTGTTTCTGTACAAAAGATTACTTTGATTTTCGGTTAAACCTGACGCAGGCAGCGATTGGAGCAGTTAGAGAACTGCAACTTAATTTCATCGATTAACACGGAAAATCGAACACTTTTTCCACTTTATCGACAGTTCTTTTGATTTTGGCCATTGGCCTAAAAACTTGGAATCTCAATATTTCAGCTGACTTTTAAAAAGACTGATGAAAGAAGAAGGAAAAAAAAATTGTTTTCTTGACTGAAAGTTTTCTGGCTGTAAAGTTGAAAGACAGTCATGTTCATCTTATAAAAGTTGACTTACATTGAGTCTAATGGCCATTTTACTTACAATTGTTAGTTAAAACTCAATCCAATGATAAATGTAAATGTTCAAGAGTGAAAGGAAGAAGTGATGAGGAAAAAAAGGGCGGAAAAAGAAGATAAATAGGAAACAAGTGAAAATAGTTTACTCTTGAAAAGAGATAAAGAAGATAATATTGTAAGGTTGATTCGCTTTTTTTATATCCTTATTTAAAGTAAAATTACTTGGGATGAGAAAAGTTGAACAATGTTACATGTAAGGCAACATGGAGTTTACCTTCTTTTAGGACTCTTTGTTCATCTTGACCTAGGGAGTTGCTAGCATTGAGCTTATAATAATTGTGTCTTTACTTTAAAGATTTCATTCTTGTTTAAACTATCAACTAATCTTATTGAAACTGAACAGAGTAACTGTTCTTGTTCACTTGTTCACAGAGTGAGAGTTTTGAGAAGAAATGAGCGAAATAGATTACCTCAAGGGAATAGCAAATTGGTTGAAAGGTAAAGGGAAAAGCTGAATGTTGTTTCACTTGTAAAAGTGACATTTAAAAGCCAATCAAAAAGAGAGTTTCTTTTCTTGACTTTCTTTACAGTCTACCTTTGGATTCGCTAATGAAACACACGTTTCCCTTTCCCTGTTACACGCTATCAGCTTGGTGTGAGATTGAACATTCAATTTGATCACGAGAAGAAGATTGGATCACGGAAAAGAAGAAGAAGAAGAAGAAGAAACTGACTATTATGATGATGGTAATGAAGATGTAGATGAAGATAAGAGTTTTATGCTTTGTTCCAAGTTGAATGATTATTGTTCTTGTAATGTTTCTAAAATAGGTACCAGTTGAAGGGAAGCAATTTAATCACAATTTGCAAAGTGAAACACTTGGAGTTGAGTCAAACCAATGATACTTAAAAAGAGCTGAGTCTTTAACTATTATAATAAAAGTCAAAAGACAAATGATCCATTATTTTCAGTTTTATTAATGTGAACCGAAGGAAGAAGCAGAAAAAAAACGAAACAAAAAGTCAACTTTAACAACTCAATATCTTTCACTCATCTAATGATAGCACCACTTAATCTGCGTCATTTTGATAACTTGATCCGAACTGGTAAATGATGAATTTCCAGCTTCTCTTGATATTCATTAGTTATCATCAGATTGTCAGTCTCAGTCAAAGAAGAAGAAGAAAAAAACGAAAATTGATTTTCAACTTTTCAGCTTTTCTTTATGTAAATGAGCTTAACTTTCCCACTAAACCTTAGGATTGATTGAAAAAGTGGTAAAAGATTCAAACTCTAATTGGTTTCAACTTTTTGTTTGCATCCTTTGAACAGAAAATTCAACTCATTAGTTTTCACTCGATTCTGAATTGGATAACTTTTAATATCAACATTTGTCACTCCCAGTGATCAGGGAGTGAAGTTGAAACAACTACTCGACTTGATTCCATTGTTGATTATCATCTTTTATTAATGCAATTCTTGTTTAGAATTGAAAAAGTCATCACAATTCTGTCAATTGAATGAAGAAAAAAAAATATTTTCTCTCTGCTTTCATTTCTATCTAAATTCATATCGGCAATAACAAATGAACATAAAAAAAGTAATATTTATGTTTCAATGGACCATTTCATTTCATATTATCCTCATCATCATCATCATTACAGTTATTACAATTGTAATGGATGAAGTTTGAACAAAATGAACAAACAAGTAACACAAAGTAGAGCAAAAAATTGTTTTCTGTTGCCTTGTTTTTATTTCCTAATTTTAAGGTTGAGTTAAATTAAATTCTTGATGCTGAGAGAATGAAAAATTTGGTGATGAAAAAAAGCAAAATTCATGACAAACTCATTGGAGTCAACATTTATAAATGAAATATAATATCATACATTAGTGTTATATTAATGATAGCAGAGTGGTAAAAGTGGAAAAGATATTGAAATTTTTTGTTCTTTTTTTGTATTCTTTTTTGTTCCATGAGAAGAGGAAAGAGTTGAGCTTTTCAATTTCCAGCAAAACAAAAGATGAAACTTATGAATGAAGCTCATCAATTAGGATGAATAATAATGTTTATTGTGATCGATAAAATATAATTTACTTTGAAAACTCGAGCAACTTTAATCCTTTTTTTTCTGCAAAGCAAAAAAAGTTTCAAATTTGCAATTCTTATTTCAGTTTGCAGGGAAAAGTTTTGAAATGGAATTGAATTTTTCTGGACAATTGTGTTCTTTTCTCTGTAATTAATGAGTTTTGATGTTTCGTTATTCAACCTTTCACGACTGTTTGATTTGCATTAATAGTTGGGATAAAATTGAAACTTAATTGTGGGATAAACATGATTTGAATGGGATGAAAAGGCTTTTGCAAAGAAAATTTATTGTTGACGAAAATTTGATTATCAAACTGAATGGAACATAAATTGAATAGAAAATTGAAAACTCGTTTCATTCAAATTTATATTTGCTCAACATTTCCATGCTGCAAGTTCATTCTCTGAATCAAGTTTTATTATGATGTAAATAAAATGAACGATAAATGCATAAACATTGGAATATATTGAGCTGATAGAAAATAGAAATAATTAACTTTTCAAGATTCGTTTATGAACTTTCATTTTTCATGGAAATTCAATACAATTGTTTCATATTTTTTGATAGAAAAAAACAGATTCCAAAAAAGATTAAAAATACTCAGAGTGAACTTAATCTTTTGAGTTGATTTGGCGATTTTCGGTTCCACTGATTAAAAGATCTTTTACAAGTTTCGAATTTTGGTTCACTGAACACAAAATAGAAAATTTTACGTATTCGTTATGAATCGATAAATGAACTGATCGAGAAAAGAACAAACTTGTTGAAATTTTTTTCCGATAACTCAATAGTTCTTGCTAATTTCATCACATAATTCACTGAAGACTCAACTTGGAATGAGTCGAACTTATTTAACGAAAACTCGAGAATTTTCGAATCAACATTTTATTCGAATTTCGGGATGAACGATTGAATTCAGTTGTTACAAAGGTTCTTGTGAAGGGTTTTGAGCTGATTAGGTTCAATGAATCATCATGCAATAATCGATTGGACAAATTTCAGGTTCGCGTTTTTTGATGTTGCAGTTTCATCTGTTGACATGTAGAGATTTTTCACCCAACATTATCTTGATTCATTTCAAGGAAAGAAAAGATTTTAGTTTAATTAGCTGATTCATTGTGATGAACATAAAACAGGGAGGGAAAAGAGGTATCAACGAAAAGGGAGAGAAAAAAATTCACAGGGGAAATCATAAACATGCCAAGTTAGTTTTGGATCTCGATAACATGAAAGTACATAATAATAAAATGGTAAAGATAATCATCCAAATCGTAATGTGAATAGACATTTAAGTAGCCAATTAATGTTTTTTTTCATTACAATCCAACATGATACATCAATGAATGAAATGAAATCCGGTTGAAAATCAATGTTGAAATGAACAAGTTGAAAGGTCTTAAAGTTGCTCAACTATGGTGAGTTAATGGGAACCAAGGAGTAAAAAGAGTTTTGTACATTTCGTCAAATAAAAAAAGTTAGACAAAGGTTGAGAGTCTGAAAAGTTGTCTGAAAATGTCTAGGCAAGCATTAAATGTTTCATCTCATGTTGAATATTTAATATAAGTTGCATGGAAAGAAAAAGTAAACTTTATTTGGATGCAATTAAATTACAATTGGTTGATTGATTTTCGTTGCTCTGGACATTGGAATGGAAAATTTGAGAAACTGTTTTACATTCATTTTTTTTGCATTCTCATCGAGGCAAGTCAAGGTATTTCATTCGTGAAATTTTGCTGAATCTGAAGAGGAAAGAAACATTTCACTGAATTTTCAACCTTTTTCTTTTTCTCTTTTTTGCTATTTTCATACCTTGGCTCGGGAGGAAAAATTCATAAATGCCTTCAAGTTAAAATAAGGAATAAATAATCATTTCTAAGCTTGCTTTTTCCTTTTCTGTTTCAGAAAAATTTAACTACAAGAAAATAGCAGAAACGGAAAATTGTGATTTCTAATCAAAAATTGTTACAAAAAAAAACAATATTTCAAGTTAAACATATTGTTATATAAAATTCATTTGATTGAAAGCGATAACGGATTCGATAAATTGCAAGGAATTGATAATTTGAAAAACGAAATTTTTCACATCAATATTGAGACTTTCTGTGAGTCTTTTCATAGCGTTCAGTTAATTGGTTTTGAGAAAAGTTCGTTCATCTTTCACGGTCAAGCTTTCAACTTGTACAATACATTTGCAAGATCAAATGCAAAATCCATTTGTAACAATAGTCAGTAATAACATCATTTTTCATGAAAGATGAGAAATATTAAGATGAAATTTCGCTTTACAATAAAATTTTGTGTCTACAGAAACAATTCAATTGGAAACGATGAAATGAACAATTGAATAGTTTAGGAATAAGAATCGGAAGTGATTATGTTTCATTTGACGAGAAAAAGTAGTTGATAAATAAGAAATGAATTGCTCAAAGCAAATCAGACTTTTCCTTTCAGATATTCAATCAGTTAATACGCTCATTATCATCGCCTAGTCACATTTATTTGTAAAAATTTCCATCACTTTTCTGCCTTTCTGACTTTTCCTCTCTACCCTAGGGCACTTCTGCTTGTCCAGAAACCATTGATAATGGCTGATGAAGCAAAGATGAGAAACAGGTTCAATTGAATTTCAAATGATTTATCCCGATTCAACTGGTCAAAATTTCCATAAATGACAAGCAACCAACATTGACATCCACAGCACCATTTTGTCAACTACTTCAAACGAAAAGCAAATTTGATCAAACATTTCGAGTGTTTTACATTATTGGATTCCCTTGAAGCTGAAAAAGGCGATTGACAAAGTTTCCAATAAATATTGTATTATAATACAATGAGATACAAATGACTTGGAGTGATGACTATTAATAGCTTTTTACATGGAAAATTTCATTCCTTTAAAACAATAGAAAAATCAAATCTTTAATCTCGATTTCGATGATTAACAAGCATGTTTTTGCCAGACTCATTTCAAAGGACTAACCTGATTTTACCTGTAAAAAGTTTGATCAATGGATGTAAATGAGGAAATTTTATTGAGTGACGATAAACAATTATACTTCATAAGCCTAGCGAGACTCATGCTCTTTTGAACTTTTCATGAATCAATGTTTCTTTATTCAGAAGGCTAAAATTTAATTTCATCTGAAACCACATGGTTAAATATTTGAACGAGCAAACTTGTTCATGGAAAATGAGTTTCATTGATAAACGAAAAAATCAATCAACATGCAATTTTCTTGTTTGCGTCTTGAAATTATTTCAAGTTTCAATGGTAAATATAAGCTGACAGTTGGAGTCATTTATGCATGATGGAAAGCATGATTATTCATCAGATTATCGGCTCAGTTCTCTGTTGATGTTATGTTGATGATGAAATGGTAAAACAAGTTGAATATGATAACAAAAGAATATTAGTTTTTCTTTTCTCCAGCTTTCATTTCTTTTTCATACCAACAGTGAAATCAATGAAAACAGCCTCAAGGGATTCTATCATGTTGTTGATTAACATGATGATAATGAGGTTTATATTGAACAGAACAACCCGAATATTTAATCAACTATGGACTGTCAATTAATAGGGTTGAGAGATTGGATTAAAGAAAATTGATAGACATGCAAATTTAGTGTTGAAATTGATTGATGTACAATTTCAATGTTTCCATGAAACTTGAACAATGGTTAAAGGGAACAGGTAATTATTATCTCGAGTTCATCGAAATTTATGGCCAATTACTTTTTATCAGCTGAATAAATTCAAGAGCCAGTTAATACAAAAAGTGATTTACTTCATATAACCATTTCAACTTGAAACTGGATGCATTAAAAATAAATATCAATGAACGAAGCAAATGTTTATTCAAATTTTGTACCAACAAGAAAGGCTTATTTATTCAGAATGCTGTGATTGTCTTCAGGGAACAATTATCTCAGACTGTTGTTACAGTTTTCAACATCGGTCATTTTGTAAACTGAATTTCGGGATTCAAAATGCTCAGTACTTTTCTTGTTTTCTCATGTTGGTAGTTGGTGCCGATCAAATGAGTAATTGGACCAAATTAAAAATGAACTTTCCTTCATTTCTGCATCCACTGGCAACGATTCAGTGAACACAAACAATTGCTTAGTTCGAACTCATTAAATATTCGATATTCCAACGCGATGTTTTGGATTAATATCTCAAACTGCAGGTTTAGTCATTGAGTCATTTAAACTAATATTGTTTAAAAGGCAATAAATTTTGCCCGTTTACCTCTTTGGTGGATTTATCCTGTAACAAGATGATCGATTCACTTAACTCACGTGCATTACGTTTTACTCTTTCATTCACCAAACATAAATCCATGAATATTTAGGGAATCAAAGTGTATTCTTAAGTTGACTTTGAAGGAGGAAAAAGTAAAATTCAAATGCAATCTCATCAGTAAACAAGATAAAACAGCTTATGAACAAACTTTTGTCAGTTCGAAGATACTGTTACTTTTATTGCATCTTTTGTTGAGCCTATTCTTCCCATTCATTTCTATTAACATTTCTCAACTTTATCTTGATCTTGCCATTTCATTTTAAAAATGTGAAAATTCGTAAACATAATAGAAAAAAAAGAAAGCAAAGCAAAAAAAAAAACTGAACAAAAACAAAATTCACAGATTGAAAGCATTTATCTTTAGAAATTTGAATCTCTTCATATGCAAAAAGAGTAGAGAGTGACAAGAAATAATGATAACAATGAGTCGATAATGATGATTATGACTCAAAGGCACAAATTAGACTGAAATTGAAATTGATTCATCTCTAAGAGCTCAACTGATGAGATAACTTTGATGTTTTCAAAAGCATTCAAAAATGTAACTCATCTTCCAATTTACAAGTTTGGTTCAACAAGTTGAACGCAGTCATGGATCAATGAACTTGATAATGAAGCCTAGATTTAAACAAAGTATTTCAAATAAGCTTCGCCACTTATTCATATACAAGTATTTCGATAGGATTGATTGACCGCGCTGATAAAGAAAGGTTCAAGAGAAGTTCATGGTTAATTTCATCTATTTCAATTGCAGAAACTGATCAACACTTAAAAAATTTGGAAATTGATAAATCTAATTGCTGATGACTTTCAGTTTGATTAAAATGAATGGTGAATGGTGAAACTTGAATGTTAATGTTTAAAGCTTAAAGGGACGAAACAAAAGTCAAGGACCGATATTATTCTTAAAATAAATGATTATCAATATTGACAACAACTAATTAGGTCATTGATGAAAAATAATTGTTAATTATTTGTTTGCAGCAGCAGAATAAATTGCGAATAAATTAATGCAAAAAGTTCAGTTTACGTAAGCATGAATTAGAGCTTTAGGTTTAATGAATTAAAAAGTTTGAACAGCTCAGGTTTTTGTCAACCAAAAGTTAAAAGCCTGGTTAGAATCAATGAGCCCCTCATTTGAGGTTCCTTATTTACTCAGGATTCATCATTTATCTTTATTAAAGAATGGCAATTCCCCTTAAAATCATCATTACAATAAACTAAATTTGTGTGTTGCCTTTATTCACTCAACATATTAAGTATTGAAATGAATTTCAATTTTTTCAAAGTTTTTTATCTTGTGGTTATTTTGACACTCTATGGATTTGGCACAGCATTAGGAGCACCTACAGTGGTGCTTCAGCCTCCTCCTCCAATAGGACAAGTCGGTCCATGGGCTGCTTACTTAGCGACTCTCAACAGCCAGGTAGCAGTGTCAGCATAAGGAATTGGATAACTCCTTGTCAATGTGAAAAAGTGTTAATGTTCTGAACAGTGTTGAAGTTATCCAATCGTATAAAACATTTTTTTTTATTTACGAATGAAATATAGTAAAGTACCACATAATTTCAGTAAATTAATCAATGGCCTTCAACTCCTTCGTTTACATCTTGTGTAAAGAAAGTTTTGGTTGAAACTGTCAAGATATTGTTAAGAAAATTTTGCCAATTTAATAATCTTGAGCTTGATAATGTTGAGCTGCAAGCTTTTCTGACTATTAATTTAGATTTTGTTAGCTATTTCGATTAATGAAACATTTTTTTCCTCAATCAATAGCACTCGCTGTGACATTACTGACATTATCTGGTACTTTACTGTAGTTGTTAATACTTTTGGAATCTGATTGACTCGATTGTGATAAATTCAAAAAATGTTCATAAACATTAATATTAAAAGTGAATAAACATAATTCCTGAAAAGAGTAAGGTATTCTCTATTGCCATTCATTTTATTCGCGTTTGTTGGCATGAACATTATTACGAAAGTCGATTATTAAGATATGAGAGTTTTCACGTAAAATTGTTCGATAGATATGCGTGAGCTTCGGTTAGCTTCATGAACCTGCGGCGATAATCTGGACAAGTGATGCTACATGGAATGAGTTCCATGAATTTTGGTATAATGGAAGAGGACAAACTGAAGAGATCAAATAGCGATCAAAGTAATCATATGAAATACTGATTAGTTTCAATTTTGAATACTGCTGAACTTAGGTTTGCTTCATGCTGGTAGATCATGAAATTTGCTTCCATTTTATTGAGATGACAGAGCAAATTCGAGTACCAACGAGAAATGGGTAAAATAAGCATCCAATTGGATTGGAGTCAAGACATGAATCTAGATTAAATTTACTTGCATGGACAATATAATGAATATTCATGACAGAATTTGTGTTTCCACCAATGATTAGATCAATTCGTCGTTTTTACATGCAACGGTTCCAGCAAAACTTCAATCCATCTAATTAAATTTGATTACTCGGTAACTGTTTCATTCCTAAGAATCACCTTCAAACTACAGCTGTTTTGGTAATGAATACAAAGATTCCCTTGAAGTCTTTCAAATTTGACTCACAAAATCAGTAATGAAAAAAGCTTCCAATGACCATCAAAAGCAACTGTGAACTTGAGCTTTTTCACCAATACATTCCAATGCATGGAGATTGGGAAAAACAAAGTACCAGCAAAATAAACACAAACATAATCTAATCAAAACTATGCAGGTTGAAGAGTTAATCAGTGAAAAAGTCTGAGCAATTTCGGAAAAAAAAAGTCAATAATGAGACTAAATAAATATTCATTGGATTCATAAAGCAACATTTGATTTCCTATTCTTTCTCTTCAAAAGTCAACCAAAAGCTGATAAAATACAAAAATATCCTTTCCTTTACCTTCAATAGACGATTGAAATTTTACAGGAAAAATTGATTACAAACTCAAGAGTAAACTTTTCGTCTCATTGAAGCAACTTCAAGTCTCTTCAAGTCTGCTCATTTCATTTGCTTCAAATGATTTGCTGTGAAAACTTTTCAACTCTTTCCCTCATCATAACCATCATCATCACCTTCAATTGTTTACACACAAAGAGACGCGTGGTAAGGATACATTTAACTGTTAAATATTTACACCGAACTCAATGATAACTGGACCATTAAACAGGGATGAAAAGAAGGCAAAGTCACGAAGAAAAGGAGAAAAGGAAGAGAAGGATGAAGAGCAAGATAATGGTGAGCATAGAGATTATATTAAGGTTAATAAGAAGAAATAGGTTGGTGAACTTTCATCATGTATCAAGAAGTTTATGCAGCTTATCTGATCTTTTTAGTTAAACTTTTTCTCTCTCTCTCTCCTAATTGTGCAAAAATAACCAAAAAGATGAAAGGAAAAGATGAAGATAAAGATTACATAGAGTTCAATCTTTTCCTCATCAAACTGATTCACACCAAAATAGATTTAAATGCATGATTCCTTGTTCATCTTTAATCATCTTTTTCCTTTCATCATTTCCCTCTCATTGTTATTAAGCCATTATTTAACTCTCAACACTTGCAGTCCATTAAATCGACTTTTTTTTTCTCTAGTTTTTTTTTAATCAAAATGGTAAAGCAGCTAATTAAAAGTTAATCATTACCAGAGATGAAAATGAGACAATCAGTCAATCGACTTTACCAGAAAATCGTTTAAGTTGAATGGTTACATTTACTTTCCATGGTTGCTATTGAAAATCAAAGAGTAAAGGCAATTTCTCAACTCAATCATTTTCATTTCAATCAAAGTGAACCATTTTCAATGGGAAAATATTTCAATACTTTGATTGAATCTGAATTTGGCTTTTCTGGTATCGAATATTTGAATCAATATTTTCCCGATAAACTCATTGCCTTTGTTCATTCAATAATTGTTCAACTCATTAATATACAAGTCACACTGAAAAAGGTAAACCATGAAGAAAAAAAGAGAGGAAAAAAACGATGAACTCAAAATGATTATCAATTATTTTGTGTGTTTTGCCAGGGAATGAAACAAAAAAAAACAGGAAAAATACAATACATCATTATGATCATTCTGCTGATGGTAAAGAGAAAACTAATTTTCAGTATTTTGACCATTTTCTTGTTCATTAACATCATCATGATTGGAATTTTCCTGCTTCTATTAAATACCATTTTTCTGGTAAAAATCAGTGAAATATGAAGACTTTTCTGGTTGTACAAAAAAAATAAGATTAAGAAAAAAATCGTTAACTCTTTTTACCTGAAAAGATGTCCAATCAGCAAAAGATGAGCAAATATTTTCAGAATCCATTGGAATAGAGTTAATTTGGGTCGGCGAGGTGCACAAGGTTCAGTTGTACGATAATCTTGAATGTACCTGGAAAAGGAAACAAATGGATAAGATTTGGATGGACAAACATTGAAGTTAATCCCAAAAAAATTTAGAAGAAAAAAAAGTTTCTTCTAAACACTTTATTTTACTATTCAAGAAAATTGATTGAATAATAAGAGACAATGATCGTTATCATGGTAATAATGATGAGAAAGAGAAAGAATGAGTTTAGTAATCAATCTTGAATAATCTTGGTGAAACACCATGAAGAGTTGGATAAGTTGAGTGCCAAAAACTTGCACTGATCAAACTCGATTTCACATTATTCATTTGTAATATTATTATAACTTAGTTTTACTTATTCTTACCCATTCTTATCCTTTAGCAACACTAATAATTATCATAAAATTCACTCCCAGTTAACTCCTATTATTTTATTATCTCAACTATTAGTAACTCTTTTTTTTTTGCTTTTCATTACAATTTAGTGAAGCTCTTTTTTTACTCGTAATTCAGCTGATAAACGATTTTTTTTTTGCATTCTTCATCTTCCCGCCTTTCATGGTTAACATGCAAATTCATCTTCATCATGAGGACAGAATAAGGGAGAAAAAGAACTTTTGAAAAGAAATTCTATTCATGTATTGAAAATTTATAAACATGGGATGGAATGAGTTATGAGGTTTGGGAATGACAAAATTGTCTCTCAATATTTTTCCTCGATATTAATGTTTGAGATTAACATGGAAAGAGATTGTGATTAATCAGAATGGCCAAAGTTTGAGATTAACTTATGGAATAATCAACATGAGATATTGAGAAGAGTGAAACATGATAAAGTTGAGTTTAGAGGGAAATTTAAAGATTAACGATTCACGTCAAAATTTTATTCAAGATAAACTTTTTTTCACCCTTTCTTCCATGACTCGTGAAACTGTTCATTAACTGAAGAGTCTGGGTTAACTCATTATCTGTTGATGAAGAAAAGCACAAAAAGTTGAACCACAGCTTTCATTAAATTGACATTTCATGAAATTCGTGTAAATCATTTTTCGCGTAAACTTTGCTTTTCCAAGAAGCGGAGAAAAAAAAACTTGCACAAAATGGTTTAAACAACAACTTTTTTCTTCATGGGATTTATTCTGGTTCTGCTTTCCATGAGTAATGATAGTTTCTCTCCAACTTATCCTGTCACATTAAAGCATTTTTGATTCATAATTAGTTGTGAAGCAAACAACTGATATTGCACAGTATGATCATGTTAATGGAGGTAAATGTGGTGAGGAAAGAAACAGAAAGGATTCATTTTTTTGCTCTCTTCAGTTCTTATGAACTTTGATGGAGAAAATGTTTTTACTGATTTTTTTTTCTCTATTTTTTTCGCCTTCTCTAGAGTAATAAGTTTGGAGTAAACATTTTGGATGATAAACTTGGAATCAACTAATTAGCTAATGCAACACCTTTTGATGTTCATTTGGGTTTTCAAAGTGTTGACATGAAATTTTCTTGCAGAACTTTTCTCGTTCTTTTTTTTGCATTATTCAATTATTACATTATTTTTGGTTAGGAATTGATCTGAATGGCTAAGATTGTTATGGTTAACATTTTCATGGGCAAATAGATGGTTAAATGAGATTAGAAATGAAAATTGAATCATCTTGAGTTAATGTTGTCATTAATTGGATTTGTGGGTTTAATGGTGAAACTTTTACTGATCAAGAAAAGTTTCACTGCTCATTGATACGTTTCAATGAAATTATTCTGAAATTTTGTCTTCTCTGCATTTTCATCTTTCACTTATCATGTCATCTGATTTGAGAAGGGAAAAATGAGGAAAAGGAAAAGACGGTGAAGAGCAACTTGAGAGACACTTTTTCATATTGACATTTGATGGTGAATGCAAAAAAAGATGGGAAAAGATGAAGATGAGAGTTTAAGAGATGTCATTTTCTTGTGGATTCATGTCGATGTAATAAGGACATCCGGAGTCAGTTCCGAAGGACAAGCGATCTATCAATTCATTTTCCGGATTTTACAGAATCTTCAAGAGGAATAAATGATGATGATGACAAAAGTAAAAGAAAATGTTTCAAAAAAATAAAGATTAGGTGGGCAAAAGCTAAATGAAATGGAAGATGAAAATGGTACAAATTGATGGTAACATTGAGATGGAAATTGAATAACATGAAACACAAGTCATAACTTATTAGTATCATGTTATGTATACATGATGATGATGATAATTTGTGAGAAAACAAAATGTTATTATTGTTATTGCTTTAAACTTTCTTCTAACCATGAAAATATCATTTTCATTGGAAATTGTTTCTTAAATGGTTACAAAGTTTCCTTTTTTTTGCTGCCGTATTTTCAATGAATCAATGATTCAGGTTTGCTGGATTCTTCAGAAATATTATTGAAAAAGGAAATGACAATACATGCAAAATATAATAAAAAACAAAACCAGGAACAAATTCATTCTTAAGTTATTCTCAATGTCTCATTCCCTGTTGGTTTGCTTTTTATTTCTCCTTTTTGTTTTTATTTTCATTCAACTTTTGTTGTGAAATTGTTATTATATTAAATAATTTGCTTTTCAATTCACATGCAAGGAAAAGGATTTTTTTTTCAAAAGAAATGAAAATGAAACTGAAATGATACTTTTACTCTTCCTTTTTCGATATTATATTTGTACTTTGGGTTATTTTTTGTTACAGTTGTTGTTTCTTCTCTACTCCCTGTGAGTGTTTAGTTACAGATAATGTTAAATTATCACGCAATCCTTTGTTTTTCATTTTCTGTTTTCAATGTTTCACCCTTTAGTTAAGAATTGGAAGAAATTGTTTGCTAAAAAAAGGTTTACTAAAGATGGAAATCAAGAGCAAATTTTCTGGTTGTAATGACAAAAAACGATCATTCTGTTTGTACAAAGTCTCTATTGATTTATTGGTTGATAATGAAATTGTCGGGTTGACTTGAGTTTGGGTTTGAATGTAACAAAATGTTTACTCACCATTTGATGCTAAAAATATTGACCATTAGAAAGGGTATTACAAGTAGAGAGAGGGTCAATATGAACCATGATTGTTGATTTTCGGTGTAAAATAGATAGACTAGAGTTGTATTAATGGTTATGTTAAGGAGAGAGAATAGGAATGAGATTAGAGGATAGGTAAATGATAGGGAATCCTCTTTGACTGGATTATCATCGGTTGCATCTTGTTTCACTGGTCCATCGGTTGAGCTTGTGGAAACACATTTACTATTGATTATCGCATTGTAGTCACTATCATATTGGTATCGATAAAAAACTGGAATACTTCCATCATTGTCAAATGTAATGTGATGTTGTTGGTGTTGATGAGGCAATTGGTACATTTTTGGTCAAACTTTTAAATCAATCGCAATCTTGGTGACATTAAAACACATGAACACGAAAAACAGAATAAAGAAAAACCTAGTTTTTTTACTTTTATTTTTAGAACTAAAAATGTCTTTCTTTTGTTATTCTCTTTAACGGTTTTCCTTGTTTCACTTGATGATGAGCAAAAATGTTTAAACCATGTTGTTGCTATAAATACTTTGATGGTAAATACTATTGACAGAAGTTGTTGACGACAAAAACAAAATAACCAAATATAATGGAAAGAATTGGGTGAAGATGGAAACAAAACTTTGAGATTTAATGGTCAAGTTGAGGATCGGTTTAAAGGTGAAAAATTGTGCAAGTTTCACATGGATTATTTGGATTATTTTATCAAAAATGATGAATATGGTTACATGAAGAAAAGTATCAAAACTGTTAATAAAGTGGAAGCTGTTTCCAAACTTACTGTGAGGTTGAAAAGGAGCTACTTTTGTCTCTGAAACATTGCGCATTGAAAGTTACATTGGATTGTACAACAACGCAAACGCTGGTAACAATTGATTAACTGAGCAATTGTACACTTTAAGTAATTTATCAAGAATTAGTTGTTTAAACTAAATTAAAGTTTTAATTAATTTAAGTTAGGATTGTATAAGAAAATGAAAAACATTGAAAAGACCCGATAACCAGATTATGCAAGTTTGGTCAACTTTTTTCTCTTGTTTTGGTAACCGCGTTGATAACTGTTGCTGTTGACTACCGTTGTTATGGTGATAGACTTTTTGGTTCAACAACCGACAAGATAGCGGTTTTATTGAAATTGGTAAAAATGAGCAACCTTGAGTAGTACAATGGAAAGTTATTTACTTTTATTGTAACATTGAATTACATAATTGAAATAATTGTGATTCAAGTTTTTGTTTTTTTTCGCTGTGTTGGTTAATTGTGTGAATCAATTATCTTTATTGGGAATAATAAACTCGGTGTAAAAGATAAAGCAACTCATAATGTAAGTATATTTTGAATGAACATATTTTTTCTTTTTTTTTCTCTTGTCAACTTGATTACAATAAGCGGGAAAGAAGATCAATTTCAGGTGATTTAAGAATGTACTAAACGAGTCAAAGAATACATTTGACACCAATTTATTATCCTATCTGATTGTGTATCAATATGTGTTCTTATCAATATTCAGCTTGTCAGTTGGTAAACATTGATAAAAGAAATGGCTAATCGTTTGACTTTCTTGACCTTTTTGCGTCAACTTGGATAAGCCATTTTTTTGTTCCAAGTTTAACATTGATAAAGAAGATATAAAATCGACTTTCAACTTGTTCTTTTTCTTAACATTTATATTGTTTCTGTTCGCATTCAATTCATTAAGAGACATGGCAAATCAATTATTTGATTTCTGGTTATCTAATCTTTAATTCCTTGAGACTTAATTGATAATATGCACAATAAGTTGTATGGAAATTGGTGTCAAATTCATTGGCTTTGATAGTTAAATGGCAGGCTTCGATATTTTCAACAAAGGTACAGTTAGAATGAAAAATTGCAGGCAAAGAAATTTTACATTTTTTTCCAAACCTTGATTTGGCTTTTTCAATTGCGTCTTTAAATCATTTCTTTGCAGATTCATCTTAATTTGTGTAATAATTTTCTAACACTTCTTTTCTATTTTGTCATTTATCACTCAATATGAACAATAAAACAATGAAATTTGTGAAAATGGAAATAATTTTTCTTAAATTCGCATAGATCGATAAAATTTGAGTTTGATCAACAAAGTGAAATAAAGATAGAGTTATAACAAACATTCAATACATAACACAAGTCAGCATACTTTTGGAAATTTGAGTTTTATCACATTTAAAACAAAAGAAAGGACAATCTTAACCAAATTTATAATTACAATTTACTATTTAAACTAATCTGAGCCTACAAAAATCAAAACACAATTTACATAGCAAAACATTTGTCCATTTTAATTTTGTTTAAAGTTAGAAAGAGTGAGAAATAAAAATAGACTAGAGCTAATGAAAAGAGAAAAAATTGACGTTGGTTGTCAATGAAAGCTAATTTTGAAAACAACTATCAGGTAATAAAGTTAGTTGGGCTAATCGCTTTCTTTTTAATGGGCAAAATAAAATTTTGGTAAATTTGCTACTGTAGATGTATATGTATGTATATATGTATATGTAAATGAAATAATATAATATAATATAATAGCAATAATAATAGCAATAGGATAATATCACCATGATGAAATAAAGCCAATAACCTCTACAATTGAACATGCAAAATCTCCACTTGTACATAATGGTTTGTTATTAAAAGTATCACATTGTTCCGTTTTACCCTTGGTGAGATTCTCATCCAACCAAAGGCCAACTCCGTTACCAGCACCGATGGTTATCATTTTGGAATTAGCAGCCATGAAGAGTTGACATGAACAAGGAATGTTTTTCGTTTGGTCAGAACCATATTCTTTGGTACCAACCCAAGGGTAATATGCAACCTTTGGTTTTAAAGTGAATAGGAATGTTTCCCCGGTCCCGAAATATTGTTTCTGTGCACCTTTCCTATCAGCTCCAAGTCTATCGGACCATGAGGTAGAACAGAATGCACCGAAGATCTAAAATAAACAAGAAATGGATAAATTAGAATAAAACTGAAAGAAAGTCAAATTAATTGATATTTGATAGTTGTTGTTTCAACTGAATAAACTGAATCAGCTTTGGTAAACATGATTGCTCTTTTCCTCTCAGCTATGTAAAAAAATAATATCAAAGTGAAATAGGATCAACACCTAAAACGTTGATTAACGTCGTCATTTAAAATCAAATTACTCTTTTCTATCCTCTTTCTATTTATGACAATAAATCAACTAGTTTAATATTACATATGAATTTTTTAGTGATCAATGGCTCTTGTTCATCAGTTTTTTCATTCATCATTTTTCTGGCTTTGAAATTGGATTTCTTGATAAACGATAGTTTAATTGGCAATATGGAAAGGTAAGTAGGAAAAAAATGTGTCTATGTTTTCATATCTCAATGGAAAAGATTTTCTTTGCCAACGCTTTTTGCTTCTTCCTTTGCCTCTATCGACAAAACAACCTTCGCATTGATGGTGAACACGATCATCATCATTTTAGCTAAAATTATCGATTCTTCTATTTACCTCATTGTTTAATGTTTTTATGAGTAAAATTGATTGATCAACGGCCTCATTCTTATCGTAAAAAGTACTCAGTGAGTTACCATGAACATCACTACAAAAAATGATGACCGGCTCTTTGATGAGTGTTCTTTCAGGTATCCAATCCCAGAGTATATCTAATAACTGCCAATCACATATAGACGATTTAAGAGATCTGGGTGCGATTCGAGTACAATCAGTAATTTTAACTGAATCAAGACTAATCATTTCAAGTTTCCTCGGTGAGGTCGGGGTTAAGTCATGATAACCCAAATGGTGATAAGGTGACGAAGGAGCCGAGCGTATTTTAAATTTTTCATTTCGGTGGGAGGCCTCCTTGTAGGTTCGGTCAATTTTAGCACGAGATAACCGTCGTAACTGGGTTGCCACAGTAATTAGCTCATCAGGCGTTAACTTAATTGTCTCACAGAAAGACAGCATCAGGTCCAAGGTGAATGGTGACGAAGAAGATGAAGAGGAGGTTAATGTAGTGTTTGTAGTGGTTGTAGATGTTGATGTAAAGTTGGAGGAGGAACCATTGTTAATGTTGGTGGAGGATTTGAAATTGTTGAAAGCATTATTGGTAACCATACCAAGACGAGAGGGCGGTGAAACCGGTCTGGAATTTTTGTATAATAATAGGAGCGTTAAACCAATACGGTAAAGAAATTTGGTACCTTCAACCAGGAAGCAATCCATTATTCTGATAACATGCTCAAATGGTAAACCAATGAAAATCCATTTAAGCCAATCGAGAAAACAGGCGTCCATTTCGTTTTCTTTGATTAATCTTTCTCGTTGCTCAGTAAAGAAACCTCGCCTCGGTAGGAAACCAAATTTATTGGTTAATCTTAATAAAACATAGGCTTGATGTACAATTTGGGTTCGTGATTGGGGAAGTAAATAAGGTCCATCTTTACCACCAATACCTGATGAGGGTGCTTCTACACTTATCAACAGCCATGGTAAATGTTATTGATCAACGTTTGATAAAGTTGGCGTTACAATACAAGGTTGGGATTTGTTTGGTTTTAGAGGTAATTCATGTGATTGATTTGAATATTGTTGGAAATCGTTGCAGATAATTTGATAATGAAAATGATGAGGTTAGTGTTTTATGGGCGGTATTTGTAGTGTTAACAGCATTAATGACAGATTATCAAAGGCCATCATTTCAATGATTATAGCAAATCCCAATGAAAACCAACATGAAAATGAAAGAAAGCAAAATAGTGTTAATTCATTGAATAAATAAACATTTATCGCAAAGGTTCATTGTTAATCAGCACTTTGATTGACATTTGAAATGCTTGTGAAATGATTCGATGTTTGAATGTTGGTGAGTTTTTTTTTCTATGCTCAATCTTCCAATTTACATTGCTCTAAAAATAAGACACACTCTGCATTTCATCACAAATCAAACTAAAACGCCTTTACTTATAACTAAAACAATCAATACTTTAACTTACCCAATAAATAAGTTAGTGAGGTTAATGTTTGAGTGATGTCATGATAATGCAGGAAGAGAGCCGCAATAGGGTATAGTAATGGGCAAATGGTAATTTCATTATGCTTACACGCTAAAATCCATAAGATACGTTCAACTAATCTTTGTCCATCAGGGCTCAGCTTAAAGTATCGACAGTAATTAGGATCAATGAAAGATGGTAATTTGCGAGGACAATCTTCAGGGAGATATTCATTAGTTCCATTTGGATGTAAAGATGCTTCTATTGCTTCTAGCTCACCACTCCTTCCTCCTACTTTATATGCACTACATAAAATTGGCCACAAATTTTGACGGATCGGGGAATCAATGGTTAGTCGCGTTCGACAAAGACTTTTCAATTTTCGTTGGTTACGTGTTCTAACCAAATCTTCCAGGGGTTCCATTTCACGGTGATTTTCACATAAGATGTAAGGTTAAGATTACCTCTCTTCTCCTCTAAAATGTATATTATCTTACTTTCTTCTCTTTATGTAGATATATACATACATTATTATATCACTAAGTATTTGTCCTAAAATGAATGAAAGCTTGAAGAACGCAGAACCCAATCAAATAATGGACAGAACCAGTAAAAACTGACAGTGAGCAAAAGAGTAAAGATGAAAAACAAGAGAGAAGATTATTTAAAAAAATAAGATGGAGATAGAGATTTATTATTTAAAGTTGCAAACTTGATCTTGACACATTAAGTAACAGTTTAAACATCATTCAATCTATTTAATTAACCACGGTATGACAATTAAGATTATTTTAATTGGAGCAACAAAAAAAGTAACAGAAAACAGTTGTGAGGTTTGTTTTGTTGATCAATACACAGTTGGTTTGTGAGAGAGCAGTGTTGCAGCTGCTGCTGTTGGCGGCTAAACTTATAACTATTTGGTAATGACAGAAATCCTGGTTCTTAACCTGTTTCTTTTCAATTAAACAATTAACGGCTTTACTCTTTACTTTCCAGAATCTATTAAATTTCCGAAAATATTGTAACTAATGACAATTTTTTACCAAAACGCCATTCGCTTGATAACAATCTAGATGTTGACCAAAATTCTGATCAAATAGTAAATCGAATAAGTAATGTTTGTGATTCTTTCAGTTTAGTGTAATTTTCATTTCGTCTCATGTTACTTCTGATATCCCTTGATGTGATATGGATTAATCTTTCAGTTTTTCGTCATTATCTATAATCTATATCTGATTCCATGAGTTTTCACCATGAAAGAGAAAAGTTACAAGAAAAAAAGAAAGAGTGAGAAGAAAGATAGAGAAAGAGAGAGTGAGAAAGAAGTAACCAGAAAGAAAGGATTCGATGATTTTTGTTAATTGTTGAGAAAAAGAAAAGAAATGCTTTCGTTTTTTATCATTATTAGTGATTTAGGTTGACAAATGGATAACACGGAGCGAGTAAAAATACCCTGTCCTTGGGATCGAGCTAATCTCTTGTCGCGAACGTCATTTGCGTAAGTTTTATGTTGTTCATTAGTGATAAACCATTCCATTATGTAAATGTGATTCTCTTCTATTTTCTGTTCTTACTGTTGAAATTTTTATCTCATTTCTTAGATGGACTTTGTCTCTGTTCAAAAAAGGGTATAAACAGGATCTTGAACTGGATGACATGTTCAGATGTAGCGTTCAAGATGAAGCTGATAAGGTTTATGAACAACTCTCTATTCAATGGAACAAGGAATTGAAAAATAAAAATCCAAGTCTAGTCAGAGCTTTAATGAAAGCCTTTGGGTATAAACATTTACTCTATTCTCTGTTGATCATTGGCTATGAGGATTTTTTCATTCGGATCATTCAACCTTTTTTCATGGGTGCGATAATTAATTATTTTTACAAGCGAGATGAAGAAGGAGCTTCTAATCGACTCATTTATTATTCAATTGGTTTCTGTTTTTGTTCAATTTCATTTGTTGTAACTCATCATCCATGGTTTGTCAATGCCGCTCGGTATGGTTTAAAGGCTCGAGTTGCTGTTCAAAGGTTAATGTTTGAAAAATTGGTTACTCTTCCTAAATCAGCAATACTCAATAATGAGATTGGTCAAATTGTTAATCTCATGTCAAACGATGTGCAAAGATTTGATGAGGTAAGTCGGTTAAATCCATTTGTTTTTCTTCTTTTGTTTAAAACCTGATAAGAAAAAAAATGTCTTCCAAAAGATCTTTTTGATAAAGTATGACCTATTACGCCTTTTTTTAACAGTCAGGTTGTTACCAACGCTTCCCTCTTTTTTTCTCATGGAAACTTCAATATCAGTAAATAAATTGTCATTTATTTATTAACATTTTAAGTCATCTTTAATTGTTAAAAATTAAGTCTTGGATAGCTTGTTAGTCTCTACATTTAGGATTATCGTCAACTTTTGCTTTGAATTCTGAATTAACAACAAGATCTGAAGATCAGATTTGAAAATGAAACTCATTCGTTACATCACCTGTTCAGATGCTGGTTTTACCTCTAAATGGGCCTTTGAACTCGAATTGTAACTTGAAATTTTTCTCTCGTCTGAAAAAAAAAGATTTTTTTCTGGCTTCAGTCTGTTAACTAATGTGTAATTATCATTACAGTGTTCATGGTTTCTACCCTACCTAATAACTGCTCCTATTCAGGCAATTATTATCTCCTTTCTTATATGGGGTTACATTGGACGCTCTTATTTAGCCGGTTTTGCTATAATTGTTGTTTTTGTTCCATTTCAATCAATCATGGGCTCAGCATTTGGATCTACTCGTCGTGGAACTGCTACATTTACCGATGAACGGATCAGATTAATGACAGAAGTTCTCTCAGGGATCAAAGTCATTAAGCTGTATTCCTGGGAAAAGCCTTTTGCTGATATGGTTCAATCATTAAGAGAGTAAATATAACGATATGATTTCAAACTATTTAATTATTTACTCTAATTTTTCTCTTTTGGTACAGAAAAGAAATGAAAAGTGTAAAATGGTTTTGCACCCTTCGTGCTATTAACATGTCGTTTTCTTATGTGACAACACGTATTATCGTATTCGCTTGTTTTGTAACTCATGTTTTACGTGGCTATTCACTTACGGCTGAAATAGTTTTTGTCACTTTAGCTTTATTCAACACCTTGAGGGTAACATTAACGCTGCAATTTCCTCAAGCTGTAACTACTGTATTCGAAGCTAGAGTCTCCTGTGCTCGTATATCGGTTAGTATAAGCTTAAGCATAGTTCCTCGACTAATTTTTAATCATTTTTCAAACTAATTTTCTTTTCGTTTTACCAGGCTTTGCTCGGCTTGGAAAGTCTTAGCAGTGGTAATAGCATATTAGCAGTCAATGATCCTGAGAAACCTCGTTGTCTTTTTATTGACAAATTAACATCATTTTGGGATCCAACCGATGATGATGCTTGCTTGGAAAATATCAGCTTGGAAGTACTTCAAGGAGATCTTGCTGTAATTGTTGGCTCAACTGGAAGTGGTAAAACTTCTCTGTTGCTTGCTATTCTTGACGAAATTCATAATAAAAGCGGGAAGATCACTCTTAATGGTACAATTTCCTACGCTTCTCAAGAAATTTGGTCCTTTAACTCTAGTATAAAGGATAACATTTTGTTTGGGCAACCTTTTAATGCCGAACGATACAAAAAAGTTTTAGCAGCGTCTACTTTGGACCGAGACTTAATGACTTTGCCTTACGGAGATGCTACACTGGTTGGAGAAAGAGGGATTGGTCTTAGTGGAGGTCAAAGGGCGAGAGTTTCGTTAGCCAGGTAAAAGAGTTTTCATCAAACTTAAAGTCGTTCAAAATTACTTAATATTGTTTATCTTTCAATTTACAGAGCACTTTATCGAGAAGCAGATATTTACCTTTTGGATGATCCATTAAGTGCTGTTGATGCGCAAGTTGCCAATCTTATATTCGAAAGGTAACTAATCATTTTTTTGAAAAATGTGCCTCAATTTTAACGATTCAATTTTCATGATTTCATTATGCTCTACAACTCATAGATGTATTCAAGAATTTTTAAAAGACAAAGTCATTTTATTGGTCACACATCAGATTCAATTTTTGCGAATGGCCAATATTATTTTACTCATGAAAGACGGTAAAGGGTCAGTATTTAATTCACTGTCTGAGCTTCAAGAGGCCAATGTTGACTTAGTTAGTGAACTGTCCCATGAAACAGCAAAAAGTAAATTAAGAAAAGCTAAGCGAGCCAAAAAGCAATTGGAAAAACAAGCAAAATCAAAAAATAAGGGGAAAAAGTCTTCAATTGTATCAATTAAGAGCAGAGCTTCATCAGGTTCATCGCAAATTTCAATAAGTTCAATACCATTGACCATTGTTGATGTGGTACCGGTAGACATTTCACCGAGTCCTGCTGTTGAACAATATACTCGCGGTACTGTTAAGTGTAAAGTTTATTGGGTTTATCTCAAAGCAGGAGCTGGTATTATCCTTGGAACTATTACGGTATTGGCAAATATAGCATCACAAATATTTTTCACCTCAAATGATCTTTTTCTGTCTAAATGGACTGATCAAGCTTCAGGCTCACGAGAAATTGAATTTAGAAATAACATTATGATGGAATCTCTCTGGTCATATTCGCCTTATTCCTTTTATAGCTTACCAATTGTTGACTTTGATTATGCAGGTTATTATCGATCAAGTGAGCCAATAGAAACCAATATAGGAATTTATTCTGCGCTAATTGCTGGCCTTTTTGTGACTACAGTTCTAAGATCAACTTTACTTATTCGTATTTGTAATAATGCATCAATCAATTTGCATAATGAAATCTTTCATCGAATCTTGCGTTCCCCTATGTCTTTATTTGAAACTAATCCAATAGGTTTGATTACAATGTTACATAATTGTTTCTGCTTCTAATTTGATTCTGTTTTCTTATTTCCATTTTAGGTAGAATTTTGAATAGATTTTCTAGAGATTTGTCAATAATTGATGAGCTCCTTCCATCTACGGCATTCGATCTTATTGTGGTAAGTGTTGAATTTCTCTATTTATATTCTCGAGCTATTTGTAATTGTTTTTCTTCGTTAAAAATCAGAATTCATTTACTGCTCTTGGATGTCTATTTACCATTGCTTATGTCTCTCCAATTTTAATTATTCCGGCCATTTTTCTCATAATTGGAGTATTATCACTGAGAAAATTTTACCTTCACTCGGGAAGAGCTATCAAGAGAATCGAATCCATGGGTAATTATTTATTGAATTTCTTCTTTAGATGCATTTTTTAAAAATAATTTGTGCTATTTTCAATTTTAATTGTGTTTTGTTGTTTTGATCATTGCAGCTCGAAGCCCAATTTACTCTCTTATTCAATCAGTTGTGGATGGTATCGTAACAATTCGTTCTCACAAAGCTGAACACTTGTTCCGTCGAAGATTTGAAGCCCATTTAAATGACCATTCAGGAACTTGGTTCACCTTTATTTGTTTATCAAGAGCTTTGGGAGTGTTCACTGATTCCTTTTGTCTTTTATATATTATAGTTGTGACATCAGCTATTGTTGCTTACAATAAAGGTAAACACAAATTTTTCTTTCTATTCTAGATGAATAAACGCTTTTCTTACTAATTTTTCAACAAGACTCTCAACCTGGAGCAATTGGTGTGGCGCTTTCATCCGTTGTTATTCTCATCGGACTCTTCCAATGGTCAGTTCGTCAATCAGCCGAGTTTGAAAGTCAAATGACTTCAGTAGAAAGAATCATTGAGTATACTGAATTGGAAACGGAAGCTGATGCTGTAACTGATGTGATTCCACCAGACAACTGGCCGTTCGATGGTCAAATCGAATTTAGAAATCTTACTCTTCAATATCCATCAGCTCCAAAACCAACACTATCCGATATTAATATAACTATTAATGCCAAAGAAAAGGTCGGTGTTGTTGGTAGAACTGGTGCTGGAAAGAGTTCCCTGTTGACTTGTTTATTCAGAATTGTTGAGCCAAGAGAAGGAACGATAATTATAGATGGTCTTAATATCATGGGTTTAGGGTTGGATACTCTTCGTAGAAAGATTTCGATCATTCCTCAAGAAGCTGTACTATTTGCTGGAACAATTAGACATAATTTAGACCCATTCAAGGAACATGATGATTTCGCTCTTTGGGAAGCTCTAGCCAATGTTCAATTGAAGGAAACTGTTGACGAGTTTCAAGGTAAACTGGATTATGAACTTAGAGAAGGTGGAAGTAATTTTTCTGTCGGACAACGACAATTAGTTTGCCTTGCACGAGCACTTCTCAGAAACAACAAGATTCTCGTCATTGACGAGGCAACTGCTAATGTTGACTATTCAACAGACTTGGTAATTCAACAGACAATCAGAAATAAATTTGCCAAATGTACAACACTGACTATTGCGCATCGTTTAAATACAATCATTGACTCTGACCGTGTTTTGGTAAGAAGTGAAGTTGAAGCGAAAATGAATCTCAACTAATCATTATTTCTTCCAGGTATTGGATGAGGGAAGAGTAGCTGAATTTGATTCACCTCATAATTTACTTCAAAAAAAGCAAACGTTGTTTTCAAAATTGGTCGCTCAAACCGGAAAAGCAATGGCACGAAAATTAAGGCAGGCAGCCGAAGAATTTCATAAAGCTAGACTAAGAGGTGATGAGGTCGTCTTCACCCATCTTGCAAAGCCTAAAACGGAGCCATCTGATTCACCTGATATCTTACCCGATAAAGATAAATGATTTAGACATTTTTTAGGCTCAATCAAATTTTTTTTAAACTCCTGTACTTTTTCATTTGTAAGTATAACAATTAAATATACGATTTAAAAGACTTATTCAAAGATATTTAAAAATTTTACAGATCTTTTCATTTAGGTTGCCACCAGATTCTATATAAAAGTCAGCTTCTAAAATCTTTCAATATTAATCAACAATCTTTGTGTATCCTCTCTCTCAACTTCACCACTAGACTATCATTGAAGACGGTTGTTTGATATTTGAAATTTCAAAATTGATCTTTACTTAAAGAGTATTTTGGACGAAATTTCCTGATCTTTTAGCTTGCTTTCAAATACTTTTCAACTTCAATAATCTCTTTAAAATATTGATATAATATTTGATGATTAATGGACTAAAAAAGGAGAACAGTAATAGCTAAGAAACAATAGTCTAGAATTACAAATTGAGATTTTCTTATTGATAAACATAATTTTGACTTTGACTTAAACCTTATTCAGTCTTAATGTAATAATTGCCATTGAATGCTACTATTGGTAATGTATGGTTTGTTGACTAAACAATGATTTACTAATTTTTATTTAAAAATGCATTGTTTTTTATCATAAGATGAGTCTGTTGACTTTTGTTCTAAGTCTAATTTCAAGTCTCTGCAATTGAGATATGTAATGACAAATGTTAGTGTCAGAAAAAAATGGTTGTAATATGAAATTTTTGACCATTGCTGACAAGATTGACTGGGATGATAAATAGGATTGACTAAAGGACTTTTATGATTTTTTCTGTAGATTCCCATTTTGAGAATATAATGGACTAAAGAAGGAGAAACGTAATCATCAGAAAGAAACAAGACAAAAGTTGTAAATGGACTCAAAGCAAAAAAATCTGATTCTGGAAATGTAAGTTTCTTACAAGATGAAGAGCCAAAGGAATGAGGTTGAAACCTGAAAAAAAGGCAAAATAAAAGTGAGCAAAGAGGAGGAAAAGTAGTTTTATTTCTTGATGTTGTTTCTGCAGTTGGGATAAAAAAAGGCATCAATATTTGGACTAAAAACTAAACCCTCGATTGATGGCAACACACCTAAGAAAGAGAGGCAAAAATCAAGTAAACTAAATTATTTGTGATGTTGCCTGAAAAAAAAATCAAAAACAAAACAAATTGGTTTTACGTTTAAAGAAAGAAAACTCAAGAAAATTTGACCAATTTCAAAGTTCAGCCAAACTGATCAAAATACTTTAAGCCTGAGTGACACAACCGTTTGATGCCATTAATCGATAACAAAAATTTTATCCGAATGATTCAATTGAATATGTCAATCTTGTCAAATGGAAATTAAAGTAGAACCATTTTCCATCAATAGATGTCTCTGTAATCGACCTTTGAATGTCTGGTGAAAACAAAATCAATAATCAATTTCAGTTATTTGTCTTTGATTTGATTTTAAATTTACAGTTGAATCTAATTGTTAATGGTTATTGATGACAAACACTTCAATATTTTAAAAGACTTTTCTTTAAAGGATTTGTCCACTTAAAGAATGGAATCATTGAAATGTTACAAAAAAATGTTGAATGTGAAGCCAGCTTGGATTTACCTAAACTTGGTGCAAAAATGTTGTCCAAATTTCCGATAATATCAAGTTCTATTCTAATCATGTCGCCAAGATTACAGTTGACTTGTTATTCACCCTTCAAAGGAAAGTTATTTGATTATTTGTGCTCTGTTTATATGCTGTGAAAATACAAGCCTTGCGGCTGGTAAAACAAAAAGAAGGTGAAATCTGTTTTTTGTCTTTATCAACATAATTTACTTAACCAATTGGATGAAAAAAATGACGTGAATAACAATCAAGAATCTACTATTTTCACCATGCATAGTTGGTTGAATGATGAGATTCAGATTTTTGTCAATCTTTTCCTCTATAAATATTACCCAAGAAACTTATGAAAGACAAAAAATTCTCATTTTGAAAGAGAAGGAAAAAGTATGAGAATTATCAAGCTTAATATGGATAAGTGAGGTTGAATGAATTGATGAAAAGTCTAACCATTGTCTGAGTAAATATTTACTCTTAATCATTGCCAGTCAGAATTATCAAAGGAATTCTAACATCGAAAATGATTATTTAGACTTTAATTTGGTTATGCCAAGATGAAGCCCAAGTTGACCAGAAGGGCAGAAAAGTGACCGAAAAATGAACATTTGCAAGCAAAATGTGAAAGAAATTTTTTTGTTCGAAAAAAAATGGAAAATTTGAAAGCAATGAAAATGGTCAAGAGTCACAATATGGGTCAAACCTTGGCGTGATAAACTGTAAAATAAGGTCATTAAGATCATCAAGTTTATCACCAGAAATAGTCATAAATTTGAATCAATTTGGAAAATGTAAAAGTGGAAAAAGCGCATTTTGTCTTGCTTGTTGTTTTATCGTTTTCCCAATGAATAATGAGTTTGGATCACGAAAAGGCATCACAGGTAAATGGTCTTTTCACCCCAACCTGGTCTGGTCACATAATGTGGTACAAAATGATAACCAAGTTTAACCATTTGAAGGTGAAAGATGCAAATGAAAACTTAATTATTGTCTCTTTTCACCTTTAAATGCGAATGTTTTTTTTTCAAATGCGTTTAACCGTGAATAACTAATTTCATTGTTGACTGACTTTAAAAGTTATTATTTAAATTTGGCAAAATTTTATTTCTTGAATGTAATGTGCAAGTGTATTTGATAAGCCAATGAAGTAGACACAATGTGTAATAATTAGAAATATCAAAAGCAATGTTTCCCATTTCATTTGAATGTTTTCATTTATTTTGCCATTTTCTTGACAAAAACTTTGCATTCCAATGATGAAGTGTTGAATTTGAAAGTAAACTGTCGAGTTGAACATTGAATGAATAAAGGTTTGTTTTTCCATCTCAATTTGACTCGAAATTTGCAGCCTGACAAACCTTTTCCATGATAATTGGTAACTTACATTTGTTTGGTTTTCAGTTTTTCCCTTTTCTCTTCTCTTGACTCTGTCGGAATGAAACAATGAAGAAGATGATTGAAATGATGAAAGAGAGAGGTTGAAAGTCAACAAACGCATCATGAATGTGAATTAAGCTATTCAATCTCCTTCTTCCTGAGGATGGAAATGATGAGAAGAAGAAAATTGTTTGTATTTGGAAGAAAAATAAAACAAGGAAAAATATCTAATGATGATGTTCATTGATATAAAAAAAAAGGCGAAAGGTAAAGAATGAAATTTTGATCAACATGATGAGCCTGATGAAGATGGAGGAATTGAAGATGAAAAGGAATGCAGTTTATTCAAACAAATAGTGATCTTTCATTGATTGTGTGATGACTTAAAACAGGCCATTATTGTGTTTGTACCTTACATCAGTTGTGTTTCAGGAAAACAAGTAATAATATTAAGCAAAAGTATTTACTTCTCATCATCCATCTCCTTGGGCTATAAAAAAAAGAGCATAAAAAAGAGCAAAATGAAGTCGACATTTTTTTTTGCTATCGCCTAAATTCAGGTTTCAAGTATTGTTAAGTGATTGCAAATGTTCAGTTTATGATGATGAAGTTGGTAATGGTAATGATTGTGATGAAGAAGAGAATCAAGCCTTTGTGTTCTGGTCAAGTTTATGAGAGTTACAAGTTTTTCTTATTGGTCAGTCAATAATGTACAGAGTTGTGTTTACATTTCATTTTACGAGTTTTACTTTGAATGGCGTTTGCAGGTTCGCAGGCTTACCGACGCTCTTTCCTCTTTTATCAATCATTGGCAATGAAAGCAAACAAGCCTTGTTAATCCTTGTTTTACAAGCAAAAAGGATTTAATTCAGCCTAACCTCACATAACCCAACCATTATTAATACAGTTTCTTGTGTTTTATTGTAAACTTCAGCTTATTTCATTTTATCATTTTCCTTTTTCCACTCTGACCTTTTCCCATCTTTGTTTCATGCATCGACCAGGGGCAAGGTGAAAAGCTTTTCAAGCTAAAACTGATTTGCAAGAAGTGAAATCAGTTATGAAATAATCTTATAGTTGAAGCGATCATTTAGATTAAAAGGACTCATCAGGAGAATGACTAATTGTAATAAATGGCAGAGTGTTGATTTAGATTCAAGGCAATGCGATAGTTGGAGGTATTTTCTGATATCAATAACGACCCATTAGAGCAATTGCAGCATATTAATATCAATCTGAGCTCAGCCTTAGAGTTGAAAGATGGGATATCAAGAAACTGTGACTAAAATAATTGTAAACCGACGAAATGAAGCGTTTTAAGAGCTAAAAGAAGGATTAAACGAGTAACAAATTTCAAAATGCATCAACTCAGCTAACCATGTTTAAGTCAAATCGAGTTTTCAAAAAATATTTCAATATTGAAACGAAGTAATTTTTCTCTGCAACTTTTACACAAAAAAAAATTAAATGTAAAACAATAATTAACTTTTTAACCTCATAATTCCTACCAAATTGACATTCATTAATATACCAACAACAGCTAATTGTAATTGATTCCAAGTTTACCAAAAAAAGTCTCATCATTAACATATTAATTCAATTTTAAATGACCATTAAATGATTGCTCAGTTTAATGTGCAATCAGATTGTAAAAGCAGAAGCATTGTAAAGTCAAACTTTAATTTATTCAATTGAAATGAAATGAAGTTGTAAATCTGTTTTTCACTGTTGGTTGTAAAAACAAAAGGTTAAAAGAGAGGAAGAAAAGAGGAAAAATTTGAAAAAAGCGTTTTTTTCCTTTCACCATTTTTACTCATTTATACAATTAAAATTATCATATTTTCATCTATCACAATATAATGGTAATATTGAAGGTGAAATAACGATCAAATCTTTTATAATTATAATATTACACGAACTTGTGCATTTATTATTGATGCAACTATTATTATCTTTATCATCATCATTATGTTCATTTAAATGTTGCAATTGGTAAACATTTTTCAACCTTTTTTGATCAACTTTTCAATAAATTTCCTCTTCTGCCCATTTTAGCATTCAGTTGGCAGAGAGAATGTTATTCGGAGAGAAAAAAAAGGAAAATCATTTTTTCCTTTTTAATGGCAATGAATTTGGATAACTGAAATTATTGAATCTTTACCATTCTTGGAAAACATTAAATTGCAAAGAATTGCTTTCAATTAAAATTCTTATCATAATATTTCAAACATTTATCATTCCCAGTAAAGTTGCGATATTTTTCCTTCTCTAGTCAAATATTGCACTAAACATTGAATCCATTGAAAGGTTGGCATTTTAATGGTTCATTAGCGAGTCTCATTGATTTGGAAATATTTCATTTTTGGATTTTCCTTTAATGAACGTTTCAATCAATTCTGGTTAATGAAAAAAAAAGTCACAGAAAATAGTGAAAAGAGGGAAAAAAAATGATTTCTGTTTACATTTCTTTAGGTGAACAGTTTTCTCATGGAAACGGAATAAAAGTAAAGACATTTACAGACATTTGATGGGAATGTTGAAGATGATCAAGATGATGAGGAAAAATGGAAGCCCAGTAGAGTTGAATACAAGGATGGACACTTGATGGGAGAGGTGAGATGAGCTAATGTATAAGAGAGAGAGAGAATCTAGGAAATGGCGAGTTCTCGGTGGAATTGGAAATTGATTCAACAAGAAAAAAAAAGAGAAGAGAAAAGATCTTTTCTCAACTGGATAAAGGATAATGAAATGAGCAAAAAAAAGGGCAAAGAGTGCACATGATAAAGGGATAACGAAAAGGAAGGAAAAATTAGACTGATGATGAGAATGGTGAGATTGAATTGGAAACAAAAAGATCCAAAGTTGAGAAGAAAAAATTTTATCGATTCTCAGCGTCTTATTTACTTTTAATGGTTAAATAGTGAACCATGTTTAAGGATTGTTTACCTCAACAATTTACCTTGTGGCTCAATTATCTTGCCATCAATTGCAATTAAATTTGTAGTTCAAGTCTTCTTTCATCGTCTTTATCCTTTTCTATTCTCTTCTCTTTTCATGGTTTCCAGGCGCAAAATTTTGATATAACCGGAAGATTGAATAAAAAGTCAAGATCAGGAAACATTCAATTGATTTCCTAATCGTTTTCAGACTTTTTTTCTTCTTCTCTTTTCATGTTTTCCACTTTCTTTGTCTTTTCCCATTCAAACTTTGTTTTCCTCTTTACTCTCATCTTTATCCCTTGAAATTACTCACTCAAATGTTGAACTGATTATAACGTTGGGAGGGCAAACTCCCAGTTAGAACTGGGATTGTAAAGGAAAAGAAGAGGAAAAAAAAGAGTTTCAAGTAAATAATACTTTTCCATCTGACAAAAGTAATAACAAAATTTTCCAAGCATTTTCTTGTCAAACATTTTCTAATTAGTAAAATGGTGATAAACAAAAAATCAAAGCAAAAATCAATGTCGACTTAAGTCGGGTAAAAGGGATTCTGCGATCTTCAACATTTCACCAAATGTTCACCAAATTGCAATTGTTAGTTCAACTAAGTAATGATAACGAACAAAAGTGTTTTCCTTTTTTTTCTCTGTTATTCTCATTCTTTACGGTTATCAAATTATCATTTGTTTGCTAATAATTATCCTAAGCATTCCTCTGTGTTTAGAGTGAAAAGAGGCAAAACAGAAGGGAAAAAAAGTCGACATTGGAAAAGTAAAATTGACAAATTTAATTAGATATGAATGTTTATTATTCAAACAGAAACAGGAATACAATGGTTAATAGGCATTACAATAGAGTTGTGATGAAGAGGAATGACGGATGAAGGTGAATAATGAGCAAGATCAAGTGCGCTTTATTACTTCAACTCTAATATCATTAGTATTGTTATTAGTTTGGCCAATTTTCTGTACTTTTTTCTTCTTCTCTTCATTACTTTCCTTGCAAATCTGAGTTGCTTAAATTAACTTAATTTACCTTATAATCCAAAAACCAACACTTTGCTCTTTTTTATATCTTGTTGTCATATCAACTCTCTTTATCTCTTTATCCTCATCATTTTCATGAGCCACAAAAAAAAACAAAATGACTATTGAAATGAAAATCTCTTTTTGTTCCTTTCCTTTCCTTTCCTTTATCCAAGTCCGAAGATATTGTTGACAGTTTTCCTCATCCCTAGACTCACTTTGATAACATTTTTACTCTCATCATCTTCATCTTTTCACTCTTCATCAAAAACTACTCAACTCACTTGAAAGATATTCAAGAGCACTTTGGACTCCTATCATTATTGGAATAGCATATTGTTACTGAAAATGGGCAGAACAAGCAACAACACAGTAAACAGAGTAAAAATCACTCCACTTCGAACAAATTATTGCTGGAAAAAAGATACAATTTCAAGATTATCATCAAGTGGAGAAATGATGAAAAAAAAAACTCTAAAAGCAAACGTCTTTCATTTTACTTGTAAATTATCACATTTTTATTCGTCTTTTTTTTCCTCTTTACCTTGCAGGTGAGCTAGATGATGATAGGTTAGTGATGAATGAATGAATCTGGATGAGTCAATGAAAATTCAACTGCTAAGTGAAGATGATTATGATGATGACCTTTGATTTTTCCCTTGAGGTACAAATGATGAGTCTGGCGAAGCAAGAAAAAAATGGTTAATAGCGAAGCAGAAACATCAATAAATGAAACACTTTTACCTTTACTTTTTTTTAGTCAATTTGATGATAATAATGATAATGAGAAGAAGGAGCAAAAAAGGTAGGAAAAAAAGGTTCATCATTAACACAACAGTTGTACCTGAACCGAAATTGAATTGAGAGTAACATTGCAAGATCACTTTTATTACCATTTGATAGTTCGATAGTCACAATTAAATGTTATTATTACATGTT
This sequence comes from Tetranychus truncatus, assembly GCA_028476895.1. Classification (NCBI taxonomy): domain Eukaryota; kingdom Metazoa; phylum Arthropoda; class Arachnida; order Trombidiformes; family Tetranychidae; genus Tetranychus; species Tetranychus truncatus. Next base: position 20,745,077 of record CM052060.1, read on the forward strand.
ACACAAAATCATTACCTTTTCATGTCTCTTTTTATTAAATTGCAAATCGTTATTGAAATTGTCTTTTATCTTTTTCCCTCCCAGCTCGATCACTCCCTGATCAAAATCTAGAGATAACTCATTTTGTCATTTTACCTTTTTCAACACTTATCGACTGAAACTGATTCATCTTTTTTTCTCTTCGAAATCTTTTCCAACTTATGATGAATATTTTTTACTCTTTTACTGTTCACCTTTTAGTGCGGTTAAAGACTGGCAAACCCTTTTTTCCCCCCGATAACAATATGTAAAGGAAGAAAGGAAAATATCACTTTTCCATTTGGATTTTGGTTCATCTTTTAATGTAATTTTTCTTTGCCTGTTTTCAGTCAAAACATAATTTTCGAGGTAAAATTCAAACAAAGCAAAATTTTCCAACCACAGTCTCAAGACTATTCATGCATCATCATGATAATGATGATAAACTTGTCAACTTTTGTCTTTCAGTTTTTTTTCCCTCATTCTTTCTGCTTTTCTTTTCTCGTTCAATTTCTTACTTTTTTTTGTCTCACAACTTTGACTCTTTTAAGCAAAAAGTGTTTCTTCATTTAGTTTGGTTAATACGATAATGATGTAAACTGGCATTTTCATGACACGAAACAATCACAATTCAATTGAATAAGACTTTCTGGGAAACAGTGAAAGGGTTGGAAAGTTGATATTTTCATGAAACTCAAAGTTTAAAGGAAAACATTTCTCCTTTTTTGAGATCATTTTTGATTCTTTTCATTTTTTCACTTTTGTCTGTTGCAGTTTGGATGAGGATTGCAACTGAAAAGGTGAAGGTAATCTGAAGAGATTTGCAAAGTTTTTCAGACTCTAATTTAATTCCTACTTTAATGAATTCATGTTGATGTTGAGAGATTTTGACAAAAGTATCGTTCCCTTAAATGGGAAAATAAATGCTCTGTTTTCATATTAATATCATTATTTCATTCCAAGATAATTGCACTTGGGAATAAATTATTATATTGATCTTGTAATTTATAATGATAAGTAAAAATAATATTACCATTTTTATTATTTCAACATTGCAAAGAGTGGGAAGGAAAAGTGTAAAAAAGCTTTACCCTAAACCACAACATTATCAAATCATGTAAATATCATGATAGAGTAAATGAAAGAGGGTGAAGGAAGAAGGAAAACTTTTCAAACTTTTATCAAACGGTAATTTCTTGTTCACATAGGTTGGGATAATGATGAATGTAAAGTTTGAGCAAATAATTTCCTTTCATTCCTCGTAAACATTAACCTGTCATATGCGTGATTAGTCATTAGACTAGGTAAGGTGCAAATGAAAATGCTGGTGCACTTTGCGAAAGCGTTTCAGGTTGAATTACTGGTCATATGAATGGAAATAAAAATAATTTCCATTGGTAATGTTTAATAGAGCGATGTCTTGCTTTCTGAGTTTAGTGCATGTTTATCATTAATAAAACCTGTTGACGGTTTCAGACAAATTTATGTCAGATTTGTGTTTGCAAATGGTCAAAGTTTAAGTCTGCAATTTTACGATCTTATCTAGGTAATGAAGATGCGAATTTCAAAGGTAAGCTTAACCCGGTAAGGTAAGGTAGACCATGGTATCTTGAGGTATTAATTTTCGGGATGAATCTTGACTTTATTCAAAAAAATCATACTCGAAATCGGACAAGCAGAGAATTTTCGGTAGAAATTTATCGATCACTGCATTGATTCATATATTTTTCAATTTTCACAAGTTATATTAATTTGATTTTTCTTGAGAAATCATTTATTCCAATAGCTTTAAGCAACTACCGGGTTTTTTGACCTTGAAACCATTTTGCGGACATTTTTCGATAGAAAATTTTTTTCTCTATCGTTTGCCATCAAATACAAACTTCTAACACTGCTATGTTAATGATAATGATAACGCAATGACAGTGTTAGGAATGTAAAACAAAAACCTATGTCTTTCAAAGGCAAATTTAGGCAGTTTTTGACTATGACCTTGACATGATCTTGACATGACCTATAAATTTTCTGCATCAATATAATTCAAAGTTTTAGCATTAGAAATCAGCATGGAAAGTCTTTAGAAAGTGTTGACCATTTTTGAGATTAAGACTGACAAGAAAGATTTAATTTCGATTTGTGACTAACACAGCAGTGTTAGAAGTTTGTTTTTGAAAACTCAACAATTTGCACCGTAAAAATGACATGAAACAATGTAATTTCTTAATAATTGTAAGTTTCCAAGAGATTGGCTCTTGATCAGCTTTTAGTTACAGATAAATAAGTTTGTGATCTCAGAAAATGACCTTCACATGTCAGTGAAAGGGCAAAAATTGAATGATCATTAATCACCACGATTAAATGTTTCAAATCAGAGGCCTGTAGCTTCAGCTATTGTATGTCGACATACAGGATAAGAAACACTCAGTACAAAGCAACAAAAATTATAATCATCGTTTCTAGCGCATTGACTGAGTTGCCGTGTTACGCATCAGTATGTTGGCTCGGGCTTAAAAGCCATTCAAGGATTTATTATCGTTTGAGATAATTTTATGACAATGAACCATAAGTTTTTGATTCCATTTTGCTAGCTAATGACTTCAGCCAATGCTTAAAACTTAAATACATTATTCCCGATTCAAATTGATCATTTCAACTTGGGTGGTTTGAAGTTAATCTATTAATAAATCATTTGATTGGTTTTCAATTTGATAAGCAACACTGAACAATAATTCATTTTGATTCATTTCAATTGCTCCAAATTATCGTCTAGTCAGGTTTTCCAAAGGCTTATCAATTAGCTTAAAGATCCAATTAAGGAGAGAAAAGAATTCAATTTAATCCCTGAGCAATCGAGTTGAGCATTATTCAAGATTAACTCTTTCTCATCACTTTTTTCCTCCTCTTTCCTCTTCCATTGATAGAGGAAAAAAAAAGAAGAGCGAAAACATTAAAATCCTAGATTGAGATGCAAAACCTGGTTCAAGTTCAATTTGTTGATTCTATTCTTTGCAGAGTTTGCCAACTTTTTGATTCAATCCAAGTGAATCAAGTTTAGTCTAAAATAAGAGATGAAACGATTTAGCAAAAGAAAAGATTAAAAAAGCTGATCAAAAAAGTTGAATGAAAATTAACTCGATATAAACAGTTTTCAGTGCTTTTGTTTAAACTCGCAACTATACAAGCTTTTTACCTTTCATTGGTAGTCTTGTGTATTTGAAAACGAGATTAAAAATGTCAATGAATTCATGTTAAATGAGGCTGAAAAAAGAAAATGTTTCCAAATGTTTTATTCCCTTTCAATCTTCTTCCATTGACTATTGAATAGAACACGATTCAACAGATTTACATTACAAGATCTGATATGAATTATAAATTTTAAAGCCTCTTTTCACCTCAACCCTTTTCCCTCTCATTTCCAACTATTATGCAAAATAGTATTCAACATTTATCATGCATTTCATCGCATCTTTAAATGAAAACGAAAAGCAAAAAATAGTGGGTTTCAGATGAACACTTTTTTCTTGCTCTTTACCAATTGATTGAAAAAAAAAGACTTGAAACTCGTTAATGGATTGCCAAATGAATTTGAAATGAAAAACATTTCAATATTCATATAAACTTGAATAACTTTTCCAATTTGCTTTGAAAATGGAAAGTAAAATGATGATGGAAAATAAAAGGTAAGGAGAGATGAAAAATGCGCGACTAAAATTGAAATGTCACACTCAATGGAACGCGAATTTCAACTTACAAATGGAATAGCAAACTGATGAAGCTTTGACTGATCAACCGTTTTCGAGTTTCGGAAAGAGGAAAATATCATGAATTCCCTTCAATTCCCAATTGATAAAACTTTTGATTATTTCTTCCTTCTCCTGTTTTCCTTGGTAAACAACCAGACAGTACCAATGAAGATTCGCCTCTTGTTTGTTCAGCTTTTTTTCCAATATAAAAAGCAAAGAGAAAATGAAAGAAACAAAATTATGGTAAACTGTTTCAAACTGTTCCGATAACATATCAAGGGACTTGGCGAATCATGGAAATGATAAGATTGAATGTTGAACTTTTCTTCCTTTTGCGCTTAAAGAAGCAAAATCAATGTGGAAGCTTTGTTGGGAAAAATGATTTACTTTTGAAATCGAAATTAAATGAATCAAAAAGTGAAAATAAAACGAGGAAAATTGCAAATCTCTCGTTCAATTTTCTGTTCAATTATAAATTAATTTCATCAACTTCGCTTGCTAAAGTGTTGACTTGAGCAAGAATATAAAACTCATTGTAAGTGAATTTTGGCTTTGAAAAAGTTTCAGTTTCAAGTTGTCAGTAAAGTTGAGAAATGAAGGAAAAAACAAATTTTCTTCTTGGAAATAATTCATTTTTCATTCTTTACGTTTTTTTCAATCAAAACATTATTCAATTTACTCTTGATGTTATCATTATCATGTTTGATATTGAATTCATTAATTGAACCAGATAAAGTTGAACAATTTCCATTGACGATTGATCACTCATGATGCCTATTTCAACCTTTTATTTCATCATTTTTTACCATTTCTTTAAATCCTTTTTTTCTCATTTCTTTTTCTTGAATCATTTTTTTCTTATCCGCATTTGATATAAATTGTTGTTCATCTCATCAATCTAATTCTCTCTCTTCTCTCTCAACTTTTTGATACCAACATTTTTCATTCAACCTTTCATCGTACATTTATTTACTCTCTTCAACTCATCATCATCTTTCACCTTTCCTTTTCTTCCCAATCTTTCAGTTTCCTTTTATTTATTTAAAAAAATCCAGTTTTCCATTTCACTGTTACCTGATAAAATCAGAAAATTAAGTTGATAATACCTTTAATAATATCGCTTTCCTCTTTTTCAACCCTTTCACATTTGATAAGTTTCCATCATTTTCAACTTTATCCTTTAAAGACTCAGAGTATTTCATCTTTTGCTTCACTTTTTCAAATGAAATTACATTTCCGTTTGTTTTTTCTTTCAGTTGATTATGAGAATGAGTTAAGTTTATGATTGTAAAGGAAATTACATTTCTCGGATTGAAAATGACACGCAAATTTTACTTTTCAGAATGATTGAAGATCGATTCATCAGGCACTTCACTAAGTCTGTAACTCATTGAATACCTTTTTATGACTTTGGAAGTGCAAAAACTATTAATAATTTATGTTACATATCATTGTCAGATGATTTGCAAGTGTAAAGTTTAAGATTAATTTCAGAAAGTTACGGATTCGCGAATATGCACTCGAAATGATTGTCAAAATTCAAATAAGTGATTGTTATTGAATAACCTTGAAACTAATCGAAAAGTTTCATTTCGTTATTTACAATATTACATAACCCCTGGTGTGTCAGTGTGCCTGTCGTTGTATTTTCGCAAATATTTTCTATTCTTTTTCAATTAAGCTATAATTGATACATTATAACGCTAAAAGTGGGTAAGTAATTATTATTGTTGGCTGTACCCGCCGTCTTTTCAATAATTGTGAGGTATCTATTTTTAAAGTTAATAATCACGTCATAGATCTCTTCTTGGGACATTTCCAATAGTTGATTTGTTCTTTGAGATCTTTGATGTTTATCGGTACAGTTTTGTAGATTCGAAATTATGCGTATTGCTTTTTATTCATAATCATACATGTTATGAGATTATTTAATTCCCCTCATTTCCGCATCTTCGCACCCTTGGCTGTTCTTTAGAAAAATTGTCATCAGCGCATCTCAGTCTAACAAGGAAACCTTGCGAACTACCTAAAGCGGATTTTTTTCAACACAAATGTTTTTGAGTAAGCAAAAAGAAGTAGAAAAACTTTATTTCAGCGGCCCATACAGGGTTTGGTGGTAGTGTGTGGAGTTTAAAAAGAAGCACTCGATACAAAAATCATCACGACAATGAGCACATTGTATGAATGAACCGATACCACAGTCTCAATTGAACAAATGGACTTATCAGTATCCCAGATAATACTATCGGGTGAGTCAAACATCTCTACTTCTACAGAGTATGTTGCTTTCTTCCAAGCGTGTTTGATCATTCTAATAATAGTGCGGCACAGAATTGGTTATGTATGAGGGCATGTAACTTGAAGATTGACTTTTTCCATTGACGGAAAAAATGAACGTCTAAGGGCTGGATTAGAGTGTTGCACCAGGAGGAATAAGCAACAACACCTAGTACAGAATTGAATAGACAACACAATGGTGCTGATTTTGTTCAATTGATCGAATCAAAATGTTTGGCTGTGGGTTTATATTTAGTGGTGAGGAAATTAAAGTGTTGTGAGCTAAATTATTGTTTGTATTATGACAATTGTTGGGTTCAGGATGGTCGGTTTGGCTCATCATAATACGCCGTGTTTCTTTCATTCGTATTAAATTTTACAATGCACAATATTCAGTCTTGGCAGTTACAAATACGAGTTATATCACAATGTGAATTTTCTTTTATAATATTTCCTCGAAAATTTCTTCTCCTCTTCTAAAACCATCGTTTCCATTTTGTATCGCAATAATTGATTGGAAAAAGGATTTGGGAGAGCACTTACATTTCATTTTGGGTTGGATTTTCGTTTATAAGTGAATAAATTGCGGCATTTATGACATTATCTGTGAGGCAAAATTCAGTTCCATTCATAGTATGAATAATTTCTAAGCTATTTGAGTCATTTTGATTCAATTGATATTGGCTGAAAAGATATGAAACGTTATTTGAAATTGAAGGGATGGAAGGTATTTGTATTTTTGTTAAATTAGCGTTATATGGTGTCATTCGAATGTATTGAATTTTCTGATCTTTCTTTATAAGTAGCTTCATTTCGTCAAGTACTGTTGCCTCTTATATTTATGTGAACTTTCTAACTCAAAATTTTTTAGCTAAATTCCCCTGTATAATAGAATATTGTAGTTAGAGCATGGCAAAAATAAATAAAATAAAATATTATCATACAATGGCAAATAGATTACCCGGCGTTTTTTTATTTTACGCCTGCTTGTTTGCATAACTTTCGAATGGTGAATTTCAAAGACCACTTAATTGAACCATTTGCTCACGGGATTAAGCAACTAAAAGTTCGTAAGCTCAAGGTTATTCGAGGCCATTTCGTAATTTGACCTCTAATCGACCTCTGAAAGTAAGTTTTGTAGATCGATTAGTGTTTGCATGGTGTGCATGGCACTTCTCATTGGGAAGATAACCAAATAAGCAATTGTTGCACTTGACAAAGAGAAACATTCATAGCCAGTAAGAGTTGAGAAGATCGAACGAAAACTAATCGATCTTAAGTACTTTCACTTTCAGGAAATGAGTTTCAAAGGTTGATAAAGGTCAAATAACAAAATGGCCCTGAATGATCTTGAGCGTTCGATATCATGCTGAAAATTTCTGCTATAAAAAAATTAAATGATTTACAGAAAAAACGAAAATTCAAGAGCAACGAGAGGAAATAATTTTATTTATCACATACATATTAAATATTTGTATTTTTGTCTCTCCTCTGTATTCCTATTTAAATATTGTGTTTTCTTACACCCTTCCGAATATGTCCTTTTGTTACTGAAAGCATTGCAGGTTGACACATCAATTCGACTGTGTTCAGATCGAAAATAAAACTTTTATCTAATTGGGAGTAATCTGTTGGTTTAAAATAAAATATGAACCCTTTTAGAATTTAAAAGATCTCTCAGTGTGTTATTTAGTGACCTTGTTTGTATCCAATGATTTTATCCTTGATGATATCAAAATTTTTGGCTGCGGGTTTATATTTAGGGGTGAGGAAATTAAAGTGTTTTGAGCTGAGATGGTTGGATGTTTTATGAAAATTATTGGGTTTAGGGGATCATTATAATACGCAGTGTTGAATAATTCACTCTTATTGAATTTTACAATGCACTATATCTAGTGTTAGCAGTTACAAATAGAAAAAAGAAGGATGTTGTCTTTCCAAACTTGCGAAGATGAGAGAACTGTGAGATCTACTTCATTTTGCAGCAAGATGGAGCAGCACCTCATTATTTACAGCAGTGAATTTCCGGAGTCTGTTAGACAGAACATTTGAAGAGCGATTTTTGAACAGCTTTATGCTTTGGAAATCGCAAAAGCTTGTAAATCAGTGGAGTTCCGTTGTCAGGCTTGCATCGTATTGGGAAGGGCGAAACTTAACTGAAACTCAACAAAGATCTACAGCTGATCCAACTTTAAAGGCTGAAAACTCGTCACTTCACTATCGAAACAGTTTTTCAGTACGGAGTGTAGTGAGAAGCTCGTTAGGCGATGGCGAACGTGTTAAAAAAAACTGCGCAAAGGTCAGCAAGACAACTCCACCTCCTCGCGGTGCTGACTTGGTAAAGCAAAAGAAGATTTGTTTTACTTTTCAACGAAAAACAAATTGTTTGTGATGTTTTATCTTAATGAAACCATCAGTTAAATGATTCGAAACCTTTGTTAATGACTTTTTTGACCTTGAATGAGCAGAAATGGCCCCTGAAGGGCATAGGAGCGATTTCCGAAAAATGAACTTGAATGACCTTGTCCTTGAAACATAAAAACGAATATCTCCTAAACTCACTTTATTTGATTCCTAGACCAATAGCGTGTTTGGTTTCAAAGTAATTGGCAATCAACATCATACTGAGTAGATGGATAGCCCTGTATATGGAGATGGAGCCAAGTAGGGATATGAGTCGAGTTTGGCTACAACCAGATGAGACTTCGGCATCTATCCCGAGTTAATCGAGAAACATTGAGCAAAGAATGCTAATAATGGCTTTGGATTTTGACGGAATTGCTTTCTACAAACTGCAGCCTGAAGAAAGGACCGTAGACCTTAATTGCTACGTACAATTTCCAAATGAAAATGGCTGGATGGGAAAAGTTTTAGCCTCCGCAATTGCACTACACGATGATGCAAGCCCGCATAGTTACCGAATTTCATGAAAAAACAAATTGACATTGGGTACCAGTCTTCATATTCACCAGATAGAAGTCCATTAGACTTCAACTGTTTCACCAAATTGAAGAGCAAACTAAAAGAAATTCATCACCGAATTTGGATGTAATTTGAACAGGCTTTGAAATCAGCAGTTGATCAACACAATTATGCGGCAGCCTGTAAGGGTGTACAAGAGCTACCCGACGTGGTTTAGAGTGCTGGTAACCAGTAATAGATTCTAAGAGTCAATACACATAATGTATGAGTTTTCATAAATATACGATTTGTAGTTGTTGAAATATCAAAAAATAGAATGTTCAAGTTTGACATGATCATCTTAATTCTTGACCTGTACGCATAATATTGAAGGTTCATAGCTTTACATTTATGTTGTAATTGGAGAATCAGTCAGTCAATTACAATTACAGAAGCCAACTACAACCATTTCAAATTATTTGCACTGAAATGAATATGATTCATCAGAATTGACCAAAATGGATTCATTTTCGTCTCGAAAACCTGATCAAAAAACAAGCTCAAGCAGCAGAAGAGTAAAAAAATAATAATAATGTAATGATATTGATAATGTCATCATTAAATGTTTACTTTGAGTTGAATAATGAAAGTGAAAAACAGGATGATAAATAAATTATGATAAAATTGGAAAGTAAAAGAAAACGATTCCAAGAAGATCATGAGAAGGGAAGAAAATGAAGAAAAAGAGCGACAAATGAGATTGTCCCATTACTGGAAGAAAAGGAGCAAAAAAAGTAAGAAAGAGAAAAAAGTTTTGCGACTGAATGAATCAGAATGATACAGAATATCCTCTCTAATTATCTGAATATATCAATTTGTGTTGGAATCTTCTGCAAGAATCTTGTATTCGAAAGCAACACACATAATAATGATTATAGACGCAAAGACACAGCTAAACACAAGATATAAATCAATGTGAGAAACAGTGTTTTCAGGGTAACCCATGTAAAGCTGAGAATAAATCTCATTGCCAATGAATCCAGAATGAAAATATTTTCAACAACATTGAACCAAGTAATAATAGGAGACACAAAATGCTAACCAAAGAGCCAACCACTAACCAACTCCTCCCAATCCATTCCAATAGATTATCATTACCATTATCATGATCCTCATGATGATCATCATCAGAATCATCATTAATGCTACAACAGAAAACATTAGTCAAAAATTTCAAGATATTAGTGAACCTTTACTTTTCTCTTTACTCGACTTTTTTCTGCTCTTCTTCTTGCCCTCAATTTTTGCCTTTTTACTTTCGAGTTTCCGTTTCGTTGATACAAAACTTAACCCATGGTTAAACTTGAGCCTCTTGTTCTCGGCTCATGTAATAATTCATCGTTCAGCAACAATTATCATTTATTGAAGGCAACACTGAGAAAAAAACGAAAACGTGAAACTCTTTCAAGTCAATCTCAACTCTTCCGGTCATTAAATAACTCATTACTTTCCAATTGTTTTTCATTTCCTTTTCGTTTCTATCCCATCATGGATCAATCATTATTCAGTTCAACTTCAACTTGCTCTGAATTTTAACATGAAAATTAAACATTTCAATGATGAAACTTTTCTTTTTTTTCGTTTTGCTCCTTGTAATGGAATAACATTAAAAGATTTTCAGTTTCCTTTACAATTTGAAACATTGGATTATTTATAATTTTTTGCTGACCAAAGGTTCGAGTTTAAAAATTTGAATCCATTAATTTGTTGCTCCTAAATGGCAGGGAATTAGTTAAACCAATTAACTTGGGTTCATCAAGATAAAAGAGTTTGCAAATGAAACAAATATGAATATTGAAATGAGCAAATGAGAGGTTGAGGAAAACATTTGCTTATTCAATATAAAAGTGAACATGAAAACAAGAGTAATGTAATAAAGCAAATGTATCCACCAAAACTTGTCTCATAAGCATCTTTTATTACCTGAAATTGTAAGCTTCGAAATTCTTTCCAGAAGCTCAAGAATTGTCGAACAGAAAAAAAATGTCAGGCATAAGTATTATAAAATAATCCAATAAGAGTGAATGATCTCGAGGCGCGTGAACCTAGGGATTCATGATGTAACAATAAAGTGTAGGCTCAAATCAGGAATCTGTAGCTTGAATAGTTTGCAGTTATTCAAATGAACAAGTGTGCATTTTGTCATTGACTGTTTAAAAGATGCTTTTGCTTCGATTTTTGTTAACGTTTTAAACATGACTTTGAGCTTAATTTGTAACCGTCATTAATCGAGAAAAACAAAACTGAGCTTTTTGAGCTGCACACAGAATGTCAATATTGTTGTATGTTCACGTAAAAGTGGAGCAATTGAAATGCCCGAATTGAATAGTTTGGATTTAGCAAATAGTCTATCAATAAACCACAGCTAATACAACAATGCAATGTAGCAACCAATGCAAAGGAATACTCACTTCGACGTTTCACTCCATCCAGCCTCAGCAAGCTAGCCCGCTTATGAATTTGCTTTGCCCTCACCTTTATTGTGTACAAATTCACTTCACCAATTGTCTCTAAGTTTTCGATATTGAAACACAAGCTTGCAATTCAAGAAGTTTTTTGGATTTCATTGATTCTTTGGATTAGTTTAGCATTTTAATTGAGGCTGTTTATGGCTTTTACAAACTTGAACTTTCTTTCAAATTATAAATGTTTCACGGAAATTTTTTGATTCTAATTTAAGTTTGCTTGACAGAACAAAAGTTGTGATAACTTTTTGTACCTAGACTTTGCTTGAAAAATCCAAATATTTGAAATGAAATTTAAAACTTGTATCTTTCTGTTTGAACAATTTATGTTTTAATAAAAATTGTCTTTTGTTTTCTGAACCGAATCAATGACAAATTCATTACAACGTGAGAAGTGAAAATGACAATTTTATCTGCATTTGTACCTGTTTTGTTTCAATTTGAGCTTCACTCGCCTTCTGTAATCATAATGACTAAATACAAGACTGGCCATTGCGTGTCAAGATAAAATTGTATGACACCTATTAATTGCTGTGGGACGTGTTTCATCTTCATCTTTAATTCGCATACAAAACTTTCCATTTTTGCTTCTTCACTTTTCTTTCCCATAACCGACTCTTCCTACAAAAAGCTAAACATTTTCCTCCTCTTTTCCCTGTTTCCTGGACCATCACCTGAATGGTTCACTGAGATTTTGTCAACTTTTCCCTTTCATCTTCATCATCTTATTCCCTGTCATCTTTCTATCTTCCTCTTCTCTCTTCACTCATCTAACTAAATCTTGCAGCAATCTATTTTCAGACTCTTTTCCTATCATCGAACCTTAGCTTTTCTGGATTCACTTTTCCTCATCATCCACATCGGAATCATCTGAATCACTACAATTTTCATCTTTACTCTTCCTCACGTGACTATCAACGATTTTCCAACACACAGTCCATGATAAATGTAAGAAAAGGAAGAAGAAACTTTTTACTTTGATGAACTTATCTATTTTCATTACAACGATTATGGTTATTTTTCCCTTCTCAGTTCATCTTATAAATGCGATTCAAGTTTTACCGATGAAAATGAACCTTGCAGCCCTGATCATCATGAAGACACACAAAAATGATTAATGATATTTGGCTTTAGTTCTGTTTAATCTTTTACTCGATTAGCTTCAATTGACAGAAACAATATTTGATAGCCAAAGGCATTGCAAGCAAACTTTTCCCTTCCAATGACGCGAACAAACAGGATTGATCAGACAAACAAAGCAACTCTATTGAATTGTACATTTCAATGAAACTTTTTTTTTCTTCCTTTGAATAAACTTTTCTTTCCTAAAAAACTTTGAAGGCAACATTTTACATTTGATTCAATTCTCATTTCGATTAAAAAAAAAGGTGAACGCAAATGTTTCATTTGTCACTTGAGCTTCAACACTTGGATAAATTCAGTTCTCAGTTGGGTGTATCATGTTCACAATTATTGACAGTTTTAAGTTGAAAATTTTCTCTCCTCCCAATTGTTCCAACCTTAATCAACCTTTTCCTCCTCAACAGCAATCTCAAAGTGTTCAAATAAAAACTCCCAATTCCATGAGATTTATGATCATCCAGCAATATATAAATCCATTGGAAAGAGAAACACTTTTCTGTTCATCTTTTTCTCCTCCATAAATGGGAAAAGGCAAAAATAATAAAAATTAGAATCTCTTGATAAGAGGATGAGGAAAAAGAGATTCATGATCATGATGATGAGTAGCAAAAAGGAAATTAAAAAAATGTTGAATCAATTGATTCTTTTTCTTCTCATCAACTTTTCAAAGCTGAAAAATGATTCAAAGTGAGATAAAAGTGTGATAACATTTAGAAGGGTTCAACTCTTGAATCTGTTGGAAGTTCAGCATAGAAAATGAACAATATTTTTTTTCCAATCGATTTACAGGGAAAAGTGAAAACAAAGATGAAATGTAAAGATAAAATAATGATAATAGAATAATGCTTTTGAGTGAAAAATTGAACAACCATGATGGTGATGAGGTTGAAAAATGAGCAGGAAATGAGAGCTAAAAATTCACCAAGGAAATGCAGTTTGTTGCTGTCAGGCAAGAAGATGCAAGATGCGAAAAAAATGTTTACACATTTTTTTGTCTCGTTCACCCATTAAAGTGTTTAAATATGCAAAGGTAAAAAGCTCAAGATTAGTATTGAGTTTACAAATTCAATCATGAAATACCAATGTGAAAAGTGTTTTTGTTTGTCTGCACTTTAAACTTGCTCAGGTGAATAGTTGCTGTTAAAGAAAAGGTTGTCTTTTGTAGTGAAAAAAAAGGAAAGGAAAAGGTAAAGGAATTGTTGCTTTTTTTTGAAGAAAAGTTTCGAAAAAAGTTTCGAGATGAAAAAAGGTTTGAATGAATGACGACTGGAGAGTATTTAAATGATGAACCATTTAATGTTGTTTAACAATGAAGATGAATAAGTTGATGATAACCGAGGTTCACTTGAATTTAATGTAAAAGTTTACATTGAATGTTCCATGAAATATTCATCTTTGATTTTTTCTTTTCTCCTTTTTTCTTTGCTTTTTCTACCTTTTCTTCAAGTGCGATTCTTATCTTGATATCTTCAATGCTTGGTTTATTCTGTATCAATTGAATCTTGAATGATCAAGATTGCTTCTTGCATTTTCACTCTCATTTTGATGTTTGCTTGGGCTTGGAACTGAAAATGGAATGGAATTGAGTAAATGCAAAATTTTCAACTCAATTGATTGATTTTACTTCTTTGTACGTGTGTTTGTTACTGTCTTGGGTCCTTTGATGGTCTTTGTGGCCTCATCAAGTAGAAGAGGTAAACCCACTTGAGATTGATTGTCTTGATTGGGTCTGATCAGTGAACCAGCCTGGAAATGGTGTTGAGTTTAATGGGTAAAGTAAAGAGCTTTGAGGGTTGACTTGGAGTGCAGTCACTGGGAGTTGATGTTCATTAATAATTATTGTTATGATAATGATTGGTAAAGATTGAAATGAGTAAAGAATGAATGCTCTTTTAATGTATGAAATTGAAATGCGTGCAATAAACTATAATTATCGGATTGTAATTAAGTTTTCTTGGACTTTTTGCACACTCACTTTTACCTCCCAGCATGCTATGGCATTATCACAGGGAAGTCTCATCATCTCATTATCCCTTTTCTAATGCTTGATAAGCTCAATATTTTTCCTCTGCACTTTTTTTTCTCTCTTCATCATCTTTTTTTCCTTGCTAAGGATGTCAGATGAGATACAGAAAAAAAATGTTGCATATGCATTCTCATCATCATAGTCATTATCAACTCTAATCATCACTCTCATTACCAACTTACATCTCCAACCATCTTAGCTGATAATTTTGTCGACTAATATGCACTATCGTGAGACATGAAAAGACAAGGAAAAGCTGAGTGTAAAAAGTAAAGAAGCAAATATTATCTAAACATAAAGTGAACAAAATCATTCCCTGTTATCACAGCCATTGTAATAATTATGATAATAGGAAGAAACAGGGAGAAACAAGTTTGCTCAACTAAACAAGGATTAAGGTGAAATATTTGACAATCAGTTAGCATGTTAAAGTATTATAAGCCAATGGGCATATCGATCCTCATCATTTGGTTAAACATATAACCGGATACTGTGAGATGACAAGAGAGTGGCAAGGAATGACTGGGAATGGTAAAATACGCTTGGAATGGTTTTGGGAGAAAAGGCTGGGAATGATAACAAAGAAACACAATGGTCGAGTGATCATAAGCTAAACATTTAGAGTCTTGCATCTTGATATATCTTTTTAATCACACGGAAAATGTGCTACAAAATAGCCTTTCATCCAACGGCTCAAAGCTTCACCTTTAACTTACTATCCATCATTTATCATCAGGGAGTTGCTTTTGCCTCCCAGTCAGCTGCTCATTTATTCATCAATTTTCATGCAATTTTCGATGTTCCTTTTTACTCAAATTACTTTCCAACTCGAAATCTTAGCTATTTCTCCTCTTTTCCTCATGAAAAGATTGAATTCTAATGGAAAATGATTTATCTGATTCTGGGAGTGAAAAGACTTTTTCCCTGTCTTTCAATGGCAAACCATTTGATCTGGTTATTATGTTTCGATACTCAGTCTCATGTTTTCAACTTGCAAATAAACTCACAAAAGCTATTCAATTAGAAGGTAAATGTAAAGATATATCAAATGTTATCATTGGCAACACGTGATATCTTTCCAAGTTTATCATTTTCTTTGCTCGAAAAAAAAGGAAAAAACTTTATGACTTTCAATGTTTATCATAACCTGTGGATGGAAGTGTGTCTAAGTGTGTGTTTGTTGTATTGACTTTTTCTGTATTTCTTGTTATCTTCTGGAAACTTGAGAATCTTTGTAAAGTGAAAATGAATGATAACAAATGGCCCATTAAATGTTCAATTTTGGATATTATTTTTGGATCAAATGAAAAAAAAAGAATTTTCTCAATCGATTTTACCTTATTTTTTATCCTCATTTTTATTCTCCATCGAAACAGTTTTATAATCTGAAAAGGTTTGAAACTGGACAGAAAACTGGACCTTATTTATCAAATCATCATTAACATTTTTCCTTCTTGAAACTCTTTGGTAAAGTTGTTTTTTGTGTTTCAAAAGTTGAACAAAAAACTGTCAACATTTTCAAAGATAAATTCATCTTAATAGATGAACTTTTCCGCCTTTCTGGTTGCACTTTTTCCAATTCAGTTTGATGATTCATTGATGTTATCAAAAGAAAAGGGAATGAAATTTTCAGCCTTAAAGTATCAAAACTTATATGCTTTTATGAAGAAGGAAAAGTGATGGAAAACTTATGGATATTAACAATTGAAATAGAGTGTGACAAATGCATGATAGAGTTGATTATGATTGTGATTATGATGATGATGAGAATCAGTTGCAAACTGTCAAAAATGAGGTTGCACCCTGTTATTATTAGATTAGGAATAAATGATTTGGATGATGATACAGAAAAGAAAAGCGAGCAAAAGAAAAAAGAAGACGAAAGTTTTGAATCTGTCATTGGTATTGATGAATTTTTAAATAAACCATGAAAATGGTTTAATGAAAACATCTCAATTGAATTGAAAATAGATTGGCACAATCAACTCATTTAGCTTTGACTCAACCTTTCAACTTTTTACTTCATGCTTTCCTGACTCCATAACAAGCACCAAGACAACAATGGCCAAGTTTAGCCTTTTCTTTCCCTCTTCATCTTCATCACCCTTATGATGATCATCTTTTCATCCCAATTCCTCAGTCTGTCTAAATTCACTTAGAGATTTCCCTCGAGGCTGAATTTGGCTTTTTACAATTGGCCATGTTTTTCTTCCCTCGAAAATGTGTTTCATTATCATTTCTATTTTTACTGTATTAAATGATTTTCTCCTCATCATTCCAGTGGTAATCATGTAAATGTTGTGGCGTGCGTTGGCTGAAGATGACAACAATGCTTTCATGGTAAGAAGTGTTTAAATTGAAAATCCCATGAAAGTTAACTTGTTTTATTCGCCAAAGATGTTTACAGTTGAAAGTGCACAAATGCCAACAAACTTGGACTGCTCATTTGCCCTCAAGACCTGACAACTGCAGTCAACTTGATCCAGTAAGGTTGCTCTTCACTGCACCAAACACAATGCTCAGCCTACTGTACTTGTTGACACCTCGTCTCTGCATTTATTGCCTTCCATTTGAGGACTGATAAAAGACTTGATGAAGTTGCTTCTACTCGTTGTTTATCCCTTTGACAATTGGTTGACTTTTAATTCCTCTAAATCTGAATAAACTCTTGTTCCATCAATCCAGATTATTGAATTCTTTTTTTGCTGTCTTTCTAACAATTAGTTAATGACCACGGATGGATGCGAATAATCTGTAAAATTGAATTGCTTTTCCCTGAAGGAAACTTGGATTTGTTGATTTTGTTCCATCCTTAATATTCTGCTTTTAATTGATTCCAACTATTAACTTGGCAAAAAGTCGAGTTTTAAAGAGTAAATAAAGCTCTTAATTCAATCTTATTGATTGAATAAAATGTAATTTTACTATTATAATGGTGATAGGGTAAAGGCTTTATTATCATGGTTTAATCGTGAAGGGAAAAAAAGATGAAAATTTCGAGTGAATATTTGTTTTTGCATTCAATTTAATCGATAGTTGTGTTAATAAAATAAAAACAAGGAGAGAAACGAAAGAAATGATTTGAATTGAAATGATCCTTTTTAGTTGGAACCATTTTCATTCCAAATATCTTCCAGTTATCATCATTAACCTACCTTTTACGTTCATGTTGAAAGGGAAAAGAAGAGCAAACAAAAAGGAAAATAACAAGATGAACAAAAGATGAACAAGCAACCTGCTAATTGGCATGTAAATAGAGCTGGACAATAGAGTGGACAATCCTTTTTTTGCTGTTTTTCCTCACAAGATTCAATAAAATGGAAATGATACAATTCTCTTTTATCTTTGCCCAAATTTCAGGCTCGTTTCATCATGTATCCTTTTGGGAACTTTATTATCAATCGAACAGAAAATTGTATCAATGTTGATGAACAATTATTTGAGTTGATCAGTGGCCATTACAATTGGTAAACATGTAAATTGCATTGCCAAGTAAAACTGTACAATTTGCAATATTGATTCAGGAATAATTTTGCAAACAATTCAAAGTTTCAAATTGCATCAAATGCATAATTTCATTTCGATGCAATGTAAAATGTAAAAGTTCAGATGAAAGTTCCATGAGCAAAAGGAATAGTTTTTTCTCTTGTAATTTCTCCATTTTTCAGTGAATTTATTCATTATTTTTCATCGCTTTTCTTTCACATTTCATTTCAATGTTATTCAGTTTACATTTGATGTTATTGCAAAAATAATTGACTTTAAAGAATCGAAAAGCTTTAGACTATTCCAGGTACTTGACAAAACTCAAGTTTTGGATATTGAATGCTAAAGGCTTATTAAACTTACTAAGATTAGCATGACAACTATAACTGTTTATGCATTCACTGATCAGCTTCTGTAGCCATGAAATATTGAGAGAAACGAAAGTCAAATGTTCAGTGTTGATGTTATTAGTATTGATAATACAAGAAATATAAGAAGAATAACATAATTTTATTCTGTTTGCTGTTGACTTCATATGTCCATATCTAGTTACGAAGTCAGTGCAAACATGCAAATGCAAACGGTTTCAAGTTATGGTTTAATGAATGGTAAAGCACGAAAAGAATTGTCTACGAGTTTGATTCACCTGTTGGAGTATTCGCTGTTTTTGCATTTCTCCTTTACTTTAATAAACAATTAGTAAATGATGCAAATCACTGAAGTAGTTTGTTGCAACTCAATCTGTTATACTTGCCGACTGTCTCACAATGAGAAATGAGAACTGTTAGATTTCATCATTGAAAGCAACTAATCAGTGAAATGATAGATGAGACCTTTTGATCTTAACTTTTTTTGGGAAAATCCAATGTAATCAAACAGACTTAAGTGCATAAACTGAAATGAGTATTGATGTTTTAGGCAAAAGTTTATTCGATTTATGCTTCTTTTAAAAGTGTTTATTTTCAATTTTTTGAAGTACAATTTAACTGAAGTAATTGCTTACTGAAGTCAACTGCGATCAGAATTTTCATCTTAAATTGTCAGTTTGTTTATAATTGAACAAAACTTTAGCAAATTGTTTCAATTTGAAGCGAGTTCTTGGGTAAGCTTTGAATTGAAGTGCAAAATCGTTGATTGAGCTTGTTAATTGTTGATTTTCCATTAAATTGAATCATTTACTGAAAGAACCAAAATCAAAACCATTTTGCATTTTACCATTAGAAAGGGCAGAGAAACTTGAAAGCTTAAAATAACTCCACTTAAGCAATGATTAAAATTGTTTTTCCAACTTTCCAAAGCCATTGATTGTGTCCAAAATGTTTTCAAGTTAAAGTCTTGTAATATCTTTAAAATGTAACTCTCAGCAAGCAAACAATGAATAGAAATAAAGAGTCGATGGAAAAGATATTTCATTTGAAAAGAGAAGGATACTCTTCCATTACAATCATCATCATCATGTTCAATTCTCATAGTCATTTTACTCTCTTTTTTCCGATTTTCTCGTCTTTTTTTCTCTCCTTTGCTCTTCTTGAAATCTTGTTCATCTTCATCAACATCTTTCTTTCACTGCTGAGTTTCCCTTTTTTTTCTCCTTGCAAGACACAAGGAGAGGCAATTTCATGTCAATTGTCCTGTGATCAACGGTAAATTGTATTACGTTTCCATTGGACCAGCCCATGGGATGAATCATTTTGATGTTTAAGAGAAAAAAAAAGATGAAATGGAAGAAGAAGAAGAAGACGAAAAGCAAAGAGTAAAAGATGAAGATGAAAATTCGCGAGCAAAAAGTAATATCATTGAGTTGAATGTTGCCTTTGTTTAAAGCACTACCTTTCCAAGTCTCATGAGATGAACTTCAGGTATCTTTAATCTTTATCATGATTAAATAGACACTTTGTGCTTTCTGTTCAGCCTTTACCTCAACACTTTAACCCAAATATGAAAGACCAAAATTTTGAAAGATAAAGGAAAGGGAAGGAAAACGAAAAAGAAATAACTTGGAAAAATAATCAATCATGATGAATGTAAAATCTTTATTCTCATCATTCTCATCATGACAATAAACTAGTGAATTATATGAGAACCAGAAATGTGTCAAAAAGCAATTTAAGTGGAAAGCAAAAGAAGAGAGAAAAAATTGTTGATTTTTTCTTCCTCTTTCATTCCACTTTATTTGATTCAATTTTGATAACTTTCCACAATTTTCAAGATTTCTCAAGATAATCAGAGAAAAGTTGAAAGTTCAATCTCTAACAGCAGTTATGAATCTTTGAACATTGAGAAAAGAGAGAAAGTTTCAATGTTGGAATCGTGTTTTCACCCGATCATCTCAAGAAGCAATCAAGTGGTCAAGATGATAATTTGGGTTAAACAATCCTTCAAAGTATAACTGATGATAAATGATTATCTTTACACCTTGCATTTCATGATCACCTAAACATCAATAGTCAATCAACATGCAAATTTATTCACAGCAACTCTTGGATTAAAACCTTTTTTTCCCTTCACTTCTTTTCCTTTCCTGATCACATAATTGAAAAGGAATCCAAACATGATCAATTGATCAAGCAATATTTGCTCATCATTTTCATCTTCCAACTTGCTTTCACTTCTTTTGGCTCATCTTCATCATCTTTCCTTCATAACTTTCATTATGCTGTTTGACCTGAAAAACTTGCTTTAGACGTAAGTTGATCAAAGAAATGAAAACTCAAATGATTGATTAGATTGATATTATTATATTGAGCCACGTGAATATTTCATCCGATGATTGGAAAGTGAAACTGATGAAGGATATAAAATGGTAAACAGATGGAATAATAATGTGATAATAATTTTTGATTATCTTCACAATGATCACCTCATGTTTACAATTGATTACAAATTTGAGTTTACCTTTCATTATTACGCTGGATAATGTTATTCATGTAATGAACTTTTCTCATCTTTTTCACACTCCTCAACAAGATAAACATTGTAATGCTAATTTTTTATTCCGCTTATCATAATATGAATATACTTTTTAGTAACTTTTATTCAATAAAAGATTCTCTTTATTCCTTTGTTTACTCCTAATTTCATGTACTTTGTAATGTTGCCTTTTCATTGAAAAGATTATCATTTTAGTTGGTAATGGGAAGGAAAAAGTTTTGGTTAAACGAAAAGAAAAAAGAAGAATCATGAAAATTGTGACCTCAAAATAATGTGAAATCTCTAGTCTCTATTCAAAGCGTTTTCTTGGTTTCAAATTAAATTGAACTTATTCATAATGGTTTGAGTCGATGAAACTTTTTTGTAGAAAAGTTGATCTTGATTAAGTTTGGAATTGAGTTTAGTTCTTGGTATTGAAAATTGAATTTAATGTTTTCTACGGATTTTTGATGTTCGCATGATTCCAGATGAATTGTTGCAAATTGCAAAGGAAATCAGTTGAAGGTATTAAGTGGCTCATCAGGATGGGTTAAAGGGTATTATCAATTCGCGGATTGGCCAACAAATAGGAAAAGGAAACTTTTTTGTTACTTCTCTCTTCTCGTTCAAATAAAATTGTACAAAAACGGAAATTTCATGATAACTTTTACTTTTCTATTTACAACTTTCTTCGCCTCTTTCATTAACAGAGTCTAAACTGGCCGGAAATGGTAAGTGATCACTGATAGCTGGTCAATACATGTTAAACTCGAACAAAAGGTTTACCCGCAAAGTTGACCAAAACAGTAGAGTCGAGTTCCGTTTTGTGTTGCAAGTTTCTTAGAAAAGTTTTTTTTTGACTCTCTTATTCAACATTGATCGTTAAACTTTGCAAAAAGATCAAAATGTTTGCTCACTTTTGGCTGGCAATTGTTTTTCGAGAAACATATTTCAACAGAAAATTGCTGATGATCAAAGATGAAGAGAGGGAAGGGAAAAAGTTCTGATTCAGAGGAAATCAAAGTGAATTTGTGAGAAGAAAGAAGATGCGAAAAAAAAATCTCTTCCTTTTCTTGATACTATTTCCTACTTTTGTTTGTTGTTATTACATGCAATTTTCATTGGGAAACTTAAACTTACCAGCAACCCAAAAGTACAATTTAATCATCATTTGTATTGCATTACTGTGACTCGCCTTTGACAGGGAATCACTTTTCATTATTTAATTCACTTGGTCACTTGGATACAATTGATACATAATTGAATTGTTTCTCGCTGATTTTTTTCTCTCTCTTCTTCTTCTTCACTCACTTTTTGCTCTCCATCTTGCTTTCCTTCTCCTTCAACATCATCTCAGGATATCACTCTCTATCAGCATCATTATCTTCATCTGAAAGATTCATCTTTGTTCATTATCAGGCAAACAAGTTTCCATTCTTGTTACAAACATTTAAACATTGCCGTCTTTCATTTATATTTAGACTCATTAGATTATTGCTTCCTCTCTTGTTTACTCATCATCTTTATCTTCATCTTAATCTTCATCTTGATCATTATTTTACCATCAGTCGATTCTGACTGTTAGGACGAGTAAAATGCAATATGCAACCTAAGAAGAGGCTCTCTTCGGATCAACCTCAGCACATAGTGATAGTCTTTTACGTGTAATATTTTACATTTACATTTTTGTCTTCATCCTAATCATCATCTCTCTTGTTTACTCATCATCTTTAGCATCATCATCATCTTCTTCTTCATCCTCATCATCGTCATCTTCAGCTTGATCTTCATTATTTTTATGTTCACGATTCTGACTGTTAGGCCGATTGAGATGTAATGTGTAACCTAAGAAGAAGCTCGCTTCCCATCAGACTTAGTGATATAGTGAGGGTCTTTTTTGCCTAGAATATTATTCATTTACATTTTTATCTTCATCTTCATTTTAATTTTTTTCATCATCAGATTGAATTTATCAAACTTCATTAGATGTAATTTTTTAATCTACCAAAGCAACTCTTGTTACATCAATTAGACCTAACTCAACTCGAAAGTTTCTTTGCTAAAAATTTTTCGTTTTCCTATTTTCCCAACTTCATCCTTTCTTATTGAGTTTACGTTGAGCGTTACAAATGGTTGTGATTATTTCCTGATTAGTTTTGAAAATTTATTTATCCTAAAAAAGTAGAGCAAAAAAAAACAAATTACTTTAAACTAAGATTTATCCTTACTAATATTGTTTCCACTATTAGATGTGATCAGTTTTTGCCTTAAAAAATGTCTTTTACATCTTCTCATTTAGAGGTATTTTTCACTCAAAGACAAAGCTTTTTTCCTCCTTTTTCTCATCATCATTTGTTTTCCTCATCACTTTAATCTCATTCTTTTCCTTCTTCTGTTCTTTTTTTTCTCAAAGTTTTCCAAGTTCATTTCATGGTGTTGATGGTGATCATCATTATTGAGTATCATCAGCATGGAATGAAGGCAAAAAAAGAAGGCAAACAAAAAAATCTCTCAATCTTTTTTTTCTATTTACATTGGATTTTCCATCTTACCATTGTATTACTACCTTCCGGGTATCTTTATCCACCTTGGACCATTCTGCTTCTACTTTTCCCTCTTCATCTTCTCGGCTCAATTTTTCATGAATCATGAATAGACATCATCTGTTCCATGTCAAACTGAAAATTCACCTTATTTTTCATTTCTCTTCAATAGCAATCTTCTGCCTTTTCTATCATCTTTAAAACTTGAGCCTTCCCTTTCATCCTCTTTTTACCTATTCACCTTCAAAGTTACATCTCTTCCCTCTTCATCCATCTTACCTTGATCCTACTTTAAATCCCCATTTTCCTATCTTATTTCATCTTCTTTTCTCTTCTCATCTTTCCTGACTTTGCTCACCTCCAAATAGCCTATCAACCTGTCTCTTATCAGCTTTAGGTCATTCTTTATCTTCTTACGTTTTCAGGTAAATCACGTGACATTTATTCTTGTTTCATGAGTTTGACAGCATCCAAGCCTCTGTCTTACAGTTCAATCTTTATCATGAAATCTACATTGGCTAGGGATGAATAGAGCAAAAAAAGAGTAAAGAAGAAGAGTTGAGATGAATACAGGAAAAGGTCAGTGAACGATGAATTTTGATTCACAATTTTACCATTTCGATTAAAGTTACAAAGAAAATCAGATTCAGGGGCGAAAATTTGCAGATAAAAAATTGATAAACTTCAACTTTTAAATTTACTCTTGATTTTCATTCAAGTTTACCTTATTGATACAATTAACCATGATGAATGTGGTGTGCTGTAATATAATGCTGATGAATGGGAACCAGAAAAAGTTTGATTTATCGATGTAAGCAAGTTAAAGTACTCGAGTAAAAAAAGCTCACTCTATCTCTTATTCAATGGTTAAATCTATTTTGACAATTCGTCGAGTCAGACTTTATCTGAACACTTGAAAGGCAATTTCAAAATGATCAACTTCAAACTTGACTGACTCGAGCTCATCTAAAAATGGATAATTTATGAAAATGAAGACATTTTTTGTTCAAAATTGTTGAAAAGTGAAAAGTATTGTTGATGGAAAAGCTTTTTTTTGCGAAAAAAAACTTGGCCAATGATTAAGAATTTTTTGCGTAAAAAATGCAAACTTTGTATCAATTTTAAAACTAAATTTGGACATTATGTTGAGAACAGGAAAAGTATTTTTTATTGAGGGAATCAAAGTTACAAAAGTTTATGAATAACAGGATTAATGATTAACCGTAAAAGACTGTTACACTTTGATATTGGCAGATTGGAGGGAAATTAGTTCAATGATGAAGAAGAGATTTTATCTTTCATGGATATGGTGATGGGTGAGATTTTTAAATAAACCATGAAATTGATTGTGAAAAGAGTGAATCAAATTGGCACAATCACACACTTCATTTTGCATTGCGCTCTTTTTACTCCAACCTAACAATCACTCTTTTGTTCATAAACTTTATTCCAGCTCTATTGATAGCCATTTTTACCATTCAAACTGACAGTTTGACAGAGCTTCAAGTTTTGAATATTTTAGGAAATTTAAGTGTAAATTTAAACACGACGAATGAAGATTTGCCCGAATTTCCGATTCATGCTTTTTCGCGGTTAGATTATGATTTTCAAGTGGATTTTTGTGACTAATTTTGGAAATTTATTTGCAAAAGAAAAGTTTATTTAACAGAGAGAATAGTATTTAGAATAATTAGGGAAACAATGGGGATGAATTGAAGGGTAAGGAGTTGATAAAGGTTTATTGAATGGTGAAATGAGTTTGACCGGGAAGCGATTCCACTTAATGCTGAAGGTGATGAATAGCCGAAACAGAGGCGTTTGATATTGGCTTTACGACGTTTACATGACCATTCATTGAAGCTATTTGTTGATGATGAGGAAGAGGATGAGGATGAGGAGGAGACGGAGGATGATGAAAAGGTGGGTAATGTTAATGTAAAAGGTGTTGGTGATCTTGATGAGAATGGAATTGAATTTTCTGAACATATGCAATTGTCCAAGTGATGGGCTGCTCTTTGACGGTATAAAATGTTTAAACTATTGTTACAACTTTTGGTACATTCAGTTCCAGTGAAAACTTTTTCACAGTGAACCTGGAAAAACTCCCAAGCCTCTGAGCAAGTTTCATCCTCTTTACATCGAGCCTCTGCGGTTGAACACAAGACCATGGATCCGTGATGAGTCTGTTTACCCTTGTACCTGTGATGACTGTCTAATGAAGAGGCTGATGGAGAGGAAAAGGGTGACCCAAGGGTAGCTTGTCCTCGGTTTGAATGTGTTGAAGGTGATGCGGGTGGAATCGAGTCTAAGGGGAAATTTATTCCGTGAAGTGTGGACCCAGATGTGGACGATGAAGAAGGTGCAGAGGGCGAGGTTAAGTGATTGTTGAACCTTAAATGGCACACACTGGTTCGACGTCTAACTTTACGGCAAAATTCGTTATCACCACAATCACAGTTTAGATAATCATATCCTTCGGGTAAACTATTCAATGATATTAAAGCCAACCGGCAACTCTCGGAACAAGTTCGAGTTTTATTGTTTAGCAAATGGGAACAACTAGTACGATAGTCTTGTAAGGCCATTGCACAGCGCATTTCACGAGAACAGGTATTCAAGGTAGTCTCACATTTGGCACGTTGGTTATTAAGTCCGCTTGAAGCTGACCTGTCATGGTTGTTATTGCGAAAAGAAGAAGTCGATGAAATCGAGTTTAATAATGAAGATGAAGGTGAAGAGGAAGCAAGCAAATGTGGTAAATGGTAAACATTATCCGAAGCCGCGAGTGAACTGGTTACCATTGAAGTAATCACAATAAGTACACATTGGTAGACACACTGATGGTACAGGTAAAAGTGATGATTATAAGAGTAACAATGGTTAATCTCATATGAAATAGACATACCGAAGTATGATGATCAACTGAGGATAAAAAGTGAATCCAGAATAAAGATGCAAACAAAATGTGTCTCCCTTCAAGTTCACCGAGAATGCTCACATTGGTAAAAGACCATTTTTCCCATTCGAGACTTTTGTACAATACAAAAGGGCCAAATTGCCTAAAATGAGCATGTACAGAAAAGAAGAAGAAAAAATCGTGCAAAAAAACAAAAAACTCGAACCTTTCAAGTTGATGATGATGATGATCGCAACACGGAAGATGAAACAAGTGAACAGTAAAAGAATACGCTTTTTACAAGAAAAATAAATTAAAAGTTGATTCAATATGTGATTTTCATATTCACTTGGATAACTTTTGATAAATTTTTTTCTTCACCCACTTTTTTGATTCACTTTTTTTTCACCGACACTTTCAATGCCACAATTGTGTTATTAAACTTTTCACTTACGCTTTGATTGAGCTTTGACAATATAAACATCAAATTAAACATCAAATGCTAATCCAAACTAATAATTCATAACAATTTTTTCACTCATTTTCACTCAAACATTTCAGTCAATCTTTTTTTTTCATGGAAACAGGAAAAAAAGGTTTTTTTTGCCTTTCAAAGTTTCAATGAGTTTCTTTGGATAAGATGATGATGATTATGATAAATTTGAAAGATGATATTATTTTGGTTAATTAATTTGCTCTTGTTTATATTGATAATGACTTGGATGATGACTGTGATGAGGATAAAGTAAAGTAACCCAATGAGGGAAAATATTTTTGGTTAACTTCCAAGAAACAGTTTTCTTCTTCTTCTTTTCCTCGATTCTCTCAATTTGAACCTCAAGCGAAAGTTGATGACAATGTTTTTCACTTTATATACATTATCATCTTCATAACCATGTGCATTCTTCAAATAGTCATGGATATTGGAATGGAAGATGTTGGTTATAGCAAAAAAATGGGAAAACTAGAAGCTTCAATTTCTTTCTTTAAAAACATTACAAATGTTTATTATCATGAAAAGTTATTCAACTGAGTTGATATTGTATTGCAAGATTGAATGTCAAGTTTTACTTCTTCATCAAGCCAAACTTTTCCATGACTTCAGTTGTATATCGAGTTACAAACTGATTATTTCAGATTACTTTTGATTCATTCAACTTTTCTCTTTAGTCTCCTTCTCATTCAGCCTCATCATGAACCATTTTTGAAAGGGCTCAGATTAAGTAGAGATTTTCAAAGAGAGAAAATGTTTCAGTAAAGATATAATTACTCTTTCAATTTTAGGGTGTAAATCTGATGAAAAGACTGAACAAGAATAATGATGATGATTATGAGAAGAGAAGAAGCTTTTCTTTCTTCATTTGAAAACAAAAAATTTCATCCTTTTCATTCTTACGACTCAATGTTGCCCGTTGTTAAGTGCATGTAAAAAAGACGCAAGAAAAGCATGATGAATCGAAAATGTTGAATTTGGAATTTTTCAAAATTCAAAACATCTCAACTGGGAAGGTAAAGTTTACAAGAGATTTTCATTTTTCTTTAAAAAAAAGTTACTTTCTATTCATTTCACTCTCGTCCAAATAAACGATAAATTTATCATTCCAAGCTTTTCTCAGTTTCCAAGTTTCATTATTGAATCATCAATGAAAACGGTGATCAAGTTCAAAGTTTTTTTTTTCATCTCGAAAAGTCGATGATAAATTTATCACTTGAATTTATCATGAATTAATCATTGGCTAAATTGAAGAAATTTTGTTTTTCGTTTTAAATTGTTTCTGATCAAGATTGGAGTTTGATGAGTTTGGATAAAATTTCATTAGATTTGAAATTGAAATGAATTTGGAAAATGTAACTTTTTTCCTTTTCACTTTTGTTAATTTAACTTTTATCACATTTTTTTCTTTCTTCATCATTTTATGCTGCGATGAAATTTTATTTCAATTGATGTTCAATTTGCATAAAATTCATTGGTAAAATTGAAATTGCTTCGAGATTCTTCTTCCTTTTTTTCGGAATAAAATTGGGTGACAAAATGAGAATAAAGTTTTACTTTTTTTTTTCTTCTCTCGATTTGGTTACCTTGGATATTTAATGCAATCCAATGTTGACAATTTTGCTCTAATAGCGGCAAGAGAGGTGAAGATGATGGAAGAAGAAGCAAATTGTTGCCTTTATCAATTGAAAATTGGTCACAAAACAAGGAATTTAAAGAATTACGATCAGAGAATGAACTGAATTTTCCGATTTCCCTCAATCTTGTTTCTCTACCTTTTTCCTCCTTGTTTACCTCTTTATCTTCATCTCTTTTTTTCCCTGCCAATCTTTTCTGGATCAGCCGTAAAGTAAATGGTGAAATGAACTTCAATTGGTTAAGATGAGTAAACAAATGGCAAGTCCCTTTGGTGTAAAAATTCAACTCCAAAAAATAGAATAAAAATGAAAAATTTTCTTCTTTCAATTTTCAACCTTTTTCTCCCTTTTTTTTCCATTCGATAGATTTACCTGCTCTTATAATGAATCTGCCGTATTCACCTGAACCCTTTATTTTTATTCCAATGTTATATTTGCATTTGTTGAGGCAATTTTAACCCAATGGTAATTTCAAATGGAAAACATTGAATGAAATTTATAAATCTATTTCCGTGAGCATTTCAGGGTTAGTCTGTGAACAGGGTGAAAAGGTTCAATTCTGAAGTCTTTATGAGCATTGATGCTTCCAGTAAATATTGACACAAAATTGAATTTGGTTTTTACATTTCTCTGTTTCTTCATTCACTCTGAGCCTCACTGATTTTCATCATTTTAAAGTTTACCTTTTCTCTTGACTCTTATTTTTTTTGCAACTTTTCTTCTTCTCTTTCCGAGTATTAGAAGGAAAAAAAGACTCTCAGTGTAGGTTAAATTTAAAAAATTATTGAATCTAAATTTTCACTGAGAAATTGACTCGATCCAGTTATTAAATGTAATCTGTACAAGTAAGGCAAATCTGTGTTATAAACAAAGCCGTGCGATTTTTGGGTTAGATTAGAGTTGCAACTCAGCCTAAAAAGGCTATCCATCTAGGTTGCTAAATATCTGTTAACAAGGCTCTTTGATGGTTACACGCAAACCTCGTCTTGGATAGGAAATTTAAGGAAGACAATCAAGCCCAGCCTTGCATTTTAATGAGCTGTAAATGAAACCGAATTTTGCGAGTTTGAGCCTTTCGTAGAGTAAAGAGTCAAAAATGTCAGAAATATCGGCGAAAAAATATATCGAAAGGAACAATACTATTGCAGAAAGTATCGATAAGTATGTTGAGATTGTTGGCTTTCCTCTCTAACTTCTCGAAGATAAAAGAGATGTACCTATCAGATGCAAGGGGTGTCATCAATATAAACCAGAGTGCATTAACATATAAATTCACGATACAAATAAGGTAAATAACTAGTCAGCCGTGAGCCGGCGTAGTCTGAGCGAGCGTTAGAAATAAGATCAAAGATGCATTCTAATTATTTCCCAACAAAGGTTTAACTCGATTGTACAGAAAAGCGGTCAAAAAAACTGACAGTCAATGAATCGTTCTTAACTCATTCAGCGATTAATCAAATAATTTGAAACTCAGTTAATCAGTTCTATGATGTTTGCTGAACAATAATTAGAATCAATATTTTGTATGACTTCCATCAGCGTTAACACACGCATGAATTTTGTTTGGCATTGAATTGATGAGGGAAGTTATCAAATCTAATGCTATTTCTATGAAGTTTTTTAGAAACCATGAGTGCAATTAAAATTGAATAAATGGCCGACAATGAAATTGTGTATCTTAATTTATATGTCTATTGATTCCCTATGGTCTGGTCTGCAAAATGAAAGAATCATTTGATCGGAAATCCCAAATTGAACGTAAGCCTTAGTTTTTTTGACCGATACTGTAATATCTGAAAAAATGCAAAAACGCAGACTTTTCCATTCTTATCGTAATTTCAGGCTCTTTCATGCCCAAAATACCCTGGAAACTCACACTATTTACAATTAAACCCCCATATCCTTTAGGAATTTTTTCATCACTTCTTTCTGCAATGCGTACAGATATGTTGTATACTCGCATGAAACTTCATTGAAATCGGTTGTATGGTTTGACTGCAACTGTCAAAAGATTAGATTTATTTTTGTAGAGCTTAGTCTTCGCTTCGCTCAGACTAATTAAAACTTCATTAACATCTTCAATCGGTGGGAAAATATCTCTTTAACCATATATAGTGTCGAAATTTACGTCACAGTGTCGATAATGTTGATCAAAAATATAATATTGCTGCAACAATGATAAGAATCGTTTCGATCTTTGAATCATCTTTCCAGCTATTTGCAACATTCAAAGTTGAGTGGTACATTAGCTCATTAGCTTGACAGAAAAGTTTGTACCCATAACTGTACAAAAAGCAATGAAAGTTTAAACTTTGGGTAACAAGTTGAGTAACGAGCACACATTGTGAGCCTCAACAGTTGAATTATTAGTTGCTATTTCATTTGAACCAGTAGTCACACAACAAGCTCTTTTAACCTGAATTAACCCAAATGTCCCTTTCACATTCACTTTCTTCTTCATCCTCTACATTTACATGAAGCAAATTTGAAACTTTAACGGCCAAGTAAACAAACCATAAACACTTTTCCTGGTCTTTACCTCAATATATTATTCATGAAATTTATTAAATATACTTTACAACCTGTCATTTATTAAATAGCTCAATATCTGAAACTCTTTAAGCATTATAAATGTTCCAATGTTTATTGTTCACCAACTTAACTTTTTCTTACAGTCTTCTTCTTCTTCTTCCTTTCAATAATATTAAAACTGTTCATTATAATAATAAACGACTTGAGTACATGAAACAAAACTGATTCTGAAACTCAATAAATTTAAAATTGTACATCCAAATATATGGAACCATTTATTTAAGATGAAAATGTGAAAATAAAGAGCAACTATTAAAAGAGAGAAACGTAGTAAAAGAGGGAACAAAAATTGAAAAACAAACCTTCGTTTTTTCCTACCTTTCACATTATTTGATAGGTAAATGGATGAAATAAAAATTGATTAGAGTGAAAAATGATGAAATGAAAGATCAACCTTTTACTCTGTTGACTCAACATTACATGATAATCTGAGCAGTTTAAGAAGTTTAAGATGAAGAGAGAGAGAGAGAGAAAAAAATAAACATGAAAATCAACTGGAACAAGAAGAACCATTGAAAGATGAAAACAGGACATTGGAATACAAACCATGTTTACCATTATCATCATCATTATTATAATAATATACAACAATCATTTACCAAACACAAGTTGGTGAAGAGGGAGAAGTAAAAAAATTCAATATTGACCAAAATTTATAGATTTATTTGGGATATTTTTCTTAGAGTTTTCATTATTTGTTATTTTATCAAACATTTTACTTTTCCAAATGTAATTCAATTTTTTTCACTCATAACTTTTCTTCCTTTGCCTTTACATTTTATTGATATTTTGTTAACACAAATCATGTCCCAACCATATTGTAATATGTAGATTGCAAGTTTATCATGAACAATTGTGCTGTTAATGGTTGGTTTGAATTTTGTTTCACTCGGCTTTCAACTTGATAAAACACAAAATTTGGTAATAATTTGTCTTTAATGTACAATATTGAAGTTTATCATTTGATTAGACAAGAGTTGATTCACAGTTTGGGCACTTGAAGTTGTTGATGATATTTCATGAGAATCCATCCAATTTGGAGCAATTCCCTTCATTCACTTGGACTGTTTTCATGGTGATAAATTTATTGAAGGTTCAAGGTTTGGATGAGGATAAAAGCTGGGTAGAAAAGGTTTCAATTTTTGGTTTTCATTTTTAAAGGAAAAGGGGAAAAAAGGTTGAAACAAAAATCGAAATTGAAGACAAACGAAATGTTTGGTGAAGAAATAATTCTGAAAGTGAAGAGGAACCAAACGGAAATTGTTTACTGTTCTCATGAGACTTCAATCATGTTGTTTTTCCTTCATTCACCCAAAGATATAACCAATCGTTTGCAAAAATACACTTTGATGGCTGTCATTGATGTTGAAGTCGAGTGAAAGGCCAAGTTTCAAGTGAAAATAAAAAGGTTAAGGTTCAATTGGTTCTTAATTTTTCCTGCTTTCCTTCAACTTTTTGGTTACCTTTTGAAACATTTTTTAAAACACTAATGCAAGTGTTGAAAGGTTATGAATATGAAAAGGATAAATGGCAAGATTTCAAGAGTAATGAAACAATGGTAAAAGCATTTTTACCTTTTCCTTTTAATAGGATTGCCTCTCAATCTGTAAATGTATTTACATAATAATAAACCTGATGAAGCACATTTAAACCTGCAAATGGATACAGTTTAAGGTCACTGTTTACCAGTCAACCTCTCATGTTGAACATTGGGTTACTCTGGGTTTGGGTTGTCTGGAGATTTGGGTTTTGCCGAGCTATCCAATTGTTCGCATTTTAATTTTCACTGTTAATGGGATGAAATTAAACGCATCTTTCACCATCATTAACCGCTGTTATTATCATTGATTATTGTTTGCCAATGGTTTTAGAGTTATTCATTATTATTATCAAGGAATAAGGTTATTGTTAAGTGAGAAAGTTAATCCTTCAATAAGATTGATTCCAAGCCTTTTGTTGTTGATAAATTATCATGGTAAAGGGAAAAGCAATTCAATTTCACTGAAAGCTTACGATTAGTTTTTACTCATCACAAGTAATGGAACTGATAATACCAATTCCTTATCAAGCCACCAGTTTACCTGAGCCAATATCACGGTAATAATAATGATAATGGTTGGAAAGTTTATCTTGAGTTAAATTGGAAAAGAAAAAGTAAAAGGTAAAGAAATGGAAAAGAAAATCATTTGTTTGATTTTTTTTCCTTCTTCTTCATTGGTACTTTATATCGTCAGGTAACACCTTGATTTTTTGGGATTGTTCATCATTCGCAAGTTGTTGGACAATCAGTTTTGAAATTGGTTTCGTTTCGTTTTCTTGTTTGCTTTATTTTGTCTGTAAAGTCGCCACCTCAATTTGGGTAAAAGTGTTTACCAGAAAATGGAGCAAGAATAAAAGGTAAATAAGGTAAACCTGGAGCTTTTCATGGGTAACTGTTTCAATCAAATTTGGGATTCATTTTGAGATGTAAGGGAAATGATGAAGACAGAGAAGAGAGATGAAGGAGGAAAAAGAAGAAGAAGAAGAAAATAAATACATATTAGCGAATGACTGAAAGATTTTCGTGTTTATGGCTCATCAAGCAAACCTTATGTTGATCGATTTTTCCTGGTCATGTATTTGTACCCTCTGTGAGTCTACATCAAAGATGATCGGTTTGGAAAAGGAAAATATCTTCTCTCTTTCTGTTCTTATTTGGAAAACATTTGCTGGATAAAATGATTCATGCGAAGATGAGGATGAAAACTAGAATGAAAAGAGTTAGGTAAACAAGATAATCTTGTATTTAGCTTGCTTTGTAGCTTGTTGATTGGTCAAGTCTCTCTTCATCTTTACATTTTCATCTTCTTCTTCCTCTCCTTCATCATCTTTACCATTTACATCATCTTCATCTTGTGGCCCCTTTTAAGCTCATCTTGCTCATTTGGTACTCAAAACCTTTACATTCAATTACAAATAATGTTATTCATTGATTTTTTTCGCATAACACAAATCAGCTTGGATTGTTGAAGTGGGCAAATTAATTGTTGAATTGGTTTGCATTTTAAATGGTCAATTGAGTTGCTTGAGAGTGTTTAATGATGAAGTTGGTATTTAGAAGCACTTTTGATACAGTGTTCATTTTGCTGGTTAATTTGGGAAGTAATTATTTCTCGATTGTTTCCTGTTGGTTTCAATTGTGTTGTTGAATGTCAATAAAACCTTGGGTTGAGTGTACTTTGGTGAATTCATTCAGGTCATTTATTTGACCATCCAACGACTTCTGAAGGTCATTTTTTAGAAGAGCCTAGACATTTTTCATATTCAAAAATGGTCGGAATAAAAACCAACAATCTTTTTGGAAGTCACACAGGAAGATTTAAAATTGTTACTTTTGACTGAAAATGCTTCGTATGAGGTGATCAATAAAAAATGAGACTAACTTTAAACAATCATATTTAGGTAATTATTAGGTTTATTTCATCAAATTTAGTTTTAATTCAATTATTAAGGATTGACAAAGGCCCATGTGCAGTTCGATCAAAATATTCGACCTCAGTCTCATTTAGTCGACGCTCAAAGTAAGCGCAAAAAATTTTGTCAGTTCAGGTTTTTAACATTAGATTAGGCATTCAAGAGAAAATGGCACTAACTTTAAATCCTTTTAATTGTCTGAGCGAAGCGAAGACATACACGGTGAACTTGCGATTTTTTGTTCAACGATAACTCAAAAATAAAAAAACACGACTTTGAGGCAATCCTGAGAGTAGATCTCTATAGAGGTCACAAGTTACTGATTAGTTTTTGGTAAAGATTGGCCCACTCCCAAATTTTAAGGCTTTAAACTGTCACTAGATAGAGCCAATAACAAAATTAACACCTTCTATCAAGTAGTATCTTTTGGGAGATCGGCATCCCCCCCAAATACTGTAATTGGTTAAGAGTATAACAATAAACATCTACATTTGTATATTCAAGAGGATACCGAAAGGGCATTCAAAAAATCATATCAATCGCTCAGACTACACTGTTTACACAGTAAATCTAGTCAACGAATAAATTTGAATTAAACATTGTTTTTGGGTGATAATATAAGAAAATGTTATTCGAAATAATGTGAGTGAGTTTCACTCCTTCCAATTGAATTTTTCACCTGCAAAAATGACCTCGAAGATGAAAAACTTGAAAATTTGATTTTCATTGACGAAAAAAGGCCACTTTTGCAGGTGAAAAATTCAATTGAAAGGAGTGAAACTCACTCACATTATTTCGAATAACATTTTCTTATATTATCACCCAAAAACAATGTTCAATTCAAATCAATTTGCTAATTAAAGGGATTCAAAGTTAGTGCCATTTTTATTGCGCACACATTTTATGCCTTGAAATTTACTGCTAAAAATTTACACCGCTCACTCTAACCGTTTAATAAATAGGATTGGAATCAAATTTATGGGCTAGTTTGGCTAATAGTAATTAACGATGCTCAATAATTGAATTAGCGCTAAATTTGATAAAATTAACCTAATAATTACCTAAATATAATTGTTTAAAGTTAGTCTCATTTTTTTATTGATCGCCCCTTACTAACCTGTGCGGATAAATTATGGGACTTTTGGTCTTTCCCTATATCTCGTAAGATAATGGTTGAATTTTTCTGAAAATTCAACATGTTACGGTTGACCAGTGTGTTAGCGTTAGGGTTCGTGAAAGAACCACAAGCGATAAAAGGATCGATTGTGTACCGAGATCGAGGGATGTAAGACTAAGGCATTTCTTATATACAAATTATTAATATTTGAATGATAAAATTAGTAATTGACCAGTTAAATGATTAGAGTGTTTGTCATTGGACAATACAATTCATGAGAAAAAGGGGGGAATGATTAATAGAGTGTGTAGACCCCCTTACAGAGCCCCCGACTAAAACGGTCACTAAGCTCTTATACGGGTCTAGTGATGAATGCCTTTGGTCATCGCCAAGTTAATCATTTCAATAGATTGCAGTGCATAAGGCGGAGGTAGATATTTTTCGGGTGTACTAGGAATGTAGTCATGCATATAATATTTTTGTTTCAACATTTCTCTAACTCTTTGTTCTTTATTTTGATACGGCTTTGGTTTAAAAACGCCGGGCCAATCTCCAACTATCTGCATCACGGCGTGAAGACGACCGGCCATAAATGGATTCTTTGGGTATACTAGGTGTTCGGATGAACTATCCCTACATTGGCACGTTTATTACTCAGCAACTATAAGTGCTAGAGACACCTGCTTAACGCCATGCGATAGAAAAAATGTCAAAGTTTTGTATGGCGCTACTTTGAAAAATGTCTGAATACAGGGTGTTTTTGGTAAATTGTCAAAGTCGATAAAGTGTCACATTCTGCTGCACGTGATTTTTTATCAAGCCATAATAAACTTCCAAAAATGTTCTTTCTGACGATCTTATGCTGAACGTTCTCCGACAAACGGTTCTTGAGATATGCACGTTCAAAGATAGGGAATTTTTCCATAGGAAAACAATGGGAATCAGTGCAAAAACGCGTGAATGAGCCCAGAGGCTCATTCATCAAACCTGATATGCTGAATTGATCAGAAATGTTCGTTTGATGAGTTTTGCAGCTCATAATTTCCATCTGAGATCTCCAAAAATTCACGAATATTGAAAATCAGTATGAAATCTTTGAAATGAATTTGAGAACTTGCTGACTAACTTCGATATGCGTCATCGGTCAAAATTGTTTCCTTTTTGTTAGGATTTCGGTCAGAACAACCCATGCCACGTGAGTGCAATCCATATGTGGGTCAGGGTAGGGAATTGCGACATTTTTTTGGATTTTTTATTTTTATGATTTTTTTGTTTTGTTTGTTGTTTTGATTTCATACTGATTTTCAATATTCGTGAATTTTTGGAGATCTCAGATGGAAATTATGAGCTGCAAAACTCATCAAACGAACATTTCTGATCAATTCAGCATATCAGGTTTGATGAATGAGCCTCTGGGCTCATTCACGCGTTTTTGCACTGATTCCCATTGTTTTCCTATGGAAAAATTCCCTATCTTTGAACGTGCATATCTCAAGAACCGTTTGTCGGAGAACGTTCAGCATAAGATCGTCAGAAAGAACATTTTTGGAAATTTATTATGGCTTGATAAAAAATCACGTGCAGCAGAATGTGACACTTTATCGACTTTGACAATTTACCAAAAACACCCTGTATTCAGACATTTTTCAAAGTAGCGCCATACAAAACTTTGACATTTTTTCTATCGCATGGCGTTAAGCAGGTGTCTCTAGCACTTATAGTTGCTGAGTAATAAACGCGCCAATGTAGGGATAGTTCATCCGAACACCTAGTATAAAACAGCGAAAGCCATGACCTCTCGCAATTAAAGGTCCTTTTATAACATCTGCATGTATTTCTTCGGCTCGCTTGTAGTCGATCAAGTAACAATATAAGGTATATGCAGCATCTACCAGAGGTGAATGAACTTGTCGCTGCATTACTGAACCAAATAAAATATATGAACAATATTTTAGTCCAAAAGTATTTGAATTGACTCGACAATTATAGTAAGAATTCACACAGAAAATCTTCGGAAGAATAGTCATCCATAGTGCAGAAGAGTGTAGCGAAATCGACCGTTTGTCCACAAATTATGATTCGATCATATTGACGAAATATGTTTAAAACTTCACGGCGAACTGTTCGAAAGCCTTTAGCATTCTGAACATCACTAAGTTCGAGACCGTGGAAATATGCATCTTTCTCCCAATCAACAATTGAAGCAGTGTTGTGTCGAATGAGCTCGTGATAAACTAAATTACAGGAACATTGTAAATCTCGTTATTTCTCATTTTTATCCTTATCATCTCGGCATCCATAGCGCAGACTTTCTTATTCTGCTTTGCTAAATCAATTGCAGCTTCTGAGTTTCTTTTAACATAATCTCTCGGTGGTGCCATCAATTTGACAACCTCATCTTTTTTTCTAAGAGTTTCAGCAATTTTACGTTGTCTTTGTCTTCTTCTTCGAGAAGTCCAACCAGGGTTTTGATATCTTTTACGAGAATTTTGTAGACTTTTCCAGCTCGTGAATTCTGAAATCTTTTTACGTTAAGAAGGCGCATTTGCAAGTGGGTTATAATTGATCAATAAATCGAATGAGTCGTCTTTAGGTTCTGCATTGTTTAAAATCGGAGTTGATGATAATGGATGAGTTTGACTTGTTAATATGCTACCATCTTTGTTTCATCAGGTTTTTGAAGATAGCTTGAACCATCGTTAGAGGTAGAAGCCGTAGGCCTCTCATCCAGTCTTGTTTCATAGATGACTGTTTTCTTTTCACCTTTACCAACGTTAACCATTTTCGGAAAATATTCTGTGAACAAATAATCCCAGAGTTCCACATTCGGGACTCTCACTGTTGCTCTTAATGGTCTTCCAAATCGTGAAATATTACAGTATTTCTTGCTGCTAAACTGCATGTTTACATCAGCTAAGTGTAGAAAGTTTTTTCCAAAATGAATCGATGTGGAATACTTTCAAATACGTATACAAATAATGCTATCATTTTGTGACGAGGATTAACTCGGATCAGCATTTGAAATATTCCAACTGCTTTTAAAGCTTTAGCTTTGCCACCAAGACCAACAAATTCTTCAGAATGATGATAGACCAATAAACCTAATTTTTCAGCGAGTTCAGTTGTGATTAACGTAGTTTCAGCATTAGAGTTTAATAGTGCTTCAATAGGTTCAATATTTCGATTTTCAAACTCTATCTTATAATTTACGTGAGTAAATTTCGTATTATTGTCAGCCACATAGTCATTTCTGTTGCTAATAAGGACAAAATTTGGTGATGAATTTGAAGAAATCGTTTCTTTTCTTTTTGCGATGTACACATTGACATTATCGTCACTTTCACTTGATGAGACACAATTTGCGTATAAACCTTTCTTTGTATTTTCCTCTAATCTTGAACGTAATGGGCAATTTTTTGTTTGAGATCATCTTTACTACAATAAGCGCACTTAACACTTGATGATTTTTCACCAGATCCAAAGCCTTTGGCCTTAGATCTATAATTGTTGTTTCTTTGTCCTTGGTATGAGTTTCTTTGATAACCTTTATTGTTTCTTTGACCTTGATAGCTGTTTCTTTGATAATTTTGATTGTTATTTCTTTGGTAATTGTTCGATATGTGCTGTTGTCTAGATCTCCTCGATTCGTACCTATTATTCATTTCACCTTTCTCATACGTGGGAGTTTTTGATTCATAATCAAATGACATCATCACACTAGCTAATTGGTCAAAAGTATTAATTGTTGTATTGTTAGTAATTTGATTCTTCATCGGTTGAGGAAGAGATGAAATTATTGCTACTAGAATACCTTCTTCATTTATTCTTGGGTATCTTATTCTTGCAGCGTTTTTTATTCTATCACAGTATTCGTGATCTTCCATTCCTCTTTCAAATTTAGCAGAGTATAAATCTTGAGCAGCTTTTAATATTTCTCTGTTACTAGTAAAATTCTCTCTCAGGTAAACACAGATTTCTTTAAATCTTAAACCGTCAGGTTTATCAAATCTAAAATATTATAAAATTCTATTGTATAATTCACAACCTATTTTTGCCATGAGGACTTTAACTGAATCTTCATTGTTTAATTCAAAAATGTTAATTCTATTCTGTAGGTCTGATAACCATTGATGCAGGTTCTCTTTCTTATCATCAAAATTATGATGCACTTTATCCCATACATCCATTAATGATTTCTTATATTTAGATTCAACTATGCTTGATTCAACAGATTCAGGGACATTTGTGTATTCAATTTCAAATTGGTTCTGGTCGGAGAAGTTGTCATCATCGGTAACGCCATGATATATAGCCATTGTAGTGATAGCTGCTTTGAGAACTCTTGTTAGTGGACCAGGAGATTTAGCATATTTTTCGTATGTGACACCGAGCGTTTCACACAGGGCTCGTCTATTTTCTTCAGTTTTAACATATTGTTCAATTGTTACTTCTGTCATGCTTTCCGGTTTTTCGGATTCTGTGACTGATATGAAGCTTTGAGATGTTTCCTCTTGAGAAGTTGTTTGTGATATGATGAGTTCTTTCAAGGCTATTAGCTTTGAAAACACAAAATTTTGAGAAATTTTTTGAAGGTGACTTTGAAACAATTTTTCACAATTAAATGTTCTTTATAAGTTATATAATTATCACGATATGACGACAGTTTTTAACAGGAAAACAACCGAAGAATTAACTTAAACGTGGTATCTTTACTAGTTGTTCTAATTGGTGCTGGATAACAAAATGAAAAATCTCCACCAGTTTGTTCAAACCGGTGTTAGGTAACAAAAACGAGGGATCTCCACCAGTTGTTAGGGTTAGGGTTCGTGAAAGAACCACAAGCGATATAAGGATCGATTGTGTACCGAGATCAAGGGATGTAAGACTAAGGCTTTGAGCTTTGGATTCGTAAGACTGAGGTACACGTATCAACAAATTATAATTTTACTACTGAAATGTTTCAGGTTAACTAGAGAGAGCTTTATTGAAGGCTTAAGTTTGAGTATCGATTTTTGTTATCACAGAGTATTTAGAAGTTTCAAATGTAGGAATAGATATGAAGAGGATACGGAAAGAAGGAAGTACAATTGGAGAGTATAATAAAGGATAGACAAATGAGTAAGGATAGTGAAAAGGTTTTCAACTTAATTATAAATTAGGACTCTTTTTATCAAAAGTATAAAGTAAGGTTAAATATAAGTGTAAGTAAAACTATGTGTGACTTAGTGTGTGTCTCTCTTGTGTGTGTTAAGACTTTTCTTATATACAAATACTTTGAATGATAAAATTAGTAATTGACCAGTTAAATGATTAGAGTGTTTGTCATTGGACAATACAATTCATGAGAAAAAGGGGGGAATGATTAATAGAGTGTGTAGACCCCTTACAAGTGAAGCTTCGATACTTGAGAAATCCATAATGAAAAAAACTAAGGCCACCTCACAATCATTGGGCAAACTCGTCGGAGAAAACAAGGGAGGACGGAATTCGCCTAAGAAATAGTTTTTTTAAATTAGTTTTTCTAATGTAAAATAGCATGAGGAACACACAACTTCAAACCATTTTTACGTACTCGAAGCCGTTTTCGAGATAATGGCCTTAGAAATTTTTTTCTGAGAATCAGATATTATTAGATAGATCTCATCATGTGAATCATGAATATGAAATCGGTTTTTTGATACAACATGTGCTTGCTGAGATAACTTGAAAAAACTGCTTAAAAATGGATAGGCAGACCATTCTTACTTTTTGAGAAAATTGACAATGTGGAACCACGATGGAAACTATTTTTTCCGATGTAGTTTTCAATGCTTAATCTGATGTTGTTATCGAGATTTATCGTTATCAGTCTCGTTAGTATCCCATAATTGGATAGCAATTCATGACATAACAGGACTTTCAAATCAATTTTAGAGTATGTTTGCCAGGTGATAACGAAATCTCGATAACATCAGATTCAACATTAAAAACTGCAGCAAAATCAGCAAGCACATGTCGTATCAAAAAACCGATTTCATATTCATGATTCACATGATGAGATCTATCTAAAATATCTGATTCTCAGAAAGAAATTTCTAAGGCCATTATCTCGAAAACGACTTCGAGTACATAAAAATGGTTTGAAGCTATGTGTGTCCTATGCTATTTTACATATGAAAAACTAATTTGAAAAAAATCTATTTCTAGGCGTTTTCCGTATTCTTTTCGTCCTCATCCTTGCTTACTAAGGGTTAGGAAAAAGATGATACCGATTTCCAAATGAAATAATACGTCAGATATTTCCGATCAGATGATGGACCAGAACCGAAATTTTTTGTATTTTACAGACCAGACCATAGGGAATCAATAGAGATATAAATTAAGATACACAATTTCATTGTCGGCCATTTATTCAATTTTAATTGCACTCATGGTTTCTAAAAAACTTCATAGAAATAGCATTAGATTTGATAACTTCCCTCATCAATTCAATTCCAAACAAAATTCATGCGTGTGTTCACGCTGATGGAAGTCATACAAAATATTGATTCTAATTATTGTTCAGCAAACATCATAGAACTGATTAACTGAGTTTCAAATTATTTGATTAATCGCTGAATGAGTTACGAACGATTGATTGACTTTCAGTTTTTTTGACCGCTACTGTAGGTTTTGGTCACTTGAACGCGGTTTTGCTGTTATGAAAACTCTGTCTCTACAATCAGCTGGTTTTACTCTTTTGAATGCTGGTTTTGTTCATATGAAAGTTGGTTCTATTCAAACGAGGATGATTGTATAAGGTAGAGTAAGGTTTTGCGGACTAAGGGGGACTTAAAAATCACACACTTTCGCTAACCAATGATAAAATTGAAAATTAGTACACAAAAATGTGATTATTGTGAATTTCATTTAAGTTTAATAGTTTTATGTATAAAATTAATGAACAATCAGAATTTTCTCTTATCCTCTTTGAGTATTCACGGTTTGCGACAATATTAGTAACTAACAATTAGTTCAATCATCATTATAAACCTTAAGATACAGTCAATCCATATCGGAAAGACCCGAATTCTTAATGAAAAAAACCATCGTCAGAATAAGAAATCCAAAAATTAAAATCTTCAGCTTTTGCTGAATTGATGTAAAAGCTATTTTAAAGTGTTAAAGTAAGCGACCTCGACAATTACTCGCTCCACAATGACACCACATTTTACGACCCTCAATGATTTCATAATTGTAGTCCCAACAGAGTTCAGTGAAAGCTGGTACAAATTTAGAGGAAAAAAGAGCTACCCAAGGGAAACGGAGATCATGAGTGTCGATGAACACATTTTGTACAAAACAGTTAGGATCACAGCTGTGATTAAAATAACGACCAACATTGCCTTTACGTTTGGCATCCAATGAGTAAGCCGCTTTTTCACCGTATAATTGTCTAATAGGTTTACCTGGTTTTTTGGTTTTTTTAGTTCGCTCGGTATTTTTTCTAGATTTTTTATTAGAACCTTTTCTTTTCGATGTTTTCTTACGACCACGCGATTTATGGTGGTAACTATCAAATTCTTGATCACTACTTAAAGGTGAAATTGATTCATCTGAAGAAAGCTCTACATATGGTGATTCTTCATAACCTTCTTTAAAATTTTCAACAGTTTCTATATAATCTAAATCGGCCAAATATTCATCGCCAAAATTAGCTCCGTGTGCGTCAGCCAACTCTTCATTGAGAACCTCGGCAGCGTATATACATATAAATGCACCAGGGGGAATATCATGAAGACACCTTATTCCCCAACCTTTCTTTTTGGTCTTGAATATTTGTAGACGAACACGAATTCCATTTTGAACAACTCTATTTGCACAATTAACATTACATGCACAGTTAGTATTACATTCCCAAATACCAGTGTGAAATGCTTCATATAATCTCCTGTAATTATAGCCATAGTCATCATCAAGATTCAGTATGTTACGGATAACTTCGAAGCTATCTTTGGTTAATCGTTGACACTCGCATTTACTTTTATCGCGACAGTTATCAGTACAATCACAGCAAACGAGGAAATGGGGATCTAATTCGAGATTCACTCCACTAGCAGCAAATCTTGCCGGCCAATATTTAAATCCAGG
This sequence comes from Tetranychus truncatus, assembly GCA_028476895.1. Classification (NCBI taxonomy): domain Eukaryota; kingdom Metazoa; phylum Arthropoda; class Arachnida; order Trombidiformes; family Tetranychidae; genus Tetranychus; species Tetranychus truncatus. Next base: position 20,788,946 of record CM052060.1, read on the forward strand.
AGTAATTGGCTCATCGTTGACCCAATTTATGCAAGATAATGAATGATTTTCAGTTCCTCGAGCAACATCAGCATCATAATAGTAGCACCCTTGAGACGTTTTACCATTTAATTCTGAGTATAAAACCAATTTAGGATGATATGTGAATAGATCAATAGAAAGTTTCGATTTGGTTATGCTTAAAAATATATCAACTTCTTCTATATTACGGAATCGGCGACCACAGGGAGATACATAGAAAATCGTTCGTTTCTTTTTATTCTTAACATGATTAGTGTAACAGGCTACTTGACGATCCCAGCCACAAATGATTGGTATTGCGTATGGATTAGTATCACGGTATTTTGAGATATCTTCATAGGAAACATTTATGCAGCTCGGAGAGCAACGATGTGGAACATGTGGACTTGAAACCAGATAGCGATTAGGTTTAGTTATAAATTCTGGGTAGAGTTCAAAATCACCTTCGACACTGGATTCAAATGAATCAAGACGTTTTGTACCCGATCTTGGTGCATATCTCTTGTCATCTTCATCAGCAAAACTATCTTCATCTCGGACAAATTGAACAAAAGGTCGCTGTTTTCTGGAATAACCAAGAATCGAAGATTGGCTGGTTCCTTTTCTTGAATGTCTTTTTTTACCATTGGTTTCAGGGTTTTCGAGTGCCTTGAAAAGACCTGAAAGAGGTTTAAGTCTAGGTGATCCTCGGTAGAGCCATTCATATTTTTCAAATCGGCGAAAATAAAATCTAACCAAACTGCAGTCCACTTGTTTAACTCTTCCTGGTACCCATTTGCCATCAATGTCCACATAGTCTCTCGCCCCTGCTTGATATTTGACTAAAGCTCTTTCTGGGTAATCATTAAAATATTTTTTAAGAAAAGGTTTCCTTTCTTCTGGTATATCATCAAGAAAGGACATATTTTCTTCAGCAATTAAGAAAACAGAATCACAAGGTACATAGGCTACCAAACCATTGTCAAAAAAGACCAAATATCTAAATAAATTAATTCGTCTAGCAACTTCGGCTATCAGTCCCGAGAACAGAAATTTGCGATTAGACTCTCCGAGAGGAGGACTAGATTCAGTAGGATAATGAGCAATCACTCGATTCCTATTAGAGAGCATCACGGAAGGTGTTTGACGGTAGGCCAATTGAGTTCCTTTTAGAAAAATACAAGGAATGAAAGAGTCTTCGAATGTAACGTTGTAATGGATTTTGCCGCTTATTTTACACGTCTCAATAATGGTTGCCGGTTGCCACAAACTTTTGGCCATATTTTTTGGATCTGTGACAGCGAAGACTTGATCTCCAATGGCTAATGGTTTTCTGACGATCGGTCCAGAGTTTGGTAATTTGTATAGTTTTTGTAGATCAGCTAATGTGGTCATATTTACAATGTCTATTTCTGGATCTTCTATAGCCTTTTTGATATCACCAAGGTTAATTTTTGAACCTTCAGTTTCCACGGGCACATCTTTACTTATTTCTCGTTTTATTGAGTCTATTTGGACGATTCTTTGAACCGGTTCTTGGATGTTGAGGGAATCATCTTCTCGATCGATGTCTCCTTCCCCAATAATATGAGTTTCGCTGAAATGGAAAATAAAAAGAGAAATAAATAATCAGGCTGAAAACAGCAAAAAATAAATTAATTACTTACGGATAAGCATATTTTTCACTAGACTCTTTCAATAAAATACACTGTTCCATAATATTACATATTTCTTTTTCCAAGAAGACAAAACTATCTTCAATTTTTTTACATTGCTCGTTAAACGTCTCTTGTTCTCTGAAAGATAAATAAAAATGAATAATTATAGATGTTCAAACCAATATACAGGTAGGGAAATTACTTTGACTTTATTGAAGTTTCAATACATTGACTAATCTGCTCTTTCCACGGATCTGGACCGTCTTCACTTTTGACAGCAATATCAGAAACAGAATAGTCAACATTTTCTCCTTCTTCATCACTTGATAAGGTATAAGTATCCACGATGTTGCCATTATTTCCATTACATTGGCTAGCAGTATTCACTTTCTCAGAATCACCATTAGAATTAATTAAAGCACTTTGAGATTCCTCATCAGAGTTATCATCAAGCACAATTTCATCATAAATAACAGTAGACTTAGAAAGAGTTGGCTTTTGATCACTAGATTCATCCAAATTAGAATCAGACATGACGCTATTCAACCAGTTTAATGGAAACTGATCGGCAACTTAGGGCACTCAAATACACAAAACAATAAGTTGATGACTGACATTCAAAATCAGTGTTAACATGTTAAAATAAGAAAATGATGTGTTTAAATAAACTGAAATGACATATCCTAAATCACATGTAAAGATGTTTTGATTTTTTGGCAGGCTTGCTGTTGAGGGACTGTTCAATAATTTACAAACAAAATAAATAAAGCTTTATTTACATTGCCCTTAAATTTAAGCGTCTTTTAACGCGAACTATTCATCTAATTTTTTATCTCTCATCGCACGATTTTAAAAGCTGACCGACATCTTGAAATATGTCTTAAATTTTCTATTCATCTGTGACAATGCTTACTAGATTGTTTAAATAATCGCCTCTATATGGATCGAGTAAAGTGTTATTTTATCTCTATTTGTTTATTGTTTTCTATCCACGGGTTCCTTGCGATTTGCTAGGTTTTTGTTTAATGTAGTCTTATAAATACGCCGATATTTTATTTAATCATTTATACTTTATTAATTACTATTTTAGTTGTTAAAAATTGTTTGAACTGTGAAAGTTGAATTTAAAGGTATCTCAATTTCCAAGCAAGACGAAAATTCACTTGTTTATCTTTGGAAACTTCGCTTTTATCTTTAAGTTACCAGTTAGATTGGTTTAATCTGTCGGCCATCCTTTTGAATTTATTAATAATCACCGCGGACAAATATCTGTTTATATCAAAGTTAATTTTTCTAAAACTGTTAGAGTTGAAACTCAGCTTTATCGCGTTTGATAGAGCTTACAAAAGACCTCAAGCAAACAATATTTAGTACATTTTACATTTCAGAGTAAATAGAATCGACATATTCATCAATAAATCAATATTGAATGTTGTATTGAGATGAAACATTTGAAGTTTAAGGGGTTGATAACGCTTTATTTTGAACATTTTCCGAGTTGTCTAATAATTTTTGTGGGAATTGAGAAAAGGCAACAACTTTGAGGAGTCGATTTTTGTTGAATTTGTCTTTTGTATAGATGTATTTATATAAGTGTGAATTGTTGTGGGTTTTAACTTTTTGTAAGATTATTTGCAATTAGCCTTTAATCACATTTTTTGGTCATTTGTAGGGTTGTTTCTTTTGGATGCTTCTTTCTATCCAATTGAAGCTATTGTCGTAGCATCCAACATTGAGCTAGTTGTTGTCATTGCCAAGGATTCATTAATTGCCTTCTGTTTTGATTGTGCTTTCTGGATTAATCCTTGATTGACAGTTGAACGCGAAAAGTCGGCAACAATCAAGAAGTAAGAAGCGATAGCAGCAACAGTCTAAAATGGTATAAAAATACAACAAGTTAGTTTAATTCAATAATGGATCTTTCTATATTTTAGCAACCAGGCCTGGCAATTTGAGCAAAAGCCACAATCGAGAAGACTTACATTCGAAATCGATGAATTGGTTATGACAAACAGATCAAGAATTGAATAACCGATTGTTGGACCTCGAACCCGATGCAGAAACGTGGACATCTATATAAAATGAAAAAAAAGACAAATAATTAATAACTTATTACTTAATGTTGATCTTGCTAATACTTACATTAACCTCAATATCAATTGGAAGTTGAAGCAAAGAAAGTGTATGAAGTGAGGTGTAAGGAGCATGAGCCTGAAAAGAGAAACAAAAATGACAATTAATCAACTTCGTTCAGCAATCAAACCATTTTATGGAGTTTTTGGAGTTTTCTTGATCCCCGTAAATTAGATTAATCAATGTGCAAGATTTATAGTTGATATTTCAATTGATGATGAGCCTTTTGCTCATTTTAATCAATCTAATGTAAAATCTTTCAGAATAAACAAAGCAAGAGAATCAAATTTAATGATTGATCAATTTTTAAATAATTTCAACATTGCAATGATACATTGCATGTATCTATTGATGAAATTGTGTAATTAATTATGATTGAGACTCTTACCGTATTTCTGGTCATAAATCAATATCAATTGAAAAGGATAAATCATAAAAAGAACCATTAATATTGATAATTTATAAATCGATCTCGAAGATTTACTGCAATCTATTAATATCATTTTCACAATTGTTATAATTCGTTGGATATAATATCAATCTTGACCAATTTGCCAAAAATCTGGCTTTCATAAAAAAAGCGAAAAATTCATCAAAATTTGAATCAATGACGCAATTGATGCCTTGATTCTGATTGTAAATGATTGGAAAGATTCAAGATTCCCGTTCAACAATTTTAGGAATTTTTCATTCCAATTGTAATCCATTGTAAGCGATTAAATCAAATATGTAACTACTTACATCTACCCAGTCGTTCAACTTATGAGCTTTAGATTTGATTAAATCAAGATCTAATGAACAAATATCTGTGATTAAACTCACAGTTGTATGTTGAACTAATGACAGTTGAGACAATTGAAATTACCAGATATAAATTACTCATTTGTTGGCCTTTGTTAATTCCACGGTTGTATCAACTTACAGTTATTCAACCTTCATCTTGATTACTTAATTCAAGATTGTAGGTTGAATGGACTGAAATGGTGTAAAAGTGATGAGTTTTACGGCAAATACAGAGTAAATTTAATTACATCCAACTTATCTAACCATTACCTAATCAGAAACAAATCTTGATTGTCTATTCAATACACTTATGCTGTTTCTAACCAATTTGTTAGTAGATAGAATGATTCAATAGTTGATTCAGTACAAGAAATGTACACAATGAACTCACAAGAATCTGATCAGATGGCAGATCAGAATAGCCAATTTTCATTGTGCAGTTAAGTAAATTGAAAGCAACCCGAGTCTATCAAAATTTTAGCAATGATTGGTGATAATGAAATGAAAATGCAATTGTAATGTAGTGTCTATTTTTCAATAAAAGTAAAGTAAATGATAAAAAATTATTGTTTCGTTTTGAATGAACATTACGTTTTCTTAAACTAGTCAAGCGGAAAAATTTAAGCCTCTTGAAACGATGAATAATCATGATTATCCAATGACTTATTAAACCAAAAAATACAAGAAATTAATATGGTTAAGCTAGAATTATGATCAAATGAGAAAAACTTTAAAACTGTTGCTAACGGAGCAAAAAGCTAATAAAATACTTGATTATCACCATTTAGTGAGCTTTTTAAAAACATCGTTTCACTCAAAAATGAATTTATAACCATACTTTAGGTTAATAAAAACAAATTAAAATTGAAAAACAACTCAAACTTAGCAACAATTAATAAAATCTTTTACTTAGTAATCATTTTATGTTGATTGCCTTGTTCGGTTAATCTTACAAGCAACTTATATTGCCTCTAATATAACGGCTTCATTTTATGATTTGAGTACTGTACTATTCAAGTAGTGTTGATGGTGATACGCATTATCTTTTTTCCTATTAAAATTGGCGTTTTTCCTATCCGATGTTATGCTCATCTTTATGATGATAACTTAAGTTAATTTAAAACAAGATAAACTTACCTCAGAAGAAACATCAGCCGCAGAAACTGAAAGAATAGCCATGATAAGAAAGGTGTGACCCAATATAAACCATGAGAAAATAGCCAGAGGAGTATCAAGATCCCCAAAGAAAAGTGTATACATAACATAACAGAAGTTGGGAATAAAATTACCAATAATGTAGAAGAGAATATATTGCCAGAATGAGTTAGATTCATCGGTAATTTCACATAAATCATTGTGAGCAAAATAGAGTCTGGTTAGGTCATCGTTTTTAGATCCCGGTGGACCAGGATCACCTTCAGCCAGGGTTTCAATTTCCGAAGCAACATCAGAAAACTTTTTCTGTACCATTAGACAAACCAGGTTAAAGTAAGAGGTGGTAAACATGATGATTCCGGTCATAAAGAAGTACCAGATAACTTGGACAACCAGCCAGGGCATAAACAATCGAAACGTATGAGCATCCATATTATCGCGAGCTGACGAGTAGGTTAGATAGCCCATGGATCCGGTTACCCACATGGTAATGGTCAAATTGAAGAGGGTAAAGAAAAGAGTCCGCCATCGATGGAAACCAAGCTTATCATTGGGATCAGTTGACTGATGCTGGCTGAATGTCATGAAAGGTATGAACCAGGAGAGATCACGTTCCTTGAGAAGGAAAGTTGTTGCCACCAAAGCAGAGGAAAAGGCATAATAAAAGGTCGGCATCAGATAATACATTCGATAATCGTTCCAATAAACGGAAAGGTCACCCATCAAAATTGCCAAGCCTTTGTCATCGATAAACATTAACACAAACCCACGAACAGCGAAGAACCATAACATTGCAGTAATCAATTGACAGTAAAGTCGTTTTATTTTAACCGGAGTCCGGTCCTGTTTAATGGGTCCAAATCGACGCTCATGGTCTAATCCACTGGATAAAAGACCAAATATTTTGAACCAAGTTTCATACGATAATTTGGGTATATTTCCATATAAACCTTCCTTTGGATTTGAAGAAGGATGAGAGAAGCTTTTACGTTGTTCAAATTGATGTTGCATTTTTGTTAATTTTGATTTTTAACCACACCAATCAATTTAGTTTCACTTAATTTAGTTACTTTTTAGGTGTGCGCGACAACCCGAGAATAATTCAATTTAAAACAAAGGATTGGAAATAGAAGCACAAAGGAAAAAATATTTCAACGGTTTTTTTGTCAAAACCTTAAATAGGTCTTGTATATTTTCAAAATGAGACAAAGTTCAACTTAAAACTCTTGCAGGTTCAACGTGAAGAATATGATGAAACAAAGGTTCAGCTTAATGATAATTAGCTTATCTTTTTTTCTATTCTCTTGCTATTATTCTATTCTTCTGTTATTTTTTTGTTTCTTTGAAAGTCTTTATCTTTTGATCTTTCCAATGTTACTCTATTTTAAAAAAAAGAGTGGCGCAAAACAGTGACTATTAACAATTTAGACTTGAAATTGATCGTGTTTACTTTCAACCCTTAACAGTTAATCACCAGTTGATCATCGATTGATTTAGTTGCTTCTTCTTCGTTCTCTTCCTTTGATTCCATTTTACATTTATAATTTTTCATTGCTTCTTTTTCATTATAAACTCTTGCCTTTATTATAATCATTATTTGTATATCATGGGTTATTGGTTGCTAAACGCAATGACACAATTAACAATTGATCATTCAAAACCGAGTCTTCATCTGAAATCATCATGGGAATGGTAAATTGTTCATGTTAATAAGAGTATATGAATATATAAAAACAAAGGTAAAACCTGCAAACAAAAATACTTTTTTTACTCAGAAGTTACTCAAAAGTATCTTAAGAAAAGGCTTTGCAAATGGTTGACTTTGCGTACTGAAAGTATGCAGTTACCTTCAATTGCCATATTGATTTTCAAATAGTTAATTCCTTAGTTACTCTTAAATTTTGATTGTTTTACCTTTTTGATAATAAACCTTATTCCATTGAAATCATTGTCTCTATCGATAACTTCTATTGATCTATTGATTCAATCAATCATCTTTTCCTTTGGCTAATTGAAACACTTTTGACTTTCAAGACAATTACATTTGTTGCGGTTTTTAGACTTCAGCTTTAGCTAATTAATACAAATTGTGGTTAATCCTTGACAGTGATTTCATTGACAATCAGGTCAATCAACCTTTCATCATTCACCAATCAACTGTTTCAACTGACCATGGAGTGATCAACTTTCACTCATTTTGATTACCAGTCTAGCTTCAGTTATCATTGAATTCATTGACTTAACCAAATGATCATTTGGTTTGGCTAAATTAATGTTTAATAATAGTTACGCTTGATTATAATCAATTTTCAAATTAACCCAATAATCTTTGTTCTAATTTCTCCGTTTCATTAAATTTATTAATTATACAATTTTTACAATTAAAGGTTCATTGTTTGTGACCAATTGACTGTTTAAAGGCACAACAAACACTTCTAATTGTTTCCAGTCTCATCTCTTTTTTTACCCAAATTGTATCATTTTTTGGATTTCAATTGTATTTCATTGAATTTTATCAATTGTTAAAATCCAAACAATTTGCTCGTTAACGGTTGGAATTGAAAATACAGTCAAATATGAGATTTGTGACAATTTAAGATGTTTTCATGTCTCAGCTTGAGACTGAGTTAAGGTTTTCATTAGATTTTCATTTTTCACCATTTTCTTGGCGATTTCTGCTTCTCCTGATGATTAAGGATGATGATTAAGTACTGGAATCGTACTGTTTTGATAATGATCAACTAATCAAGTAATGAGCAGCAATCAGGACAAATTGAATCTACAGTTGGCCAAAAGGAAAAGTAATGATGAGATTGACGCTCACGCAATAAACAACAGGGAGGATTTGATGAAGATGTTGAAGATCATGATGATTATGATAATGATTGAAGGAGAAATTAAATTATAAAGTAAATAAGATACAATGGTCGAACGTTTTAGTCTATTGAAGCGATTAATACCAATTTTTCATAACCAAATTTTGTTACCAGTTTATGTTTATTGAGCAATGCTTATTGAGCCTGAAGATTCTGAAGGCGAGGATTTAGTTGATTAAAATGAGGTTTGTTAAGATTATGATTAAACCCCTTTCACCATGATGAGTTAGGGGTTGGAGGTGGTTATGAGGGTGGAAGCAAGTTCAACCATGTAGCCGAACGATGGGTCTGCAAGGGTCTACAAGAGCAACCCCTTTTATGTTACCTTTTTTGGGTTTTACTTGTTTTAGCATTCAATTTTTTTGCTTTTCATTTTTCCATATAAAATGGTCCATCATCAGTTTATTAACTCTCATTAAGTTGATTAAATGTCCTCCAATTAACATCTCATCATCGTTTTACAATCAATTTTTCATCGTCTGTTGTGGTTATAATGAAGATCCTTTAGGCCTCAACTCATCAACCTAACCGTTTTTATCCTACCGATTGAACAGTTAATCTGTTTTTGGTTTTTCTCAGTGAATCTGGTTTTCCTTCGTTAAAAGGTTAACACAAGACAATCTATCAATCCGTAAGCTTTATTCATTCAATTCAGTTTGTATTTTATAACAATTAATGATCAACGATTTGGATTGATTTTCATGTTTACAATGCCAATGCTTTGTCTATCTGCCTCTTCTCTTCCTTACCAGGTTATAAGCTGTTAAAAGTGCCTTTTTGCTGTGGATTATATACTCGCTCATTATGAGACATTTAAGTTTATTTATAATCGCTTTTTTTGCTATTTCAATTGGAAATGTATCACCTAAGAAGAAGGGAAAGGTAAGTAGATTGTTAATTTATTAATTAGCAGTTATTGATTATCTAAAAACATCCAAGTTACCATCTCAAGTGATTTCCAAACGAGAAAAATCCAAAATATAGAGAATCAATAACATTAATGATATTTTTCTAATAACTGAATTGATAGGATAGACAATAATTTAATTGATTTTTACTTCAATTGCTCTCGATTCACAAATAATGGTAACTTTGGACAATCATTAACGAAATGCTGAAAATATTATATAAATGTATACCTTTGAGAAGCATTAATGGTAAACTCATTGTTTCATCTTTTATTTCTGGTTTAGGACCGAACCATTATTCTTGGTGGAGGCGGTGGTGGACCACCTTCAGGTGGAGGATCACATATTGTTCCCATCCCTATTCCCTATCCAATACCTGTTCCAATGGGCCAGCATCACCATGCACCACAAATACAGCATATACCTCAAAGTCAACCACAAATAATTCTGGTTCCGTAAGTGATTATTGTCTCACCCAAAATAAAACCTGTTCAACATCTTACTTGTAAAATTGTCTTCCGTAATCTGTCTGATTCTTACTGTATTTATTGTTAACCCTATCATCAATTTTTGATTTGGTTTTCATTCGATTCTTTCTCTTTCTTTCCATTACATTTTCACTAGAGTTTTCACTTCTCTTCCCTCTTCCAGGACATATCAACACTCTTATCACCATCCAGTTGATCACTGGTCTGGCCATGGACAGGGATACGACAGTTGGGGCGGGGGAGTCCAATATTTGGGTCACATTGGGGGCAATGGTCATCTTCAGGGAAACATGTTTGGCAAAAGAAAATAATCACTCAATCCTGAATATGAAGCAAACAAACATTTTGTCTCTCACCTTTTTTTGATCCTTTTTTTCACTCAAATTAATGACCTTTTCAATATCATTGTTACCTTTTTTTTAGTTCACAATTGTAAAACATTGTAACTACTTTTTTTTCTTGATTTGATTGGCTTTTTGTTTACCTCCGCTGATACATGAAAGCTTACATTTTCATGCTAATCATAGCTCGACTCATTTTCAATTGTCCCTCCTCGATATGAGATTTCAAGTAATCTGTTACAATTAAAAGTGATTACAAGCTGTTTGTTTTCCACTCTTGTAAATAGAAATTCAAATTGTCTCCTGATGCTATTCAGTTTTTGCCAAGTAAATCATTGAAGTCACAATTTTCAAGCAACTTTAATAAAACAGCTATGCGTTTGTCGTAGACACAAATTGATTGTATTTCACTATCAAATGATTCCAGAAACAACGCTAATCTCTTATTGAAAAGGGATTAATATTTGAAAGATATTTATCAAATTAGTCTAAATCATGGTCAATTTAAAATTAATTTCCTGGTGGCTGATTGTCAATTGAATAGTGAATTAAGTCAAAGTTGAAATGGCAACTATTAAGAACATTATAATTGTCACTTGTATAACAGCTGAAATGATAAACAAACTGTATTACACGGTGTAATCAGTGACAATAGTGAACAACCATTTTTGATTGGAATTGAAGTTGATTAAAGAGGACAGTCGCTAATTAATGAAAAGCAGGACCGGAAGAGTGAGATATGGATATAAATTTTGCAACATGATGAGAAAGTGAGATTGATTAAGATGCACAAAAAGAGATTTAATCAAGCATTGAATTTATTGAGTGAGATGGAAGAGAGAGTGAGAAATTATCGTTATAAAAGGATTATCAAATAAAAACAAGACTTCAAATAACAATCAATAATCAAAGTGTCAAATCCTAATCTAAATCAAAAAGAACGCCAAAAATTAAGCGCCAAGATGCAATCATGCCATTGGATAATAGCTTTTTGTGTCGTCAGTTCAACCATATGTTTTGTTGAATCAAGCACCAAGATGCTTTATGGTGCTGCACTGGCAGCCATACTTCAAGCCGGACGGAACCGCTATCATCATCCAATTCCAATTCCTGTTCCTATTCCGATAACTCACCAAAAGATTGAAATCCCGTAAGTAAATTGTATTTTGACCCTTTACCTCTAAATCTGAAAAAAAAACCAGGAAGGAAAGGAAACCTTTTTGTTTCTCTCTATTGCATTTCCTATGGTAATTATCAATCATCATTGTCTAATCTAGGAAATTGTATTAGAAACAAATTGATGATTTTTTTCTGTTGCTTCTAACATGTCAATGAAAGTAATGATCTTTCGCTATGATGGAAATGCTGATGATCATGATGATTATCAGGAAATTGCTCTTACCTCTAATGGACTGATACAATCAAAATTTTTTTCTTTCTTTTTTTGTTTCTTTTCGGACTGCAGTCAACATCATCATCACCATCATGAAGATCATCACCATCACGTCGAACATGTTGATCATCATCATCACCATATTGACAATCACCATTTAACCAATCACATTGATCATCATCATCATCATTTTGATGAACATCATCATCATATACATGCGGATCCTTGGGACCATTCAGAGCATCATCATCACCATTTTGGACATCCTTATTTCTATTAGATTACTACCTTAATCATCTTGTCCTTCCTCAACATCATCTTTATCACCAGCTTTATCGTTAAATCTAACGTAATGAACTAATCAATTTGTTTTTTCTGTTGCTAAATTAACATCTCTCTAATTCTCAGTACAAATTAACATTTAAACAGCAAAAAACATCAATATACATTGTTTTGTATATCAAACGTATTTTTGTATGTTTTTTTTTATTTTAACTTTTTATTTCATTCATCCTTTGGTGAATGGCAAAGTTTAATTACAATTATGATTAAATTAATTTGCCAATTGAAATTGGAAAAAGATTATTTCTTTAGTGTAATTTCAGCATATTTTACTCAGAAATTGCCACGCCATTTAAAATATTCAGTGGACCATTCAATCTCATTTCAAGAATTTAATTCCGTGAATCAAATACAACTTTAATCGTTTCTTCACAGAAAGATAATTACAATTAGATTTTAATAAGTCTTGGTTCTTTTTTTCTTTCTCCTGTTTTCACTCACATCAAACCATCAAACAATTCATCTTAATGATGTACTTTTTTAAAATTAAAGCCATTTTGATTTCTTCGTTTCTTACCTTATTTCATAATTACTGGATAATGGAATAGAGAAAGTTTTTCTTTTAATTGGGTTTAATTATGAAACGAAAGGGTTTATGTTTGCATTAAATTGATGATCATTAGTGAAGAGAAGCCGAAAATTGTCTCCGCAAACTCGTTCGTCAATTTGTGTGTTTAAGGTTGTAAAGTTGATACTTGTGTCTCTAACTGGTTCTTAATCAGTTTTACTTGAACAGCTTGTCAAATCCACTGGAGAACAATTAAAATGGAAATTATATAAAAAAGATGAAAATGGTTTAATTAAAATGAATAATGAAAATAAAGTTACAGTCGCTGAATTAAATAACACAAATTACAAACAGATAAACAAGTCTCAGGATTGATAAGTCAATGATCGAAACTAATTTAATCTAAGGAAATAATCTAATTGCTCTTGATTCAGCATTCGGCAAATTTTATACAATTCATTCTGTACAATTAAAAACGATATTTACATTTAAGTCTATGGTTAACAGTAAAATCACTAGATGGCGTAGCCTACTCACCCCTACAAATCAAGTAAGCTTTGCTTCAAACTCATAAATTGAAGTCGATTGGCTTTTAATTAAACCAAATAATATCTGGTATCTTTTATTATCCTAACCAGATTTATTCGTGTAATAAATGCAAATGTTTTCTAATGAAACATGTCTATTTTTGTCAATCAATTTATTTGTAAAATCTTTCATTATTCATCTTTTGCCATGAGAATAATCAATTCTTAATGACTAGATGATCAAAATTAATCAGCAAACATATTGCTCTATAATTGATCTTGCTGATCAGGATTTATGATTCATATATTTTTATGAAAGATCAATTTAATCGTATGTATGAAATCGTATGAAAGATTGTGGGTGAATAGAAGGTAATAATTTATGATCAACTTTTCATTGTTTTTATGCAAAACAAAACACATTTTTATGCACATCTTTTTATCTTCAGATTTAGGTGAATCCGGTTGGTAATATTTCTTATATTAAGTTGATTAAAGGTAAATCTGATGTTATTATAGTTTAAGCTATAACTTTGCTATCTAATATTGATTAATCTTTGTATGGATTAAAGAATTTGCTTGCAACTCAGTTGATGTTATTTTCTCCTCTTATTTCATCAGGTCTTATTGTTCAAGATGGGAATCTATTCTAGACATTTGGACATTCCTGACACTCGCCCTAAGGTTATTACTGGTTAATTAAAGTATGACAACTCACCCAAAAGCTATTGGAAGAAGTGGTAAAATGTCTGAATTATCACTGGAGGAAAGGAGATATCCAAGCATCAGGCCTTTCCTAAATTTACGGCTGCATTCATTTATGGCCAACATCATGCAAAGGATTGTAAAATGGACAATAAATTGTAATGTGTAGGTGGACATCTTTTTTATCCTCTTTCAAATTAACGTCAAACTGGTTGGTAATCAAGTTGAAACTGGTACAGGAAAGTTGTATTCACAAAAGATGGATAAAATTGTATTTTGATTCTGGATTTCAGGACTTCTCTTCACTGGATTTGGGAACACTTTTTAAGGGATGGATAAGGTGAACAGATTGCTTAAGGAACAAGGTGTGACAACTACAACAAGATAGGATTAAGGAACAGTTTCAGTACAAGCGCTGATGATAAAGTAGAGTTGACAGTAAAGACCTTCATCTTTTTATCATGAAAAAAAATTTCATAAAGATCAGTGTAGGGCAAAGGATAAGGTGAACAGGTGAAAGACCGTAACGTGTAATGAAAGTCAACTTCCGTAAAGACCTTAAATGCCCTTTGTTGTTTATTTTGGATGCTCTGGTCCCTCCTTAATCACCGCGAATAGGTGAAAAGCAAAGGTGAATGCGGAAAGAGAATGCCATTTACCAGAGTTAATCGATGCTAAATGGGTTTAATCGAGAAGACAATAACAGCTGCAAACCACAATATCTATAATGAGAGTGCTAAACAGTCAACCGACCATTTTGTTTCGTTCTTGTTAATAGCCAAATGAAAATTTAATGTTGTGGCTGGCCGCAAATCGAGAATGCCATTATCATTTATCACATAAACCAATTTGTTTCCAAACACGTAATCAAAAGTTAAAGAAATAATTAATTTGGATTAAGCTAGGTAAGTGAAAGAAGAGGCAAAAACTCGTTTTAATTGTTGAACATAAAATGTTTTAATTTTTGTTTTTGTTTTTAGTTTCTTCCGTTACAGATCAATACCTTTTACCTTCTAGTTCATGCAATCACTCATTGGAATTGCTTGGTGCCTGTTCAATCTTTCTTCATACATTACAAATTGAAATTATATTATATATATGATTAACATATATAGCAAAATTAATCTGTATTTAATTACAAATTTCAATCTTTCAAATGGAGTACAAGCGGTTGAATTGAGTAGATGCAATAAATAGGAATGGTAAGGAAGACAAAATTGAAGGTGATGTGTTTCTAAGGTAAGGTTGATTATTAGGCATAAATTTCATTTTAATGATTGTTTTTGTCTCTTTTCGTGTTCAATTGTATGGGATGTATTGCTTACACATGTTGTTTGTTTCAAGCTATTTGGAGCAAATGAAGTAATAATGTTTAGATTGCAATTGAACACTATAATAATCATCAAGTGCTTATCATTTGGTTTCATTGTATTGACTTTGTTTACCACTCTTTTTTTAACCTACAGAAGCCAGGAAAGAAAAGTTAATTATGAGGAACAGCAACAGCAACAAGAAGAAATATGAGCGAAGGACATGCGAAATTAAAATACATTGAAGGTTGAGGATGAGGTAGACAAGGTAAACGCGGATGATAATGAATATGATGGTTCTTATGGATGGTGAAATTTAAAGCTATTACTAAGGCATATTCCCACATGCATAGTAGATATATTTAAATTATTTTAAGGATATATCTACATTTTACAAGCAAATAAACAAATCAAAGCATCACAAAGCAACACAAAGTTATTATATTATCATCTTAATTTGCCCGGTTATCAGGCTTGGCTTTTTTGGCATGGAAACAAGAGTGAACTCGGAAAGAAGGAAGAGACTCTTTCAACTGAGATAGATTAATGGTGATGAGGATAAAGATGAAGATGGTGACGATGATCTGGTTGTTTCAAAAGAATCATGATGAAAGGAAAGGAAGGGAAATACCGAGGGAATCCGTTGTTATTCGTAGACCTTGGAGCAAGACGTGACAGAAAGGAGCAAATCTTAAATGAATCTGCGGGGAAGTGCAAGCATAACAACAGCAGCTGCATCAGAATATAACAAGAACAAGAGCAAGAAGATGATGGTGACGAGGACGATGACGATAATGATGACGAGTATGATGATGAAGGAGAAAGAAAAGATAAGGAAGAAGATGAAAAGTGTATAAAAAAGATGTAATCATACTCAATTGACACAGATCCAAAGGCAGACTTTTCATCTCTCCGTCAGTCAACCTTGCAATTAATAGGGAACCCCTTGTTGACAATTTACTTACTCTGGCAACGAACTTCAAAGAGCAGAACGGGGAAAGTAACAAAAACAAGAATTGATAAACAGATTAAAGAGATTAGGTTACACAGTAAATGATGGGTAAGATTTTTATGTGTTTTTTGGGTAACTCTTTGACACTTTTGCCTTTCCTAATTCCTGGTAACACACAAAAACATAACTCTTTCGTTATTTTTGCATATTCCTTTACTGCATTTAACCTCAATTAACTCTTTTTTTCTTCTTCTTCTTTCTCTTTCCTTCTTTTCTCTTCCAGCTTTGCCTCATCATCCACATAATATCTGTACATTAATGTTCATCTTGATCGCTATCTTCATCATCACCATTAACAACAACAGCAACAACAAGAAAAATAGATACAGTTGGTTAAAGAAGGTCTCATTTATTTTTTCATTACATTTAGACTCAATTTGCCTTGCAAGTTAGCAACAAAAATCCCATACTATAACCTTTAAACAGGATCAATGCATTGTGTATTTCAGCTTTCAGCTAAACTAGATTCAAAGTTGAAAAGGCAATTTTTGCCAAGTAAATCAAAATGAAGTCACAATTTTCAATAAGGAATCAATGCATTTGTATAAGGTTGTATGATTAATACTTGTGTCTCTGACTGTTTCTTAATCAATTTTACTTGAAAAGACAAATCAGAACAATTAAAATGGAAATCATATAAAAAGATGAAATAATAAAGATGAACAAAGAAAATAAAGTCACAGTCGGTGAATTCAAAAAACCAGAATTACAAACAGATAAAATCGACAAATCTCAGAGTTGCTAGGTTGATAATTGAAATTAATTGAAACTGTTGCTTAAGGAAACCATCTAATCGCCCTTGATTCAATAAAATTGATAATTAAATTTATACAATTAAAAATATATTTTCATTTTAACCTATGGTTAACAAGATAACCACTAGATGGCGTTTAAACTGGTAAACATAAACAAAGGACATCGATATATCATAACCAAGGAAAACAAAATCGATAAAAAATTAGGATGCATCATGATTTTTGGGAAATGACAACACAGATAAAGAGTAACAATCAATTTTGATCAATAGAAATTTCTGATTCCTTTATCTTTCAATTGCTGGCTAATTTTTAATTTAAAGGATTCGGCCAATATTCATGATTGTAGTCATTGACATTTCCCAAATTTCCCGATTTTCCCTTTTCTTTGACTTTTACCAACAATAAAATCGATTTCCCTTTAAAAATCGAGAAACAATCGCCATCAAGTGTCTTTTGTTGTTTAAAAATCTCTGACCTAGCAACAAATAGATAATGATGAAACATTTGACCCCTTATGACAGGCAGAACAAAAAAAGTCAAATTCAAAATATCCAATCAAGTCTGAAACCCGAATCACCTAAACTAAGATTTGCATTACGTTCTGGTGCTATGTGAGTAATTAAATTTGACAGTTTTGTTTAATCCAAATTATCATTGACATAAATTGAAGCACAAAATTGATAAAAAATCAAACAAACATTTGGCTGTTTTGCAAGTAGAGACCTTTAATTTTTGGCTATTTAAATTTAGATATTTGGTCCGCCCGATGTAACTCAGATTCAGAACAAAGAAATGAACAAAGAGAGAGGAGAAGAAAGAGAAACAAAGAAAGTAAAAAAAGAGAGTAACGGAGAAAGAGAGACAAAGGAACAAGGAAAAGAAAGGAAAGGAAAGAGAACCATAAAAAGAAAGAGAAAAAGAAAGGCCGACAAAGGAGATTTAACTTACCCTTAGCAACAGAAAAAAGCTACACTAGCGCCACCGTTATATTCAACCTCTTGACAACAAAAAATATTTAGATGTTGTTAGTGTAAAAGGAGAAGAAGAAGAACAGTTGTTTTTCTTTCTTTTCTCTTTATCTCCTTGAATCATCACCATCATTCATTTTTTGTCCCTTGTCTAACTGTATTTACACCAGTACACCATGATCGCCAAGCGAATTGAAGAAGTGTTAAAACAGACAAAGGTTATCCAAAGTGAGTCTGATTTACCTGCTAATTTAACCAAAAAAATTGCCCAGGATATTATTGGTATGTCCGAGACAGAGCCCTGTGGTCTTCAAGGCTGCCTGTTATATATCAGTTTGGAGGATGAAAATCACAAGCCTCAGACCATTGGTTACGTGAAGCTAGGTGAAAAGACAATTGTGCCCACTTTTGTGATTTACCTGCATCTTCGAAGACGTTATAGTGATTGGTTTAAATTTATTGCTACCCGATTTTTAAGACACTTGTTTCGTGATTCTTCTTTTACAATTCACGATGTTTACAATTTGTACAAAAGGAAACTTTTCAGAATGGATTCTGATCCGTATAACACCCCAAAAAGGTAACAAATTCTGATGATAATGATGATGATATTTACATTGTGAACGCATTCATAGATATATTTACAAACAAATGATCTGGGAATAGTGGCGATGAAAATTGAACTTTTTTTCTCCCTATTATTTGGTTCATTTTGTATTTACACTGACAAATGTTGAAATACCATGAATTATTGCCATTATTATTATTATCATTATTATTATTGTCAAAATGAGGTAAAATAGTCAATTTTAAATTGATAAAAAGAAGCTATTCATTGAAACATTGAACAAGTATTAATATATAATATTTTTAACCTTATAACTTGTTTGCTTATCAATTGTTACATTTTGCTGATTGGTTTTCTTCAGCTTTTTAGTTTTTCTTCTTTTCCATCTTCATGGTTTCAATCTTGTTTGATTAATGGTAAACGATTGAACAAAGATGAATATGTGAAAATGATAATATTAATGAACGCTATCAAGATTAGTGTAAAGTTGCAATTTTCAATGAACCTGCTGATGAATTTCTGGTCAACTCTAGAAAAGTGTTTTACTTGTCCATTTCTTGGACAATAGCCTTTCAACAATTGACTTGAGTTACATCAAATTGAGTTTAATGAAAAAAAAGATTGTGATTAAGGTCAAGAAACTGGCCATGGTTGTTGTGAAAGAGTGTGAATGTTGCTCTATCATTTTCAATACAGTATTCATATTGTAACTGGTTTTTTTTGCTATTTCAAACCTTTTTTCATAGTTTCTTGAAATTTTACCTTTTTTTCATCATTCATTATGCATCTCAACCTTTCCTTATGATGATGATGACAAATCAAATTGTCAAAATTAAAGTTTCTCAGATGATGATGATGATATTATATTTATATTTATATTATGGATGATATAATGATGAGCTTTTTTTCATTTCCACTCTTGGTGATACAGTTGAGAGATGAACCTGAAAAATGAATAAGATTGAAATGGTGAAAAGTTGGGTTTATGTTGGACGTGCAATCAAGTGAAAGATAATTTGAATAGATTCTTGAGATTGCAGTTGATGATATTCATGAAGTGATGATGAGAGAGAGAAAAAGATTGTTGATTGATAAAAAAGCAGAAGAAAAATGAGTTTCTTCTTTCCTTTCCTTGCCTTACCTGAATTTAAGGATTGATTTTTTTTGTTGTTTTTTGTTGCACTTTTGAATTAATGAGAAAGGTGAGTTAAACCCAAGTTAAAGTGAAAAATTAAAATTAAATTTCAAGACTTTTTCCCTTCTCCGTTAGCAACAGAATCACAGAGGACCAGAAAAGAATCGATATTAAGAGTTGACCGAATTGTTGATTGTTTGGAAGAGCAGTTTACTTGAGATTTTTGTTTTACCTGAAACAATGGTGTTACTGTCCATGCTAATCAGACAGTAATAATCAAGTTAATCTTGACTCGTGAAAAAAAGCAAACTTGTTACATCTTTTGTTTGCAGTGCGTGTGACTTGGTGATAAACTTAACTTATTAAACAATGTTTACCATTTAAAAAGATGATCATTATCGTCTGTTGAATTATTTTGTTCAGGTTCAATGAAATGTCCGCAATGTAAATGGCGTTAATCAAATTTTCAGGTTAAATTGTGTGTGTTGCTTGATTGTTTCAATTGTTGCCACTCTGATGCAAAGTGAACAGATTTCCCATCAACTTATCAACAGCAAGTGTAAAGATAATTGAATGAGAAAATTGTCAACAAATTGATGCAATCAGTAAATGATTTGTTCATGAAAATTGATGAAATTTCATCTAAAAATTTCACTTGAAAGCTCCTAAATAGAAGTTGATTTTCCGAGATTTACAAAAATAGCAAAATCAATCTTATCAACTTGCAGCCCTTCAATGACCCAATCAGTTGAATGTCATTTGTCTTTTCAGTGAATCAATTATTCCGATAACAGTATAAAATTGAAAATATTGGAACCAGAAAATTTGCCAATTTAAAAATTTCTAAATTTTCTCAATTTCCTAATTTGCTTTTTGATTTACTTTTTGATTTACTTCAAGCTTTTGCAAGCTTTAATAAAAACCTGGAAAACGTTTTCACCTTTTTCGCTCTCAATTGTTACTGTAAAACTCATTAGTACTCAACCTGATAACCAAGGAATCAATTGACTCAATCAGATTCATTGAAATGTTATCAATAGTAAAATTGGTGACAATTGATTTCATACAATAGTTGAAGAGTCACAATGAAAATGAAAAACGTTAAAATGGTTCATTTTGTGTGTGTTGATATCCAAAAGTCTAGTTATATTGTCTAATGCCTTTTCGTTGTTCATCATGAAATCATTAATTTGATTGCCTCAAGGCTAATTAAGTAACACCAGATAATATGATCATTATCATCATTATTTCCATGCATTCATCAAGAGAACAAGAAAAGGTTGACATTTCTTTTTCCCTTTCCTCTTTGCTCTCTCTTCCCAACTCTTTTTTTTAAGATCATTATTATTGTTATTATGTTGTTATTTTTTGTTGATGAGGATGATCAACTCTCTCTCAACCTTTTCCTCTCATTGTAATCATCAGATAATGTACAGGTTACACCCTGGGGATAACTTGACTTGAAATTGTTTGCTCATTTCAAAGTCCCTGATGCGTTTTTCATGTTGGTATATCAACTTGGTCATTATGATTACCCTTTTTTTATATATTACATATAAAGACAAATAATGAAATTACGAGATGAATTTATGTTTGAAACCTTTTTCTTGCCTTTTCTCATTTTAAACTTTTATCATCTGGTTACTTGTAAATTGTCAGACTGATTATTTTGATGATTGTTATTGTGAAAGGGGCTTCAAGACATATCACGCCATGAAAAACTGTAGACAAAAATTTCCCTGTAAGATTAACATTGATAATTTCCTAGGCCAGACTTGTTGAAGTAGACACTTAAAGATGAAAGTAGGAAATATTGAGTGAATTAAGTTCAATAACTTGATCTATTTTGTCGATTGTATTTGTAAACATTTTTCATTAATTGTTCAATTTGATTTTCCTTTTTGTCTTGTCCTTTTTTTTACCAGTTAAATTGTCAGGTTAAATCAAGGTTTAATGAAGGAGAAAAGGTTTTTCAATTGAATATCCAAATATTGACCAGTTTTTCAATTTTCAATTGTTTCATCCTCTTTACCATTTTTTTTCTGGTTCAACTTGTTGACTGTTTGCTTTGCAGGTTCACAATTTGATTAATTGTATCTGGTTAGTTGTTTCAATTAGACGGAAGTCTTATTCATTGATTTGCTGTCTTTTAACTCTATTGTTTCACTTTTCATTGTAATCAATGGTGAAATGTGTTTCAATTAATCTAATCCATAATCAGTCTCAGTGTTTCCCTTATCGCTGGTTATTGAGCAAATGTCATCAAACACGTAGACAAGTTTTGCTTGTTCAAACAAAGACAATTCAATTGATTACTATTAATATATCAATTGATAATATTAGTCAAGAGTCAATGAAAAGTCAACATGAAGTTATGATTGAAAGGTCTAATGAATAGTAAAAATTGCAATTAAAACCTGAAATGGCATCATTTTTAGATTTCTGTTTCTTTTTCTGGTCTTTTTGTTTCTATAATGTTACCTTTAATTGTGAGAAGTTAAATTGTCATTGAAAAATGAAACTTAAACTGAAATTTAAATTACAATTTAAAAACTGTGATTAACTAAATTGTTGGTTTAAGTTAATAATACATTAAATGGTGATTAATTTTTGTTTTTGTTTTCCTTCATTTCAATTCATGTTGCTGTTATTATTATTTATTTAACACTTTCTCTGAAACTCTTTAACTCTTTAATGCTATCATTTCTTTACCTGTTTGTTTATTCAGGGTGAAGGTTAACTTAATTGTAACCAACAGATAATCAACAACAATGATTATGATGATGATGAGGTTGATAATAATAATAATAATGATAAGATGATTTGGATGAGACAAGTAGGAAAAGGTTGATGAAACTTGAAGAATCACAGTCGAGAAGTGAATTGAAAATGAATGGTTTGAAAGAAATGGTTTAAGATGAAGATGATGTTGACGATGAAAATAATCATCATAAAGGCAGATTAAGTTCATGTTATGTTAATTATGGTTTAAAATGGTCAGCAATTTGAATTTAATGGACTCACCGTTTATAAGGCTTTTGGTCACGTCTTAAGTTGCAGAAGCTGTAAAACCGGCCTTAAACAGTCAAATAGATTTCATTGTACAAAGGTTTTCATCTTCTTCCCTTTTCATCTTCATTCAATTTTCATCCAACATTTCAAGTCAATATGAATTAATACTGTTTTTTTTCACTTTAAAGTTGCTTTTTTGCCATTTCAATTGTTTTCAATTTGAATGTTTGATCAATTTTTAGATGCATTAACCTTTAAAGGCTTTTTTTCTTGATCAATCAATATTGATTGTTCACTTTTAATGTAATTATTTTTTGGTTGAAATTTTTAATGGACAATGAGCATAATATACTGGCCATTATCATGATGGAATAAAGTTATCTTTATCAACTATTAATATCCATACAAGGAATGAAAAATAAAGTGAAACTAAACGAGTGAACAACAAATTTGTTGTTAAAGCATAATTAGCTTTAATTGTAATCAACATTGAGGCTGTTAAAATCGTGATATAATGCACGAATCGCAACTGTTGGAACATTTTTTTTTTCATTGATTTTCATTCAATGAAAACTGTTCATTATGAGTAGTAACAATAAAAGTTGATGAGCAACAATGAAACAAAACCAAAAATGTAATGTGTTATTAGATATGAGTTTATGTAAAAGATGACAAAAGCTCAATACCAGATCATTTGTTACTAAACTTGAACATTAATACAATTGGATTACAGTTTTGATGATCAATTTTGTTTATCATTTTGAACCAGAAAAGGTTGATGAAAATGTTCAACATTGAATGTGTCACATTAACATTCACAATATCTTTTTACAATTAACTAATCAACTTTTCTTTATTTACTTTTTACTGACAGATATTTTTGCTGGAGACAACAATTCAAGAAGATGGACATGATTCCAAGCTAAGACAAGAAGAAGACCCTAAAGAAGACAGAATTATCATCATTTTCTGTGTCCTCATTTCCACTTACATCCATCATCAATAAGCTACTTACATTGGTCATTTTGGTCTACATTATAATCAAATATATGGTAATTTATTTGTTGCAGTTGTAACCAATTCTGATGAGGATTACATTGTTATATTAATAGCTTACTCTTTTTTTTGTATGTCCATCATCATCATTATAATCATCATCTTCACCATCATCCTCATCAGCATCATCACCATGATTATCATAATGTTATTTATGCCAATCAATTGTTTCCATTGAAACTTGATAATCATTATATCATCCATTGAAATTACTGTTGACATCAAAATTGTATTATTACTAACTACATAATCATCCCAGTATAAGGAGTTGCCTGCAGATTCAACATCCTTCAGATTTTGTCTCATTGTTGGCGTTACTCCTTATTTTTCATGATAAATTGTTTTAAATTAAATTGTGTAACATTAATAAAAGAAATTAAAAAACACAACAATTGATAATCAACACCCGTGAATGATTTATTAACTATTTAACTGTCAACAGTTGTTTATCCTCCTTGTTGGTTGAGTTTTTTTTTGCTTTGCTTGCTTTACTTTTGATTGTTTCATATTTTTGCCCAAACCATTTGATTCTTGTGGTCATTTGAAATTCATTTAAATTGTTGCCAGACTTGAACGTCAATGTCAATGGTAAAGTCAACAATTAGCAGCAATGGTTCATTGACTTGCATTTATTCAAAGATAAATTTAGATAACTTTTTGTTTCCCTTTTTTTCATTTCTCATAATTATGCACAATTTTTGGGCTTATTTTTCATGTTGAACAATTTTCAATTAGCTAACCAGACTGAACCATAATGATTATTGACTCACTTCAATTAACCCGCTAATTTAGCTGGATTAGCTGGTTAACTTAGATTGACAATGGTTAGCAACTTATTGTTGTTTAATATACAAACAAACGTTAATGATCATTAAATTGGTTCTAATTGATAACTATTATTGCTATCATTGTTAACGCAATATTATATGGTACATTATTTGATCATTACAGACCATTTTTTTGTTGTTGTTTCTGTTGTTATATAATATATATATTTGATTGTAATAGAAACAGTTTCAAATTTCTGTTTAATTAACAATTTCAACTAAACATACGAAAGAACCTGCTATTGCAATGAAAAAAAGAGTAACATTGTCTTTTTTTCTAATGGCTTTTCTTTGTTTGCCGTTGATGTTGATATTCACAATTGAAAATTAACTGCAATAAACATAACCGGTTAATAGGTGTGGTTCATGGTGATAATACATAATTAATTATAATTGTCATCACCATCAACAATCAAGGATGAAAGTACGGAATAAAATTAATTGACGAACTCTGTACTCTCTTTCAATAAAAACGTACACGAGCAAAGGATGAACCCAATGAAAAAGAAGGAAACAAAAACGGCAAAATTAAATTTGGTTGAGTCCTCCCTTTACATTTGATTACAACTGATTGTTCCCTCTGTTGACTGTTTGTTGATTCCGAAGTTACTTTTTTGCTCCATTCATCGATGACAATCATATATGCTCTTTAGGTTCAATTAACTATCAGCAAACAATTAGTGATGAGATGATGAAAGAGAAAAGAGAGAAAACAGATAAGATTAATTATTATGTGTAGTTTAGTGCATTGTATTACCAATTGTATTTTACCAGTTGTCGAATCAAATGTCAGTTTATTTAATATCAAATTGTGACTTTGTCTTGACTCGCATTGTACTATTATTAACATCCACCATTTGTTGCATTTATACAGTCTTCCCAGCAGATAAGTAAGCAAGCAAGCTACAAAACCAAGCCAGTCAAAATCATTATCAACAATCTTCTGTAAATATGATCACAAATTGAAAAAAAAGAAGCTAAAGATGATTTTAACCCGGGGAAACTTGATCTTGATGTTTACATGGTATATTAACAGGATACACAAACAAAAAAGAGTTAACTGAAAGTGTAACAACCTGACGATGAAAGAGCAACATAATTAATACAAATAATTATTCAACTAAAGCAGATTAACATGAGAAAAATAAAAAGAAGCAACAAAATTAAAATTAAAGGCAAAAGAAAAGCAAGAAAAATTAAGAATCAAAAGTCTTACAAGTAATCATTACACAGCAAAAAAAGCTTCAATATTAAGCTTAGGCCTGAAAAGCTTAGGGGAAGGTATATTAAGTACAATCGTTGTCAACCTGAGAAATTGCAAGTTGATAAAATAAAAATGGTAATAATAATTATACTAATAATAGCTGGAATAATGTTAATAATGTTTAATAATAAGAAGAAGAAGAAAAATATATTGATATCATGAAGTATAAATGTACACCAAGCATGGTGAATTCAGAATAAAGAGACTGAAAAATGCAAGGTCAACAGGTTTGCTTTTTGCATCAAAGATAATAATAATTGCAATAAATAAGTTATTATTATTATTATGATTATACTAACTAAAATGAGAGGAATCAGTAGATATATAACAACAATTGTAAATGGGAAACAAGCTTTAAACCCAAACACGCACTGACCAATAATGTTGATGAAGGTAACAATCAAGGGAACCAAAAAAGCAGGTAACAACAGCAGCAGCAGAAACAAATTGGGAAGGTTAAGCCTTTTTTTATATTACATTTTCATATCATTTTACCAACTAATGAAACAATTTAAACAATCAACAGGAGATCTTAACCATGAACTGATGTTGACAATCATATAAATCATCTTTATTATAATTTTAGATTCATCTGTCCATCTTTCAGAGCAACATTTAAGTTGAAACAAAGTCAATGTTAAGATTAATTTTCAATCTCTTTTCTCACTCTATTCAGGGTTTTTTATCAATTTTTTGTTTTTTGATTTTCATTTGTGCATTTCATGATTGACTGAGTTGCTTAGATTGAAAAGTGTAGGGAAAACGGAAGTAAACACTCAGGATAATCATGATAATTTTCATGATAATACCATAATATACCATTATCATTGCCTTAATCAACTTGTTTGTCACCAAAACCGTTAATAACAATCACCTTTTTGCACCTTTATTAGCTTTATTGATTGGTTGCAATTGATTTGTTACTTGTTGACTTTTCACTTGCATTTTTATCACATTTTATTGCATCAAGTTGTTCAATTGTTACAAGGTTGATGGATAATTTGATAATTTAATGGTGAATTGGTTTATAATCAACTTGATTACGATGCAACTATGATTTTTACTTTCACCGGTTTGTCTAATTGTTCACTGGATTGTCAGTGTTTTACCAATGATGAGTTAATTTTAGATTTTCTTTCCATCTCTTTTTGAATTGTTTCAAATTCGACTAACATTAAATAATCAATCAGTTTTACAAGGATTGTATTAAACACATGATTGAAACAATCACGCTCATGTAATCTTGATTAATCATAAATACAGCAACCGTGCAATGACGTTGATTATAATGTACAGTCGGTTGAAAGTTAAACAGCTTATGGAGTACAAAAGTAAGAAAAGCCTTCATTTCATTTTAAATGGTCAATTGTTATTGTAATAATAATAAAGTGTTAATAATGTTAATGATGATGATGATGATGATGATAATCATAATCATAATGGCATATTAATGGTGATGCTGTTGATAATGAATGAAGATTTGTGTGAAATAAGTTGAATAACAATGAAAAGCAAAAAAATCTTTTTTCTCTCTCTCCTTCAGATTCGCAAAGTTGATTAAAAAGGGTTGATTATTTCACATT
Source organism: Tetranychus truncatus (assembly GCA_028476895.1). NCBI lineage: Eukaryota > Metazoa > Arthropoda > Arachnida > Trombidiformes > Tetranychidae > Tetranychus > Tetranychus truncatus. Next base: position 20,816,256 of record CM052060.1, read on the forward strand.
TTCATCATTTTAAATTGCTAAATGTGATAATTGTTAGTATAAATGGTGATACTTTTGTAATTAATATTGAATCATTCAGTTGGTATCAGCTGTTAATTGTGATAATTCACGCTGAGAGTGTGAAAATTATTTTTCACTCAAGTGTATTAATGTTTTTTGTCTTTGGGTTTGGTAAACTTGAGGCAAAATTGAGATTGGAAAATTTAATTTACACAATTAAGCTAATTGTTTAATTATCAGTGGTTTCAAGACTTCACAAGATTGTGTTATTAATTGATGTTGATAACTTTTCAAGTTGAGGGGCTGTGATTAAGAGACAAACCCTGCTGGTTGATTAGTAAACAAAGGATAGCTTCGATATAACGAGGGAAACCTAAAAACAGTTGTTTCAAACTGCTGTTGTTCATTATTTTGTCTTTGCTGGTTAAAATTGATATTTGTTAAATTGCGGTAATTTGATATGAGTGATTAGAGTGAGTTAATCATCATTTTTGGTTTCAGTTTATTGTAACTTGGTTCATCCATCGCCACGCTATTGTCTTTGCTTTGGTCTTTTTGTGCTCTCAATGTATGGTTGAGTGGTGCGTTGAGAATCATGTAAGTTTATAAACGAAACTCCAACGGAGTGGATTTTTTTACCCTCTTTATGTTTAACCAATTTATTCATCTTTTTCATCTTCTCCTTCTTCTGGCTTACAGTTAGTGGCTTCAATTTATGATAGATTACATGAAAATAGTGATACATGCTGAACCCAAACCAAGTGCCGAGAGTGGAGCCAATGTATATTATATAGGAATCCAACGGGAAATCTGCTATAGTAGTTTTATTTAAATCGGGTTCAACTGAGTTCATGACCGTAAAGAAAGTTGAATTTGAGTTGATCAAATCTTCATAGCCAATGAGTGCTGTGGCATAAAACAATTTACGACACTCAGAGTTTCGAGTCACTTGTCTGCACGTATCATGTATTTCCTCTAAAAGATCAGCGTATTTTGGTTTGAATCTTCGTCGATTTACGAAATTGGCCTTAGTGTTATTTGGATCGACAATGAGTGTGCGGTAAAAAATTAAACTAGGATTCAATTGTAGAGTTTTATTGTTGACACATTGCTCGTAATGTTGTGCCTGTGATTGGAGCTGTCCTTTGGAATCACGGTATTGAATGCAATTAGATTTATATGGTGCCGGAAGAAGATTGACAATCATCCTTCTGAACTGCAAGTAATATGTAGATGGCTGATCCACTCCGCTAAGAATTGTGTGAGATATCTCAAAGCCATAAGGTAAAAAGAGTGGTGAGTGAACAAAGATGAAAATATGTTCCCAGCGTTTGAAATACTCTTGCAATACACCTACTTGGTAAAGCGAACCAATGTTCGATGCCATGTTCAATCTATTTTTTGCAAAGTAAAGTGGTTTGTTAGGGTCACTTTTGTTTCGACAGGCAACATGGTAACAGACTTGAGGATCTCTGATGAATGTTTTCGTCTGGCAGATTATTTCCTCATCCAATTCTTTCAATCCATTCAGTTCACCAAATTGAGTCCAGAAAAATACACCGTTGATCACAGAGTGCGACTTGACAATTGTCCTGTAAAATACATCCACAGTAAAGTGCTTCTCTACATAAGCTTGGAACGCAAATTGTCCCATATTACCAAAACATTTTTCAATTTGATTAACCGCAATGGTGTCATTGTCATCGAGGAAACAATTTTCTGGTTTCAATTGGCGATGCTCAATCAACCAGTGAGTCCAGTTGATTGTGTATAAAAATTGAGTGCACCAGGTTAAATCAGGAATCTCAATAAGTGAACTAAAAGATATATCGATGTATGTTCGAGTTCTGTAGTCCAGATAAACCCTTGTGATCCTATACAATTGGATGGAACAACAAACGGCACAAACTATTATGAATATTTTATATGCTGTTGATGAATTCATATTAACGTTTAAAAGCCATTGATCAAAACAAACCTGTAAAGTTGAAATTGTACATTGAATATAAAATTGAATTTATTACAATTGGATACAATTTAATACAATTTGATTGTTGGTTATTTATTACAAACAAATTGTCTGGATTAACATGTCAATGTTTCACTTTGAATTGATTGCTATTATTTACCACGCAAACAAAACATTGAACATAATTATCAATTTGAATAACATTGATACACCAACTGGCCGATTTTCAAATCTTGCAATTCATCAGATTATCCTCAAATTAATTGTCTCAATCAATTGATTCATCCATTTAATGGTCATTAATGATAGCTTTTAATTTCATTTCCTAAACTTTGCAAAAAAAAAGATTGACATTATTTATAATGTTAAACATGAGAAGAAGATATTATTACAACGAAAACTGTTAATATAAATAGCAATTTGAGGCTATAAAATATCATTATTAACAAATTGCTGACATGATTGAAAACAAAAAACAATCCAATTCAATTATCAATAGTTTAACAGACAATCGTAAAGATTAAAATGAAAGTTGCTGAGTTTGATCTTACAATTACTCGTAATACATAATCATAATGCTTACAATACCATTAAGATGAATTACTTTATAAGCAAATAGACGCAATTGAACAAAATTATAATCTTAAGGAAACCAAATGATCAACTAACTGACAACCAGTAAACAAATATAGAGTATCAATTGATGTAAAAGTGTAAAAAAGGCAAAAAACAAATGCACATCTCAACCCGTTGGATAATTAAAGTCTCAATTACCTGAATACGATGAGATTAAATGATTACATTTTATTACAATTAAACATGCAATTACAAGATATCATTAATTGATGCATTAAGAATGGCGAATGAAAAAAAAACAGAAGTTTTGAGTTGAAAACTAAAAGCTGTAAGATGCAACATAATTATTAGTATTGACTCAGGTAAGGCGTATTTTACGTGTCTTGTACGCCATGTTTACCGTTTTTACCTCACCATCTTAACCAAAGATGATGAACAGTAATAAAAATATTAATTCAAAATGAAATACTGACAGCAGTTTCACCATCTTCATCATGTTTATCAAGAAAAATATAAAGAAGAAAAAAACTGAACAAAAACAAAAAGGCAAACCAATTGCTGGTTAAACAAGAAGCTAATGTGAAACACACCATGAACCATTCATATAGATGTGATTGCTCAGGAAAACATATTCATTCCGAGCCTCTCTCTCTCACACTCATACATACAAAAGCCTCACCTTAAAATAGGATGATGATGATGATTATGATGATCAAGAGGGAGAAGAAGAAGAAGAAGAAGAAAATGAAATGAATTGATTCGCATGATAGTTTACACGCGAATTAAAGTGAAGAAGGTTTCAAATCACGTTCTCTCTCTCACCTCATCTTCCTTCCTTCATCATCATCTCCCAGTTGTATAAGAAAAGGTGTATTCTTATCAACCTTTTTCTTGTTGTTGATCATCTTCTCTACCTTTGCCTGTTACCAACCAATATCATTATACTTTTTGCTCCTTTCATTTTTTTGCCTTCTTCTTCTTCTTCCTCCTCCTCATCTTCACCAATCTCTTCACCATTCTCATCAAAACTGTGGATATGGTTAACTAAATCAATTAGCTTCACCCTTAATTGTGGTTTCATTTGGGTCAAGTTAAGGCACCTTATCTGTTACACTATGAATCTTGTCAATTTAAAGACACCCTTTACATCAGATGATATTATCGTCAACCTTTTATACCTGATAAGCTTGATTATGATGGTTAACAGATGATAGAGACAAATTGCAAAAATTAATCTTTTATCATTTTCTTGTTACCTTTTCTCATCGGCTTATTATTTTAAATATTAGGATACTTTGAAGGCGCAAAATGTTCATCTTTTTTGAAACATTAAGATGATGAAAAGTTGATTTAACAGTTTCCACCCTTCATTTATCATTTAAGAAATGAAGCTTTTTCAGTAAAAGTAATCAGTCACAATATTAATCAAAAAATAGCACTGGAATCACAATTTAAGAGTGATATAAAATCAGATTAACTGTTAAGCCTGAAAAGATATTGAAAATCAAAGTTGAACAAACCTAAGTCAGTCAAATTGATACTTCAATTGAGCTTTTCTTGCTGTGAATCTATTTTCAATTTACAATCAAACCTTAAATTGCCATTTCAATGGTTACTGTTTTAACGCAAACATTTCATATTCATTAATGTTGATATCTTTCATTGGTCAACTCATCATACTTTTTGACAAGGTAAAGTCAATTTTTATGAGTCCAATTGAAGAACAGCAAATCATGACTTTTTGCTTTGCTTTACATTTTCAATTGCTTTCATGGCTTTTTTGTTTTTACATCATTTTCACGATTTTTTTACACCGTAATGAGTCTTGAATCAGTAACAGAAATCAACATTAAGAAATGAAAACAAACAAATTATCTGATTCAGTAAATGCTAGTAATGATAATAAAGGTTAAGATACGTGATTAGATTTTTATGTTGGCCTGAAATAAAATGGCAGCCAAATTAACTAAACTAGTTATGAATAGGAAAAATTGTTGTAACTTTAAATTTGTGAGGTTACTATTAATATTACATTGGTCAATCTGGCTTATTTTGTTTGTCATTTTAAATGGTTCCAGGGTTTTGATGAAAAGCTTGATTCTCTTTGTTTTTTTCATCTTTTTTTCACTTCTCTCTCTCTCTCTCCCTTTACCTGGAAATACTGGAGTAAGTTTTTAGATAACAATTGACAACAATCAAGACCATTGAACAATTTGTGTATTAATAGGTTGATCCAGGTTACAGGTTTTGGTGAGTTTAACTGCTACAAGTAATTGAAATGTTTGTCAAGGATTTTGCAGGAAAAAAACCTTGCTATTCATGATATTATTACAATTGAGTTGCAGTTTAAATTGGATCTGGATTAGCTTGTCATCACTTTGATGATGAGAAGGATAAGAAGGATGAGAGGAAAGCTTTGAATGGCTAACATAATGTTAAAGTTAAAAAAAGAGACCCAAAAATAACAAAAATTTGGGCAAACATAACCTTGATATAAATGTAAACATGATAATATTGGGAAGCAAATAAGCTTGAAAGGTTGGACTAAACCAGGTTAAAATGGTGTGATTTAACTCGTATTTTAATCGGCAACAACCAAGTGACATTTAAACAGTTTAAATTTACCAAATTGTCTTACCTTTCAATGTAATTATAGTTTCAATTGCAGGGTTCACGGCATTTTCATCAATTTTTGTTGACTTCAATATTTTTCACCTGTTATTGGCCTGTATTATTTCACTTGTTGGTTCTTTCAATCTGGTTTTGGTTATTTCTTTTAAAATACACTTTCAATTGTTAATAATTTTGGGTTCCCAAATGTTTACCCAATTTAATAAGGTTATAATTATGCATTTAAATCTGGTCAAGAGCAATGATTGATATGATTGTTTGTTAATGTTGGTTATAACGATAATTATCTTGCTAATATTGGTATTGTTGATGGGATTAATGACGATCACCTTGTATATCAACATGATTTTAAACTAATTTTGATTGATTAAGCTAAATGACCATATAACACACAACACACACCCTTTCATAATTTGACAATTTTTTGCTATTCAATCTTCGCGCTTCAAGCCTTCTTTACGCGCCTTTCATTGCACAATGTTCAATATTTACATTTAGAAAGGTTAAGCATTACAAATGGTTGTAACAGCAATAATCAAGGTAATCATTCACATCATTTAAATTAACTACGTCTTGTATTTATCTAATTGTTTAATAACCTCTCCTTGAAATCAACATGAATTAGATTGATTTGATGATAGCCAAGAGAAACCAAAAAATCATTTTGAATCCGTTGAGGCCATAACCAGGGTAAGCCATTTTTGATGTTTTTTTTCTGGTTTTTTTGTTTTAACTTGCTGTTGACTCTTACTGTTGTTGGGTTAACACAAATGTGAAAAGACCAGTAACCAGTAATTTATTTGATTGTAATTTGCTTTTTCCCTTTACCATTCTTATTATTTTTCACATTTGATTTATTATTTAATATAATCAAAATGATTATTTAACTTAAATTTTCTTTCTTTCTTTCTTCCTCGCCATTTCTTAGGTGCCTCTTTTAACTCTATCTATCAACCTAAACGGTTATGCTTACACACAGCCAACAATACAACTCTAAATGTATGTATATCTTAACCATTTTTTATCATAATCATAATCCACATCATGTTTATCATCATCATCATTTCACTCCTAAAATATAATTATAATCATCATATCCTTCTCTTCAACCATTTTAACCTTTCTCCTTCTTAATTATGGCTCATCATATCTGTGTTTTACCTTTACCAATTTACATTAAAAACCCATTGAAACTACAAACTTTCCTTTCCAGTGATTTACCCTAAATTATCAACTCAATTGATTTCAATTTAACCTTCCCTCATTATTATTACCACAAACAGCAACAACAATAACAGATCCATCAATGGGTTCATTTGCAACTAAAAATCGCATCTAATTTAATTTAAAATAATTGATCAAGTGTAAACATGAGATACAAATACTGGTACTTGGCAAGATAAAATATCATTTATTTTAACAAGCTGTTGTTGACTGAAGACACTGTAATGTAAACCCAGTCACTATAAAAATGGTTATAATTGGTGGATCGCCATTTCTTTTTTGGTTCACAACAATTTGACTTGACTGTTTAAAGTTTTATCACAATCAAACCGGATTACAAGTGAATGCAACATCTAATTATCAACAATATACAAGAATCTGAAGCAAACAAAAAAATATGTATCAGGGAAATGAATAATTTTCCGGTTACTTTAATAACATAAGAGATACACGATAATGATGATTATGTTGATGATTTTTGATGATAACAATTGTAAGTATGTAATCTATTATTTGCTATATTAAAATCGTTAACTAGCGTGTTATTAATTTTTGCGTAACTATTGTCTTTTAAAGGTACACAAGACTGGACTGACAATTGAAGGTGATCAGGAAAAAGGTGGAAGATGTGAAGTAACCGGACAACAAAACAAACCCAAGCTAATTGAAAGGCGAGGATAGGCGAACATTAAATTGTTAAAGGTTAATTGTTGTTGTTAGTATTGGTGTTGTTACCGTGTTAGCCTTAGAAGAGGTCAACGGTTATCCAGGCATGGTCATCATCAACTCTTCAACAGCAACAACAATAATAATATATAATGGTTTAGGTGAGACTTGATTTCGCTTCGATGAATTTTAAGTGGACTTTAAGATGATCGACAAACCGTGACTTTTACCTTCACCACCATTATCATCATCATGAGCAACATCTCAGCTCCCATATCTTAAGATTTTACCTTCACTTTAATTACTCTACATTCAATGATTAAATTGTAATCTACTTGGAGATGGAATGGATTTTTCCTTGGGAATTGCCATTTTGCCAGAGTTAACTCATGGAGATACGACAAGATGATAACATGGATATTATTGACCAACAGTTTTATTTGCTATCCAATTTAACTATCCACTTTGAATGTTGACTAAAAACTTGAAACAATTCATTACCTTTTCATTGTTCCATCCAAATGATATTGTTCAATCATCTATTCCATCATTTTGATTGTTTAATCAATATTATTGTTACAGGGAGTTAAATATAATACATGATTGTTGATCGTTTTTTTGTTGCTAACCATTCAAAGTGAGACTATAAATGACACCAATTATTATAAATTTTACCATTAATTTATTGATTCTTGTGGGTTAATTCAATTGTTTTTTGCTGTTCAATGTTTAAACCAACCATTTGTTGGTTAATTACATTTGATCAATTTGACTATTGATTAAATTCAGCGCAATCAACAAAATTGATGTACTCAAAAAATAGAAACAAAATCATTGACTATCAAGGTTGAACAAAAAATAAAACAATCCTAAACGTAGGTTGAATTAATCAACTAAAGTGTAATCTATTAACAAGGTAATCAAGTCTTAGTGATATTAACAATTCACCGAAATATAATTAACTTTGGCTCAATAATTGATGAATAAATCTTATTGTAATAATTAATGGTTTCATTTTTACCATTAAATTTATCAATGAATGCGTAAAACTTTTTTTTTCAGGTCCGTTTTGTTTTGTGTTTTACCTTATAAATTGGTAATGATATTGATTAAAAATTAATTTACATTTACACTTAACATTATTATAATTTTTACAGATGATAATGTTTAATGTTTTGGAAACAGAATAATGATGATGATAAATTGTTTCCAAATTTTGTTACTTTACTCTATGTAATAATATTAATAGATTGGGTTAAAGGTTGCCTTGTTCATATTAATTTTGGGTCTCTTTTGGGTTCACGGTTTGGGTTGAAGACAAATTTTGATTGAAGGCTTGTAAAGGTGATTTGTTGATTAATTATTAACTTTTCTGTATCTTTTTAAATCACGGCAAAAGCTACTTCAATCTGTACTTAATTACACAATCAAAAAGGAGTTACAATGTTTAACCAAAAAATCAAGTTAACTGCAATATTAAAACCTGTGTGTGGTCAACATTTGGATATAAATAAAAGGCCCAAAAAAAGCCAAAAATGATTGTCACGCAAACTCAATCAATCTTACAATATATTAACATTGTAAACAAAGAATCATTTTAATCATCATCATCATCAACAGCAACAACATTATCTTCATCCCTACAATGATGGTTACATTGTTTACATCTTACCTTCAATGGTTTCACCCTTAAAATGGGTTCACGTTGAGTTGATAATGATTTTTATTTTACTTTTTTTTCATTAAAAGCCTCTTGGATTATAATCAAATTTGATGTTAATCATATTTGTCTTATTAAAATAACATTAGTTTTTATATTATTATTGGTAATGACTGTTGATGTTGATTGTCAAAATGGTTGGAAACAATGAGAATGAAAAATTTTGTTTGTCACTCTCTACTCAATTCTATTCAATAAAACATTTTGTTTAATATTGTAATCAACTGTGCATTATATGCAACAATTTACGGTCCACTTATTAACCAACAACAAATTAATAACTATTAATTTGTAAAACAATTGCTCACTTTTACTTAAAAGTTGCTCTTTTTTCATTTTTTGATTAATTGTCTTGCTTTAGTTGATTGTTTGCGCTTTGTTGTGTTTCCCATTTCAAATGTATTATGTTATTGTAAAAGGAAACCTTTTTTTCTCCTTCTTTTACATTGTATTAATAATCAATTTACAGTAACATTTATTACATATTTGAGATATTTTAGGCTTGCTTTGATTTCATTAATGCATACTTAAACCATTTAATTGTCAGGTAAAATTAAAGTCAATTAAATGATAGTTAATATTGCTGAGAGAAATTTTGTGCTAATAAATTTTTCAATGGTCCCTTAGTAGCGCGTTAAAGTTGTTGTGCAACGGATGGATCTTTGTTGGTTGGGCAACATGCATTTTTAATTTGTTAACGTTTTTACTTTTATTGTGTATTAATAATGTTTAATTATTTGTGGTTTAAAGTGTTTGTCTATAAATGTTCGTACATATTTATTATACGTGATCTTATTTGTGGTTTTAACCTCAGAATGTGTGTCCACTGACTCTGACCAGGAGAAGGGTTGATGTGTTGTGAAGGTGACCTTTTTCACAGTCAACCTACAATATCCGAATTAATAAATAATTAATTTAACAAATAAACTATTGAATAAATAAAATCAAAACTTGGAACACAGGAAAGTTGAAAAAATATATTCTTAGCAAAAAAATCAAACACAACTAAATAACTCAAGATGAGTCTAGTACTAACTAATTAATAAATAATTATTCAACAAAATTATTTAATTTGGAAATATCAAGTGTTGGCCATGTTGGGCGGTAGAGATGGTTTACCCCAGGACGTTTGCCTTGACCTTGGTCAACCTCAGGATTGCTATCTGAAGCCATTCAGCAAGGAAATCCGACCGATTAACCAATATACAATGTACTAAATCGATATGGGCCTGAACAAAAGGAATCAACAATTTAATAATTTTCTATCATTTCTAATATTATTTCTAATATTAATCTACTAATTGTTTTTATTGTTGTCTTTTGTAAACTTAAGCGGTGGAATGTACCGCTATGGGTGTGATTTTTTTGTAAAAACACCAGATGGAATCTCTCTATGACCGAGTTTTTCCGCCTCGACCCTCTGTCGGGCAAAACTAATAAGTTTGCTTCTTGCTTTATTAAATTGTGTCATCTCTTAACAGTGTCACAGTGAGACTTAATTTGATTTTATCTATAATGTGTTGATTAAATTAACTCATATGAGTCAATTTACAGGTTTAACTGGCTCTAATAATGGTCAATTTAACACGTCTTACTTGGTTTTGGTGGATTCAATGAAGGATAAATGTAAAATAGTCATAAAGTTGTTGAACTTGCAACTCTACAACAAAGCCTGATGTTGGCCATCTTCATGTTTCATTATGTTTCATTTTTTGAAGGATTATTGTGCCTGTTGTAATGAACAATTCAGATAATGAAAATGTTTTATACCAAGATAGGAGAGCAAGGATCGCTGGTGTTAATTGTTATAATGTTGCCTCTACCTGGTAACGGGTTGGAGATTAGACTCAAGATTTGAAGAACATATAAAAATGAAATAATCAAAGATAAATTAATTTATTATGCTAGTCAAGTATCATCACTGTAACGCCAAAGGCGTGATAATAAAGGTTATCCAAGGTATTGGACCCAATAAAAGTTGATACTGTCAAAATATTATCAAATTATGGAAGAAGCAAAAATGAATGGAAAAAACTTGGATCATCAATTTTGATGTTAATAAAATTATTACATAAATCTTGTAAGAGGTATGAAAATGTAGCATTACAGTGGTCTCTAGATTTCTTGGCATCATCAATTTCTTTGATTTCAACCAATTTCTTTTATCGCTTCCATTCAATTTACTAATTAAACTACAGCTTTATTACAATTAAAGTTATCAATCATTTTATAACCATTTTTTTATCATTCGCATAAGCGCCATCTCTTAACAATCTTAAACATGTAAGCTCGTTTCAAAATTTACAGGCAACAATTAAAAATAGCAATCGAGATTTCGTACTTGAATTGTTTTCCAAGGTTTGATAAAAGGGAACAAATGTATTTAACGAATGTATCATGCACGTTGAACATTTGGAAATATAAAAACGATTATTAAACAAACTAAAATATTCAATTATCTCAAAGAAACAAGATGAACTTACAAATGTAACACAAGTTACACAAGGAAAATGAAACAAGAGACTTTATTCACACGCCTTTGCAACGCGATCAATTATATTGCTAATATTAAGAGATAATTTGACTTGGTTAGGTCACAACAATTTAATTTGTAGTTTGCCAGAAAATACAATGTACAAAGATTTTACAATTGTATCAAAAATAAATATTGATCATTACATGTCGATAGTAAAAAACTCTAAACTAATGAGGTTAGTTTTCAAATACAATTTAATACAAATTCCGATTATCTCATTTAAAACATTATCATTTTCCTGTCATGGACAATCCTGGTTTTCATTTGAAATTTTCAGGCAATTATTAAAATTTATCTAATCACATGGAGTTTAAAAAATTTGACAATTTTTCAGTTTAATTCAAAGTTGTTTTATTTTCATAGTTCACAGTAAGATGAAGTTAATCGCAATGATAAAATCAGTTGATGAGTTAAAAACACTTTGTACTTTGAATTTCCATGCTTCGACTAATTAGCAACTGGAACTTTTGCCTATTACCTTTGGATCTGAACCAGTAACCGTTTCGAGATCTTTCCTTGCTCTTCATTGATGAAGTTGTACGTATCTTTACCAGTATCCTTTTGAAAAGCCTCTTATTATTTAGAGTCGATTAAAGATTGATCATATTTGTTATCCTATCAAGTTTTTTAAATGAATTGATTGTCATTTGAAGAGCTGCAACTTTCGCACCTGATTGTGTTAGTTGTTCACTAGAAATGTCCCTTTACTAACGAGACATAACTGCTTATAAGCACTCATCCAATGTGAATATTGTCAATGCTTCAACTGAATCAAGTGTTTGTCCATGATGTAGAGATCGCGATATTTAATGAAATTTTTTTTGTGAGCTTGAAACTCTAAATTAAGATTGATTGCAATTTAGTAATTAAATAATTGACTCGGGTTGTTAAAGGCAAAAATAACAAATTTATACTCTTATGCTTAAATTAACTTGGAGTGAAAATACTGAAAAATTGATTAGTAAAAATTAAATAAGTCTCTCGAATTGATTCACTGGTTTTATGATCATTTCAACAGGTTAAACCCAATTCATTTTTTAAATTGGCTATTTGTTTTGATAGATTATTTTTAGCATAGTGAAAGTCAAATAATAGTGAAGGCTCATAATTTGCATGCAAGTGATTAACCAATTTACTGTAACTTGGTTTACCAGTTGATTGTAATTTCATTAAGCTTTGAACAAAACCACTTTGTGGCCTATTTGGATAAATTTGTCTGCCGTTAGACATTTTCCTAGAAGTACCATTGAACATATTGATCAACAATGAATTTTCTTGAACACAACGTCCATCATCCTCATCAAAAGATGACCAAATATGTCCCCGAGCTCGAATTAACATGTTCAACTCTTGTCGTTCAATATTGTCTTCCAGTTTTTCAATGGAAGAGGTTAACTGGGAGATTCGTGATTCAAAAACAGCAAACCCATTGGTAGTTGTTTTATTTGTCGGCAAACCATTTGGATCATTATTTGGTTGACATTTTTCCTCAACCAAAGTATGTTCATCTTTTGACTGGAATTGTTGAGTTGATAAAGAGCCTTTACTGTCTCTGAGTTGAATATCATCTGATTGGTTCTGTAAAATGTAAAAAGAGATGAAAAGAAAGATTAGTCAAATAGCAGGACAAATGATTTGGACAATTTGTTGAACAATTATTTACATAGGCACACAGAAAGAGAAAAAGTCGTTAGAGGAATCAAAATTTATAGAGTCAATATCAATCTGTGGATGTGAAGAGGTAAACATGAAAACAACTATATTTTGATGTTTTTGATGAAGCTAATAGAGGAAATAATAACAATCCTGAAAATGGGCTTTAAATTGAAAAATCAAGTCACAATGATAATGGTAAAAAGAAAAGGAAAGGTTAAAATACAGAGATTAATGTAGTAAAATATTGAAAGATGATTGGTGAGTAGGAAATAACCAGCTGATAGAGAAACTGGAAAAGGTAAAAACAAAATGAAGCAAATATTGGTTCAATTTGGATGATTTCTGTCTCTTTCTCTTCTCTCTCTCTCTCTCTCAACAATCATCATCGTAAGCTATTATCAAAATAACCTGTGATTTCATCTACTCTTCATTTTCGAAGGACAAAGTTTCAAGATGAAATAACTTACAGAGTACATAAAGATGCATTATATTGAGATTTGGAAAGGGAAAAGAATAAGATGATGAAGTTTACTCTTATTTCCGATTCAATTGAAACTTACAGTTGAAAGAAAAATAAGAAATCAAAGTTTATTCTTTCTTCTGACCGTGAATTTATCCTGCAATGTTACTCCATCATCATCAGCTTATTCTTTGGTAATTTTTTTTCTTCTTTCATCCTACTTCTCATTTCTTTATTACTCTCAGTAGCTCATTTCATCCGAAGGTCTTGTTCATTTCCTCATGTATATTGCGTAAAAATAGAGATGAGGTGGGAAAAAGCAGAGAAAAGATGAAAATGAAATGATAAATAATGAAAAGCGAGTGCAAAGGACAAAAATATTGAGTTGAGTTCAAAAATTATTTTAAAATGTGATGAAACTATTGACGATTGTGATGAAATTAAGCTTCAAGTTTCATGCATTGATGGTGAAATTTCCTGTGTGTTTCCCTGACAAGGCTAATTCTCTTGGCTTTAATAAGGAATTGAAAGTGAAAATTAGCCAAATAATAATTAAGGCAAGGTAATGGTTGCCGAGTGTATAAGAGAATCAAAAATTTACCTTATTTTCACCATTCATTTGTTTCTCGATTGTCGATTGGAATGAGTTCAATTCTTGATGAAGATCTTCCAAAAGGGATCTAATGCCTTTAAACATGCTTTCAACTTGTTGGTTAATCTGACTTTTAGCAATCTCGATAATAATCTTTTCCATCAATTTTTTCTGTTCCTCCAAATTTAATCCCGATATTTTGTCATCCAATTTTGTTAGTAGACATTCAATGGCCACCATCACTTTTCTCATCTCTTCAAGGGTCTTATCTTCTTCATCTTCTTCATCCTCTTCTTCACCTTTTACAGTTTTCCTTCGTTTTCTTTCAAATCTTCCGTTTGATTTTTGTCCATCATCTTGACTGGACAAATGTATCCTCATCTGGTCTCTCATCTCTTCCAATTTTTCCTTCAACCATTGATTCTCCAATTTGAAAACTTCTTTATCCTTCTCGAGTTGACTTATCTCATCTCGAAGAGCTGTTTGCTCTGCAGATAATTCTCTCCTCAAATCATTACATTCATCATTCAGATCATGAAGCTTTCGAATAAATTCATCATTATTATAATTCCCTCGAGATTTCACCTTTTCTTTAAACTCTTTCAACTCCTCTTTCAATTGGTTACATTTACATTCCTCAAAGGATTTCAATTGTTTTCTCAGCTTCTCTTCATTTTCGGTTAACCTTTTCTTTTCTTCAATCAATCGGTCCCGAGAATCTATCACCTCATCTAATCGTCTTTCCAGCATCTTTTTTTCCTCCACAATAAAATTCATCTCCTTTATCAATTTATCTCTACTTCTTTCCGAATCTGTAGATTGTTTCTTCATTTCCATCTCAAGATGTTTCAATTTACTTTCATTTTCCTCCTTAAGACGCTGTAACTCCTTTAATTGAGGCATCACCTCGTCCAATTCAGTTTGCACTTCAATAGAAGACCGTTCAATTGGTTTCTCTCTGGGTTTGTATAAATCTTTGATGAAACTGGTACCAGGCCTTGGCGGTAATGCTGGTGGTAATGTTGTTGATGGTAAAATTGTTGACGTTGATAACAATGCTGGTGGTGGCGGTGGTAATAGGAATGCTGGCGGCGGGGAAAGTGAAGGTGGAGGTGGAGGTAAAGGAGGGGAAATGACCTTTGATTGACTGGCCATCAAATTAGTTGACACATCTATTGAGTGATTCGCTGAATCTTCTTTATCATTAGGTGTTAATGAAGAGGAAATAGGTTCATGATGATCATCATTTGAAAAAGAAGTGGTTTCATCTTTAATCAATGATTTTTTCCTCCCTGCTTCAGTAGATTTTTCTTTTTTAACTTGCTCATCTTCTTTGGGTTTCTCTTCCCTTTTCTTCCTCTTCTCCTCCTTCTCATCTTCTGGTTCAATTTCTTCACTTGATTCATCAGAAATATCATTGAGAAAAAATGTTCCCAATATTTCTTTCTCATTTGGTAAGATCTTTTGAGCTGTTTCTTTGGAATCAGAAAAATCCTTGGTAAGTCCATTAAAGGCTTTAACTGGAGACAATTCTTCTTCAGTTTCATCACTTTTCGCCCAATCTTCCCATAAATCAGACAAAATATCAACATGGATTACATTTTTTGACTGGCCAGCTTTTGATTTTAACTTTTCTGTCTCAACAGTTGATATTGATGTTGATGGTTCTGAGTTTGCTGGTTTTGGTGCTGATGTGGCAGGATCGGATGATGATTTCTGTAAGGCACTTGATTCAATGGAGTCTGATTTATGCACAAATTTACTGGTTGATGATTGGTTATGATTAGTCGTTGAATGATCAACATCAGTTCCACTTTCATTTGTATCATTAACTTTATTATTATCATTACTATTGCTAACAGGATCAACACTGGTTGCAAAAAGTAAAGCATCTAACTCATCATTTTCTCTAATCTCTTCATCCAAAAGGTTCTTTATTTCTCTGATGAATTCATCATTGGAAGCCTCATGAGAATAAACTGAATCAATATGACCTAAGGTTGGTTCAGTAGAGACAACTCCTCGGCTATCCTGGCTTTTAAGTGATGAACTTTTCATCTTTTTACTAGACTCAATGGCTTCATCCTCATAACTTTTATCTTTGCTGGAAAAAAGTGAATCTTCTTTTTGCACCTTTGTAAAACTTTCAAGGGTATTAAATGGTCCCATTAAATTGCCTTCATGATTAGATTCCCGGCCAACTAAAGATTTTGTCTCTTCTAATGATTGTCCACTAATACTGGATTTTACATGAGTCTCTCTTGCAAGTTGACTTGTTCCACTAGGTTGTAACAATCTATCATCCTGTTTGGCTCCTTGAAGAGATTTTAATTGCTGTATAATAGGATCAAATTTACGTGTCTTTGCAGCAGCAATTTCTTCTTCCAATTCATCTTCTTCCTCGGTTGATGGCCAAGAATCATCCACCATTTTAGGATTAGTTTCAACCTGTAAGGTTCGTCTTGGTGATTCAAGTCCTCCTAGATCAGTAAGATATTGGACCAAACTGGTGTGACCATTTCTTTTAGCAATTGCTAGAGCTGAAAAGCCAGCCTCATCTTGATGGTAAATATAAGATCCTCGATTAACAAGGGCTCGGGCAATATCTAAATGACCATGTTCACAAGCAGTCATAAGAGGTGTACGTTGTTGGTTATTACGTATGTCAATTTCAGCTCCTTTGTCCAACAGATCATTCACGTATCTATGTAAATCTGGACATCGAACCAAAAGATGTAGTGGTGATTCTCCAGCTTTATTTTTCTTATTAATATCCAGTCGTGGTGAATAAGCGAGCAAAATTTTCAATCCATCGGCAAAATTGTTGATAATTGACCAGTGTAAAGCAGTATTACCCAGCTGATTATCACAAATATTTACATCTGATCCTTGAAGTAATAAAAATTGTAGGCATTCCTTGTGGAAACACTCGATTGCTTTGATTACTGGAGTTTTCCCGTCTCCATCAGGTAAATCAATATTCCCACCATGCTTAATTAAAAGTCTGATTGCATTGATGTTTCCATTAACGGTGGCTAAATGGAGAGGTGAAGATCGACTCGCATTGTCCAATTGGTTAGGGTTGGCTCCTTGCTTGAGATATTTTTTAATCTATGAAACAGAGTGAATTGAGTAAAATGAAATATAATGGAAGCAAAATAATTGATTAGTGGAAGCTATTAATTCACTTTAAATTTAATTTTAGCATGAAGAATAAATAATGGAAAGTAAATATAAATGTATAGGTACCTTGTTTATATCGTAATTGAGAAAGCATGCTTTATGCAGCTTGGAGAAACTTTGATCAACCTTGGCTAAGTCAATGTTGTAAGCACCTCGAATCAATTGAATCACTAATGATCTATTGGAAACACTTGAATGAGAGCCAATTGAGTGTCGACTGGCATCATTTCGGATCCGAGTCGTGGATGGACCCTTACGTCGAGTAAAGGGGAAAAATTTTTTCATTCAAAAGGTAGTTGAAGCACTAGGAAAGAAATCAGACTTTCAAATTAAATAATTACTATGATTATGATCCAAGTAATGATTACTTTGGTGATTTAGATGATGTTGATGAAGGAAAAAATAAATTAATTGAAATCCGTTGGCAATAATCATCAGAATAGATAGGAAAAATTCAGTTTAAAAAACAAAACTAACAAAATATTTTGTAAAGGATTACTTGGAGCCATTTGTCAGCTTATGTAACAATGATATTTATCATGTTCCATACAGAAAATGGCGATTCATTTAGAAAATCGGAAATGTTATTGACATGAACAATTAATACAAGATATCGATGACACAAGGTTGGTAGAGGAAAAGCAAGATGAGTAATTAAAATTATGTCCAATGTTGTAAATAAGTATTGATTGGCTATGGTTTTGTTTTGGTAACGGTTTACGTTGCGATGGAGATTTATATTGAAAACGGATTTTTGTATTAGATTATCTTATTTTGTTATTAATTCCTGGTTGACATATAATCTTCCGTTATAATAGCCAATCAATTCATGATGCTTCGATAAGCATAAAATTGAATTAAATCCACTGAATTCAGACGACTATAAAATTTAATATCAAATTTATTCTTGCTCAAATTATTTGTGAATTATGCTTTTTAGGTTTTGTTTTGCATTTATGGCTACAATGAATTTTGATTTCTTCATTTAAAAGCATTCTAATTGTATATGGACTTATTATCGAGTTTGGCAATTTAGCAACAATTAACTAATTGTTGACTCTGATAGTTGCATTTCTCTTTCATAGATGGCAGTTTCATTTACTGCATATTTAAACCAAAACATGTGTTTTCAAAAGACTGTTTTGACGTGACAAGTTAATTTTTTTGTAACATTTAGTTAATTTAAGTTTGTTTTTTTCTTGCTAATAATTTTTATTAACAATGTCCCCATCTATTGATAATCAACTTCAAACTGCTGGAAAAATTCTAATCGATCCAACTGAGCCCTTGAAAAAGCGTTTTCGTGCCTTATTTACTTTAAAAAATTTAGCAACACCGGACACTATTCAGTGGATTAATCAAGCGATGACGGTAGATGATTCAGTTTTACTTCAACACGAATGTGGTTACTGTTTGGGACAAATGGGTTTGGTTGAAGCTGTTCCCTATTTGATTGATATCCTAGTCGATACCAAACAGAATCCAATTACTCGTCATGAATGTGGTGAAGCTCTTGGCAACCTTGCTTGTCTTTGTAAAGCTGAAATGAAAAAAAGGGTGATCAATGTGTTGCAAAATCAACTGAATGATGAATCTATTCTTGTCTCACAAACGTGTTTATTATCTCTCGATAAAATTAAATGGCAAGATAGTGTTGATGAAATAGAATTAAAAGCTGTTCGTTGTGATCGTTTTTCAACTCATGATCCTGCTCCACAATTTGCCGATTCTAAGACACTGGAAGAATTGGAATCTATTTTAATGGATAAAAAATCCAGTCTACATAATAAATACAGAGCACTTTTTTCCTTAAGAAACATGGTTAATAGTAATGGTGTTCACTTACTTGGAAAAACTCTGAGTTATTACAAAAATGACAGGAACATGGATTTACTTTTGCATGAAATTGGCTACATTTTCGGTCAACTGTGTGATCCTGATTCAATTCCTTATTTAAAAGAAATTATCGCCTCTAAAGATTGTCATGAAATTGCCCGTCATGAATGCACTGAAGCTTTAGGATCAATAGGTACCCAAGACGCAATCGATTTTCTGGAAAAATTTTTACACGATGATAAAATAGTTGTTAAACAAAGTGCTGAGGTTGCTCTTGATATGACTGATTATTTTAGTTGCGACCAATTGGATGAATGATTCCTATTGAGTCATTGAATTCTATTTATTTTGTATGTATTTTGTGAATTATAAGTCATTATTATTAATAAACTATCATAATCAAGCTTTCTTCAATACCCATTTGGATGTATCTTGAAGATTAGCGTGATTAAAGGCTAATCTCATCTCTATAAATTGGCAATGATTCACTAAATAATTGCGAGAAGGATTAAAAATCATTGAATGAGAAATGATGAACAGTATAAATTTCTCAATGGTCCCTCAACAGCATGTTAATCACCTGATTTGTCAATGTGATCAAGAAATGTTTACATCTTTTAAACAATGTTTATAAGATCGACTAGTTTTTTTAAACATTTTTATAATTGTCCCTTATTCTCCAAGAAGTTAATTGCTCTTAGAAATGTTTCATCATTTGGATCACCTAATTCTCAAGTTAATGAGTCAAATGGTATCGATAAATGTGCTGGTGATGAGTTTGACGGGCAACCAAATATTTTCAACCAAAAGATTATTGTTGAAGGTGTAGATGTCCCGAGTCCATGGAAAAGTGCCTTTGAATTTGAATGGCCTGAAAAAATTAAAGACTATTTAATCAGGAAAAATATTCACAAACCTACGCCAATCCAAGCTCAGTGTTGGCCCATAGCTTTAAGTCAACGAGATTTAGTGGGAATCGCCCAAACTGGTTCTGGAAAAACATTAGCGTATGCGTTACCTTGTCTAGTGAACATTGATAAAATTGTGTCGAAGGGCAAAAAGTACAATGGACCTAAAGCCATCATACTCGTTCCTACGAGAGAGCTGGCACAACAAATTGATCAAGTATTTGTTGAAATCAGCTGGCATATTCCTCTCTGTATTTATGGTGGAGCAGCTCGTCGAGTTCAAAAAGAAAGCTTAGCTTCCCGAAGACCTGAGATTTTGGTATCTACTCCAGGAAGACTTAATGATTTAATCGATGAAAAAGACGTAGATTTATCTGATTGCTCCTATCTTGTTCTAGATGAAGCAGACAGAATGCTTGACTTAGGATTCGAAGCACAAATGAGGCGAATTGTTGATCGTACACCTAAACCTCCTTACCATAGACAAACTCTACTTTGTAGTGCTACATGGCCTAAAGAAGTTCGTGATTTATCTCTTGACCTGTTGAACAACTTCATTCAAGTTAATGTTGGCTCTACAAAGTTGATTGCAAATCCAAATATAAAGCAACATGTGATTCTTATTGAACCTGTTCCTAATGATAAAGCATCAAAGCTACTTAAATTAGTGGAGCAATTGGATGACGGATCGAAACATTTACCAAATCAGAAAGTTTTAATTTTCGTATCTACCAAAAAGGGAGCCGATTATTTGCAAAGATATTTAAATGCTCATGGATTTTATTCTATGGCTATACATTCTGATAGAGCTCAACAATCTCGTAGTCAGATAATTGACGCTTTTCGAGAAGGAAAACGCTCTATTCTAATTGGCACTGATATTGCATCTAGAGGACTTGATATCGATGACATAACTGTTGTCATTAATTATGATATGCCTAACACAATAGAAGATTATGTTCATCGTATTGGTAGGACGGCTCGATCGGATAAAAAAGGGACATCCTATGCATTTTTCGCTCCAGAAGATTATAGATTAGCTAAGGATTTGATTGATCTATTGAAAAATTCAAATCAAATAGTCGATGATCAATTATATTTTTATGCTAGACAAGTATCATCAGAGCGTCAAAGGCGAGATAAGATGGGCTATCCAAGATATAGCACAACAAGCAATAAAAACCCAACTTATCCAAATTTAAAATCAAATTATCAAAGAAGAACAAAAAAGTAATGATTCATTGTATGAAAACAGTAAAATATCCAAAAAATAATTGTAAATTTAAGCAAAAAAATTTATTTATTGTATACATTTAATAATTTGATCTGTAAACTATTGATAATAACAATAAATTGTTGATAACACTAATTAAGTTCTTCGCTGTATTATTTTCTATGGAAATATTTCGATTTCCGTAACTTAGATAATGAATGCTCGTGTGATAACCACTCGAAAACCCAATTATATTTTTTCTGGTTCAAATTTTCAGGTCAATCATGAAGATGTCTTTAAATTGGGAATCTGAAGAGACTGAATTGACCAAACGTGATGTTTGCTATTGTCAAATGCTGCAGCTCATACAAAGTTGACACAACTGTAAAATTATGCACAAATTGGCACGACTTATCACAAATCGGCAAGAGCGGGTAAATTTCTTTCTGTTTTAGACTTTGTTTATTTGTAAGGACATAAAACCAAGTTCATTCGTACAGTTTAAAAGTTTTTCTGTTTCACAGTTCGCCAGAATATCGAGTTCGAAGTTTAAACTTCGACCGCCTTTTGCTCGTATATGGAGCCAGATTTCTTCGTAAAACTAATTTTATTTATGCTATTTTTGCTGATCAACTAGGAAATGCATTTGTTTTAGAAATATATTTTTCCCTTTTCTGTAAAACACACAAGACATTGAATCAGTTTTCAATTATTATAATTCATTAGAGCCAATATTTTGTATGACTTCCATCAACCATTCTGTTTGGCATTGAATTGATGAGGGAAGTTATCAAATCTAATGCTATTTCTAAAGTTGTATTAAAAAGACACAATTTACACAAGTGGACAAAACTAATATTTTTTTCGATTAAAACTCTGTTGGCAAATAAAACTGAGTCCAATTGCAAGCTTCGAAGATTTTCTGAGGCACGGTTTTCGCGAAAATTAAATTCGAATTTGTAACTTCAATCGGTTTTTGTACAATTATGTAAGCGGATAAGTACATGAAATTCATTATGCCAATGTAATTTTTGATGAAGAGTCCGAAAATGCACTTATTTAGACAAATAAAACGTTTCATCTGCTGTGAAATGCATAAGTTCGATTTTTAATTAAACCGACCTCACTATGGAACTGTTAGAATTAGAGAAATGAAACTTAATGTTCGTCAGTAAAAATTGTTAGTACAAAACATGGACTTGATACTTGATTCAATTACGGAAAAGCTCTCTTGTTTTTGGACGTAAATTCCAAAACTTTGTGCATGAATATTTCGAAAACAGAAGCACCCACAATCATCAATCTTTCAAAAACCATTAGATTTTATGATTATGAACACAGTCGCAATCGAATAGCTTGTACCTGGGATCGTATGGCCACATTATATGACTTGAGTTGCAACATTGCAAAGCTTAAACACTAAATGTGTGCATTTAACTATAAATGAATGCATTACAAGCTTAAACCAAACTAACAAGTAAGACATTGAATTAGTTTTCATTTTCATTATACAACTATTGAGTTTTTTGGAATCCAATATAATCTGTTAAAATTTTTTTACTGTTGTTTTGTAGGAACATAAAAACTGAACCGAAATATGCGATTCAAAAGTTTCTGAGATTCACGGAGCTCGAGAAAATCGAGTTCGACGCTCAAACTTCGAAAGCTTTTTGTACAATATTGTTTGCGAATTTTTTTGTAAAACTCATTTTCTTAATGTAACTTTTAATGGACTGTCAGAATATGTTCTTATTTTGAAAAATGAAGCTTTGCTTTTTCTGTAAAACACATAAATTCGATTTTCAGTCAAACCGAATTCTGCGTATGTACATTAGAGTAAGAGAGGTAAAACTTAATATTTCTCGAGTAAAAGTATCGATTTATATCATGGATTAATCATTCTTTTCAATTTATGGACAGTTCCCATGATTTTGACGATTGGACTTAAAACTTCGAACCTCGTTATTTCGAGAATGGAATCACCTACAAACAGCATTCTTTGGTCAATCATTAGATACAATTATGAAGTGTAAAATGATACATCTAAATAGCCAAGATTTTCGAGCTAATTTCTTCAATGCTGAAAAATCTTCCAACGCAATACAAGATTTGTGTTTGAGTAACCATTCAACTTTTAAATCAAGTGTCGAATCTTCAAGCATCAATAACACAATGCGATAACTTTTTTGAAGTATCTTGAAGGATATTAATACAGTACTATCATAAAATCTAATGGTTGATCAAAGAATGGTGATTCTATGTGTTACCATTATCGACTTATTGAGACTCAAAGTTTTGAGGCCAAAGGCTAAGATCAAGAGAACTATCCATAAATCGAGAATATTATTCAGTTCATGTTGTGACCTAAACATTTTTAACGTCTCAGCATAAGTTTAATGTCTCTAACTCTAAAGATCACAGAAAAAGGCCGGTTTAAATAAAAATCGAAATTATCTGTTTTACAAACAATTTAAAGTTTTTATTTTCAGTCTAAGTGCAGTTTTCAGACGATGATCAAAGGTTACATTAGTTAAATGAGTTTCATGGAAGAACTTGCTTCCATGATTGCATAAATAGCGAATTAAGTTCAAACTTCGAACCAAATTTTTACGAAAACTGCGAATCGGAGAAACTTTTAAATCCCACAAAAAGACTCCGTTTTTATGCCTCTACAAAACAACAGAGTTCAAATCTGCAATAAATGAATGGTTTAATTATAGAAATGAAAACTAATTCAATGTCTTACTTGTTAGTTTGGTTTAAGCTTGTAATGCTTTCATGCATAGTTAAATGCACATATTTAGTTAAAAGCTTTGCAATGTTGCAACTCAAGTCATATAATGTGGCCATACGATCCCAGGTACAAGCTATTCGATTGTGACTGTGTTCATAATCATAAAATCTAATGATTTTTGAAAGATTGATGATTGTGGGTGCTTCTGTTTTCGAAATATTCATGCACAAAGTTTTGGAATTAACGTCCAAAAACAAGTGAGCTTTTCCTAAATTGAGTCAAGTATCAAGTCCATGGTGTGTACTAACAATTAGCACTGACGAACATTAAGTTTCCTTTCTCTAACTCTAACGACTCTATAGTGAGGTCGGTTCAATTAAAAATCGAACTTATGCATTTCACAAAGTTTTATTAATCTTAATAAGTGCATTTTCGGACTCATCATCAAAAATCACAAAATAAGAGAAATCTTTAAAGCTTGCAAATGTAATCATTTATAGTTAAATGTACATATTTAAAGTTTAAGCTTGACTTTAGTCCAGCCCTAGACAAATGATGTGAACATAAAGTCCAATGCACATAGTTGATTATTGTATGAAAAATCGACAATATACCGAAATCAATTTAGCAGTACAGTTTTCGATGTAATACCTTTTGATGTTTGATAATGTAATACTCTGAGATTGAAATTAATGACCATTAAATGGATTGATTGATTGATTGAGACAATTAATTTGAGGATAATCTGATGAATTGCAAGATTTGAAAATCGGCCAGTTGGTGTATCAATGTTATTTAAATTGATAATTATGTTCAATGTTTTGTTTGCGTGGTAAATAATACCAATCAATTCAAAGTGAAACATTGACATGTTAATCCAGACAATTTGTTTGTAATAAATAACCAACAATCAAATTGTATTAAATTGTATCCAATTGTAATAAATTCAATTTTATATTCAATGTACAATTTCAACTTTACAGGTTTGTTTTGATCAATGGCTTTTAAACGTTAATATGAATTCATCAACAGCATATAAAATATTCATAATAGTTTGTGCCGTTTGTTGTTCCATCCAATTGTATAGGATCACAAGGGTTTATCTGGACTACAGAACTCGAACATACATCGATATATCTTTTAGTTCACTTATTGAGATTCCTGATTTAACCTGGTGCACTCAATTTTTATACACAATCAACTGGACTCACTGGTTGATTGAGCATCGCCAATTGAAACCAGAAAATTGTTTCCTCGATGACAATGACACCATTGCGGTTAATCAAATTGAAAAGTGTTTTGGTAATATGGGACAATTTGCGTTCCAAGCTTATGTAGAGAAGCACTTTACTGTGGATGTATTTTACAGGACAATTGTCAAGTCGCACTCTGTGATCAACGGTGTATTTTTCTGGACTCAATTTGGTGAACTGAATGGATTGAAAGAATTGGATGAGGAAATAATCTGCCAGACGAAAACATTCATCAGAGATCCTCAAGTCTGTTACCATGTTGCCTGTCGAAACAAAAGTGACCCTAACAAACCACTTTACTTTGCAAAAAATAGATTGAACATGGCATCGAACATTGGTTCGCTTTACCAAGTAGGTGTATTGCAAGAGTATTTCAAACGCTGGGAACATATTTTCATCTTTGTTCACTCACCACTCTTTTTACCTTATGGCTTTGAGATATCTCACACAATTCTTAGCGGAGTGGATCAGCCATCTACATATTACTTGCAGTTCAGAAGGATGATTGTCAATCTTCTTCCGGCACCATATAAATCTAATTGCATTCAATACCGTGATTCCAAAGGACAGCTCCAATCACAGGCACAACATTACGAGCAATGTGTCAACAATAAAACTCTACAATTGAATCCTAGTTTAATTTTTTACCGCACACTCATTGTCGATCCAAATAACACTAAGGCCAATTTCGTAAATCGACGAAGATTCAAACCAAAATACGCTGATCTTTTAGAGGAAATACATGATACGTGCAGACAAGTGACTCGAAACTCTGAGTGTCGTAAATTGTTTTATGCCACAGCACTCATTGGCTATGAAGATTTGATCAACTCAAATTCAACTTTCTTTACGGTCATGAACTCAGTTGAACCCGATTTAAATAAAACTACTATAGCAGATTTCCCGTTGGATTCCTATATAATATACATTGGCTCCACTCTCGGCACTTGGTTTGGGTTCAGCATGTATCACTATTTTCATGTAATCTATCATAAATTGAAGCCACTAACTGTAAGCCAGAAGAAGGAGAAGATGAAAAAGATGAATAAATTGGTTAAACATAAAGAGGGTAAAAAAATCCACTCCGTTGGAGTTTCGTTTATAAACTTACATGATTCTCAACGCACCACTCAACCATACATTGAGAGCACAAAAAGACCAAAGCAAAGACAATAGCGTGGCGATGGATGAACGATAAATTACGATAAATTGCAACGCAAGGAATTTGTTTGATTATCAAAGTAGTTATTAAAAAGACGCAATTTACACAAGTGGACAAAACTAATATTTTTTTCGATTAAAACTCTGTTGGCAAATAAAACTGAGTCCAATTGCAAGCTTCGAAGATTTGAGGCATGGTTTTCGTGAAAGTTGAGCTCGAAGTCGTAAGTTCAATCGATTTTTGTACAATTATGTAAGCGGATGAGCACATGAAATTGATTATGCCAATGTAATTTTTGATGAAGAGTCCGAAAATGCGAGAATAAAGTCCGAGAATTAGAGAAAAGAAACTTAATGTTCGTTAGTGCTCTTATATAGTCCGAAAATGCACTTATTAAGATTAATAAAACTTTGTGAAATGCATAAGTTCGATTTTTAATTAAACTGACATCACTATAGAACCGTTAGAATTAGCGAAATGAATGTTCGTCAGTGCTGATTGTTAGTACACACCATGGACTTGATACTTGACTCAATTTAGGAAAAGCTCTCTTGTTTTTGGACGTTAATCTTAAAACTTTGCCCATGAATATTTCGAAAACAGAAGCACTTACAATCATCAATCTTTCAAAAACCATTAGATTTTATGATTATGAACACAGTCGCAATCGAATAGCTTGTACCTGGGATCGTATGGCCACATTATATGACTTGAGTTGCAACATTGCAAAGCTTAAACACTAAATGTGTGCATTTAACTATAAATGAATGCATTACAAGCTTAAACCAAACTAACAAGTAAGACATTGAATTAGTTTTCATTTCTATAATTAAACCATTCATTTATTGCAGATTTGAACTCTGTTGTTTTGTAGAGGCATAAAAACGGAGTCTTTTTGTGGGATTTAAAAGTTTCTCCGATTCGCAGTTTTCGTAAAAATTTGGTTCGAAGTTTGAACTTAATTCGCTATTTATGCAATCATGGAAGCAAGTTCTTCCATGAAACTCATTTAACTAATGTAACCTTTGATCATCGTCTGAAAACTGCACTTAGACTGAAAATAAAAACTTTAAATTGTTTGTAAAACAGATAATTTCGATTTTTATTTAAACCGGCCTTTTTCTGTGATCTTTAGAGTTAGAGACATTAAACTTATGCTGAGACGTTAAAAATGTTTAGGTCACAACATGAACTGAATAATATTCTCGATTTATGGATAGTTCTCTTGATCTTAGCCTTTGGCCTCAAAACTTTGAGTCTCAATAAGTCGATAATGGTAACACATAGAATCACCATTCTTTGATCAACCATTAGATTTTATGATAGTACTGTATTAATATCCTTCAAGATACTTCAAAAAAGTTATCGCATTGTGTTATTGATGCTTGAAGATTCGACACTTGATTTAAAAGTTGAATGGTTACTCAAACACAAATCTTGTATTGCGTTGGAAGATTTTTCAGCATTGAAGAAATTAGCTCGAAAATCTTGGCTATTTAGATGTATCATTTTACACTTCATAATTGTATCTAATGATTGACCAAAGAATGCTGTTTGTAGGTGATTCCATTCTCGAAATAACGAGGTTCGAAGTTTTAAGTCCAATCGTCAAAATCATGGGAACTGTCCATAAATTGAAAAGAATGATTAATCCATGATATAAATCGATACTTTTACTCGAGAAATATTAAGTTTTACCTCTCTTACTCTAATGTACATACGCAGAATTCGGTTTGACTGAAAATCGAATTTATGTGTTTTACAGAAAAAGCAAAGCTTCATTTTTCAAAATAAGAACATATTCTGACAGTCCATTAAAAGTTACATTAAGAAAATGAGTTTTACAAAAAAATTCGCAAACAATATTGTACAAAAAGCTTTCGAAGTTTGAGCGTCGAACTCGATTTTCTCGAGCTCCGTGAATCTCAGAAACTTTTGAATCGCATATTTCGGTTCAGTTTTTATGTTCCTACAAAACAACAGTAAAAAAATTTTAACAGATTATATTGGATTCCAAAAAACTCAATAGTTGTATAATGAAAATGAAAACTAATTCAATGTCTTACTTGTTAGTTTGGTTTAAGCTTGTAATGCATTCATTTATAGTTAAATGCACATATTTAGTTAAAAGCTTTGCAATGTTGCAACTCAAGTCATATAATGTGGCCATACGATCCCAGGTACAAGCTATTCGATTGCGACTGTGTTCATAATCATAAAATCTAATGGTTTTTGAAAGATTGATGATTGTGGGTGCTTCTGTTTTCGAAATATTCATGCACAAAGTTTTGGAATTTACGTCCAAAAACAAGAGAGCTTTTCCGTAATTGAATCAAGTATCAAGTCCATGTTTTGTACTAACAATTTTTACTGACGAACATTAAGTTTCATTTCTCTAATTCTAACAGTTCCATAGTGAGGTCGGTTTAATTAAAAATCGAACTTATGCATTTCACAGCAGATGAAACGTTTTATTTGTCTAAATAAGTGCATTTTCGGACTCTTCATCAAAAATTACATTGGCATAATGAATTTCATGTACTTATCCGCTTACATAATTGTACAAAAACCGATTGAAGTTACAAATTCGAATTTAATTTTCGCGAAAACCGTGCCTCAGAAAATCTTCGAAGCTTGCAATTGGACTCAGTTTTATTTGCCAACAGAGTTTTAATCGAAAAAAATATTAGTTTTGTCCACTTGTGTAAATTGTGTCTTTTTAATACAACTTTAGAAATAGCATTAGATTTGATAACTTCCCTCAGAAGTTCAATGCCAAACAGAATTTATGTGTGTTTTGATGGAAGTTATACAAAATATTGGCTCTAATGAATCATTGTTCAGCAAACATCATAGAACTGATTAACTGAGTTTTAAATTTGATTAATCGCTGTCTGAGTTACGACCAATTGATTGACTGTCAGTTTTTTTGACCTCTACTGTAATTGCAAGCTGGACAACCATTACATTATATTTTGAGATATAATATAATTTAACTGAATACCAAAGAAATTCAAGCATTTAATAATCAATATCCGACTTTTTGCTAACTTATTTCCGCAATCTAAAATCAAGTTCACTCAAAAGCAATTGCATAGAGTGAATGTTATTCTGCTATTAATATAAAACTTTTGCATTTATATCGTTCGAAAAAGAAAAGTAAATTTAGAAAATTTTGAAATAACCGAAATTAAAAATGTACAAAAATTATCAAGTTTTCAGCTTTTATTGTGTTTAAATTTGCAATTCATTGAATCAGTTACTCAGATACATTGGGAAACAAATTTTATTTATGAAATAAGGTTGAGGTGATGAATTACATGAAGGACATTTTAAGTGAGTATCGTACATACTAACTATTAGAGTTTTCGCATTTACAGTTTGAATCAAGATGTTTAAAACCTGAACAAGATAATTGAACCTAACCTAACTATGATTCTTCGTTCAATAGTAATTCCTGTTTAGGATTTTAACATATTTGTAACTTGGGGTTATCCCTCAGATCAAGCTCAATGAGCATAAAATTTATATTATGATTTTAATTGGTCATGAGTCAGTGTAATGAAAAAGAACTAGACTTTCGAAGATATGTCGTATGTTTTTTTGTCGTTGGATCTAGATTTTTCTCGTTTTTCATCTGAGGATTCTTTGGTTACAATTGTTCCCCATGGTTGAGGCTCAGCTGTTGCAAAACATAAGAAAGCAAAGAACCCGATGAGCTGAAGGCCAGCAAATGTATAGAAAGTCTTATTCCATAGATTCTTAGATTGTACCTGTTGATTCAAGAAAAATAAACGAATTACTACATAAAGAATAAACATAATACATGAAAATCGTTTAGACCAACATGATAATTGAAAATGGTTTCTTCAACGTTTATCATGTTTTTAAAAGATAAACGTTTTGAAAAGAAATATTGTAATGTACTTACTTGATCACCAAGTATCGCAGCTGTTATAATCGGTGCTATGAAACCTGAAGCACAACCAAGCGTATTGGCAAACCCATAAGTTGTCCCGACTAGATGAGGAGCCATTTCTGGGATTATCGGAGTATCACCTCCAACAGTAAAGCCCATAAAGAACATACTCAGGATAAGAACTATTACAATGCAATCAGATCGATCACCCAAACTTGGTATAATAAAGATACATAGGCTAGTGCCCAGCAAAGCTATGGAAGACAAAAAAACATCAAAAGCATTTAGTGATATCGTTAACGATTTAGATTAAACATCTTCAAGGTAAGAATCTTCCACCATCTAATGAATCTCATTAGTTTTGGCTTTCAAATCTATAGAGATTCATATTTCAGGTTCATCTTCACGGATAAATATGAACTTAAATACAAATGGTGAATTCAACTGTCTTATAAGTGAACAAGTTAGCTGTTCGTCATTGGAATGTAAATTCAATTAAACTTCAAGACTTACCGATTGATTCGAAAACTTTTCTCGTGCATGTTTTTGATAACCATTTTTTGTTAATTACATATCTAGAAGCTGGACCAGTAATCAGTTGGGTTGAACATATAGCCACATACAATAGTGAATTAATGACTCCATTACCCTTTAGCTTGTAACCAAGGACGGTTTCCATGTAAACTGGTATCTTAGAGTTTATTGCGTAATAAATTAATCCATTGATACCACGACTTATCATAACTGACCATAAAGGTAAAGAGGTAAGCAGACTTTTCCATGGTGTTTTATTGATCTGTTAGATTGGCCATTCATGGTTGAAGAAAAGAACAAAAAGGAAATTCCGTGAAGGATTTCATTAACCTAAACAAGTACAAGCTTGAATGTTGCTTGACTATGATTGGTAAGTTAAGGAAATTAGGCGAAATGGTGAGCTTATAATTTACTTTTGTTTTGACTGTTTTAGAGCTGTTCACATGTGCAATCATCTCTTTCTCAGCTGGTGATACCCAACGATTGGTTGATGGGTCAAGGGTTATGGCAACGACCCAGAAGACGATGAAAATGATATTGACTGCGGCAACTGTGTAAAAAGCTGAAGGCCAGCCACCAACAAATCCCGAATCACACAACCAAGCTGTTAAAGGCATGATAACAACTATACCAAAATTGGAGCCAACCTGAATAAAACTCTGAGCAACAGCTATTTCTCCTGGAGACAACCAACGTTCCACCAAGATGAAACATGAAGGAAACAAGACTCCATGAGCTAAACCCAGGGCCATACGAATAGCAATGAAGTAGAAGATTCCATATTCAGCAAGAATCGGTGACAAGAATGAACAAATTGAAGCTATAATTTGGGAAGCGGTCAACAAGTGAACAGCATTGAATTTGTCTGTGAGGATACCAGAGATTATCTGGGCTGATGTATATGTGTAAAAGTAAGCACCGAGGACGAAACCTTGATCTCTTTGATCCCAATTGAATTTTATCTGTCCCCAATGGAAAAAAAAGAAAACAGTTATCAAGCTATGGTTGCATTGTCTTTTCAATGTTAATGTTAGCAACAAAGAAAGTTTACTCAACTAACTTTTATTGTTAACCAAAGCATTTTGATTATCAAAATAAATCAACTGATAAACTTGACTTCAATTCACAGGAATTCAATATTGACAGGCTTTTCTTCTTTTGCTTGTATATATTATTATTGATACAATTCATATGGAGTCAGTTTTCTTACCTCACTTTGGACCATTGTTGAATTGGAGTCAATGGATGAAGGAGACTCTTCATTGACCATGGCCAATATAGCAAAATTGAGCACATTTCTGACGGAAAAACTGATTGCAGAAACGGCAAACATGAAAAAGATGACCAAGTAACGGAACGGAATAAATGGTTGCTTCTGGAGACGCTTTGAAATGTTGGAAACATTTGACAACTTGATGGACAAAGACTCACGGACAGTTAGAGTCATCTTGATTTTACTGGCTAAGCAATTTGTCAATGTGAATAGTTGACAATACAAAAAGTTTGCAAAAACCTGGAAACAATGAAAATGGAACTTCTAGGATTGTGAAACCTGAACTCATCTGGCTTCAGACTTCATCCTTAAATATGTAGCCAGATTTGCAGCCCACAATGGGTGGCTCGATGTAAAGATAAAGAGAGAGAGCCAATTGGTACTAAAAGGGACTCCTAGAAGAATACAATTTAAAGAACAAACGAGTATCAAAGTGAAGCACTGAAGCAAAGATAAAGATTAATTAGTTTTTTACGTCACTTTAATCATAATTACTATGATTCAAAATTTCACATGTATATACAATAAGAATATGTCCAGATAAACATAACCATAGCTTGATTTGCTCTAGCAGTTGACTTTATTTATCAGTACTGGTCGATGATCATCAATAATTGTGACAATGGTATCGTATGATGACGATCACAAGATGATTGGCGCTGAAAGCTATCTTCTGTTTATATTGAATCAAATTGAAAATATGAAATACAAATCAAAATGCGCGCTGTAAAGGTTAAAGTAAACAACTTAACCAAATCTTTGGGAATCTTCATTTTTATACTCAGATTACTCTGTTTACCAGATAAAAATTTCATTATAGTCTTGGTAGAATAATTAAAACTGGTTCAAACCGTTTCATTACCAGTATTAACATGCACGAATGAAGTTGTAATATGAAATTTGTTCTCATCACCATCATAACAAATACTCAAAGTGCGGAAATAATATCAGGGAAACCCTTTGATACTGAATGTATAAAATATTAGTGAATTCATTATTTGACGATGATTAAAACCATTTTTTTGCCGTTGCAAGTGTACTAACAAGATTAAGCAATGTGATAATGGGTTAGAAAAGGGTTAAACTGGTTATTGCCACCGGACTATTAATTTAGTACGCATATTATGCTGGTCTTGATGGATCAGCTATTGGTGGTAACAAATTTAATCATCACTTAATTGCAGTGCACCTTTTAAATAATAATAATTTTGACTAATGAATATGGATTTGTAATGAAAAATATCAGTTGATGTTAAAACAATCCTCTTTACAATGATTCAAGTAAGACGTATTTTCACAGACAATAAAGTAATATAGATATTCTCAGTGTGAAGTTAATTGCTATCATGTTTGAGTTGCATTAATCAACAGCTAGATAGAACTGGTTCGACTATCTAATTCCCTTTGATTATTAACAATCTAGTTACTCTGTTTAAAATAATTAAAACAATGACACATTGTCTTCAAAATCAACGATAATGACAAAAAAGACAAAATCGATTGTAAACATTCGTCTTTATAGATTGTATTTACAATGAATGTGAGTTGGTGACAACTGAAGAGATGAAATTGATTGCTTGAATTGATATCATTTTACTCAAATTTTCCTAATTTTTAATCAATTGTGACATGATTTACATTAAACCTACTGTGGGTTACTTCATAGGTAGAAACAATAGTAGATAGCTTGATCAAATTACTATTATATTTGTTAACCTCATGGCCAGAAATATCACAAAATAATCTTTTTGCTGATGGAAAATCCAGTTAACTTAGGCCTATTAAAGATTTGAGTCTAGATTATTTTTGATCCAGTAGTTGAAATTAGGTCCATCGGTTGGTTGCAACTACGTTGGCTTTGATCTAGAATAGTTTCTCAGGATGAAACAAGTTTCTAATAATCTCTAATGCACTTGTGTTAATAATTCTGATCGTATTCTTGGTAAAATGATCAAGCCAAAATCAAACTCGAGCAGTGCTCAGTTATAGATTAAAACTTAACAACTGCTCAATGTATTAATACTAATAGTTAGCCATGAGTTGTGAAAACAAAGCGCTTGTATGACCATTGATTTGGCCTAAAATGAATTTATGTAAATTATCACCAACACTCGATCTGTTAGCCAATTAAATTGTCGCCAGCTGTAACAAAACCATGAACCATTGGGAATAAAAACGCACTAAGTTCTTGCTCAAACCAGCAATAATGTCACCTGATCTCACATTGTAAGTAAAACAACCAATTTTAACAAAACAGTAGCAAAACAAACAGATTTTACTATCACAGATTAACATTACTACATTATTACCATCTAGTGAAATCTAAATAAACTAATGATGAAAAAAATTGCAAGAGTTGTTTTGCTTCAGCTAACTTGATAAACAACAATTAAAAATGATTATTCTCTTCATTTCGCTTGTAACTCTGAAATGATTTATCAAGATCATCTAAATTCTAGAAAACTACTTTACTTCTCAGATAAACTATTCCACTTTTGAATACGTTGGTTGAAAATTTCAGGCTAGAATCATTTGCTACCAGAAAGGTGTAATTTTTTTGCTTCTTAACCATTAAACCTAGACGCCTGTAAAGTTGAGGATCGTTTCACCCATTTTCATTTGCCCATTGAAATCTGAAACGTGAAAAGTCAACCCTTAGACCAGTAAACTTGAAAGCAATACTTTTAATGTGCCTTCACCCAACTTGACTTCTGAATTTACCTCAAAACCAAAATAAAATTTTCAAATTGACTGAAATATATCTTCTTACTTTAATGAATGACAATGATTAAAAAGCAGTGATCACCGTCCTACAAGTGCTGTAACCTGTGTTGCATTAAAGGTAGTAATTGTTGGCAAAAATGTAAATTGTTAACAATCAAAATTGAAACTTGTTTAGATTTTAATGTTTCTATCTTCTTCTTCCTCTATTAATGCTCTGCTTTCCTTGGTTTTGAATACAACAAAAAATACTGAAAATGATTGGAACCTTGCCTTTTAAAGTCCGTTCATTTGCCCATCTGCTTCTTAAAAAAGGAAAAATTAGATTAAAGCGAAACATTCGCCATCTAATGATTTTTCAATCATTGAATTTGTATCTTCATCACAAAAATCAACTTTCAAGTCAGCTTGCTCAAGTCCTGCATCTTTGGCCTTTCCTCTTTGATCAGTCATTGAGTTTACCAGTTTGAGATAAATCCTGGTTATGGATTGCAATTGGTGTAATTTCAAGTTTCCTTTGTTGACAAATCGTAATCTTGATGATCATTTGAATAAAAAAAGTTTCAATGTTACTAACCCGTTATTTAATGGTGAACCCAAAAAGTTAAAGTAACTGCGCAAGACACTGATTACCATGACGATAATGATGATAAGATGATGCTGAAGATGAAGAAACTAAACTGAAACTGAAATTTCAACTTGATTCTTAGTTGTTTGCGCAAAGTCAAGTAAGTGTTGTTGTTGAACAGAAACCAGCTTTAATGTTGTCGTTATGCTTGTTATTGTTTATTTTGTTTTGTTCAACATAACTACAATTGTCAATCAACTAGGAAACAGTTAATTTGATCTACAAGATCACCTCGCATTTGGTACCTTCAAGTGTTTTACCGTTTGTCAACAGTGTCTTTTCATTTGTGTCTCGTCTAAATCTCGCTACATATTGTACCGTCTTTTACAACATCCAACATCTGACAATAATAAGAGTCAACAATTAATCAACAAAATCAACTGCTACCATCTTTAATTAATCACAATTGTGCACCTTTCAACTCTGTCGTCAACCAGTTGAACCAGCAATCGGTTTCATTGGAAAATAAAAGCTAAACTTAGCAATTCCTTCATATCAACCTTAAGTGTTTCAATTGTTTTACTTTGTCTTTGTAATTGCGGATTATTATTGAAAGGTAAATCAAGTTTAATCTTAAATCTTAACCAAATGATGCCCTTTATTGGACAAGATTGGCGTTCTCCTGGTGAACAGTGGGTCAAGACGGATAAAGGTTCATGGGAAAGGCTCAAATTGTTGGAATCAAATCGTCTCTTTGCCCGCGACCGATTCTGTGATCAGTAAGTCATCATTTAATATATGGTTAAAATTGGTTAAACAATATGTTCACAGCTTTACCAGTTTTTGGTGTGTTATCTTTACTTACCTTGTATCGGCTAGTTGTCCAATCAATTGTCTGGTCTTCTGCTTTTTTGCTGATTTGCAGGAAACGAACGAGGTCGTAGGTCATTTTATTGGGTTTCTAGATCTAGGTTTAGGTTTGTAAACATTAACCTGCGCAATGTTATCAATCAAATCCAATGAAACCAGAATTGAACCAAAGTTCAAGGCTAAAATAGATTGTGCATGACAATTGTTTTGCTTTATCATGTTTCCTATCCAATCTTTTACCTTCTTTTCACTGTTACAGTTGACAGTGAATAGACTCTAAAAATAGGCCAGGTCAGGTCATAGGACGAGACTAACCATTTTTACAGGGTTATGTGTCATTATTTTATTCTTGTCAGTCAAATGAATCTTAAGAAATGAGCAATTGCGTTTAAAAAAAGACAAACTTTGTCTTTCCAATGATCATCATCTTCATCTTTTCGGTTGATCTTTCTGGTTAGGCAAAAAAAAGAGACTGGAATAACATTGAAATGTTGAAGAGCAACAAAAATTGAAGCCTTTAATGGACACTCTAATAAGCCCTGGAATAGGTCCAATTGAGACTTTGAATGCTTTGTTAATCAACGATTAGATTGATTCAGGTCACTGAGTTTACAATGAATTTTTACCCCAAAGTACCAGTAGCCTCTCTCATTATGATTATTTTATTGTTAATCAAATATTGTAGAGAAAAGGAAAAGACTAAATTGTAAAAATCAGCAGCAATTTAAATTTTCTTACGATTTGTATTGTTCTTGTTCAGGTTGAAGCAATCAAATTACATGGGTTTACTTTGAACCATAAAAGTTAACCATAAAATTTGAAATGAAAATTGAACCAAAAAAGTGACTTTTTACCATTTTCCTCCTTTGGGTTCAATTGAAACAAATTTTGATTTTTAAGCTCAGGTTCAATC
The DNA here is from genome assembly GCA_028476895.1 of Tetranychus truncatus. Taxonomy (NCBI): domain Eukaryota; kingdom Metazoa; phylum Arthropoda; class Arachnida; order Trombidiformes; family Tetranychidae; genus Tetranychus; species Tetranychus truncatus. The sequence goes on from CM052060.1 coordinate 20,853,373, forward strand.
GATGATTATCTTGATCACTTTTAAAACTGCTATTTCCTAATTGTTTGAAATGATTCGGGTTGAAAGGATTCAGGATTTTGGTTCTGATAAAAAGTGAAAAAAGGATGAAAAAAAAAACAAAGTCAAATATTGAACCAAAAGTGACCTGGAAAACATAAACTGAATTATAAATAAATGTATACATTTAATGATAACTTGGTTAATCTTTATAATCATTGGTAACCATCAAGATTAACACTTGAAATTGAAATGATTAACACAGGTTAAATGTTGCCCATTGAAAATGGTTGATCAATGTTTACCTTGGATTTGGATTGTTTAATACAATTGAAACAATTTGCTTATTACGGAAGCTTTCAATTCTCATTGTTACCCTTTGATTAACAATTTTACCTCTCTTAATTAACCTGCTAATTACACTAATGGTTCACCGATTAACTAATTGATTATCACTGTCAATCTTTTAATTTCCATTTCATTTCCTTATTACAATTAAGATTGAATGACAAAAAATCAACAAAATTATTTTCCATTTCATTTTAAGGGAAACAGTGGAAACAATTTAACAATATTTAATCAAAAATTGTTACACTTGCATGAATTAACTGACAATTTACCTTACAATTTAGATGATTTTCATTTTGGGTTAAATCTTGAAATTACCCAACAAATTGGTAATCTTTAGGTGACTTTTGTGACAACAAACCAGAAAATTAATTTTCCATTTCCTTGACTTTCCAATTGCAATTGATTAGTTGATTTAATTAAAGAATCCATTGTTCCAAAAGAACTTGAAATGGTTAAAGATCAAATTCACTAATTTGCATCAACATTTAATGATTAAATGATTGGTAAAATTAGATTTACTTTCAGTTTCTGGTTCAATTTTAAGGGTAAAATGGTTTGGAAAAGAGTCTTAAAATGAATCTTTAAAAGTTGTTTTAAAGGTAAACTTTACCTTTTCATGATTGTTTTGGTTTTTATAATTATGTGAACCTTTTCAGGCCACTTTCCAACTCGATTTAAATTGAATGTAAGAAATGACATGAGAATGAAAATGGAAAACATTTTTAGGAATAAAAGTTAATTCTAATTGCGTGTTTTCACCATTATTTTTACCTTTAAACAACCAATTTTATGATCAACACAATTGACTTCCGTAATTGCCATCAAATTCTCATCTTAACCATCTTAATCAAGTTAATAATTTTAACTATTAAACCTAATAACAACAATCATAATGATTTTGTGTGTTGTCAGTTAATCATTCAACTGGCGACTCTTGTCTACTACTGTTTACTGGTTCAAATTGTACTAGTTGAACAATCAAATTAACTAAATTACATCTTCATCTCATTGTCAATTAAAATTCAATTTCCTTATAATCATGTTGATCATTATCATCTTCAAATAATGTAATATATATTTATAAACACACTTTGATTACAGTTAAATCTGTCTACTTTTTCTGGTTTCAGGTTAAGGTTTTTTTACAATCAAGGAAATTGGGAGAAATTTATTTTGAGATTTTTTTCTGTAAATTGTTTACTAAATTGCTTCATTTTTGATTGTGATTAACTGGTCAAAAGAAAAGTACAATTTAATTTACAATTTGTGTACAACTTTGATTTACCAACATCAACTGAAAATTAATCCAAACTGAAATAATTTTTCAATTGTAATCATTTGAAGGCGAAAGTTGATTTTTATTTTGAGATGTTTTCATGAACCCAAATTGGTAATTAGCAACAAATCTCAATTTAGAAACTGTCTTCAAGTAATCTTTTTGAATCAATCAACAAATTAATTTAACTCATTTTAATTGAGTTTGATTAAGGTAAATCAAGTGAGGTACATTTTTGTGCTTAACTTTAAATCAATTTTGTTAAGCCATTTAATTGTGATTAATTCACTTTTACTTCCTATTTGTCTTGCTGTATTAATAATATCAAATCAATGTCTTCAAGGTAATCGTTGATTTGTAATGTATTTTTGCAATCAAATCACTCTAATTGAATCAATTGTTTTCAAACTCAGATTCTTGTTCGATGGATGTTGACTGATTAATAGATTGAGTTGACAATGAATTTGATTACAAATAAATATCTACAATTTGTTTCATTTTCTGGTTAATAGTCTGGAATCACTGTTAGCTGATGAGGATTACATTGGTTTGATATTAAAATCTTCAATCAAGATGGGTAAATCTTGAAATTCCCTTATCATTGACTTAATATTTAAAATTCAATGTTAAATTGTCTTGTTTATTGTTTTCAAGTCATAATATTGTTAAACCTAAAAATAGATTTGAAAGTGAAGCATAAAAACAAACCTAATACTGTTTACTGTTACACCAGTTTATCCATTATAATCTGGTTTTTTTGGGTTCATCTTTTTATTTCACTTTCACTTTGGTCTTACTTGTTCACCCTAATCCATCTTCATCATCATTATCGCCCATTACCATCAGTCTTACTCAATATTAACCCAGAACAACCAAAGTCACCGAAAAAGGACCAAAATAAACTTCATAATGAATAGGATATTAACATCTTTGAAAGTCATTTTTCTTAATAAACATCTTCGGTTGTTGACCCAAACTAGAGGATTTCCTCGAGTTTATTGTTTAACCTGATTCTTGTAAAATCCATTCATATTGTTTAACCAATGTTCATTTAATCTAATCCAGAAAAGGTTACTGTTAACCCAATTTCACTGCGATACCCAAAAGCTGGAGCAAAAATAAGATTAAAATATTGTCTCATTTTGATTTCGTATTAATCTATTTTTCTTGATTTTTGCTTTACTTAGAAGTGGTTTCCACAGCTCAGGAGATTCATCTGGAGATTCTGACTCGGAAAATGAGAGCAATGGAAGCTCAGATGGAAGTAGGATGGATCTTGAAAGTTGCCTTTCCTCATCACCACCAAACTCAACGGACACTTCATTTTCAACAATTAACCGTGAAGATAGTTTATTAAATTGGCAACCTCCATATTGTCACATAACCCTTAAATCAACCAAAGAAGTTGCTGGTTTCAATACAATTTCAGAAGCTTTTTACCGTTTGGATTTTTGTAATGCAATTAGAGACATACGAAGGTTTAATTATATCTGTAAATTACTTCATCTGTTAATTACTCAAAATTTAACTTCATTGAGTGGAGCAGCAACCAAAGTACTTTTCAATCTACTCGAACAAGTTGCCTGGCAAGGTGAGATGATTTACTTGATTTACATTAATATTGTTTTCCATTTAATACCATTTATCAGTAAAATTATATTCATCAATAATCAATAAAGTAATCAGAAAAGGAAAACCAAAACAATCAAATCGATTGATCCATAACATGATCGGTTAACAGTTTTGCTTGTAAAGAGTCTTGTTAGCTTGGTTTTACCAACAAATCGATCACCGGTTTACAAGCAAAATTTAAACATCAAATGATCATTATCTTGGGATATATCATTGATCAATCCTTATTATAATTGATTATTGTAAATCTTGAATGAAATATTGATACTTGATTCGTGTGATTGAGTTATCATTGCCTTTCAATTGAATGATTTTCTTGAAACAATTTCAACTCTTGTAAAGACTTTTTGTTTAGCCTTTTATGATTTTTTAACCTTCATTTCTATTCAATTTTGATCATTGTTTTGCTCCAACTACACACTTAAATTTATAGTCTGATGGTTAAGATTGTCTGTTTCCACAATATAAGGTTTTCATTTATTAGTTAATCCGTTTTAAGCTTTGAAAGTGACAAAATCTTCCACATAATTTGCATGATAAAATTTAAATTCATTATCAGCCAAACCTTGACATTTTCATTTTTCACTCAACCTAAAAGCCAAAATAAAACATTAATTCAACTAAATCAGCTTATCTGAATTCATAAATCTCTTGAAAGTCTGTCAAGTATTGAGTTAAACTTGGTTACAATATCTAGTTACGGTATCTGGATCATTATCAGTTGATAATCAGATATTGACCGTTGAGTTAATCTTTTGAAAATTCATTATTTTGGTTTCATTTTTTTAACTTTCATTTTCTTTTCTTTTGTTTTAATTTTAGTGGCGTCTAATCAACAAAATATTCATGTGCTTCATACTCTACTTCATGATCTGAAAAAGATAATGAGAAAGTATTACTGTTGGGGTCGACCTTTGGGAAGTACACTTTTATGGGAGCAACACTTGCAGACGATCGAGAAAATATGTGAAATGGCAAACACTATTGAAATTAAAGAGGTAAGATTGATACACATTTAATAGTCTAGTCAAAGTCTTGACCTTAAATCATACTTATGTTGACTTGACTATTAAATTACGATTCCATTGAATTAATAGAATAGACTAACAATATGCATTAAGGACCGATTGCAATCTTTAACTAGTCTTGTGATTTGCCATTGCCCTGTTCACAATTTATGTTTTTTCACCATCATATGGTCTCATCATTTCAATGTTTTATCACTCAAACTTTTTTTGGGATTAATCCAGATCTGTAGAGTGTAAAAACATGATTTACTTGACTTTAGCCAGTTCAATGCTAAGACACCTCTTCCATTAATTAAGTCTGCCTCTCATGATTCTGTCTGATTTTTTGTATAATCAAACCTTGCAAATTCAATGTTATGAAATGTAAATAACTTGTTTTATATTAACTAATCCGTGTTTTTGTTTTGTTTCTCATTTACCTATTTTTAATCTAGCCTGTTGAGGATGGAAGCAAACGACTAACTGATCTTCCTGAAGAATTGATTCGTGAGATTTTACTTCGTCTTAGTGATTATAAAGATTTGGTTAATTCTGGTGAAGCATATGATATGATGAATTGTCTTCTTGATGAGCAACACATCTGGAGACAACTTTGCAAATATCATTTCCCTCGTCAGCAAGTTCGTCAATTATCATTAACCAAAGTAAACTCAGATGGCAAAGTTAACTGGGAACAGATTTTCCACATTCTTAGAAAGTAAATAGCAATTTTTGATCAATTTAAAGTCACAATTTAATAATTTCATCCCGTTTCTTTATATTCACAGGAAATTTGGTCTGAAAGAGGAATATGCCGATTGTTTATTCTTATGTCGCCATTGTCGTTCACTTTTCTGGAAGGTAAATATCACGAGCTGCTTCATCAACTACTTTTTGGCCTTATTCAAGATTTCGCCCGATTTACTGTTGAATGTAATTTTATATGAATTCCGTTCGGCATTCAAATCGTTCATTGAATCCCACATTACCAGTAAATTTAAATTATATTTGAATAATTACATTCAACCTTGGTTGATATTATCAAGTGACTTTCAAAATAATCGGCAGCATTTTCCGTTCACACCTTTGTCTTGAAGACCTACGAATTTCTTTTTGTCATGCATCACTAAATTATTTAGAATACAACATTTGGAGCAAGCTATTCATATTGTAATCATATCATAACTTATTGCTATTATTATCTGATGGTTAAATGCACAAAAAAGTGTTTGTAAAACCAAGATAGTAGTTGGTTGGCAATGATCGTAATCACAAGATTTACTGTCAGTTGATTGTCACTTTTTATCCTCAACACTAACAGTATTTAGCACAGTTATGATAATCCATTTCATTAGAAAAAATTTTACTTTCCCTTAAACTTTCAAACCAAGAAGGTATCATGTGATGTTCAGGGATTCATCATGTTGTAACACTTTACTTTTCATCATTTAATTTGCCCAGTTACAATCTGTTCCAAATCTTATCCTGATTTCCGATTCTAATTAATGCTTTTCATTTCTGTTTTTACAGTCATTTGGCCATCCATGTGTCATTACTCAAGGATCTGTGAACGAAAGGGATAAGGAAAACTCGGATGAATCTAGCGATAATCTTAGTGAAAAATATTTTATGGTTCCTCAGCATATTCCTGTTCCTCCTCAATCATTTCTAAAATTTTTCTCTCTCTAGACTCAACTCAATTGATAAGCTAATGAACAAACTGTAATAACACCAACAAACGAAACAAACGAAACAAAATGAAATGAAAAATAACTAGACAACAATTAGATCAACATTTTACTCTCATCAATTATATATCAAAATGTAAATTACCTTATAATATATTGTTCAACTTCTCCTGTTTCTTTTGACCTCATTTACTACTATTGTCATAAGTAGTATACTAATTAATAATGCTCTTATCGATGATATTTAATATTATTTTTCTTCTTCCCAGACAAAGAAACAACCTCTTTTTACAATTTTGTTTTACATTATGTTGATATTCAAATTACTCGTATATTTTATCTTCTCAATTGTTCATCAACTTTGAATCAACAAAAATTATTATAATTTACCTGTACACTACTTTCAAATTAAGTCTCGCTTGTCACTACAAAAACAAATATGTCTGTTTTTTACTTGTTACCAAAAAAAATTAAATTGAAAACTATATTTCATTACTAGCAAATTTTTCTTATCACATTTTCATTTTAATGATATTACAATGTAACGAAAGTTCAGTTTAAATCGTGCAAATCTTGTCAATCTGTTCGTACAGGGCAAATTTGCGTATACCTGGTCTTTTGGCTCTTTACAAGTGTTAAGGTTTCGGCAAAACGGCGTCTCTGCGATGAGTCATATTCTTTTCTGCTATCATGCGAACGAGTTAATCTAAATCCTGCTCAAAAACTTAAAAAACAAAAAATATATGAAACTAAACTGTATTCAGTTAAAGTTAATGAAGAGTGAAAAAAGTGGAATAAAATTGCGCTGCTAGATGGCGCAAGAGTTTCTTTCTTTTCTCCTTCTTCAAACATTGCAATCAATTTTAATTTTAAAACAATAGAAAAGGTTTTTTGACTCGCTTTCAATATATACATTGCTATTGCAATTGCTTTCAATTATTCTGATGATTAACCTTGTAATTCGTTGATTATTTGTGATTATGCAGCGATAAAATTACTAGTAAAATCTGATCTCCTCAAGTAAAAGTCTATCAAAAAGCTTTTTATTTGTTTCATTTCTTTTTCAATGTCTCTTGATATTTAATTTTAAATTTTTTCTCATCTTCCAGTTTCCTCGCAAGCCTTGTCGTTCGCCGCCTGATCTTCTCCTGACCATCATTTGCTCAGCTTTTCTTTTCAAATCCCTTGCCTCCTCCCTTATTCCTTCTGCCTCAGTAGGATACTTAACATGACTAGAATTAGCTAAGATGAACTTGCCGATAGCCTAACCGTGTACCCGACAAGCTCTTCGCTCACCTTTGGCTGCTCTCCTGTCAATCTTTTGGCAACCATTGGATCAATTTTCCGAAAGGCTTCTTACTGGGTTGTCATCTCAGCACCCTTCTTTCTTCACCTCTTGATGAGGTTACAACCTGATCCGTATCAGTTTAGTTCTGAAAAGAACTTTTCAATGTATAAAAGTCTGGTCCGAAATTAAGATTCAAACGCACAACCAAAAAGATTGTAAACAAACGCTCTATGCTATCAGCCAGAAGCGATCACAGAAATTCTTGATTCTAAAAAAATAATTATTTTCTAACAAATGATAACCGCGTCAATGCCGATAGTCTTACTAAACTGTTGATGTTTTTGAAGACTAAAGTCCTTTACATTTGCGCACAAATCTAAACTAACTAAACCAAATCGATACTTTCATGAAATTAAAAACTTTTTCGACTATTACTAATAGATGAAATCAACAATATAGATTCGCGTGTTGATAGAACATTAAGCTTATTCAGTTAACGTTTATTGCGAGGTTTACATTTAAGGGATGTGCTGGCGGTTTTGAAGCTTACAATAACTAATCATTTTTAATAATAATTATAAAATATATATAATAGGTGCATATCTTATCTATCGCGACTGTCTTATCTATCTTATATGTCTTATATAGCGACTTTCATATCTTGCACCACTTAGTATTCATTTTGCATTATAAAAATTGTGCAAGATATTGAATAATTTTCAGTTCCTCGAGTAACATAATAACCCCTGAGACTTAGTTAGTATCACCCTTGAAACGAGATCTTACCATTTACCATCTAGTATCTTGCGAGGTTAAAACCAATATACGTGAATAGACCAATAGAAATTTTCGATTTGGTTATGCTGAAAAATATATCATCTTCATCGATTTTACGGAATCGGCGACCACAGGGAGATGCATAGAAAATCGTTCGTTTCTTTTTTGGTGACACGATTAGTGTAACAGGCCACTTGACGATCCCAGTCACAAATGATTGGTATTGCGTATCGATTAGTGCCACGGTATCTTGAGATATCTTCATAGAAAATATTGATACAGCTTGGAGAGCAACGATGAGGCACATGTGGACGCGAAACTAGATAGTGATTAGGTTCTGTTATAAGTTCAAATTCAGCTTCAACACTAGACTAAATGAAGCAAGACGTTTTGCACCCAGTAATTCGAATATTTCTCATCATCTTCATCTTGGACGAATTAAACATAAGAGCACTGTTTACTGGCAACCAAGAATCGAAGATTTCTGGCTGCTTGAAACTCTTTTTTTTATTATCGGTTCCAGGATTTAGAGCGCATTGAAAAGACCTGAAAGAAGTTAAAGTCTAGATGATCCTCAGTAGAGCCATATTTAGAGGCATCCATATTTATCAAATCGACGAAAATAAAATCAACAAACTGAAGTTAACTTGTAAAATATCACCAAAACAACTAGAAATTGGCAATTAAAAGTACCATAAAATTTTGCGCGCGACCAGAGGTTGGCTAATCAATTTCTTTAATTACTAATAGATGGAGTTTACCAGATCCTATCTTGTTATGAGTCCTTTTATTTTGATGAATCAAGTGTATTGCTGTTTTGGAGATTTGTCATGTTTTAGTTTTACTATTCAAACAAAAATGAATTGGTGATAGTGAACACGAAACACTAGTCTTGAATTATTAATGTGTCTAATTTTATTTAAAAATTGCTGTTACTGAAAATAAGCGGCTCAAATCAACGAAACAGTTCAAGGAAACCGTTCTGCATTAAGCTAAAGTCCAGCAAATCCAATTGATCACTAATCTTGAAACAAAGCTATTTTAAAGAGTAACCGTGACTGAATGCTCAAAAGTAAGTTAAATACATAATGTATCTAATAAGAATTAATCATACTTATCTTTTAACTTTTGATAATTTTTCATGACCACTCGTTTGCTTCTCTATTCATCATCTTTCTAGGAAACCAATGAGTTGAGAAGAGAAGATTCATTAGAAAATGATGACTATAATCAATCTGAAAGAAACTTCATGACTTGAGTTACAATAAATTAACTTAATTGAGCTGTTTTCCCCCGTTTAAGCAAAGTAAAGCTGTTTTTTTTATCAAAGCACAAAGAGTTGGCTTGGCCTTTTGGTAATTTTACACTGGTCAAGCTGCATTACAAAGCAAAAATGATCATCTTACATGCTTATCAAATTTTGCTTACTATTAAGAAACCAGAAGGAGGAACAAAATCATCGGTGGCTGATAAAATGGAATCATGAGCGAAGTTATTTCTTCCTTGGTTTAAAAAGATTGCAAATCAAACGATGTCTGCCAAAAAGAAAAAGAATTATCAAACATGAAAATCTTTTACTGTAGGAGTTGCCATTACTGAAAATAATGCAGAGCAGTAGCACGATATTAAACAAAAAAAGTTGATAATCTACAAAAGGAACCAGCAACAAAGCCAAGAAAAGGCAGATAGCAAAAATCACTGAGTTTCAATCAAAAAATATTCTGGTATTCTGGATTAGACTTGAGTTATTGTGGCCCTCCATTTCAAAGGACAAAGAAAGTAATTTAAAGGAAAATTGTCTATCCAAGTAGCAAGGAAAGTAGGAAGAAATAACTGTGATCAAGAAGATGGTAAATGTCATGGCGATATCTAATCAAAAATTGGAATAAAGACAGTGAAGAAAGTGTTCATTGGTCTGGTTGATGGAGAAGCAAAGAGCAATTCATCTGTGCCATTGAGAGGGAAATGATGAATTGACAGAGAAAAGGTTTCGATGAACGGGTTTTAAGATGATCAAATGGCTATTAGATTGGTTTTTTTAGAGTTGAATCGGACAAAATTGGCCTAGACTTGAAATGAAATATGGTTTAGGTCCATTGATCTTTAATGCTTGGATGATCTTGTTCATATTATTTGGTAGTTTTTATCTCTTCCACTCCATCTACATCATCGCCATCATCTTCATCATTTCTTCATTGTTTAATGGTACTCGTTCAACTCAGCAAACATCCTTCTTCCATCTCCTCCCTTTTCCCACTCTTTCCCTCATCAGCCTCAGCCTCATCATCTCTCTCTCATCTCACGTTCTCCTATTAACTCTAAACTCACTAACTCACTATCACATTGAGACCTGCTTTTTTACTTCTTTTTTTTTCTTCATTTAAACTCGTAGTCTCCAAGAATTATCATCATCAGTGCCGATCCTCCTCCCTCACCTTCCATGGACTCAAGGCCTCTAGTCTATGAAGAGTTATCTTGATTTTTTCAACTTTTGTTAGGTCGGCTATCGACAGATTCAACTCTTTATTGCAATTAGTTCACAAAATCGCATCATGAACAGACTCATTGTTGTCATCTTTGTATTCATAGCATTCACTTGGTATACGAAAACAAGTTCAGCTCATAATAGTCAAGGTAAGAAATTTCACTCTTTTTTGCATTCCTTTCCCGAAGCTATCCCAACCTTAAAAGCACAATTTTCACCATCACCATCAAACTTTCCCTTTAACTCATCTAGAATCATATTATGAAATTGCCGAGAAATGTACAGTACCAAAGAATCCGCCTTATATTTGGATAAAGGCAGTTACCAAAAATGCTATTGTACTGGGTATCACCGACCCAAATGATCCAGGACAGGTAACGGGTTATTCAGTTTATTATTGGGGTCTTCGATATGGAGTCAACTCAACAATCGAGTAAGTTTAACATTAAACACTTTGTCATTTTGTACAAATCATCTCATCTCATGAATCAATTTTCTTGTTTGTAGTCGCATCTAATTTCATTTTTTATTGCTCTTTTTAGTCGTCGAAATCGTGATTTTGGTCAACGCAACTTCAGTACAAAAGGACCATTTGTGATTGAAAGATTAAAGCCAAAATTCATCTATTGTGCTGATATAACTGCCTACAACACATGTGGCCATGGACCATTCTGTGTTTCATGCTTTGAAAATATACTAACCTGGCCTGATGCTCACCTTAATCATACTCATTCTATTTATTCCAATTGATAGTTATTTTAAAATCAATCTTTTCAACATTTCGTTCTTTTTTTTCTTTTCCTTGGTTCACCATTCTCGATATACATCAAGTCCGATCATTTTTCTTTCGCCAAATCAACAAAAATAAACACCATCATCACCCCAATTCAAAGTTTAACCGATTAACAAGTTTGGTTTGTTATTATTTTGTATCATTTCTATTGATCAACTTATCCGAAAAAAAATTGGATCCCAACTCGTTCGTAAGCGCTTTTCCATCGATAGTGAATGTTTTCTTAGAAAAGTTACTTGTATTTGTTTACATTTTTGCCTGTGTTAAGCTTTGAGAGGCTCATGACGAGACACTTTTGTTTGTATCCAAGGCTGGATAATCTGTTTGATTGATCAATTCAAAACAACTGGGCTAAACAGTAGATATAACAATGGCAATCTTTGTCAACTTTCAGTCAAGGCTTTCACAGCTCGTTCTCAACTTGTGACTGTTCCGTGTTGCTTATTGGTTATCCATTTCGAGGTTATCCAACCAGTGTAAATATCTTCCATGTTTGCCTCGCTTCCGCGTCAAAAATCAAACTGATTCTTAACCTTGTCAGTAATAATCTGGTTGATGCTTACTTTGTTAATGCACTCTAGACCAATCAATCACCGAGACCATTGTGAATGTTTTCACGTTAAATTGGAGTAAATAAAAGAATTATCATTAGCAAGTAGGAACACTCGAGGAGAAAAAATTGATCAAAAAATTAAAAGTAACAATTTCTTAGCTCTATTGTACCTAAATTACTTTTATTACAAGGTAGGAAAGTTGTTCACAAAAGGTATTTAATGAACACCATTAGTCGGTTGGGAGTAATGTAAATATCTAAACATGGTTTACTCTGTGGTTGCTTGGTGTAAACAACAATTCAAGTTGTTGCTTTTGATCTTGAGACTCACTATTACCTTGTCAGTAGATTATGCTAACAGTAACAGTTGACAATCACCTAAGCCCGATTTGTAAATTGTGTGCGTTTATTATCAGCATTTCAACTTATATTTGAACAGTTTATATTAAACTCTTTGAAAAATAGCACTTTTTTCTTGCTCACATCCGATTGATTTAAAGATTTTTTTTTCAAGTAAAATCCCAATTAGTTCACAATAAAGCGCGATTATAGAGACGTCAAGAATCCAAAGTTGGTTAACAGGAGATAAATCATCTTCAGAAAGCTTATGAACGCATTTTGCTAATCATCAACCAAAAAGGTAAGATATATAATGATGTTAAAGATGTTGATGGAAAAAACAATTCAACCAGTTAAGAGATGGAGAAGGTGGAGAAGAAAGATTGCACGATTTGAAAGGCCGGTTTTCCTTTTACCTCTTTTCCTTGCTGTCCATCCATCTTATGGTCAAACTATTATAAAAAATTTAAGAAAATTAAAAGAGAGTTCAAAGAATCAGTGAATGTAGAGAAAGATAGAGAGAGAAGGTAAAGGGAAGATGGCAAAGGATAGAAAGCACAGAAAGAGTGGACGATGAGGAAAAGTAAATGAAATTCCCTCCTTTTTCACTTTCAACTTTGCAGTTTAATTGAATCAGTTATGAAGCATCAATATTAAGATTAGAATAGAAATGGCCATCAAGGAACGGCAAATAATCATTAGGTCCACACAAAAAATGGCCATTGACACTTTGAATCATTACTAATAATGTACTGTTTGAAAACTCAGAGTCAAAAAATTGAAGATTTTAATCAACCATAAATTGTTCACAAATGAGTCTAAATAAGCGCAAGTTTAGATCATTATTCATCAAGTTTGTTTTACTGTTATTTTGAAATTCAACTCAAAATTTCGATCTAATTTTGTTATCGGATCATCATCATTATCAAAACTTCTTTAAATCTTGAATTGAAATTTTAAATAAACAAGAATAGGAAAAAGAAATGAAAGACTTCATTCCTCTTGAAACATTGTTAATGTTTGATTGTTAATCTTTATTGGGTAAATCTTAAGTTTGAAGCTACAGATAACTATGTTTCTCCGTCACTAGATGTCACTACCAATTTTTGATAGAAAGTGAAGTTGAAAAGACGGCATAACTAAACTAATATTGACCTTAATTAACCAATTTAAATTGAGACCAAATAATTTTCTTTAACCTGTGACTATCCTTTCAATGTGATGCTTTTAAAAGCACCGCCTTTAAAAGATATAAGACAAGTGTTTAGTGAAGTGACACTTAATGAAGTGAAGTGAAATCCTTAACATCAATGAGGTGACTATACCTTCTGGTAATGAGGCAAACGGGTGTTGAAACTTACAACAGTCACTCAAAGAATCTGGAATTAATAACAGTTAGCAAACATGAACAAGCTGATTGACTGGTGACAAACAATCAACATGAAAAGGATTAAGTGAATACAGCAGACAGTGAAGACAATTTGAATAGATAAAAGTGGAAGTGATGAGTATCGCAAACTAATAGGCAACTAAAACTGTCAAGCTATGTCTGGATTACAGAAGTTATTTGATGAAATTTTGTCAAAGAATAGCCTACCAACAAATTGGTGCGAAATTTATCGTTTTGATTGCTAACGGTCACAGCTAAACCGTTACATTATCCATAGATAACTTTCATAAAAGCTCAACAACAAAAAAGCTACTTTTATAAACACTAAATCTCGACTTAAAAAGATTTTTGAACCCGCCACAAGCAATTAAATATCGTGTGTCCCCTTGAAAAGATTGAGGAATTGCTTGCAATATTTCACAAAACACTCGAGACTTGCATAATAATGTATAATAAGTGTCAACATCTCATTGTTTCATGTTGTCAGATGTTTCATTCAAAATCAATATACTAACCTCTTAATCTTGAATAGCTTACAAGGCTTGGAAATTAGATGAACATTTCCTTTTCAGAATCTCTTAATATCTAGAATGAGTGATTAAATGCGTCAACCTTTTAATCTTCCAACAGATTCGATCATTTTACCGGTTTAACGCTGTGTCTCTCAAAGTAATACATGAATGCTCAAATTGCCTTTCACCAGAAAGTCTTCAAAGTATAATACAAAAGCTGATGTTGCTACCAACAAGGTCATTAATCAGAAGATAATAATTAACCAGAATTCATGAAAATATCTGATTTGCAATGGCGTATAGACGGTAGTTTCATATCGAATATAAAATTTACAATTCAAGCTCGACTCAAACTACAGCTTGGTGCAATTTAATTTAGTCAAATTCCCCTACTTTTTTGGTTCACATCTTTTTCATCTTCTGCCAAATGAAATTGTGATTAATCTGCCGTGCTATTACATTTGGTAAGCTCATTTATTTTCATAACCAATCCACTCACATAATCTTGTATTAACACAAATGTGACCCAAACTTGAACCTTTTGATTTTATAATTTAATTTCTTCCAATCAATTTGAATCAAAGAATTATCAATTTTTCTTATCATTTATTTTCTTTTTTTTCGTTGATTTCTTCATTAAGTGCTACAAGTGATTCTCAATAAAAAAATCTTTTACCTTCCTACAAGTATTTCCGTATAATCTTTACTATCACACAACATCATTTTTCGGCTAAACAAGTTTACTGGACACAAAACGGAAATAATTTTATCCATCACCATCATCATCAATTCATGAAAAGGCAATCAGTTGATTCCTGTTTATACAACTTCACTATCGCACTAAACCCGTTCAAAAGCAAAATAAAAGGGAAAACAACTGTTGATCAAATGGACATTAACCCAGCCATTAAATTCAAGTTGAATGTTTCCCCTTTTTAACTTGCAGGTTCAACATTCACTTTTACTGTTCAACTAATCAACATGATTAAAGGTACAAGTTTAATTAAGAAAAGGTGAATGATGATAACAAAAACAAAAAGATTAAGGATGTCAGAGATGATTGAGCAAGAGAAGAGATCATTACTTTATTATCAAAGTATAAAGTTGTGTTACAGATTTGCTCGCACTTAGAGGAATATAGTTTCTCAATCTAATTGGTTGAACTAATTTGGGAGAGGAAACAAGACGGTCAATTAGTGTGTACATAGACACATGGATTAAAAAGGGTTGAAAAAACATTCCCTGAGTGTTTACATCTCTGTGCATTTTTAGGAAAAAAAATATTCAATGATTACACGAAGAATTAAAAAAGGAACCAGCCTCCGGTAGTCCATTTTTAAGATTTTATACACAAAGAGAGAGATGAAAAAGGAGAAAATTCATTGACTTTTCTTGGACGTGATTGCAGTTGATGATGATGATGACAATGACGAGGATGATGATGTTGATGATATTGATGTTGGTGATGATAATGGTGATGATGGTTTTGTCTGGATGTAAGTTTTGATGAAGAAAGAGATGAACATAACCATGATAAGAGCAACTTGAGGGAAACCCAATATGAACATAAATTTAGGAATCTTGCAGTCTGACCAAGCTCCAAGGTAAGTGTAATTGATCAGGACAAGCACAAATTGACTTATTTGCAGAGTTGTCAGATACTTTTTCCACCATAAATAAGGACGTACAGCGGGACCAAAGGCTGATAAAGCATAATAGGCATACATGATGGTGTGAACCAAGGAGTTGATGCAGGGAAGTAGAACCAAGTTGAGAGAAGGGGCATATTTAAAGGCGAGCCAAAAGTTGATTGGTACAATAGTGTGGTGAACAACGTGGAGTGTAGATACATGTGAAAATTTTTTCCTCAAAATAAAGAAAACGGTATCAAAAAGATCAACAAATTTGGACATAATGTAAATCCAGATGACCCAAAGTTTGTAATCTTTGTCCTCCCGAAGAGCCAGCTCTAATGGTGAACATTTCCAGAAATCAGCTCCAAATGTGGATTGTTTTAAGGTGAATATGAAAAAGTAGAAATTAAATATGGATAAAGAGATATTATGTGTCAATATTAAGGGCTTTAAATCATATGGTTTACGGTTGGCCATCATTCTTGGTCCCCAAACTTTAACAAAATACAAATAAGTTGCCATAATTGACAGTATAACAAGAAAACCATTTTCCATCAAAGGGAGTTTAGCGATATCAGCATGTGTCTTTGTTTCCATAAATTCATCGAAGTAATCACTGACTACAGGTGAAACAGTGTTAAAATGTTGAAAAGTCATCTGACCAGAGGCCATTTCAAACAAACTGGCAAACATTGTTAGCTAATGTGAATGACTGTGTATGTGTGTGTGAATAGAAGTGAAATGAAATGTTTTTAAAATGAAATGTTTTTAAAATGGGAATTCGAATAATCAGAGGAGGAGCCTCAACAATTAAGGTAGAATGAGAGAATATGAAGATGATAGAGTAAGGAGGAGAATGAAAGATAACAGGTAGAAGAGTAGAAAGGTAGAGAAAGATGAGGAAAGATGAAGAAATTTACAGATATTTGATGGAACCAAAGGTTTTTTACTGTTGTTAGGTTGAAAAAAAGGTTGAACCAATGATATGGATTCACCAGGGATTAACTGGTTCACTTTTGAATACAAACGGTTGACAAGTTGATAAGGTTGACCAAGAGAAGAAGGCATTAGCCCAGTTAAACTAGTTTTAAACAAAAGCAAAAAACCATAGTCCATTTTTTGTGTACACATTTTTATTATGGTTAATCCTTTGACCTGCAACAATCTAACCCTTTGCCATATTCGAGAAACAAGCTAAAATGCTATTTCCTTCGTATCATGAAAGAGGGAGCTGGGTTAGGTTAGGCACAAAGTTGAATCTATTTACAATAGAGGGCTTTGAGGTTTACTAGTAATTATTAACAAAATTGAAGGTTAACGTTTTTTTCATATTTTGATTAATTAAATTACAGTGACATTAAACAACTATTGTCAAGTTTTTACATGATCTTTGAGTTGTTCATTAATTCAATCTCCTTGAAATTGTGATGATCGTCTCTTTAAGCCGCAATCCATTTAGCAAAACAATCATTACCAAAGAGGTTCAACAAATTTCTGTGTATATTTTGCTAAATATAAATTTCACTTCAAGTTGAGTCAATTTTTTTCTTTAAATTGTAAACATCTATTTATGAACAATCAATGGATGGGATTTTTCCTTGTTAATTAAACCAAGCTCATCAATTAACTCATGAATAAAATAAACTAAATTCTGTCTTGGTTTTAGCTTTCTGGTTTAACCAGCAATCCAGAATAATTTTTACATTTCATAAGCCCAAACAGTTAAGTTGTTACATTGATCAGTAATTGTTCAGCGGTACTGTAATTGTAACATTATTAATATTAATTTTAACACTCATTAAGCTCTTTAATTGTTACATCACACACTTTTTAATCTCAACCTTTAACTTCTTATACCTGTTGGTTACATTAAATGTATTCAATCCATGGTTAATAAGAGGGAAGATTGTTTAATCGGGAAAATTTTTCATTACTGTTATTTTGATTTACTTGAAAATTCAAAACCTTGACATTAAATAATAATAATCAAAAAAAAGTGTTTGATTGATAAAAAAAGAAAACCCAAAAAAGATTTTTATTTTTCCAGATTAATTATTCTGATTGACACACTAAGCAAAAGAAAACCAAGAAACATTATTGAATACAATTAATGTCTCAATTAACAACAAAAACAATATACTGACTTAAAAATAGCTCAATTCTAAGGGTTCAATTACAATCAAGATCAACACATGATTGTAGGCAGATACAATTAACAGTTTATTGTCATCTTTACAATTGACTAAACGATGATTGAGGAAATTAGATTCTAATATGATTGTATAACCATTGGCGTTGCCTGATTTGACCTCAAACCATTGATTACAAAATTATTGATATTTCAATCTAGACTCTTGAATCAATCAGTTAATTTTAACTGGTTTAACTCGTTGCTCTTGAAGCAATCAACTGATTGTGTCATTGCATAATGTGAACAATTTACATAGTGATTTAGGCTTCATTTTATGCAATAATTTTGGTATCAAATCATCACTTGATTTTGACTTGGCTTTAATTATCCAACAAGATGAATTGTTGCGACCATCCAATGTTTAATATCCAAATTACACGCAAATGTGATTATTCTGTCCAGGTAATTACTATTTTTCCTCCACATGACAATTCATGTATTTGTTTTCCTCGTAAAAGCAGCGTGAAGCACATCATCAGCATGATTAAAGTCCATTCTTGTTTGTTTGCCGGTCAACAATTATCTAACATTTGTTTTCATAGTCAAACAATTATTTAATCTACAATTAACATGTAAACAAGATTTGAAAAACAATATTGACATTAAGTTGATAAACAGACACATTGGATGGCTTTTATCGTCAAATTCAATGTCATCTTTATGGAAACCACATTTGACTAATTTTAAGCAAAAAAATGCCATTTGAATGAATCTACATGGAAATAAATGAAATTGCAAATTATTCAAAGGTTAATTAAAAGTGATTTTCATTCTTAATGGAAAGATTACATAAAGATAAATTAAAATTGATAAGTACATCTTACTTTGATGAGTGGCTTCAACTTTTTTGGTTAGATGAGCTTTTAACACAATTTTTAGATGGTGATGATATAATTTATAGGGCTCTTGTTGATAGAAATGTAAGTCTATTGAACAATTTGGGTTTAATCAATAGATTGGTCTATCAATAGCGTCTGTATTTAAGGTTAAGTGTACATTGAAAGTTGATGATTAGGTTAACCTTGACTTGATTTGGTTGATTAACATTAAACTTTAAGATGATGGTTAACAGGACCAAAATAAGTAACAAAATGTTGATTGAACTGATAATCAGTTAAACTCCACTCATCTGATTAACTCACCTTGACACATGTTAAAAATGGTTAACCAGAATTAAAAAGACAAAAAAGATTTGCCACTAAATTATGATAAAGATGACCAGTCAGTGAACGTGAACTGCAAGATGTAACCCAATAATGACAACAACCAGATTATAAAAACCCAAGCTAGATAACCCAAAATGTGAGCGGTCGATTTAAACTAATTTGACCATTTATATACAGACATGAAATTTACATTAAATGATTCTGATGATAATGAGGATGATTAATCAGCAGCCATTTATTTGGATAATATTCTGGTATTCCTTATGAGTTTCCCTCTTATATCAGAGTCAATTCTGTCATACAAATGTAAAAGACTATGCAATGAGATAAAGATAACCCGTTAACAAGAGCAACAAACATTAAGCAAATTAAACGATTGAACAAGGTCGTAAGATTAGTCTATGTTATAAGGCATGGATTTATAATTGTTAGTTAAAAATCAAGGATAAAGAATCCATAGAAGTAATCAAGGTTAATCATTTATTGAGAAATATTGAAATAAAAACAGGAAAAAAAGTTAACCATTGAGTTTACCATCGGTTAACATATTCAAAACAACGTAACAGTTTTGATCGCACTGACATCTCGTTTTAATTACTTTCACTTTGGCTTGACTTTTGAATTATACTCTGCATTGTTTTTGTTTTTATTGTACTGATTGGTGAAAATCAAATTTTAATTATTTTTTTATTCACTTGTGACTCAGTTTGAGCATCCTTTTTTCGAGTGTGAATTTAAACTGGAAAATCCTGATTTCTTTATCTATCGCCTGAGTTTAACTTTTATTTTTCATCATCAGTATCAGGTTGTAACCCTTAAGCAGTTTAATGCATGAATGTTTGGAAATTGAAAGTAAGACTTACCTTACTTCCATCGCCTTAAGGTTTGATTGTTAATCAATTTACAGATTTCATTAACTGATTGTTACTCTAATTTATCGGGGTTTTGCTATCCAATGGACTTTGTCTGATCTAAATGACTGTAAATCTCTAGTTTTAAACAGCTCATTCGCTGCCAGCTTGACGATGATGACAAAATGTTAAAGGCTTCAAATTGTGAAATATTAATCTAAAGGTTTGTAGATATACAATCAAATAAAATTAGTTTGATCAATGATCATTGATCTGAAATAGACAGGTCAATAGATTTAGGAATTATAAAATGTAAATATTTTTATCGATTTCAAATTTTGTCCTGTGATAACTGGTGTAAAAATGAATCTGTTTACAATTTTTCTCATCTTCGAATGTATTGACTTGCCAATATTTTGTTTTGATCAAACTCATTCTTTGACTGTAACTATTCTGATTCTGAAGAGTAATTTTCATTTTGTAAGATAAAATCAAAGTTAGCTTGAATATTTTCCATTTCCAGATTATAGCGATTAAAAGGATTGATGTTCAAGATGAGTCCACTTTCATTTTATACACAAACCATGGAATCAAAGGTATATCAAGTCTTAATCTGCAATTTGATTAACTTGAAGCTGTTGTGAGGTACATTCTCGTTTGGCTTCGATTCCAATTGCAAGAAGGAAAAATCACATGAAATCAAGTTGATCAATCAGATCATGTAATCTAAATCTAACATTCAATATATCTTAAACTTAAAGACACAGCTAAAGGTGTTCACT